>CP125977.1:14186492-15386492 GCA_030063025.1 Avena longiglumis | reverse complement strand
GGTTCCGGAGTGGTCCGAGAATAAGATTCATATAAGGCAGTGCAGTTTTTGGAGTTCGGAATTGTTCCGGATTAATCGGTATTGTACCGGAAGCTTCTAGAACCTTCCAGAAGGGGACCAACGTGGCCCCACCTTCCGGGAGGGTGCATGGGCCTATGAGGGAGTGCCCTGGACGCATTGGGCCAGGGGCACAAGGCCCCATAGGGCCCAGCCGGCAAAGAGAGGTTTAAACTCGAGATAGACCTTCTAGAAGGGGGGGTTTCCTTGCCCCCCACTCCTTATCCTTTGGGGCCGCCGGTTTGGGCTTGGGGGAGGGGCTAGGGCTGCGCCCCCCTCTATATAAAGAGGGGTGGGGGCGCACCAACCCCCCACACCTTCCCCTCCAACCCTAGCCGCCCTGCTGCCCTTCCTCTCTCCCTCCCGACTGTTTGTAGGCGAAGCCCTGCTGCAGAAATTCTCCACCATATACACCACGCCGTCGTGTTGTAGATCCAATCCGTCTCTCCACCATACTTGCTGGTCCGAGGAAGGAGGAGACGTCGAGGTGCTGCACGTGTGCATCTCACGGAGGCACCGCCACTTGTGGTGCTAGATCGGATCGGATCGCGAGGAGGAGAAGCGAGTACGACTACATCACCCATGTTCGCATTTAACGTTCTGTCATGCGAATCTTCAAGGGTATGAAGATCTAATCCAATCTATCTCGTTGTTTGCATCTCCTAGATTAGATCTTGGCTTTCCCTTTGTTCGCATCCGTAGAAAATTTTGATTTACTATGCCGCGAAACCCTTCAATGGTATCAGAGCTAGATATATACGTATATGTGTTTCACGAGTAGAACGCAACATGGTTGTTGCGGGCGTTGATGTTTTCTGTTGCAAGCCTCTTGTTTGTGTTCTTCGTATGACGCGGGATAGTGAGATTGAAGCGGTCCAGGCCAACCTTACGCGACGTCGTCATGAGACCGCTCCGCACTTGACGCGGTGGCTTGTTCCACATGCGGCCGGTGGATGTCGGTTTCTCACTATAGTTGTCATGGGATTAACACCGAAGTTTGGCAACCATAATATCACCATTGTGGCTTTCCGTAGGTAAGAATCGTTCTTAGCATCTACTCCCATAAGCCACGTAAAACATGCAACAACAAAGTAGAGGTGTCTAACTTGTTTTTGCAGGGAGTGTTTTCTGTGATATGGTATGGCCCAAGATGTGATGTGTATATTGTATGCGATGATCATGTTTTGTAATTTTTCACGACTTGCATGTCGATGAGTACACAACTGGCAGGATCCATATGGTTGTCTTTATAATTGTGTATGACCTGCGAGTAAACTTCTTATACGCCATGTAATAGCTTTACTTTATCGCTAAGTAGTTAGCAATAGTTGTAGTTGCTATTCGTGGTGGAGGCAATCATGGTGGAGTGATGGAGATCATGCCGGAACGCACAAGATGGAGATCATTGCGCGAAGATTGGCTATACCATGTCACATAAAGTTATATGCATGTGATGTTTATCCTTTTATGTATCTTATTATGCTTAGATCGCGACGGTAGCATTATAAGATGATTCCTCACTTAAAGATCAAGATAAAAAATGTGTTCTCCCCAAGTATGCACCGTTGCGAAAGTTTGTCGTGTCCAAGCATCACGTGATGATCGGGTGCTATAGACTCTACGCTCACATACAACGGGTGCAAGCCAGTTTTGCACACGCGGAAATACTTGGGTCTAACTTGACGAGCCTAGCATGTACAGACATGGCCTCGGAACACAAGAACCGAAAGGTTAAGCATGAGTCATATGAATGATATGATCGACACTGCGTTGTCCACCATTGAAACCACATCTCTTCTCGTGATGATCAGATTAGGTGTGGTGAATTTGGATCGTGTTCACTAAACAACTTGAGGGATGTTGAATTTAGTGGGAGTTCATCTAGTAATTTGATTAAGTTGAACTATTTATCATGAACATAGTCTAAATTGTACTTGAAAATACTGTAGATCACATGGCCAAGTCCAACTTCAATTTCAACGTGTTCGCTGAGAAGGAAAAGCTTAGAAACAATGGGTCTAACTTCACCAATTGGTTCCGCAATCTAAGAATCATTCTCTCTGGCGGTCAAAAGGACTATGTCCTTGGGAAAGCGTTAGGTTACCCCCCTGCTGCAACTGCGCCGGCTGATGAGAAAGCTGTCTATCAGTCGCGCAAAGATGATTATGGTGTGATTAAGAGCACCATGTTGTTTGCTATGGAACCGGAGCTTCTGGAATGCACGATTCCAGAGGAGCTCAAGATTGACAGGGTTCTGCAATCACTCCCTCCCAGCTACAAAAGTTTTGTAGTGACTCATAATCAGATTGGTTCCACTGATACGATCACCGAGTTCTTCGCAAAGCTGAAGGCCGCGGAAGTGGACATCAAAAAGGATAATCATGTGTTGATGGTCAACAAGCCCACCTTTAAGAAAGGTAAGGGTGCAAAGAAGCCCTTCAAGAAAGGCGGCAAGCGCTGCTGTTTCGCTGAGAAGAAGCTCAGGTCTGGTCCTAAGTCAGACACTGAGTGCTTCTATTGCAAGGACAAGAGTCACTGGAAGCGCAACTGTCCGAAGTACTTAGCGGACAAGAAGGCTGGCACCATCAAAGGTATATTTGATATACATGTTATTGATGTTTTCCTTACTAGCCCTCGTTGTAGTGCCTGGGTATTTGATACCGGTTCAGTTGCTAATATTTGTAACTCAAAACAGGAGCTACGGAATAGATGGCGGCTTGCGAGGGATGAGGTGACGATGCGCGTTGGCAACAGATCAAGAGTTGATGTGATGGCCGTCGGCACGCTCTCCTTAGTTTTACCTTCGGGATTAGTTTTAAACCTTAATAAGTGTTATTATGTGCCTGCGTTGAGCATGAACATTATTTCTGGATCGTGTTTATTGCAAGACGGTTATTCATTTAAATCGGAGAATAATGGTTGTTCTATTTATATGAGTAACATCTTTTATGGTCATGCACCTATTGTGAATGGTTTATTTCTTCTAAATCTCGAAAGGGATGAAACACACATCCATAACATTGAGGCTAAGAGATGCAAAGTAGATAGTGATAATACTACTTATTTGTGGCACTATCGTCTAGGTCATATTGGTGTAAAGCGCATGAAGAAACTCCATTCTGATGGACTTTTGGAGTCTCTTGATTTTGAATCATTTGACACATCCGAACCATGCCTCATGGGCAAGATGATCAAAACACCGTTCTCCAGTATGATGGAGCGAGCAACGGACTTGTTGGAAATCATACATACCGATGTATGTGGACCGATGAGTGTTTCGACGCGCGGTGGATATCGCTATTTTCTCACTTTTACCAATGACTTAAGTAGATATGGGTATATCTATTTAATGAAACATAAATTTGAAACATTTGAAAAGTTCAAAGAATTTCAGAATGAAGTGGAGAACCATCGTAACAGAAAGATTAAGTTTCTACGATCCGATCGTGGGGGCGAATATTTGAGTTATGATTTTCTCACGCATCTTAAAGCAAGCGGAATTGTTTCACAACTCACGCCACCCGGAACACCACAGCGCAATGGTGTGTCTGAACGCCGGAATTGAACCTTATTAGATATGGTCCGATCAATGATGTCTCTTACTGATTTGCCGTTATCATTTTGGGGTTATGCATTAGAAATCGATGCATTCACTTTAAATAGGGCTCCATCTAAATCCGTTGAGACGACACCGTATGAACTATGGTTTGGTGCTAAACCTAAGTTGCCATTTCTTAAAGTTTGGGGATGCGAAGCTTACGTCAAGAAGTTGATGCCGGACAAGCTCGAACCCAAAGCGGAGAAATGCGTCTTCATAGGATACCCTAAGAAAACTATTGGGTATACCTTCTATCACAGAACCGAAGGCAAAGTGTTTGTCGCAAAGAACGGATCCTTTCTTGAGAAGGAGTTTCTCTCGAAAGAAGTGAGTGGGAGGAAAGTAGAGATAGACGAGGATATTGAACCTTCTCTTGAATTGGATAGTAGCGCAGCACCTGAAATTGTTCCAGTGCCGCCTGCACCAACAATAGAGGAAGCTAATGACAAGGATCATGAATCTTCGGACGATGCTGCTACTGAACGTCGCAGGTCGACAAGGTCGCGTGCCCCTCCTGAGTGGTACGGCAACCCTATCTTGACTGTCTTGTTAGTAGAAGACAGTGAACCTACGAACTATGAGGAAGCGATGATGAGCCCAGACTCTGAGAAATGGCTAGAAGCCATGAAATCCGAATTGGGATCCATGAGCGAAAACCAAGTATGGACTTTGGTGGACCCTCCTAGCGACCGAAAGGCCGTTGAGTGCAAATGGATCTTCAAGAAGAAAACGGACGCGGATGGTAATGTTACCGTCTATAAAGCACGGCTTGTCGCGAAAGGTTTTCGACAAGTTCAAGGTGTTGACTATGATGAGACTTTCTCTCCCGTAGCGATGTTTAAGTCCATTTGGATTTTATTAGCAATTTCTGCGTTTCATGATTACGAAATATGGCAGATGGATGTCAAGACTGCGTTCCTCAATGGCAACATTGATGAAGAGTTGTATATGATGCAACCCGAAGGTTTTGTCGATCCTAAGGATGCTGATAAAGTATGCAAACTTCAGCGTTCCATTTATGGACTGAAGCAAGCATATTGGAGTTGGAACCTTCGTTTTGATCAAGTGATCAAGAGCTTTGGATTTGTTCCAAATTGCTATGAAGCTTGCATCTACAAGAAAGTGAGTGGGAGCTCGGTCACGTTTCTGGTACTATATGTGGATGACATATTGATTATCGGAAATGACATCAACATGCTTAACGATGTGAAGAGTTATTTGAACAAGTGTTTTTCAATGAAAGACCTAGGTGAAGCTGCTTATATATTGGGCATCAAAATCTATAGAGATAGACAAAGACGCCTGATAGCTTTAAGCCAGAGTACATACCTAGACAAAGTTCTGAAAAGGTTCAGAATGGATAAGGCAAAGAAAGGTTCAATGCCTATGTTTTCAGGTAAGATATTGAGCAAGGCTCAGTGTCCAGCTATGGTAAATGATAGAGAAGCTATGAGCAAAGTGCCTTATGCCTCGGCCATAGGTTCTATCATGTATGCCATGCTGTGTACTAGACTGGATGTGTCCAATGCTCTTAGTTTGACGAGTAGGTATCAAAGTGATCCAGGAGTGGAACACTGGACAGCCGTGAAGAACATCCTAAAGTACCTAAATAGGACTAAAGAAATGTTCTTAGTCTATGGGGGTGATGAACAGCTCATCGTAAAAGGTTACGTCGATGCTAGTTTTGATACTGACAAGGATGATTCTAAATCTCAGACAGGATACGTGTATATTTTGAATGGAGGAGCTATGAGCTGGAGAAGCTGCAAGCAAAGCGTGATCGCGGATCTGATGAGAAGCGGAATACATGGTCTGCTGAAGCGTCAAGTGAAGGAGTTTGGATCAAACTTCATCATCGAGCTTGGAGTGGTTCCAAGTGCATTGGACCCACCGGAGATATTGTGACAACACTAGTGCCATAGCACTCGCTAAGGAACCAAGATATCATCCAAAGACCAAGCATATCAACCAAGTTTCATATAATCCGAGATTATATAGCGATGGAGATCTGAAGATTAGCAAAGTACATACAGATCCGAATGTCGCAGATCCATTGACTAAACCTCTTCCACGTGTAAAACATGATCAAGACCTCGATTGCCATGGGTGTGAGATTGTTGCCAGATGTAAACTAGATTATTGACTCTAGTGCAAGTGGGAGACTGTTGTAATTATGCCCTAGAGGCAATAATAAAGCTGTTATTATTATAATTCTTGTTCATGATAATGTTTATATTCCATGCTAGAATTGTATTAAGCGGAAACTTTAATACTTGTGTGGTTTGTGAACAACATCGTGTCCCTAGTACGCCTCTATGGACTAGCTCATTGATTAATGATGGTTAAGGTTTCCTAACCATGGACATGAGTTGTCGATTAATAATGAGATCATATCATTGGGAGAATGATATGGTGGATGACAAACTAAGCGAAGCAATTAGATCGTGTCATCGTGTTCGTCTTTGCGAAGCTTTTCTTATGTCAAATATTGTATTCCTTAGACCATGAGATAATACAACTCCCTGGTATCGGAAGAAAGCTTTGGGGTCATCACACGTCATCCTATGAGAGGGTGATCATAAAGGTGTCTCTCAGGTGATCGGAAAGTATCTGTTGGGTTGTATGCATCGAGATGAGATTTGTCCCTCCCAAGTCGGAGAGATATACTTCGGGCCCACTCGGTAATCGATATCAACACCGCTTGCAAGCATGTGGTTAAGGAGTTAATCACAAAGTGATATCGGATTACCGAACGAGTAAAGTACTTGCTGTGAACGAGATTGAACTAGGTATGATGCATCGACGATCGAATCTCGCAAGTAAAATATCGCGAGACGAAGGGAATATATATATGGGATTGATTAAATCCTGGCATCGTGGTTCATCCGATATGATCATCGATGAATGTGTGGAGTCAATATGGGTTTCGCACCCTGTTGATTATTGATAGAAGATCATGTCTGCATATTCTCGAACCCGCAGGGTCACACACTTAACGTGTCTCGACGCTAGGATAGATTGGATAATTGGTTTATGAGTTTTTGTTCGGAGTCTCGGTTGGGATCCGGGACATCACGAGAGGTTCCGGAGTGGTCCGGAGAATAAGATTCATATAAGGCAGTGCAGGTTTTGGAGTTCGGAATTGTTCCGGATTAATCGGTATTGTACCGGAAGCTTCTAGAACCTTCCGGAAGGGGACCAACGTGGCCCCACCTTCCGGGAGGGGGCATGGGCCTATGAGGGAGTGCCCTGGATGCATTCGGCCAGGGGCACAAGGCCCCATAGGGCCCAGCCGGCCAAGAGAGGTTTAAACTCGAGATAGACCTTCTAGAAGGGGGGGTTTCCTTGCCCCCACTCCTTATCCTTTGGGGCCGCCGGTTTGTGCTTGGGGGAGGGGCTAGGTCTGCGCCTGTTGGAGATATGCCCAAGAGGCAATAATAAAGTGGTTATTATCATATCTTCACACTTATGATAAATGTTTACATACCATGCTATAATTGTATTAACCGGAAACATTAATACTTGTGTGATTTGTAAACTAAAATAAGAGTCCCTAGTATAGCCTCTATACATCACTAGATTGTTGGTTGATAAATGATTGTGGTTTCCCTATCATGAACATTGAGATGTTATCAACAACAAGATCATATCGTTAGGAGAATGATATGGTGGACATACTCCTATAGATAAGCATAGCATAAAGATCAAGTCATTTCATTAGTTCAATTGCTATATGCTTTCTGATACATAGTAACCTAATTCCTTCGACCATGAGATCATGCATATCACCTTTACCGGATGGATGCTTTGATGACATCAAACACCACACCGTAATTGGGTGGCTATAAAGGTGGCATTGAGTGTTCGGAAAGTATTGGTTGAAACACATGGATCAAGAGTGGTATTTGTCCATCCATATGACGGATAGATATACTCTGGGCCCTCTCGGTGGAATGTCATCCAATTAGCTTGCAAGCATGTGACTGGCTCACAAGGGATCACATATCACGGGAACGAGAAAAGAGTACTTATCGGTAACGAGGTTGAACTAGGTATGCAGAGATACCGACGATCATAACCTCGAATAAGTAAACTATCGTGAGACAAAGGGAAATTGGTATCGTATGTAAGTGGTTCATTCGATCGCAAAGTAATCGTAGAAATATGTGGGAGCCATATGAATTTCCAGATTCCTCTATTGGTTATTGTTCGGAGAAGTGTCTCGATCATGTCCGCATAATTCACAAACCGTAGGGAGACACACTTAAGGATTCGACGTTGTTTGAGTAGTTATGGTATTATGAGAAAGAGACCGAATGTTGTTCAGAGTCTCTGATGGGATCCGGGATATCACGAGGTGATCCGGAATGGTCCGGAGAATAAGATTCATATAAGGAAAGTCCCGTTTCGGAGTTCGGGAATGATTCCGGTGTTTTCATCGGGAATGTTCTAGAAGGTTCCGGAATGTCCCAAGACTCGGGGAGGGTACATGAGTGTGTCATTGCATATTGGAATGATTGCATCATGTACTAAGTGTTCTCGCTGTTCCAAATAAAGGATTAAATTGAATTCCGAACTGAAAAGTCAAATGGCCAGTTTGAAAGTCAAACGGCTAAAACAGGAAACTGTGGGAAACAAGCAAGAGGAGGTTGAAACCGACTTGGGGGAGGAGTCCCTCCTCTCCAAGCCGGCACGCCACCCAAGGCCGACTTGGGAGGACTCCTCTTGGCCGCCTCCCACCTATAAAAGGAGGGACAGGGCCTCCTCCTCTAGACACACAAGTTCCTATCCTCTAAATCTAAACCCTAGCCACAGCCTCCGGTTTAGAGCCGTTTTGGTTTAGAGCTTCTAATTGCCCTAACCTTCGGTTTAGAGCCTTCTAATTGGTGTGTCTAATCCCTAGACCACTAAAGCCTCTCTCATACTCCACCATACTCGCTCCGGCTTAAGGCGAAGCCCTGCGAGATCTCCCCTCTACTTCCGGTACCACGCCGTTGTGCTGCCGGAATCACGAGGAGAGTGCTACAACCTCCGTTGCCTGCTGGAACAAGGGAGAGGAAGGTCTTCGTCGAGTACCGAACGTGTGACCGACTACGGGAGCGCTGCCGGAATGTGGCGCCGGAAGGATCGTCTACGCGATCTTGAGATCGGAAAGAGTACGACTACATCACCGACGAGAATCTGCTCTCGTTAACCGCTTTGGAATCTTCGAGGGTAAGTTATTCCATCGACTCGTTGCTACAATCTAGTAGATAGATCTTGGCTTGTTTGTTTGTATGCGATAGAAAAATTTTGTTTTCCATGCTATGAACCCCTACAGCGCCCCCCTCTATATAAGGAGGGGTGGGGGCGCACCAACCCCTCACACCTTCCCCTCCAACCCTAGCCGCCCTGCTGCCCTTCCTCTCTCCCTCCCGACTGCTTGTAGGCGAAGCCCTGCTGCAGAAATTCTCCACCATATACACCACGCCGTCGTGTTGTAGATCCAATCCGTCTCTCCACCATACTTGCTGGTCCGAGGAAGGAGGAGACGTCGAGGTGCTGCACGTGTGCATCTCACGGAGGCACCGCCACTTGTGGTGCTAGATCGGATCGGATCGCGAGGAGGAGAAGCGAGTACGACTACATCACCCACGTTCCGACGAACGTTCCGCTGTGCGAATCTTCAAGGGTATGAAGATCTAATCCAATCTCTCTCGTTGTTTGCATCTCCTAGATTAGATCTTGGCTTTCCCTCTGTTCGCATCCGTAGAAAATTTTGATTTACTATGCCGCGAAACCCTTCACCTTAGCGAGGCGGAAGCGCCAGACCTCCAGCAGCTACTCGGCTCGCTTCCGGTGTCCTTGTCTGAGGGCCCGGACTCAGCCAGGTAGCAGCTCCACCCCTCAGGGGAGTTCTCGGTGAGCTCGGCCTATTGCGCCCTATTCCAGGGACCGGAGCTGAGCTGGACTTCTCCCCTGTGGAAGGCCCCCGTCCCACTTAGTATTCGCATCTTCGTTTGGCAACTCCTGCGGGACCGGCTCCCCTCGGGGATTGAGGTGGCCAAGCGGAATGGCCCGGGCGATGGTTTGTGTCCCCTATGTGGTACTCCGGAGTCCTGTGCCCATATTATGTTTTCTTGTACGGCGGCTCGGGCTTTGTGGAGCTTTGTCCGAGAGGCGTTGGGGCCTGCCTGGCAGCCGCAGGAGCTCGGGGAGTTCTTGCAAACCCAGGCAAACCGAGCCGGAGGGGGGCGCCGCCTCTTTTGGCTTGTGTTTGCAGCCATCTCGTGGACCCTATGGAATGTGCGTAACAAGATGATGATTGAGAAGGTCTACCCTTCCCGCGTGACTGACTCGGTTTTCTCTTTTCTTGCTTTTCTCCAGCAGTGGTCCCCCCTGGTGCGGCAGCATGACAGGACGGTCTTCGATGACACTCTTCGGGCCTTGAGGGCGGCGGCGCTCCCCCTCTCGGCTCCTGCTACGTCGCCTCGGCCGTCATGGATGTTGTCTGAACCTTGTATGTGAATGTTGTTTTATCTATTATAAAGCGGGACGAAAGGCTATTTCGAGAGAGAAAAAACCAGTGTTAGTATTGGATACTGTTTTTTTTTCGATAAAGGATGCTTTTATTACTTAAAAGGTTTAAGTATTACACCCGGCCTCTGCATACTGAGATGCACACAGCCACCATAGTTCAGAAGTCCAAACAGGAAAATAAATAAGCGAATTACATATCAGAGAAATTGTAAGACGCCTAAAATGTAGAGGGAGGGCCTATCCGAAGATTATGCTGCCATCCATGCCGGGTAAACAAATCTCGTGCCGTATCCTCCAGCCGCGTACACACCTCCGTGAAAAGGTTGTGGTACTCCACACGATGTAGAAGTGACCAAGATCGCAGTGTGCTGGTATATCGGTAAATAAACTGCAGGAGAGAACAATTTATATCATTAAAAACTTTATCATTTCTATACAGCCATAGCGACCATATATGGCAATCGCTCCAACCCGAAGAAGTAGCTTGTACTTGTTATCTATTCCATGTAGCCAATTCCCAAAAATATTGGCAATACTACGAGGTGGATACAAGCCTGAAGCTGCCTGGGTAACCGACCATATAGATCTAGCGAAATTGCATTGAAAAAATAAGAGAGAAAAAACCAGTGTTAGTATTGGATACTGTTGGAATCGGGAAGAAGAAAGAGAAAAAACTAGATATGTTTCGTTCAACCAGATAGATAAAAGAAAAGAAACACAGCTGGAGTCTAAACGCAGATCCTGATCGGGAAGGACAGATACAAGCAAAATAGAGTTCTAAGGACACACAATTAGATATAATGCAAAGAAGATCTCGGAGTTGTTTTCTACTATCATTCAGGGCTAATTAAAAGAAGTTCTAAACACATAAGTATCGTTCAACAAGATGTTGCCACCATGAAAAATCTGTGTTAGTCTTGGATACTGTTGGAATCGGGAAAAAAGAAAGCAAAAAACTAAGGCACGTATCGTTCGACTAGATAAATAAAAGAAAATAAACATGACTAGAGTCTGCAGATACTGATCGGGAAGGACGTAGATAATCAAAATAGAGTTCTAAGGAGACGCAATCAGAGATAATGCAAAGAAGATCTTGGAATTGTTTTCCGCAGTCGGGTCGGGATAATTGAAAGAAGTTTCCGTTGCTCTAAATGCTGATACGTCATTGATTTTGTTCCACATAGTATGATTAGATGTGTATCAATGTAATGTTTTTAATGCTGATACCTTTGGATTTCTTTTAATTATGACATGAGGCCTCAAAGGCTCCACTATCGTACTATTTCATTTCCCTGGAGCATGAGATGGCCAGAAACGAATGGGAGCAAGCCTATATAGTTGGATACTTCTAGAATCAAGAAAAAGAAAGAGAAAAAAGTGAGATACGTACGATTCGCCGGATAAATAAAAGAAAAGAAACAGTGCTAGAGTCTGCAGATACAGAGACAAGCAAAATAGAGTTCTAAAGATGCACAATCAGAGATAAATCATAGAAGATCTTTAAGTTGTTTTCCGTGCTCTGGCATGGCTAATTAAAAGAAGTTCTAAACACATACGTATGTATATATCATTCGACCGGATGTTGCCACATAGGAAAAAACTATGTTAGTATCGGACAGCTGGAATCAGGAAAAAGAAATAGACAAAACTAAGGTACGTATCTTTCAACCGGATAAATAAAAGAAAAGAGACAGAGCTAGAGTCTAAATGCAGATAAGATACTGATCCAGAAGGACAGAGACAAGCAAAATAGAGTTCTAAGGACAAGAAATTATAGATAATGCAAAGAAGATTTTGGAGTTGTTTTCTGTGCTCTGACCGGGCTAATTTAAAAAAGTTCTAAACATCGTAAGTATCGTTCGATCAAATGTTGCCACACAGGAAAAATCTTTGTTAGTATCGGGTACTGCTGGAATTGAGAAAAAGAAAGAGAAAAAACTAACATGTGTATCGTTCACGAGGGCAAAAAGCCGTCGGCGTAGCCTAAAATGCCCTCGGCGTAGCCTCCTCGGCAAAGGGCTCCCTCGGCGGAGCACATAGAGGCCGTCGGCGTATCAAAATGTCGTGGCGTATGCTACGCCGAGGGTAATGCCGTCGGCGTAGCGGCCGTCGGCATAGCTTGTCGACCGGTTGCAAAAATATTTTTTTAAAAAAATTAAATTTTTTATTTTATTTTTTTTTCTTAATTTTTGAATCTTTGAACTGTTTGACTCGTTAATCTCTCACTTTGAACATTTTTAACACTAATTACACTTAATACTTAATTAAGTTACAGTCTTGGTCGAACTTTCCGGAAGGTCACCCATCCTAATACTACTCCAGCTCCAGCACGCTTAACTTCCTCGTTCCTTCAAAATCTGTTTCCGCAAAGTAATTCATACATTGTTGTCAATATTATGATACCAATCCTATTAACCCTTATATCAACATGTCACATGTTTGTATTTTTTGAAATTACAAACAATTATTTAAATAAACATTAATGAATAAGTAAAAATATTATTGAATTCAAATAAAAATATAATAATTTTACTTTTTTGTATTTTTCTATTTAATATGGAATAATTAATATCTTTAAATCTATAAATCGGAATTTAACAAATAATATGTCTAAATTGATCAGAAAAATGAGAGGAATCCAAATATGATATCCATATCAACTAATCACAAACCCTCCGTTTTCTAATTATCTATTTGGTGGTTGCTTTAGAAAATTTCCTTTTTGCGCTCGGATAATGAAAAATGCCTTTTTGGTGCGATGAAAAGGAAAACTTGCATTCCTCCTGCAACATTGTTCGCCATCCCATGATGCATGTGTATGCACAATATGGGAACATTATCACAAACTATGCCTTGATTCTAGCCATAACATTGGTCATTTGACCCGAAAGCCAAGAAACCTCGAATGAGATAGGTCATTTTGTAAAGGTTTTTTTGAAACATAATTAATATATCAAGTTTAATATTTTTGCTTATAACTATGTCACATAATATGACATCACGCGAAGGTTTCGCATTGTTTCGATCATTTTTGAATTTTTTATGCTCGTTTTAAACTATCGTCAAACTTTGTCGAACGGCGGGCATGAAGATTCTTAGCTCGGGGCCGAGCCTCGCTAAACTTGCATTGGATCTTTGATAAAATAGCATATTGTGAACCCAAAAATGATTTTTGTAAAAAAACATGAGCATCGGATCATGTACCTGTAGTTCATATTCGACCACTTCCGCCGATTCGGCAGAATTTGTCTTTTTATCGAGGTGATGAAAGGTTTGAATCCCTGTTGGGACATTGTCCATATAAGGTGGTATATTATTTTAGTAAAATATGGTGGTAGCATTTTGAATTAGCCATTTGGTGGTTGCTTCACAAAATCGTCCGTTTTTATGATCGGAAAATGGGAAATGGCTTTTTGGTACGACGAAAAGGAAAACTTCCTCCTGCAACATTGTTCGCCATCCCATGATGCATGTATATGCACAATATGAGAACATTATCACAAACTATGCCTTGATTCTAGGCATAACATTGGTCATTTGACCCGAAAGCCAAGAAACCTCGAATGAGATACGTCATTTTGTGAAGGTTTTTTTGAGACATAATCAATATATCAAGTTTAATATTTTTCCTTATAACTATGTCACATAATATGACACCACGCGAAGGTTTCGCATTGTTTCGATCGTTTTTGAATTTTTTATGCCCCTTTTAAATTATCGTCAAACTTTGTCGAACGGCGGGCATGAAGATTCTTAGCTCGGGGCTGAGCCTCGCTAAACTTGCATTGGATCTTTGATAAAATAGCATATTGTGAACCTAAAAATGATTTTTGTAAAAAAACATGAGCATCGGATCATGTACCTGTAGTTCATATCTGACCCACTTTCTACCGATTCGGCAGGAATTTGTCTTTTTCACCAGAGGTGGACGGAAAGGTTTTGATTCCCCTATTGGGACATTGTCTATATAAGGTGGTATAGTATTTTTGTAAAATGTGGTGGTACCATTTTGAATTAGCCATTTGGTGGTTGCTTTACAAAATCGTCCGTGTTTTGTGCTCAGAAAATGGGAAATGGCTTTTTGGTGCGACGAAAAGGAAAACTTTCTCCCGCAACATTGTTCGCCATCCCATGATGCATGTGTATGCACAATATGGGCACATTATCACAAACTATGCCTTGATTCTAGCCATAACATTGGTCATTTGACCCGAAAGCGAAGAAACCTCGAATGAGATAGGTCATTTTGTGAAGGTTTTTTTGAGACATATTCAATATAGCAAGTTTAATATTTTTCCTTATAACTATGTCACATAATATGACATCACGCGAAGGTTTCGCATTGTTTCGATCGTTTTTGAATTTTTTATGCCCCTTTTAAATTATCGTCAAACTTTGTCGAACGGCGGGCATGAAGATTCTTAGCTCGGGGCCGAGCCTCGCTAAACTTGCATTGGATCTTTGATAAAATAGCATATTGTGAACCTAAAATGATTTTTGTAAAAAACATGAGCATCGGATCATGTACCTGTAGTTCATATCTGACCCACTTTCTGCCGATTCGGCAGGAATTTGTCTTTTTCACCAGAGGTGGACGGAAAGGTTTCGGATTCCCCTATTGGGACATTGTCTATATAAGGTGGTATAGTATTTTTGTAAAATGTGGTGGTACCATTTTGAATTAGCCATTTGGTGGTTGCTTTACAAAATCGTCCGTGTTTTGTGCTCAGAAAATGGGAAATGTCTTTTTGGTGCGACGAAAAGGAAAACTTTCTCCTGCAACATTGTTCGCCATCCCATGATTCATGTGTATGCATAATATGGGCACATTATCACAAACTATGTCTTGATTCTAGCCATAACATTGATCATTTGACCCGAAAGCCAAGAAACCTCGAATGAGATAGGTCATTTTGTGAAGGTTTTTTGAGACATAATCAATATACCAAGTTTGATATTTTTCCTTCTAACTATGTCACATAATATAACACCACACGAAGGTTTCGCATTGTTTCGATCATTTTTGAATTTTTTATGCCCATTTTAAACTATATATAATTTCTTATGTTTTACTTAATTTTTATTTATAAATGTGTAATATTTGAGTGTAGATAGATAGGTCTTATTTTTCTGCAAATTTTGATATATTATTTGTATTTTTCCGAATTAGAATGATTTAGTTATGATTTTTCAAAGTTTAATGAGATAAAATAAAAAATAGCTACGCCGAGGGCAGCCGTCATGATGCTATGCCGAGGGCAGCCGTCGGCGTAGCATAGGATATGCCGAGGGCAATTCTACGCCGACGGCTGCTTGGCGGAGCTGGCCTAGACGATGGCTACGCCGACGGCCCCGATGTTTGGCCGTCGGCGTAGCGACTGGCCGTCGGCGTAGCTTCCCATTCCTGTAGTGGTTCCACCATATAAATAAAAGAAAAGAAACATGACTAGAGTCTAGAGATACTTATCGAGAAGGACAGAGACAATTAAAATAGAGTTTTAAGGACACACAATCAGAGATAATGCAAAGAAGATCTTGGAGTTTTTCTACGCTCCGGGCGGGCTAATTAAAAGAAGTTTGCATTGCTGTATGCTGATACATTTATTGATTGATTTAGTTTCGGATATGATTTGATGTGTATCAATGTAATGTATTTAATGCTTATACCTTTGGATTTCATTAAATGTGACATTAAAAATCTCCCGACATCTCAGTGAAGAGGTACTCCCTCTGTTTGGAAATATAAGGCGTTTTAGGTTTGTGAAACAAATGTTTCTAGACAACTTTTAGTGTGTAGGTTTAAATGAATCTACACACTAAAAGATATCTAGATACATTAGCTTCATAAATCTAAAACATCTTATATTTTCAAACGGAGGGAGTACTTCGGTTAGAGGCCCCAGACGCTCCTTCGTTGTACGATTTCTGATTTCCTTTCCTTTCCCTCCAGCATGAGATGGCCAGAAACGAATGAGAGATGGCCTACACAGTTGGATACGTCTGGAATCAAGAAAAAGAAATACTAGAAAAAACTAAGATACATATCATACGACCGGATAAATAAAAGAAAAGAAATAGGGCTAGAGTCTGTAGATACTGATCGGAAAGAACATAGACAAGCAAAATAGAATTCTAAAGACTCATATCGCAATCAAATATAAAACATAGAAGATCTTGGAGTTGTTTTCCGCACTCAGGCCAGGCTAATTAAAAGAAGTTCTAAAAACATACATATACATATCATTCGACCCGATGTTGCCACCCAGGAAAAAAACTGTGCCAATATCGGACTGCTGGAATTCAGAAAAAGAAAGAGAAAAAACTAAGGTATGTATCGTTTGACTAGATAAATAAAAGAGAAAAACCGGGCTAGAGTCTAAATGTAGATACTGATTGAGAAGGTCGGAGAGAAGGAAAATAGAGTTCAAGGACACACAATCAGAGATAAAGTAAAGAAGATCTTGGAGTTGTTTTCTCGATAGCACATGTATAATCTTGATCTCTCGCTCCTTAACTCTGTCCCATGGAGCATGGAAAGGCTTCCTGGGGTGGAATGCGATGCGATCTCTTTGCCGCTCATGGATGATGCGTGTGAAGGTCGCTTCTCAATATCCCGCATAAGAGTAACAAATTTAGTGTGAAATCCTCTAGACTTTGTTTAATCTTCTAGAATCCCGCATAAGACCGTGAACTCCAACGTATCAGCATCCCTGCATGCACTCGGCTCTTTCGTTGTAAAAGAACCTAGGCGAAACAGATAGAGATAATAGGTGCATGTTGCACATGATCGATTTGGCAGTGGCGGGCGTTGAGAACAAGTATCATATGAGGCAAATAGTAGACGGAGAGAGAGATCAGAGCAACATCCATGGTCCTGATACGGACGACCAACATCTAAGAACAGAGGTGGTCCATTGAGAACTAAGAGATGAATGAAACAACATATTTAGTAGATAAACGCGAATGAAATAAAGTTAAAAAATGTTGACCCCTAAGGAATGATCTCTCGCGGTACGCGCTCGGATAACATCCCGTTTAATTTGGTCCTCACGGGGACTTGAATCCGGATGGGCGGGCTACGCACTCGCTAGCCTTGCCACCAAGCCAACGCTTGGTTCTCAAATGAAATAAAGTTTGGGCTGAATAAAATGAACTATGTCATCGAAAGGATTCAGGTGTAAAAATAGTCATGCCAAGTACTTTATGTATGAAGAAAATTACATACCAAAAACAAAAAAATACGAACAACTAATCATCTATAATAATCTATTTTATTTCCCACAACCTTGGGTTTATTAAAATAGTTTAATGAAATATTGTATCGTCACATAAAAAATGATCCAATCATAAGAACATAGTGAATTGTAAAAAATGAATAATATGAAACTCTAATGCAAAAAAAATAATGCCTACAATTAAAAGATGCGCATACGGACATTCAAATGCTTGTCATTATTGAATATAGGAGTAAATCAAATGACTTCGAAGTGATGGGCATTAAAATAAGAAAATATTAGTTTTCTGTATTTATGAAGTTTTCACTAATATAAGTGTATAAATCACTAGAGGTACAGACTGGTGGTAGCAAATGGTACCGAAAGTGTGACAATACTAAAATTATGTGGGACCGATACTTATAATATATTCTTCTGAAATGCAAAAAGACGAGCTTCCGTCTCCGAGGAGGGTGACGGTCGTTGAATAAGGGTACACACATATTAAAGTGACCGAATTCATGTCGTGACCGGCAGTGAAGACGGGGTAAGACTTGCCCGGTGCGATCATAAGATCAAGTATATATATTCTGGCCCACTTGATGCAAAACATGTGATACGATCATACGAATCTGATTTTCTGGACTTGTCTATCATACGAATCTGATTTTCTGGAGTTGTAAAAAAAAAGCCTTTTCTACAACTGCCTATATAAGTATATATATGCCTGGGCTTTGATCTAGCACAACCAAACAAGTTCTTGTACAACTGCCTACATAAGTATATATATGCCTTCCCGCCTCACCACCAGGCACACAGACATCTCCTTCTACAACTGCCTACATAATATCCATGGAGGTAAGCATAGGCCAAGTTGTAGCCGCTATCCTAACACTGCTGGTGTCCTCGAGGGCACTATGGTATCTGGTTTGGAGGCCATACGCCGTGTCCAGGTGGTTCATCCGGCAGGGTATCCGTGGGCCGCGTTACAGGTTCATGGTTGGGTCCCTGTCGGAGTGCAAGAGGATGCTGATTTCCGGGAGAGCCAACAAGGATTTGGACGTCGGCTCCCATGACTACATCAGGATGGTGCAACCTTTCTTCCAGAAATGGGCCTCCGACTATGGTATGTGCTGCTGCATGTTTCTATGTATGCTCAATCATCATTACCTGGAATACATATAAGTGTGTATTTATGTATAATTTGACATGTGTATACACATTCCATCAGGAAAAACATTCTTGTACTGGTTAGGCCCGATACCAGGCCTGTGTTGTACTGACATGGAGCTAGTGAAGCAAGTTCTAACAGAAAGGACAGACTTGTTCCAGAAGGAGTACTTGAACCGTAGCCTGGACGCAATCCTGGGAAACGGGGTCATATTCGCGAACGGAGATGACTGGAGGCGGCGCCGCAAATTCGTCCACCCAGCTTTCAGCCAAGAAAAGATCAAGGTTAAGATACCTTCTAACTTGAACCGTTGTATATATTTGACAGACGTTAGTTAGTATGTACCGAAATATATATCGGGTGGAGTCATCACTATTTAAAAGTAAATGTACTACTGAAATCTGCCCGAAATGTCATGATCACTTCAGTCAATGTCGACAATAACCTCGGAGTGCACAAAGAAGATGATGGAACGATGGTGCTCCGAAATGCAAGACGATGGAAGTGGGCAGCAAGCAGCCGAGATAGACATGACCAAGGAATCAGACGAAATATCCATGGGAGTAATTGCACGAGTGATGCTGGGCAAGAACCACAGGGAGGCCTGGGAGGTGTGCGTGGCCAGCAAGGAGCAGCTGCGGCTTGCGACATATGCGTTCAATGATCCTCCTATACCTGGTTTCAGGTCCGAGTAAATCGAAGATCTTACTAGCTATAGGACGGACGGTTATTAGAATTGAATTGTTATCTGAATTTATTTTATCTTTTTTAGCTACCTCCCCACACGACGCAACCGCCGGACGTGGCAGCTCGACAAGCTTGTGACAAGCAAGATCTCAAAGGTCATAGAGGCACGGATAGCCGACGGCAGCGGCTATGAAGACGACCTGCTCGGGCTGATGCTCGAAGCACGCCAAGCCGACGCCGAGAGCCTTACCGCCGAGGAGATGATCGGCGAGTGCAAGACATTCATCGCCGCCGGGTATGACACCAGCGCCACCCTCCTTAACTGGGCTATGTTCCTTCTAGCCAGCTACCCTGAGTGGCAGGAGATGGTAAGAGAGGAGGTCGCCCGAGAATGTCGTGACGGGGTCGACTTAGACAGCATCGGCAGACTCAAGCTGGTACGTATGCCCATTCTAACCGACTTTACTATGTCTGGTATATTATGTACTTAATTTAGGTTTATAAGATCATCTACTTAATTAATACAGCATTAATTGTTATGGTTGATGCAGCTCAACATGCTACTCCTGGAGACACTGAGGCTGTACAGCCCCATATCGTTCCTGCATAGGAGGGCGTCCTGTGACACCGTGCTGGGAAACATCAAGGTGCCCAAAGGAACCATGATAACGATCCCGCTGCCAATCCTGCACCGTGACAAGGAGGTGTGGGGCCAAGACGCCGACGAGTTCAACCCCTTGAGGTTCCAGAACGGCCTCGCCAAGGCGGCCAGCAGCAGTCACCCACATGCGCTGCTGGCCTTTTCGTATGGGCCTAGGATCTGTGCCGGCCAGAACTTCGCCATGGTTGAGGTGCACACCATGATAGCCATGATTCTCAGGAGATTTTCCTTCTCCCTGTCACCCAGGTATGTGCACAAGCCCAGTAACTTCGTCACGCTGACGCCCAGGTACGGCCTCCCTCTCATCCTAAGGAAGAACCTGCAGCTGGATGGCTGATCTACGGACCTCTATAGTTTGCCACATTATTGTTCTAAAAATAATAATGGTTGCCTTGGTGTTGCCGTGTGTGTGTATGCATAGTTTTTTGAAAGAGCGTGTGTGTGTGTGTATGCATAGTTAATTAGGCTGTGTGAAGCTGTATAATGTGTTTTCTATTTGTACTACTTGAGATTTATGGAGGAAATCTCATTAGTCAATGGCCGGTGATGAGCATCCCGGTTAGTCTATAATGTGTTCTGGAGTATGTGTTTAACGTATCAAATCTGTTTGATACGCTCAGCATTGAAGAATCTCCTGCGTGTAAACAAACAAAAACTGATCCATCGAGCTGATATTGTTTTTTTAATAGTATCACAATTGATATGCCCAGACGTGTTCCCAATCAGGCTCTGGAGCCTCTACCTAATAGCATCTTTAGCGGGCGCGTTATAATAGGCGTTGTATATTCGGGTTTATAGCGCGCTATGCGAATGCAGCGCGCGGCGCCGGTGAGAGCTTCACGGGTGTTGTAAACCGTCGCGTCAAAATGCAGCGATGAATTGGTCCGTTTACAGATGTGCTAAAATGCAGCCTAAAAACTATATTTTCACACAATTGCACATATAAATAGATCAAACAAAATGTAAAAATAGACTATAAATATTAATATATTATATAGTTTAACCTGCAATTCGTACAACCAAATTTAAAACTAGACTAAATAACTAGAACTAATCGGACTCCCAATCGGAGGAGTCAAATGTTGTGGATGACACCGGAGTTGACGACCACTCGTACTCCGAGGAGGAAGAGTCTACGTTGATGGTCGACGGACCGGCGCCATTCTTCTTTTCCTCCTTCTTCCCCGCGGCCTTCTCCTCCTTCTCCTTCTTCTTGGCCTCCTTCTTGGCCCTCCTCGCCTCCCGATCTTGCTTCTTCGCCGTCTTCCGCGCCTCCTTCTCTTCTTCCTTGTCGGCGTAGAAGGCGACCTCCGCGGCCACATCCTCCGGTAAGCGTCGCGCCCACTCGAGGCGCATGCGCTAGCCCTGCTCGGCGATGATGAGGCGCTACTGTAGCTCGCGCTGCCGCTGCCTCGCCTCCCGCGTGTCGTCCTGCGGCGATGGCGCGAGGTCTTCCGCCTGCTGGCGCGTCCAGACGTCTGTGAAGTTCATCGACCGTCGAGGACGACCGAGGCGCCAGGCAACCACGTCGTACACGCGCGCCGCCTCATGCACCGTCTCGAAAGTGTTGAGCCCGATGCGCTCGTCGCCGCTCCGGATCTCGGCGTAGAACTTCCCGTTCGATCGCGCGCGCAGCGGTAGCCGGAGCTCGAGCGACGGTGGGGAGGCATGGCACAGGCGGAACGACGCGCGACGAGGTCGAGGCGGAGGACGGAGGCGGCGGCGGAGCGACGCGCGGCAAGGCCGAGGCGGAGGGCGGTGGCTAGGTGGTGGCGGAGCGACGCGCGGCAGTTTTCGCAAGGGGACGCGTGGAGGGCCTGATGGTTGGGTGTGCGCGGGAGACTTGTTTTATTGCGCGCGCTAAAAGCGACGCTGCAGTTTTCACGCGTAGGTTGCCGCAGAAGCCTACGCACGGCAAAAAAAAATTTAGCGTGCTAGAGCTGCATGCACCCGCTCCCGCGCTATATTCAACGGATTTTTTAGCGCGCACATTTTGTCGCGCTGCTGGAGATGCTCTAAAGAGAAATTGATCTCGACTTCCTCCGACGGCTCTGCGTCTCCAGTCATAAACACCGGCCTGTGTCTACAAGTGCGTGCCCCTCCGCCACGCGTGCGCGTCGGCGACGAATAGAGGGAGAAACAAATTGGTGGCCAAGGCCGTCGGCATGTTTATTTGGGTCCAAGCGTTACTGCTAGGCCTGGTCCAGCCCAGCTTGTTTCCCCGTGGGGCTATGCCCAGAATTTTATTTCTCCTCAATGAGTAGAAGCCAAGATTTTGTCCAGGCATGTTAAAAAAAACATTGCTTACAGCATTCGCGCAAATTTCACGTAAATTCTCTCCAAAAGATGCTACAGGACACCATTATTTTCAGACGTCTAATCGTGTGTTGATACTATTTGTGAAGGTCTACCCGTTTGCCAGTACCATTGCAATTCTATGACACATTTGCCAGAACACACCGTACGGCTAAAAAAAGGAAAGTTTGACATATTTTTTTCAAACCAGGCCATAAGAGTCACATGGGAAAAGACAAAACTTTCTATTTTTAGCCCTAAAGATATAATAGGAATCCACAAATCTCTGACTGCCAACTTTTCCATCATTTACAAGACGTCAACAATAGTGGATAGGATTGAGGTACAACTAGTAATAAACTCATAAAGGCATGAAAAGTTATGCATTTCACTAACATTTCCCTTTTGAAGAATATTAGCCAATTGGCCGTGCGTTGACTCTTAAGCCTAATTTTGTGCGTAAAAAAGAGTCGATGACTATTGTTATTTTGTGTATTATCTGCTCATCCTTCGGTTAAAACGCCCTAGCTTGCTGCTTCTTCCATTTTACAATGTCAAGTTATTTTCTTTCAAGAATATCTTCGCAGCGCGGGCACACAGCGGTAGGTCTCGTTTCAAAAAAGAGATAGGCGGTAGGCCTTGGGGTAGGGTAGCCCAGCACGTCACCCACTACATGCGTAGCAAAAATTGGCAAAATAGGCTTTCGTCGGAAAATGTATTGGCGGAACAAAAATTTGGCAGGGTACTCCACATCCATGATAATTAGGGTGTCAAGTGGGATCCCACCTAAATCCCACCTCTAGTTCATTTGATATAATCTAGTTCAAATTTTTGTTCAAAATTTACACTAGATTTTAACAAATGAACTAAAGGTACTGAGTTCAAATTGCCTGCACAAATTGCCACTGAGTTCCAGTAGTACTGCCAGAGATTCAAACAGGAAGCAGGACATCGCCTTTGATATATAAATGGTAATCTTTGTCTTCCTTTTTGAAAAGAAGCCAAATTAAAATAATGGATCAATGGGTCTAACTAAGCATACTGTGTTTCAGACTTGACAGTATGCCACCAAAGGTATTTGTCCTTCCCTTGTGCAACCAAGAATGCTACTCCCTCCATTCACTAATATAATAAGTTCTAGAAAACTAAGTTAGTTTGCTAAAAATACCTTATATTCGTGAAGAGAGAACAAATCAATACCCAAAGAAAGTTCACATAGGAAATTGTACATTTCTGTTGATAATAGCAAAGACAAGGAAATGCAAAGTTATGAATCATATCGTGGAAGGGTCTGTTAGCTATATATAGTCTTCACGATGCATAATGGGCGTATATACCACCATATTATAAAAAAAATGCTAGTCCTGTCATTTTAGAGTATTAAGCTGAGATAACTCGTGCACAAAGATTAAATAGGCTAATATCTCCTAAGCCTACATGCCAGATTAGGAAAATAGGCCATCTTTTATGCAAACTATGAATCAAAGTTACCAAATGGTCAGGCCATTCATGTAAGCAAGCTTGCAAGCAGTGCACCTTTTGGAAAGGTGCCCGAAGTTATAGTATTATCATACTGCCTGAAGTTGATTACCTGTTTTCATGCTGGTGCCTCAAACATCATCAAGACTGCGAAAATGATGCAGGGCGCGGAGGCTGGCGAACCTCCTTGCTGCCCTCCATCATCATAACAACGCTCTTCATGGCTGGACGCATCACTGGCATGTTCTGTGTGCACCAGATACCAACCTTCAACATCCTCACAAGCTTGGCCTCTTCGATGCATGCATCATCCGCAATTTCCTTTGTTTCTCCGAACATCACACACTCATAGGCCCACTCAGAAATGTTGTACTCACTCCCAGCCCGCTTCAACTCCATGTTTCTCTTACAGCTTATGATCTCAAGAAGCATTATGCCATAGCTGTAGACATCGACCTTCACGGTGATCGCTGTGTTCTTGCTCCATTCTGGTGCGAGGTAGCCTCTCGTGCCTCGGATACCGGTGAGTGTTTTTGTCTGGTTTCCAATCAATAGCTTTGCAAGCCCAAAGTCAGCAATCTTGGCTATCCCTAATCTGTCGATGAGTATGTTCTCTGGTTTGATATCGCAGTGGATTATTGGGTTCTGTATCTCTTCATGCAGGTAGTGCAGCCCCCTCGCTACATCTAGTGCTATTGCAACCCTCTTGCTCCAGCTAGGCCGTACATCCGAGTTGAAGAGGATGTTTGCAAGGGATCCATTCGGCATATACTCATACACCAGCAGGTGGCGCGTGCTCTCTTTACAAAAACCAAGCAGGTGCAGCAGGTTCCGGTGGTGTGTTCTTGCAATTGCACGTGCCTCCCTGTGAAATTCCCGCTCCCCTTCTTCAGCCATCTTCTCGAGCCTCTTCACTGCAATCTCCTTGTTGATGTTGGCCAGGACACCCTTAAACACCGTACCATAAGCGCCCCTACCAAGCTCTTGGGTAAACCCATTTGTGGCCACATCTAGGTCCTGAAAAGAATAGGATTGCAGTCCAACGTCCCCGTCAACCTTGCAGTCATATAGTTGTGGCGCCCTCATATACCTCAAAGACCGTTTATGTCTGCAGATGAGAAACACAGATCCCGAGAGCACAACAAGTGAGACGAAGACCAAGGTAGCACCTGAGATCAACATGGCACCTGCTCCATCAATTTTCGTCCTTTGGATGGCTCGGTAGGTGTAGACCTTCACAAATAGTGTGTTGTTGCTACCAGATATCCTGCCGTATCTAATCGGAACCATCTGCTTTGAGCAATAGGAGTCACTGAACATAGAAATCTGGCAGGCACAATCAGAGAGGCAAAGTAACTTGCAATCTTCAATGCTTGTGGTTGCTTGTAGAACAGCATATGGGTTCTCTGGCCAAGTAGTATTCTTCACTTCGACCATCGTGGCCATCATTCTTGTCTCCTCGTCAGAGCTGTTGTTGTTGTTCCTCGCACAACCACTGATCGGCAATGTTCTCCAGCAACCAAGTGTGCTCTGTTTAGTGCTTAAGAATTCAAATCCGGGAAGGCAAGAACAGCTTGTTTCTCCTGTCATGGTGAGCTGACAGAAGCTATTAGGACCACAGACACCTTTCACAAGGCAGCGATCTCCAGGAATCTGCCACGCCACCTTAATTGCAGGCTTCCCTCCTAGCCTCAAGAAAACATGTGAGTAGAGTCGTAAGATCCCATCGGCATCAAGTGTCAAACGGTAGTAATTTTCCATAGCTGGGGAAGCCCCAGAGGATTGATTGGTCAGGAACAATGTCATTGTAAAGGAGGTGTTCCCATCGAACATCCATAGGGTACCATTAGGATCCAAAGAAAGGGTGAGGAGGAGGCCCCTGTTGGAAGTGCCAGTAGACCAGTATGAACTCTCAGAGTCAATTGTGCCAGCAGGGTAGGTCACAAGATTGCCGTCTTGTTGATTCCTAAGGTAATACTTCCCCTTAGCATGATTACTCTCGGAGACACTTGAGAACAGCTGGAAACCAGGACGTAGGTTCTGTCCTGGCAACAAAGTGTCTGTTGGAGAGTCGAAAGTAGACCATACAACCTTCCCGTTCATGTCATACAACACAAAATTACCAGTGTTCAACATGGAAGCAGAGGTAGCCGGAGTAGAGCTGTCATATATGGGATTCAGTTGGCTACCTGGAGTTGATGGAGTTACGGACCACTGGAGTGCACCACCATATCCTAATGTAACAGAACCACCAGCAATTGGGGGATCATCTCGGTTGGCAGTCCATACAATGATCCTTGATTCACCGGCTATAAGCCACACCCCAATGGCAAACGCTTCACCGTCAGGGTAGAAACCGAATGCGAAGCGCCCTGAAGAGGAGGACCAACTCTGAGTGCCGCTTGTTTTGATGGAGGAACCCAAAGCAATCACTCTCTCATTGGTCAAAGCTCCAGTAACCATAATAGATATGGTTGTAGTATACAACACAAGCACTAGAGATAAGAGGAAAGTATATGGGGGCATTGTTGAGGCAGAAGAGTATTGCAGTTCCTTGGGATGATAGCTGTATGCTATAAAAAACTAGTAGTTCTAAAACGAGAGACTGGATTCGGTGAAGCGATTTAAGAAGTTCAATAATGGCTACCATTTTTACAGTCAAGGATAAAGACAGAAAGAGATATGTGGACTCAGAGCACTGGACAAAACCTCAGCTTAGTCTTTAGTAGACTTGGACAGAGTCAAGTCAACAGTTCACACTGCTACTGAATTTTCAGATTAAGACCACAAATTGATCTGATGTACGTAAAAAAAAGAGTGAATTCCACTTTTTATCCTCTACTTGTGCAATTGTGACACTAATTAACCTATGTAGTGAAAATTCATCTAAATTACCATGTTTGGAAATTTTAAACCCTCATTTTCTAATGCATATCTATTGGGCAAGGTGTGAGGTGACGATTGAACTTCGAAATTATCGAGATGGCAACAAAGAATAGAACATTTGGTGCAGAGAAGGGTAGATATAATCGACGACAACGTCCTCCGATCTTGACATATTTTGTGGCGGCACATCGTCCTAACATGTCAGCCTTATCCATGAACACATGTTGAATGCTAAAACGAGATAAAATCATGCTTAGAATTTTCTTAAATAGGACATTCAGGTACAACTTCTACTAAATAGGGTAATTAGTGTCTCAAATGCACAAATAGAGGGTAAAAAGTGGAATTCACTCTGATAAAAAATGGTGAAACTAGCTATTGTGCTAAAGGTATCATTACACACCCTTTGAATACAGTAGAGGTTTAATTACACTGGTTAAAGCAAAGATGCAAGGAACATGATGAAATACTATAATCATTGGAGATAATTTGTCTCTTTGAAAAACTAGAGACCATTTCATCTGTTCAATATCTGTTTAATTCCCATTCAGACTCATTACTGAAATTATTCTGGAGGGCTCTTTTGCTTTACAAATGTAATGTTAAAATGCACCAAGTTTGTATAAATGTGTAAATGAAATATTCTGAGAAAATGAATCACTCAAGAGCAAAACTGACGGAATAAGGCATTTTAGAAACTGCATAAACAATGAGCACGCAAAGTTTCATAGCAAATAATCTACAATCAGCATAAAATCAACATTTCTGAAATAGTTAACATATGCGTAGATTATTTGAACTGGAAAAAGAGTTCAATTATGCAGTTGTAAATCAGATACGGGGTGCCTATTTATGCAAGCCTGATGAAGAACAGCACAAGAAGGGCATCCTAACCCAATACTTCAAGACCCCCAAATCTCAAAGAGTTGAGGAAATAGTATGATAAAAAAAAACTCACAAACCAGTGTTAGGTATCAGCAGCTTATCAACAAGCAACCATCTTATCTTTATTTATGCGATCTTCTGAGTTTGATGACGCAACCACGGTAACCTACCTGGAACCCCTATCATCTCATATTCACAATACCTATAGTATTTATTTTGAAGGTAATAGATGCCGCTGTTTGAGTGTGTTACAGCCAATTTTATTAATTTGCGAACTAAGCTAAGGAAGATTAGTGTTACCAAGATAGGAATCTCATATCCTTAAGTCTGAACTGAGAAACTCAACATCAAGATTTTCGTTGGGTGCACTCTAATTACTCTTTGCCCCCAAAAAAATGTTAGTGATTTATACACAGTAAGGAAAAGATCTGGACCTGGCAATATCTGACAAAAAACTGAATGTAACACTAGAGGAAAAGGAGATTTTTTATAGAGGGGCAATAGCAAAGAGATGGCATAGTCATAGATTCGATATTTCAGCGTAGCAGCAACGCTGTGGCAGTCAGTAAAGATTTTGTGTGTTCAGCCGCCTTCCTTGTAGATGACCAAGCTGAAAGTCTCTGGATCCACCGTTTGAAATATCCATATGCTACCGAAGCGATTTAAGAAGTTCAATAATGGCTACCATTTTTACAGTCAAGGATAAAAACAGAAAGAGAGATGTGGACTTGGAGCACTGGACAAAACCTCAGTTTAGTCTTTAGTAGACTTGGACAGAGTCAAGTCAACAGTTCACACTGCTACTGAATTTTCAGATCAAGACTACACGACTTGATCTGATGTAGTAAGTAATAAAAATGGTGAAACTAGTTGTTATGCTAAAGGTACCATTACCCACCCTTTGAATACAGTAGAGATTTGGTTACACTGGTTAAAGCAAAGATCCAAGGAACATGATGAAATCCTATAATCATTGGAAATAATTTGTCTCTTCCAAAAAGTAGACCATTTCATCTGTTGAATATCTATTTAATTCCCATTCGAACTCATTAGTGAAATTATTCTGGAGGGCTCTTTGCTTTACAAATGTAATGTTAAAAATACACCGACTTTGTATTAATGTGTAATGAAATACACTGAGAAAATGAATCATTCCAGAGCAGAACTGATGGAATAAGGCATCTTTAAAACTGAATTTATACAGTGAGCACACAAAGTTTAATGGCAACTAAATCTACAACCAGCATTAAATCCAGATTTCTGAAATAGTTAACACATGCATAGCTAAGAACCGGTGTTAGGCTTCAGCAGTTTATCAACAAGCAAGCAACTTATCTTTATTTATGCAATCTTCTGAGTTTGATGATGCAATCACGGTAGCCTGCCAAGAACCCCTATTATCCCATATTCACAATACCTTTATATTTAATTTGAAGGTAATGGTTGTCGCTGTTTGCATATGTTACAGACAATTTTGTTAATTTGCTAACTAAGCTAAGGCAGATTAGTGTTATCAATATAGGAATCTCGTATCTTCAAGTCTGAACTGAGAAACTCAACATAATGATTTTCACAGGGTGCAAAATTACTCTTTGCCCCAAAAAAAATGTTAGTACTTTATACTCCTATAGTAGTACTAAGGAAAAGACCTGGACCTGGCAATAACTGGCAAAAAAAACAGAATGTAACACTAGAGGAAAAGGAGATCTTTTATAGAGGGACAATAGCAAAGAGATGACATAGTCATAAATTCGATATTTCAGCGTAGATACGCTGTGGCAGTCAGTAAAGATTTTGTGTGTTCGGCCACCTTCCTAGTAGATGACCAAGCTGAAAGTCTCTGGATCCACCGTTTGAAATATCCATATGCTACCGAAGCATCCGGAGAGTAGCCCGGATCTATGCACGAAGGAAACAAATCCAAATTTTCTACCAAATGTGGCATGACCTGTGATAGCCAGTGAAGATTTCAGACCAGAACCGACGACCTTTAGAATCATAAGGAATGTCGCCGGAGAGACTTTAAGAACTAGAGATGAAGAACCACATCCTCTCGACAAAGTCGCGTTGTGGAGAGGGAGGGTAGTGAAGGAGAAAAGCGAGGTTAGGAGAAGGGCTACTTGCTGACACAGACCTAATACCCGATGCGGAGCAGGTTGCCGGTGGGAGAGGTCGACCAGATCTGCGGTCGACCGTCGACCTGCGTCGGCTCTTCACTTTGCCAATGGCAGATCTACCCATGCGCGCTCATCCGCCGCGCCGCGTTTCTTTTCTTTTTCTTCAAGTTTTTTATTTTTCTAGGGTAGCTGGACAAGGAACTGGCGAAGCTCGTCCACGGTCCACACTGTTCACTCGTCCTATCCAAGGACATGTATACAATGCTAAAAAAAACATGTCTCTTTTAGCCCTCAAGAGAAGGTAATAAAAATAGGATTGTGCTATAGCAGGACGCCGCATATTATCCATTCCGTGCGGCGGCAGGCAAAAAAGATACAACTAGCGTCAGAAGCCTGGTGCATGTGGCCAGGCTCACCGTCTGCATGCGAGATTTCGGGTGTGTTTGGTAGCCCGGGCCAACTCAGAATCCACATCTCCTCGCTCAGATTTTCTCACTTGTTTGGTAGCCCGGGTTTGTTGAAACAAGTTTAGGTCAGATGTTGTTTGGTGGGTTATGTGAGTTAAAACAAGTTGCACTAGAAATTTTTACACAGAGGTCCTTAGAAAGAAAATAAAAAAGCAATCAGGTCCTGTCGTTCATGGCCGTCGCTGTGTGCTCTCCCGTTGGTGGCAGCGACGAGGTGGCCCACTGCCAGAGCTTTGGCGGATGGGTGGCGACGCGACGAGGTGGCCCACTTGCCGGAGCTTGGGCGGCTTCTTTGCCAGAGCTTCGCCATGTGTGTGGTGGGCCGACTCGAGGTTGTCTGAGGCGGTGGGGAACATCGACGAGGCGGGGCAGCGCGGCAGGGAACATCGACGAGGCGGGGCAGCGCGGCCGGGAACGGATACGAGGCGGGGCGGCGCGGTCTGCTGCCAGGTCAAGGACGGGGACGACGGAGGAGCTGCGACCGCCAGATTTTCCATGGCCCCCGAGCTCTCCATGGCGGCGACGTCGAGCTCCCGTCGAACCACAGAGGGCAGCGCCAAGGGGACGATGACTGGGGGTGATTTCAGCACAGAGAGAAGGGCGGGGAGCCTCACCGGCGGCGGGATCTGGGGGCGAGTGGGATGGAGGCGGTGGGAATTGGAGGTGAGAGAGAGAGAAAGAAAAGGGGGCCGGTTCGGTTCGAGGTCGTGGGTGGCTTCAATGGACGGGTGGAGGCGGAATAATTTTTCGGACGGACGCGGGTGGTTGAGATCTGCTCGCTTTTCCACTGCAATGGGGCAAGGCCTGCAGGCCTTTTTCGTATCGATGGCGTGCAGACCAGGAACCGAGCTAACAAACAACAAAAATCGGGATGGGGTGGAAGATTCTAGGGTGAGCTGGTCTACCAAACACGCCCTTCAGCTAGCTATTGGTTCCGAGCTGAAGACATCTAGGAGCGCTCTTTCTGCATGTATACTAAGCTAGCTAGCAGAAAATACACACGAACTAAATTTCATGTTAATTGCCTGCTGTTTGAACTAGACTCAATCACACTGACCTTTATATATGTGACCATGTAAAAATATATCAGATTATGCCAATAGCACTTGCCAGATTAATTATTCACAACAATCAAGTTATCTATGAAAATAATTACCATGTTGTTTATAAAGCACTCATAGCAACTACCAGATAATTTATTCACAATTATCAGATTAATTAACCATGACTATCAGATTAATTAGCAACAGTTACCATATTAAAATATATGTGTAAACAACTTCATGTGGCTCGACAAAAGCAATTATCAAATTAAATTTGTCATGATTGTCAGATTAACTAGCCGTGATTGTCAGATTAATTAGACACGATTGCCGGATTAATTGTCTATATAAACAATTACAGTGCTCTTTGACCAAAAAATCAATTACCAGGTTAATTATCTACAATTGCCAGATTAATTATCCAGAACTGCCAAATTATCAAACGCATGGTGGTGTTGCCTCTGCTGCTTGCCTGAACACGTGGAAAAAATAGACATGAAACTATGAAAGAACTACAAGCAAGGCTAAAGGTCGCATAAGAGGGGTTGTCGATTAGGCACAAGAGGCGCCAAGGCCCTCTGCCAGGACTTTTGATGCGGACGACGAGTTCCAGCTTGTTCAGCGCGCATCGGCAAATGTGACGACGCGTAGGAAGCTGAAGTCCAACGCATCCATGGCGGAGCACGTCATCACCGCCCCCCATGAACAGCGCGCCAGTGCGAGCACCACCCCCACGCCTATCATTGAAAAGCGACGGATGCAGGTCGCCAAGCCGCACCTCGGCGTCGGCGAGCACGCCATGCCGGAGCACCGAATCCTGGTTGTGCATCGGACCGCCCCGCAGCCACACCTCGACGACGCTTGGGACCACACGCCAGATCGCTCCGCCTCCAGCTCCTCCAGCAGCCGCGCAACCGCTTTGCCTCCAGGCCTAGCAGTTGTGCCTCCAGATCTTCTAGCAGCGGGCTTGTGCGGCACCGTCCCCTTCGCGATGAGCTCCTCGCCTTCAAGGCATCTTCCCGCGACCTCATGGCATGGCGCTCTTCTCCCGCGGTGGGCTTGACCTGATGGCCGCGGACGCACCCTCGAGAACTTCTGCTCGGGAACTTGACAAGAGAGAGAGAGAGAGAGAGAGAGAGAGAGAGAGAGAGGAGAATGGTTGTGCGGCTGATAGAGGAGATGAGGGGGTCAAGGGATAAGGTTTGGCGACAGATAAGGAATAGAGAGGTGGGTTTTAATCGGACGGACAGCTTCGGGGCAATGAGACGTGTGGCTCCTCTTCTTATCTTTTCCCATAAAAATAAGTTGTACAATAGATCATCTCTTATTGTCATATCTAAGAATTAATGTGAATTAACTTATTATAGTAAGAAATTGTGTTGATAAGAGAAGACATAAGGTATAATGGATAAAAATAGTCTTCTCTTATTTTTAAGGGATCATCCCTTAGCTAAGGAAAAACAACATTCTCTTTCATTATTCTCTCTCCTTCAACTAAGTGAAAATCTAACGTGGCAACCGTAAGGAAAGGCTGACATCATCGCATTGTACATGCCCTTAGAGCAACTCCAACTGGCGCTCTAAACGGGTCGTGTCTTAAAATAACCGTCCACAACGCTAAAAATAATATTTCTGTTTTGGTTTGTTTTTAGTAAAAACTTTAGCAAGTAATCCTCTATTTCCTGAGCGTTATTTTTGACCGTATATTTATAAATGTTATTTGAATCAATAAATCCAAGGTTATAGATTTGTCTTCTTTTGCATTCAAGAATCTTCGGTCTGCATAATAGCGTACAAAGGAATATAGTAAGGATAATTATACATACAATGAACGAGCAACTAATGAGAGATTTGTCACTTACAGACAATAGCAAGTGATGAGAGATTTGTCGAGGGCGTCTTGATTTAATAACTAAAATAATTCTAAAAAGTCAATACGTGTCTCATCTTTTGCACGGAAGTAATGCTCATCTCTAATTGCCGCTATGATCATGATCTTCCCTTCTTTTGAGCCTTCGATATGCAATTTTTGCATTTGTGTTTGCACATGCGGGACCTCCTCAGGTATGACGAGAAGCTTTCCATACTTGTATTTGCTAATTGAGCCATGAGAAAAGAATCATCATCTCTAGCTGTTAGTGCGCATCGCCGTGCAACCTACAGATCATAATCATCGGAAAACACTTTGAGTGGGTACACGACTGATTTTTCTATTCTTCGAGCTGGGTAATTATTTTCCCGCTTTCACCACTACTTCTCGACCACAGATTCGCTTTATGTGACTTCATAATAGAGCGGCCATAGTCTGTTGGCAAATAACCTGGTCTTTTACTTTCAAGCATGCCCACAAAGTGTTTCACCATTTTCGGTGCTATAAACTGCTTTGGCAGGGCCCGTTTTGGTGCAAGCTCTTGTTTCATATATTCATCCACGATCGTTTTTTTTTTCTCATCAGTCATTTTATAAGGTAACTTGGCAGGAGCCATCTTGGGTTTCTTCTTTGTACTTGCTGAGGATTTCTTCACGGCTATAGTGCTAGCCGCCGAAGCAGCGGTGCTCTTCCGCTTTTGCAACCGGGGCGGAGACTGCTGACGCGGCGGAGGCGGTGAAGACTGCTCAGGCGGAGGCGGAGACTGCTGACGCATCGGAGGCACTGGAGACTGCTGAGGCAGAGGAGGCGGTGGAGACTACTGATGCGTCGTATGGCGAACAATGTTGCAGGAAGAATTTTTTCTTTTCGTCGCACGGAAAATCCATTTTCCATTTTCTGGGCACAAAAAATAGGAGGGGGGAGGGGGGGGAGGGGTTTGTGAAGCAACCATCAAAATTCTAATTCAAAACGCTACCAACCTATTTTTCAAAAATACTAGACCACCTTAAATGAATTGTGAGCATCCCGGTTAGTCTATAATGTGTTCTACTTGTTTAATGTTGAAGAATCTCCCGCATGTAAACAAACAAAAACTGATACATCGAGATGATACTGATTTTTTTAATAGTATCACAATTGATATGCCCAGACGTGTTCCCAATCAATCAGGCTCTGGAGCCTCTACCTAAACAGAAATTGATCTCGACTTGCTCCGACGGCTCTGCGTCTCCAGTAACACGGGCCTGCCTGTGTCCACACGCGTCGGCGACGACTAGAGGGAGAAACAAATTGATGAGCAACAAATTGGTGTCCACACTTGCATGAATAAGCAGTGAATAAGCAGCCAGAAAGTTAATTTATTGTTCACTACATCACTGGCCGGTGCTCAATATGACAATATAGATAAATATACTTTAAAAAGTAGCAGTTGATAGGACGTACACAAGAGTGAAACCTGGGACAAGCAATGATCATCATTCACTGGCCAACACCATAGACCAAGCTGGGGAGCACCCATAAGAGCAACTCTAACCGATCTCCAATAATTTAGAGAAGAAAAAGCTTCCCTTTATCTTAACTTCTTATATTTAGTCCTCTAAATTTTGTGAGCCGGAACCGATCCCCAATAACATAAATACATGACAAAATATAGCATAAGTAGATTTGTAATGCATATAAGTCATACAAATTATTACAACCGTCATAAACCTGAAAAATTGGGTTTTTTCCACCATCTACGGAATGTTTCCCTACCTCATCACTATAGTTCGGTTCTAGCTCATCACTAGAACCATCAGAGTTGGGTTTTAGCTCATCACTAGAACCATCAGAGTTGGGTTTTAGCTCATCACTAGAACCATCAGAGTTGGATTCTCTACCATCTATGGATTCTTTTTTACACGATAATAGTCGTCACTATTATGACGCCTTACTAGGAAGCTCCACCGACCCACCATCGATTGTAAGGATCGAGGACCTAGACTAGTTCTTCGATGGAAGTTAGCATGTATACCTTCCCAAAATTGCATGTGTGATCGCTCATCTCCAACTCGGTTTTGCTCATGCCACGCGAAATACAAATCATTGTCCTCATCATCATTCCATGGTCGCCAAATCCTACGAAATCAATTGACATGCATTTGCGTCATTTGACGAAATGTTGAATCTTTCACTAAAAGTAAACAAAAAGAAGGTGGACACACCTTGGCGGTGTCGGATCTGGTGGTGCCGGTGGAGGTGCTGCTGGCACCGCCAGAGCAGGTGTGGTTGCACGCAGGAGGTCCTCCAGCCATGCCGGAGGTACCGGGGATCCGACGAGGTCCTCAAGCGAATCCGACGAGTTTCTCCGGCATGTGGAAGTCATGTCGGAGGTGTGGCCGCGCGAATCCGGCGGAAGCTCGACGAATCCCGACCGCGGGGACTCGATTCCGTCGGAGGCAGTGGCAGATTTGGCGTGGTGATTGCGCTGCCCGATTCCGGTGAAATAGGGCGCCGCCGGGTCGGTGAAGAATATGGGAGGGTCAAGGGAGCCTACTACGGCTCGGGGGCGGCCGTATTTGGTCGCTGGACTCGTCGACGGTGAGTTGGTGACGGATTTGCGACGGAGCGGGGCGAGATGTGGAGACGGAAGTGGAGGAGAAAAATTATAGTCCAGCGACCGCGGTCGGCTATATTTAGGGGCCACGGAGGAGAAAAATGTGTTTTTTTCTTTGTTGCTCTTGTTAGGCATCACCCGTTGGCATTGTTTTGTAAATATTGGCCGTTCGCACATGCTCCTACGCGTGGCAGAGAAAATTAGGATGTTGCACCGGATCACAATAAGCTGGATTAAACCAACCTAACGCGTCTGCTTTTTTTAAACATTACAACAGTAGACTAGCTAGTAAAATGTTATCTTTCATGGGGTTCACTTTTATTTGTCGGACCAAGAATTACGAGCATCTCTCTAAATAAGGTTTTGATCAAATACCTAATACTATTATGACGGATGTGCCAAACTCTTTCTTGCAGTTCAAAAAAAAAAAGTACTCCCTCCGATCCATATTAGTTGACTCAAGTTTGTCTAGATTTAAATGAATCTAGACACTATTTAGTATATAGGTTCATTCAAATTTTGACAAATCCAAGTCAAATAATATGGGTCGGAGGGAGTAGCAATTTAAATTACCTTGTAGATACATGATTGTAAAACCACATGTTCTATGTACTAACAATCAAACCAGATTATTGTCAAAAAAACAATTAACCTAGATTGGGTGCAATTTTAGGAGCGTCCTTTCTCACTAAACCATCATTATAAACAAGAACAAAACTATACATTCTATTAAAGCTAAGGAGAGTACGTAAGAGATGCAGCTCGAGAAAAACTTGCATGAATAAGCATCCAGAAAGTTAATTTCTTGTTCTCTACATCACTGCTAGCTAGAGTTCAATATAGATAAATATACTTTTAAAAGTAGCAGTTTATAGGGCATAAACAAGAGTGACCTGCGGCGACAAGAAATGATCATCGTTCACTCACCAACACCATAGACCAAGCTAGGGAACACCCACAAGCTCTCAAGCTGCCTGCTTTGGCCTCCCAGAATATAATGTATGAATCCTCGTAAGTTGTGCTGTACACTGCCTGACCAAGCTCTACAGCAATCCAAGGTTCATCGGAGTATTTGGATGCACTCGGAACGTAAATGCAGTTACTCTTTCCGCCCCGTCTTTCCGGATTCTTGCAAGAAAATGTAGGGCTCTCCTCCTATCAAGGCTAACAAATAGAGCCCAATTTTCTAACTTCTCCATCTTCACCCACATGGCTGGTTCGGCTGAAAAGTCAAATCGGAAGACTTGAAAAGTACCATTGCTTATCAGGTCGTGGTCGTCAACGAGATCAACCATGAGAAGCATGTCACCGCGGACCACCAGCCATGGATCATAATTCAAGCCAACAACTACGTCCTCTCCCCATACAACTGCTAGCTACTTCCTGCATGGTGAGCTGCCGTGCCAAGGATATGGTACTGAGTCTCTGAGGATAGTCTATGGTGAACATCTGACCTCTGAAGAAAACAATCTGAAAAATAATATGTTGAGAAACACGAGGGTGCTCCGTCCAAGAGTTTGTGCCAACCTGCCACAGGAACAAAGATTTTTTCGAGCAAAGGAGGAGACCCGAGTGAGGTGAACTAAGCGGAGCCAGAAGAATGCCAGAGTAGATGACACAATTGCTATTGGCTGGGAGCTTGAGGGGCTTCACCTTAGTACCAGCAGTGTAAACATCAACAAGAAGGAGGTGCTCCATACATGAGAAGATAAGATGCCCATATGAGCATCCCAAATGGCGCATATATATAATTTGGACTATTTCGGGGTCCTGAATGACGAAGGGATAAGTTTGTCGTCACAGGATCACCCAGTTGCCATTTGTAATTGGATAAAAGGGTGTAAGTTTTATCGGAATGTTGATAAGCCTTACGGACACGTACGTACTTTGAGGTGGAGAGGCGGAAAGGGGAAGTCATATATGGATGATGGAAAGGAAAATGCTGCAGCACGCCAAGAGCGACAAGTACCAGTTAAGGCAAGGAAGTCATGGAATGAGTTTAATAGAGCAATGATTTGGTGAAGCAATACATCCAGAAGATCTGCGCAAACATGTTGTGGCGATAAGACTGGGGAGGTGGAGCCCGAGGCATGGTGGATTTTCTTAGAGGGCCTCCCTATGACTATGATGGCAGCTTCCCTGTCACACGCATAAGTACAAAAACTAATGTATCAGAATCAAGGATTAAAGAACGTAGAGACATGCATGCGTAGTAAATTGTTAGAAAGGTGGTAGGTAGTATCCTCTAGAATAGTTTTGTCATTTTTTTTTTGTAGATCACCTTTGAAAAGATAACTCGTTGTAACTTTAAACCAACACATATTACACATCTATATGTAATTTTATATTTTTTTCAGATTTTTTTGAAGTTCAACATACTACGGGCTCAGTGTAGCCCGAGCTCCATATGGGGTTTCCGGATGTTCTCTACAAAAATCACAATCTGATCTTTCATAGCGACACAAATATTACGCAATGGATCAAGAGTGCAAAGTATCACACGAAAATTCCATTGTTGGATCAGATCAGCAGGAGAATCATTGATGCATGGGTATTCTGAATCCACCAAAAGGTCCAGAGCCACTCAACGAACTTGAATCAGAAAGAGGAGAAACAAAAAACATAGGGTTTTGCAGACCTAGGGGTGTGAGTGGCGGGTGCCGGCGGCGAGATCTCGGCTTCCTCCGGCGGCTCTGTGCCTCCGGCCATAAACGCGGCACGCCGGCCCTTGTCTACCAGTGCCGTCTCCTCCGCCACGCCGTGTCTCTTCGTCGGATGCGTCGGAGGGAGAAACAAATCGGCGGCGGAGCTCGTCCACACGTGTAGGAGCGCATACTTATTCCGTCCAAGCGTTCCTGCTAGGACCTGGCCCAGCCCAACTTGTTTCCCAGTGGGCATACGAGACAGGGCCTATGTAACCGATTTACTTGCTTTAAGGGTAGTAATCCACTTTATCTTTCTCTTAACCTCGTGCATTATCCTGCTACTAGATAGACTAGTTGAATGCCCGTGCGTTGCCACGGTATTTAAATTTTCATGTCATGCCCTATTTAGTTGTCATGGTGCATTTTCATCTTTCAATTTGTCAAATATCTTCGATATGGTTCACTTGCTGTTTTTTTTCCAAATTCACCCTTTGGTTAAGCCGACAACACAAGATGTCATCATTCTCTGTCTCTTCCCCTTTGCTATAGTGAAAGAGAAGCAAAAGGGAGGAACTCCACTTCCCTCGCTCGTAGCTAGTTGGGAACGAGGGTCCCTCCTCTCCATCATTCACTTCATTGGTGGGAGTAGAGGGACCACAAATCGTGTCTCCTGCGTCTAGGTAGTGGTAGGGTTAGGGTTCGATTGTCATTTTCTGGTGGTGGTGACAATGACGGTGAAAAATAATCTCTGCAGCTCCAGCCCCACTTTGGCTACATTAAGTACCGCAGCAACATCTCCATGCTTTCTCTTGGATGGAGCGAGATTTGGTGCGCTAGGTGTGTGTGGGTGTCGTGGTTACGATGTCACCCACACAACAACTTTTTTCTCCAACTCCGTCGTGGTGACGATGCATCCTCCGGTGTCATGGAGTGTGTGAGACCTTGAACATGAGGTAGTCACAAGGCGCCAATTTTGCCTCCTTTCGATGATGTAGGAGTGGGAGGGGAGGACCTTGGAGTTGGTGTTTCTTCAACTTTATGTTGCTTTCTAGTGTTGGTATGGAGATATAGAAGTCGAAAACTTTGTGACAACAGAGAACCCATCTACAGATACAATGTTCATGACGACTCGGAGTGGGAGTGGCAGCGGCAACGGTACAGTGGACCTCTACAGATACAAAGTTCATGGCGACTCTAGGTGGGAGTGTCATTGACAGGACAACACGGTGGACCTCGTGTTCAGTTATATCCCATGAACGGAATTGACGTAGCTACGTTAAGTACCTGGCAGCAACATCTTCATGCTTTCTCTTGGATGGAGCGAGATTTGGTGCGCTAGGTTTGGCCGTGTGGTGTCGTGGTTACGATGTCACCCACACAACAACTTTTTTCTCCAACTCCGTCGTGGTGACGATGCATCCTCCGGTGTCATGGAGTGTGTGAGACCTTGTACATGAGGTAGTCACAAGGCGCCAATTTTGCCTCCTTTCGATGATGTAGGAGTGGGAGGGGAGGACCTTGGAGTTGGTGGTTCTTCAACTTTATGTTGCTTTCTAGTGTTGGTATGGAGATACAAAAGTCGAAAACTTTGTGACAACAGAGATCCCATCTACAGATACAATGTTCACGACGACTCGGAGTGGGAGTGGCAGCGGCAACGGTACAGTGGACCTCTACAGATACAAAGTTCATGGCGACTCTAGGTGGGAGTGTCATTGACAGGACAACACGGTGGACCTCGTGTTGAGTTATATCCCATGGACTTGGGAGTAGTATTTTATTTATTAGTGCGGTGTTGTGTACCACTTGTACTCCTTAATATACCTAGGGTCTAAATTGCCAAAAAACACGATCTTCAATAAATTACACTGCTTGTAGATGTATAAATTTACTTATAAAACACCTTATTTCAATCACAAATCAGCGTTACAACAAATTGCCTTCACAAAGACGATATATATATTAGAACTCCATGTTGACTTGTTGAGATAACAAATCAAGTTAGCACGGACAAAAGCCTATGTGGTTGAGTGTCAGGGTCTCAGGGAGTTCAATGATTCATTTCATTTTCAAAGAAAAATAGAAAATAAGTATAACTATGAGAAAATCAAGTGCCATTCACAACACTGGGAGATCTTCTCCTTCGAAAATCCAGCTGAGAATATGTTTTTTTTAAATGAGGTCATCGGACCCATCTTTATTACTTTCTCAGATCCATATTAATGTTCTCATATTTGTCTAGATTCTGATGTATCTCTACATACATCCGAATCTAGACAAATATGAGAACATTAATTTGGATCGAAGGGAGTAAGGGTGCGGTGTCAATCACCATCATCGGCATTCAGTAGAGGCGACGGTTGCTGTATCGATCTTGTCGCCACAAACCTTGGTTGCACACCTATGGCATCCGTCTGCAAAGATGATCGCCTCCGACACGACGACCACCACAAAGATGGTCTTGATCTCATCGTTGCAGGACGTTCTTGTGCACCACCCACTCTCACTCCATTGGCGCTCTGATCCTGGGGCGACGCACCTCCTGGAGCTCGACGGAGACGGCGGGAGGACTACGAGGGCGTGGATAAGTCGCCCGAAATCACGCACCTCCTGCCGGCACTTCATTGGCGCTCTGATTCTGGGGTAGCCGCGCGTCCTGGAGCTCGACGGAGACCGTGCCTTGTGACATAGAGGGCATGGAGAAGTCGCCTGAAATCGTGCACCTCCCACCGGCACTCCATTGGTGTTATGATCCTGGAGCGGCCGCGCGTCTTGGAGCTCGATAGAGACTGCAGCCGGGACAACAAGGGCGTGGATCGCCTCACGCTGGTGAAGCCGAACTCCATTGTTTTGGAGACGTCGACATCCCAACGATGAAGGGAAATCGGCGCCGTCGGAAGGAGAGATCCTCTATGGCGAAGAGGTGGGGAGGCAGGGTGGAAGATCGGGTGGACTGGGGTGTGCGATGTTGGGCTTAGCCATTAGGTGCGTGCGGGGCGAACGGAGCGACGCGCGACAAAAGAATTGACGTAGTGCGGAACGGCAGTAAACATAACACCTTCTTTTTAGATAATAGATATAGATAAGATAAAGTTTGTTAGTCTGGTTAGATAAGGTTTGTTAGTCTTGTTAGATAAGGTTTGTTAGTCTTTTTTATAGAGGTTAGCCAATTTGTTAGCGGTGGCATTTTCTGTAATTTTTGCATGTGTGACACCAGGCATTCACCACGCTTTTGAAATTAATAGTAAAGATTTACATTGTGCAATTTAATTCAAACGTACTCGGGATTTTTTTTTTTTTGCGAATTAACGTACTCGGGAATTTTGGAGACATGTCAATAAACAAGGAAAAAGGGTCTTGCCATTACGTAGCGTTTTCAAGAAATAATGACTAAAAATGTATAATAATTAGGAATTTCGTGCCGTGTCCTCTAGCCTCACACACACCTCCGTAAAAAGGTTGTGATAATCCGCACGATGCAGCATCGACCAAGCATGTAGGATACCGGTACATCTATAAATAACATGCAAGAGAGTACAATTTTTATTGTTAAAAACATTATCATTTCTACATAGCCATAGCGATCATATAATGGCAATCGCTCGAATCCGAAAAAGTAACTTATACTTGTAATCTATACCATGTAACCAATTACCACATATATTAGCAATACTACTCGGTGGATACAAGCCTAAAGCTTCTTGGGTAACTGACCATATAGACCTAGCAAAATTGCATTGGAAAATCAGGTGTTTGATTGTCTCGTTATGATGACAAAACACACATAGGGTTCCCATGCCAATTTTATTTAATTAGATTATCTTTAGTAAGGATAACTTCTTGACGAATATACCAAGCAAAAAATTATTTTTAGAGGTATCTTCATTTTCCAAATCATCCTATTATCTAAAACCGGTATGACTGGCTGGCTAAAGCATTGTATAAAGAACTAACGGAGAAAGAAACATTCTCACTCAAGTTCCACCGAAATTTATCAGCTCTAGCAGATAGTTGAACACTTTTTAATTGATGTAGCAACGTGATCCAAGAGTCAAGTCTAGAACCATACAAATTTCTCCTAAACTTCACACTGGGAGCAAATGATTCCAACATAGTATCAATCGTTTCCTCTTTATAACGGACTATGGAATACAATGCTGGGTATTGTTCACGAAGTGTGGCATTACCAAACCAGTTATCCTCTCAAAACCGTACCTGAGAGCCGTCCTTACTAGAAAATGTACGAAGCGGAAGAAATTTTTCTTCGTTGCCATCAGTTCGGCCCAAAAGTGGGAGTCTTCAGGTTTCCAAACTATTTGGGACAATGCTTTTGAACCAATATATTTTCTTTTAAGAAGAGTTTTCCCTATGCCTTCTTCAGTTAATAATTTGAATATCAACTTACTAAGTAGGGTTGTATTTTTGATTTGTAGATCATGAATACCCAGCCCCCCTGTTCTTTGGGTCGGCAAAGCACACTCCATTTAGCGAGTCTATACTTCTTTTTCTCATTATCTCCCTGCCAAAAGAATCTTGATTGGAAGTAATACAACCTTTGCAAGACTCCTTTTGGAAGTTGAAATAAAGATATCATATACAGTACCATAGAGTTAATGAGTACCAATCTTCCCCCTATGGCGAGTAATTTACCTTTTCAGCTACTCAATCTCAATTATAGTCGTTGCTCAACAACTTTTCATTCAACATTTTTTAGCCTCTGATAATGAACCGGAATGCCTAAATATCGAATTGAAAATACGCCCTGACTACAGCCAAAGAGCTTAGCATAAAGGTCCGCCGCATCCCGAGCCTCGCCAAAACAAAACAATTTACTTTTATGAAAGTTTATTTTCAATCCCAAGAGTTGTTCAAAAGCTAAAAGTATGAGTTTTAGGTTCTTTTCCTTTTTGAGATCGTGTTCCATAAAGATAATTGTGTCATTGGCATACTGAAGGATAGATAGTCCGCCATCCACAAGATGGGGAATCACACCTTTAATTTGGCCCTCAGACTTGACATGTTTAATCATGATGGATAACATATCAGCCACTATATTAAATAGCAATGGTGATAATGGATATTCCTATCTTAGACCTTTTTTGGCCTGGTAGTATTTGCCAGTATTATTATTGACTTTGATGTCAACACTTCCTCCCAACACAAAGCTATTGATTAATGCGCACCACTCAGCAGAAAAAACTTTCATTCTAAGAGTCTGCTGGAGACACTACTAGAGAAAAGCCTATCCGAGGTGCACCAAAAAGCCTATCCGAGGCGCATATCACATGTGCCTCTAGCTTCAAGCCTCGGGTATTTATGAGGCGCATCGATATCGCGCCCTATACTTCACATATGCGAGGCATATCGATATGCGCCTCGTATATGTGAAGTATAGAGGCGATATCGATGCGCTATATGTTTCGTAATGCGCCTCGGTATTTATAGTATATCGCCTACCATATGTTTCGTAACGCGCCGGGTATTTATAGTATGCGCCGCATATGTTTGAGAATCGCCTCGGTATTTATAGTATATGCGCCTCAATAGTATCCTATATGCGCCTCGGTAATATTTTCAAATTCAAGTTTTAGACCACTATATATAAATAATATACAGATATTCAAATATACAATATAGTCCAGAATTTTTCAGAAACTTGCATTTTGCCAAAGCATAATAGAACCAACATGAATACACATCAATCATGACATACAAGTTCATACATCAAGTGTTTGTGCCACAAGTTCACACCTCCGATCGGTACAAGTTCACAATCACATTACACCTTCGAGTACAAGTTCACAATTCACATTACAACTCCAACGACGTAGCTCTACCTAGATGAAGTAGAACACAACCTACAATGAAGAGCAACAAGGTGGTGATCACGAGGAAGTTCCTCCATTTCTTCCTTCCATGCCTCCTCCACTTCTCTTCCGCCACCTCTACTCTCATAGCCTTGGTAGCTGTTCGAAGTTGTTCACTTGCTTCGCAGTCTTTCCACTCCTCGTACACCGAACCCGACCGACGTACCGACATAACACCTCGGCATCTCCTACACATAATAAAGATGATATTACTTATGTCGTGGAAAGCAATAGCTAGCAGTTCACAAAGATAGAATCATCGGCATTTCAAGAAAGACCAAAAAAGCAAACCAAGAATGACTTGGATTAGTGCCTCATACTTAGATTGGGCACGGAAATAACAATGCTCATGTTCGATCTCATGCGGCAATTAGAGTATATGCCCAAATTACTAGTCTACTTGGCACACAAGATCGAACATCGGCATAGTCATACACGTGACACCACAACACGTTCTAATCATCGGCATTTCGAAGAAAGACCAAAAGAAAGCAAACCAAGAATGACATGGATTAGTGCCTCATACTTAGATTGGGCACGGAAATAACAATGCTCGTTGTTTGATCTCGTGCAAGTAGAGTATATGCCCAAATTACTAGTCTACTTGGCACACAAGATCAAACAATGCATAGTCATACACGTGACACCACAACACGTTCTAATCATCGGCATTTCGAAGAAAGACAAAGAAAGCAAACCACAAGAAAGTAGGGAAGCAATGACAAATGAAAAGCAACAAGCACTTAAAATAGTGCGTAACACAAATAACTAGCTAGTGTCTCTCACAATCAAGTTCAACGGTTGACGAAACATATTCTAGAGGTTTTGCTAGGCAAGTTTAACACAATGATAAGAGGTTACAACACGAGTTCGGAACTAACAGCTAGGTACCCAGGCAATGCAATCATGAAGTCTTCTTCGGCTCTTGAGTCAGCTTTGGGGGGGCATTGATGAAGCCCGGCCGAGTTTTCGCCATTTGCATGAACATCCCGCCACCCCGTGCGCTAAGCGTTCGCTCATCTCCCTGGACGGTGTATAGCCGTGGAAGGTGCCTCCGGCTTTTATGACTCCCTGGTACACGATTGTCGCGATCTCCTCTTGGATGTTGAAGAAGTGTTGCCTGAGGTTGCGAGCCTGTATGCATGCAAGCTTTTCAGCCCACTTCACGAGGTCAGATGGCAGCGTTTTGGTCTCCATGTCATTGAAGAACGCCTTCATGTGGTAAATGGCGAAGGCATCCTTCCCATCGCCAGCGGTTGCTTGACGCAGTAACTTCCGTGTGGCGGAACACGTGCGCCCGAACTTTACATGTGGCCTTGCGGTTTGACGCCTCACGCGACGTAGCGGTGAGAGCGCCATCAAGAATTTTCTTGATATTGGTGTAGTTTTTTGGATCACACTGTTTGAGTCGAGGTACAAGGCTGTTGAGTGTTTCAAATTCAAGCTTATGAGCACACACTGTCCGATCATCCTCCGTGATGGGATGGTAGGAAGGAGAATCACATCCTTGTCCGAGTATGTTTGCAGGAAGTTTGAGAGGTAGTCGGTCGCGATCTATGGCCTCGGCATCTTCGTGACGGCGTCACGCATGAAGTAGGGATCCACTATCCGGATGCCCGGATCTTGTCTCGGTGATCTCCATGGCCATATTGAGGGAGAACAATGGACCAGGGTATTGTGCAACGAAACCCGTTCAACATGTCAAACAGGTCGGTATGCATACGTAGAAGATATCCCCGGGTACAGGTGAAGCACGGCATGTGAGAAGGCACCTTAGCCTTGAAAACGAGGTACGATCGATCGTTGTCACGCGAATCGCTCAATTGTGAGACATCCATAATGAATACTACGCATATGCGAGCCTGCGACCTCGAGCATCGATTTACACATCATCGGTACCTGCCACGTGGCTTGATTCCCGGCTTGCCCCACAGACCGTCTCCGGAAAAGAGGATTTGGATCCTGGCCCCGATCACCCTTAGGCTTCCTTTGCGACCCTTCTTGCTCTTTACGGCTTCGCCACTTGCTCACCTCACCGACCGTCTTATGGAGGGTGCCGGGCTGATCAAAGGAACCACCGGCCTTGGAGGCTCGGTGAAGGGGACGGCGTCTCCTAACTAGTTGGGAAGAGACGCACCTTGCAAGGGGTTTCACTGGCTGGTTGGGTCTCGCAACTTGATGTGTGCCCGATGGTCCCGCTCATACAAATCATAAAACCTTGTGTTAACAAACTGGTCACCATAGTTCGGTCAATTTCTTCATCATCATGGATTCTGCCATGTTGTCCAAGTCTCCCATCTCAAGTCTTCATCATGTCTGGTTGTCTTGCCTCTAGGGTGATGTTGAGCTGGTCCTCTGTCCCCAAACGGATCTGGATCTTCGCCATAGGTACAAGTAGCCGGTATTGAGGACCGCCGTGTCCTCATCATCCCATCCTTGAGGTTGAGAGGAGGTTCCACTTGCTCGTAGCCGGAAGCACCATACTGTATTTGACCCTCATCATGTCGTGGCATTGTGACATTGTGCATTTTATGGTTCTCTGGTTGAATAATAGTACCCTTGGCAACATCCATCAACCGCCGCCCACCCAATGCATTAGAGTGCAAGGAGTGTCTCCCTACGAAAGATCGACATGTAGGCCGAGCGTTAGAAAAACATAGATCAAGTCATCGGTGTGGTTGAGCCTCCCAACTCTCGCTTTAATTAGTTAGTTACCTTGAGGGCGTCAAATTCGGCCAATGTCGAGGCACCGACGCCGACAGGCTTGAGCACGCAAGTGGCGGAGTGGCTGCCTGATGGCACGGTGGTGCGGGCCGGCGCCTTCGCCGCAGTGGGCAAGTTAAGCTCCGGAGCTAGAGGAGTCTCCACCACCACCGGCCCTACTGGAGGAGTCACCAACGCCTCCGGCCGCGCCACATTGTCCGATTGGGCGCTGTTGAGGTTGGGAACCGGTGGCGGCCCCCGTTTACCACCCTTCTGCCACTTGTTGTACTTTTCCATGTAGACGGGAAGGATGGTGTTGAGCTTCTCGTTCACTTGTGAATGGACTTGTGACTGGACTTGTGACTGGACTTGTTCTTGGAACTTTGTCTCGGCAGCTGACACAGCCTTGTTCACGGCATCTTGGACTATATTTGGAAAGGCTTCCACATGTTCCCTTAGGAGTTTTACCTCGGCGCTTTCGGCCTTCTTGCCCTTCCGCTCCGGGGTGCCATAGTACTCGGACCATGATATGCCGCCAAAGCCGACCACACGACCAGCCGACGGGGCCGCCAGGGGATCGACACTCTTGGTCGGTTCGCGCCCTATTAAAAGTGGTGTCCCACTTGGCGGCGGTGGCGCTGACCACAGGATGAGGCTCCTACACTCCTCGCCCCGACAAGGAAAGCGAAGCATTTGATCAGAAAACTGGACTTCATTGATTAATCATGAATGCAATTAATCGACTTGCATGCAAACTACTTACATATTTTTGCATGAAGTCCGTAACCCTAGGAGCAAAGGGGCGGCTCAAGAATAATCGAAACCCCTTTCTTTGGCGGGCAAACCGGCCCACGAAATTCTTTGCCTGCTCCTCCTTTATGTCGTCAAAGGACGTGTCAACCCCTTTGCACTGGCCGGCGTCCTCCTTATCCCATTTGGGCCTCGCGGCTCTATAACCGCGGAGCCGAGATGGTGGGTACCAATGTTTGAATCTCATATTCTTGCCCTTCTCATCTGGCCTTGCCCAAGGCGGAGTTACATCAGGCCTTGAAAACATTGTAGTCTTCTTCCTTGACCAGAGGCTCCTTCTTGACGAGCTCTGGATAACTTAGCTTCTCCTCGAAAATCAGATTCTTCACCCGAGCCTTCCAATTTGACAAGGCCTTGGTCATCCTCCCGAGGGCATACTTGTTCACCGGATTCCCTTTGAGATTGTCATTATTATACTTGTTTTCCTCATCACCCGGGAACGCGTATCTTGCGTGCAGCTTCCGGAAAAGCTGGATGAGGAAACCCCTGTTCTCTTCGGCCTTCAGGTTCTCCATGTTGATCGTGACGGTGTTCCGGAGGATTGCCGCGAGCTGGTTAGAGTAACCCCCAACAAATTCTTCTGGCTCCAAAGGCGCACCTTTAGGGCTCACGCTTGTGATGATGGACCTTTTGAGGTCGACCACGATCGGGGTCCGATCCTTCCGAGACTTCTTCGATGCGCTACCACCGTCTGTAGTAGCTTCACCGCCGCCATCAGTGGTAGTGGCGTCGCCATCGGCGTCCCCCATCTCCTCATTGCCCGACGAGGTATCCTCGTCCTCCTCCATCTCGTCGTCCCGCGGAACAAATTCCGGGGCCTCTAGGGATTCCATCTCCTCCTGCTGCTCCCAAAAGGGCTTCTGGCTAGAAGGGCCCGGATCCGACATTTCTAAACACACAAATAAATGAAACTAATAAGCACAAAAATTCACAGAAAATTTTGGCATGAACTTTGCTAATTTTCTATGTCTAGGAGTGCCAGAAATTCGCCGGAACGGAAATGAATCAACATTCCGGCGAAACATTGGCAACTCAAAAAGAAAAACCTGCACAAAAAGGATCAAAACACAGCCATCATCACAGCCATTTTGCTAGCATACATACACAAACACCATGTATATATATCATGCTCCAGGCCATACATACACAGAGGCACCATGTATCATCTGTTTGCTTGTCAACAACCTGAGCATGAATAGTACAGTTCACGAACTAAAGGAATAAATGATCAAGCTCAAATGTACAGAATCGAGGGCACAATAAAGTTCAAAAATTGTCACCACTAGGTTTAGAGAAAACAAAATTGTCACCACTTGGTTTAGACTGAAAAATTGTCACCAACGCATGTATGTATACACAGAGCTGAATCTGTCTTGCCACTTCTTGAAAGGAAGAAAAAAGAACTGAACCTGTCTGTATGTGTGCATGCATGTTCCAACACCAAGGTCCCAGCAAGCAAATTTGTATTCTGTGTGATTCATAGTGTTTAGGAAATAACGAAAAAGCAATCTATGATTCATAGTGTTACTGGAGCAAATTTGTTCAGGAAATGCTTGCTTACGGGGCCCTCGAAAGTCCAGGAGATATATAAAGCCTCACTGGAGCAAATTTGCTTCTTTGTTGTTCACTGAACACATAGATAAACTATTCCAACGACTAGATCATAATCATCATAGATTGCCTTTTTGTTGTTCTCTGAACACATATACTCCGTACATATACATATGCTCTACAGGAAAGAATGATCACAAGTTCGAACCTTGATGTGCAAGCAACTGTTCCTTTCAATGCAAGATAATTAACCACATGTCATCTACTTACTCCTATCATTATTGTCTTTCATTTCTTTTCTAAGATCTACACCAGCCAACTACCATGCCACATGAACTAAGGATGAAAAGGAACTGGTCTTGTCGGTGTTTGGCCAAAATAGTTGTTTCCCTCAAAAAAAAAGTACAAGTGATCGTGTTTTGTGGAAGGCGAGTGAGAGGACTTGGGAGGAGCAGCTGGGCAACACAGTAGGAATAAACAGCTAGCAACAAAACCTTGAACATTAGGAAGATGTTCGTTTGTTTTTCTAAATTTAAATTGACCGACCACAGTAGCAGGTCACCAAGCCCCAACCACGGGAAGGAAATCAGCTACTACACAAATTAACAATTCATTCGACGCACAAGGTCTGATGCAACTCAACACCGCCGCAACATCATGTGGACAACAAATCAACCAAAAAAGGTAATCAGCAGGACAACAGAGATACACACGAATAAAACAAGAAGGGACAATACATGCACTAGTGTCACATATGGCAGCCATACACACGACGAGCAGTAAAAGCACACTGATCTTATTTAGAGTATCTCCAGTAAACAACATCACATTTGCTAAACAGGGAGAAGTAGCTAGTAGGATGATCATTTAAACAAGATAAGTAGTACAACATCTTCTAACTTGACTGCATTTGTCCTAGCTAGTGGGCACATCGCCAGAACAAAGAGGCAAAACAGATTCCTCTCCACTGCCTCCTATCAACTTGACAGGTGACAAGTTCTTCCATGAGGGCAAGGACCAGAGTGGAGCCAGTCAGCCTTGAAGAATACATAGGCAAACTGCATATCTATTTCGACACTAAATCTTTTGGAATTTTGCAGTTGGACTCACGTGCTACTAAATCTTTTGGAATTTTGCAGTTGAATCAGATCAAGTTTTTAGGCAACAAAACAATGGAGAAATTTGCTGGACTGAGAGGAATAGAAGGGGAAGAGGAGGGATAGGGACAAGCCGGCTAGGGGAGGGCTAGGGATCCGCCACCGTTCCCTCTCCCGCCGCCGCTCCACATGCCGGCGCCGGTTCAGAGAATCAGAGAATCATGTCGGCGCCGGAAGAGGAGGAAATGATTTCAGAAGGGGAGGAGAGGGGAAGAGGCATGGGTGGGTGGGGGCGGGGACTCACCGGAGAGAGGGGAAGAGGCGTGGGTGGCGGCGGCGGCGTCGGGCTCCTCCTCGTTCACGGGGACGGCGGCGTCGGGCTCCTCCTCCACGGGGCGGCGGCGAGCTCCTCCTTCACGGGGCGGCGGCGAGCTCCTCCTTCACGGGGCGGCGGGCTCCTCCTCCACGGGGCAGCGTCGGGCTCCTCCACGGCGGCGACGGCTTCGATCGATGTGTCGGGCTCCTCCACGGCGTCGGGCTCCTCCTCTGAGATATGTGAAGTCGTGTCTGTACTAGCTGCTAGCGTTGTGTGACTTGGTCGATGGGTGACGGTTATGCGAGGCGCATATCGCAAAGTGCGCCTCGTATAATATTACGCGAGGCGCATCTGGGCTAAATGCGCCTCGCATAATATGCACTCCTAGACAAAAATAGGGCAGTGCGCAAGTTTCTATCAACTATCACACAGCAGCCTAGTGGTAACATGCCTTGTCCTTCACTTCTGGCCACCCAAGTTCGAATCCTAAGGGGGCCAATTTTTTGGAAAAAAATTTTAAAGGCCAATTTTCATGTAAAAGCATACAAATATGAACTATAAAATATACTACAAATATTTTAAATATTCAAATATTGCTAAAACAACAAAAGTGAGTATTCTCAATGAACGTGTCTTGTCGATACATAATATTCTCAATGCAATATTATTATAACACACACATAATGAAAATTAAGAATGTTTTGATACATAATAGTAGGCCACACACACGACAGTTCTTGACAATGGTCGGAGCGCGCTAGCGTTTCTTGACAATGGTCGTCTTCTTGCCCTTCTTTGTCGCGATTGCATAGGTTAGGTCCGGGACGTCTTCACTACTTCTCTTGAACGGAAGTCCTTTCTTAGGTAGGGTTGTGGTGTACGGTGTTTGGTTGCCATACCCGTCTTCTATCTTCGGGTTGCCGTTCTGGTCAAAGTCTTGCTCGTTGGCGACTCCGTCCATTCCGATAATGTTCCTTTTGCCTCTCCTGACGACAACCCGACTAGGCTTTGACGGGTCTTTGATGTACCAGCATTGGTCGACTTTGCTAGCCAAAACCCAAGGCTCATTTCTTGCGGGTGCGTTCGCGCTGGTGGTCTTTGACGGTATAACCATCGTGGTGAAATACCGGTCTTGTTTCTCGACGCTCTTGGCCCACCTGACACGGAACATCGGCACCTTCTCCGTAACATAGTCGAGCTCCCAAATCTCCTCGATCCTTCCGTAGTATCTTTCCGGGATGTCGCCGGTGTAGAATATCCCTGTTACCCTTGAGTTCTGGTAATCGCAGTTATTGTCTTTTCCCTCTTTGTAGAACGTGTATCCGTTGATATCGTAAGCCTGATAGGTCATGAGGTTGTGCGAGGCGCCCTGTGACAATGAGAATATGAGTTTATCTTCCTCCGAGTACTCGCCCTGCGGTGGATTAGCTATGACCTTCTCCCTAAACCACCGCGTGAAACCGGAGTTGTGCTCCTTGATAACATCTTCCTCCCTCGGGACTGGCGCCTGATCAGCGTAATTCTTCTTGATAAACTCTTTGTGCTCATGTATGTATGGATCAACCACTGCAGGTGTTGCGGTAGCGACCAGGTTTGCTCTTTCAAAGTCCTTGGTTCGCCCTCCATGTCGACATGCTTTGCACGTCGACCCTCGGTGACCCCATCCAGTGAGCCTCCCGAGGTGCTTGTTGAATGGCATACCAAGAGGGTCTCGGTTTGTAGAAAGTTCGAGCGAAAGAGATACACTCTTCGCCAGAAGCCGTTGCTATGCTTCCATCTGGACGGGACTTGTTCTTAACGTATCCCTTGATGTGTCCATTGAGCCTTTCGAACGGCATCATGCTTCGCAGAAACGCAGGACCGAGCTGGACGATATCCTCCACGACATGGAGAAGCAGATGAAGCATGATGTTGAAGAAAGCGGGGGAATAGATCTCGAGCTCGCACATTATCACCACGATCTCGTCCTGTAGCCTCGTGAGCTGCTTAATTCCTATTGACTTCCGAGAGATGACGTAAAAAAAGTTGCAGAGTCCAAACAGTGTTTCACGGATGTGCTTGTCCATTATACCTCGGATCGCGACCGGTAGTACCTGCGTCATTAGCACGGCGACGTCGTGAGCCTTCATCCCGCTGAAGCGCTGCTTCACCTCGTCTAGCCATCTGCTTATCTTCCCCGCGTAGCCGTTCAGAAATTTGACTCCGAGGAGGCACTTCATAAACTGTATGGCCTCCTTCTTACTCAGAGTGAAGCATGAGGCCTTGATCTTGACCTCTCCCTTCTTAACCTTTTTCCCCTTGCGACGACGGCTATTACGTGTTTCGCTCTCCACCTCGTCCTCCTCCTCATCATCGCTAGGTGGTGGTTGAAGTTCATCCCTGATGCCCATATGCTTCAAGTCGTTCCTTGCCTTCGGCCCATCTTTGGCCTTGTCGGTGTTAAGGAGGGTGGCAAGCAGACTCTCGCCCACGTTCTTCGTGATATGCATGAGATCAAGGCTATGAGGCACGCAGAGGATCTTCCAGTATGGAAAGTCCCAGAAAACAGACCTCGCCTTCCATACCTTTAGCAACGACTCTGGCTTCTTCTGGGTCTTTCCTGGCGCAGGGCACTCCTTCCAGTTATTCAACAGCTTGTAGATTTCCGCGCCACTCTTCTGGTGTGGGATTCCTCGGAGCTCGATCGTCCCATCGAACAGATGTCCTAGCTTTCTCCAGGCGTGATTCTTGGGAAGCCACCTCCGAGCCCCAAGGAACACGGTTTTCCGGACCGGATCTTTCGTAGTGGGCACGTTGTATTATCCTTGCACCTAACGCACCATAGAATCCTTGGACCACCTGCCCGAGAATTATCCGTAACAGGATAGTCTTGCACCGTCGTGATCACCGCCGCTCTCATGTCAAAGTACTCTTGTCTCGAGGCGTCCCATGTACGGGCTCCTTCTTCCCATAACGTGGCCAACTCCTCTTTCAACAACGTGGGATACAGATTGATGTCATGCAGGTTGTTTTGGCCCTTGAACGAGCATACTCATGGTTACGCATTTCTTCTTCATGCACAACCGGGAGGGAGGTTGTAGATCCATACAAACACGGGCCAGTCTTTGTGTGCTGCTCTGGCTTCCAAACGGATTGAGTCCATCAGTGCTCACGCCCAGCCTGAGGTTCCTTGACTCTTTCCCAAAATGTTGGTAATATTGTAGGTCCAACGCCTTCCACTGGCAAGCATCCGAAGGGTGCCTCAACATTTCCTCCTTCTCCGGATCATCGTCTTCCGGCCTCTTTCTTTCCGCGTGCCAGCGCATGAGCTGTGCTTCCTTAGGGTCTGCGAAATACCGCTGCAAACGAGGAGTTAGAGGAAAGTACCACACCACCTTCCTAGGATCTTTCTTGGTCCCTCTCTTGTATCGAGAAGTCTTGCACACCGGACACGTGGTCTTCTCCGCGTCCTCGTCCCGGTAGATGATGCAATCATTTATGCAGACTTGGTATTTCACGTGCGGTAGATTGAGAGGACACACGACTTTCTTCGCCTCAGCGATACTAGTCGGACATGTGTTCCCCTTCTTGGGAAGAATATCGTGCCAGAATACAATGTTGTCGTCGAAACATTCGTCGGTCATTTTGTGTTTCGCCTTCATCTCCAGATCCCTAAGCGTTACATTTAGACGGGTATCCCCGTCGTTGCATCCGTCAAACAATGGAGTGACCGCGTCTTTCTCCATTTGCTCCAGTTTAGCCTTCTCTCTACCGGCGGCTCTGGCGTTACTCGTCTCCTTGAGAAGCAAATCTTGGACATGAGGGTCTCGCAACCAGCTCGAATCATGGTCGGCACCACCTTGATCATCTTCGTGTCCATGCCCGACGCCACCTTGATCATCTTCGTGTCCATGTCCGCCACCACCACCACGATCTTCGTGATCGTGGATGGCGTCTTGATCTTCGTGATCATCAGGCATCTTGATATTCGTGATCATCACGTATCCATCGAGTGTAGCCATCCATGAAACTACGTCAAGCGGTGCGACTCGCATTCCGGAATCATGCCTTATCGGATACATCACTTGGTCCCGACATGGACATCTTATCTCTGTCTTGTTTGCACGTTCCATGTCGGCCCTCGCGCATGTCATCCACCTATCCACGCGGCTTTGTTGATCGGTGGTGACCATGGCACTGCGTGGTACAAAGAGCAAGAGAATAATTAGAGCATATATGGGCGTGGATCGCCGGAAAAATTCGGCATGACCTCCCTAAAATAGGACATCCATGAGTGCGAAATTCGGAAAAGAAATAAATCGACATTCCGTGAAACATTGGCATCTCAAATGAAATCCCTGCAAAAAAGTAGCACCACAACACAATCATATAGTCGGTGTCTCCGACAACGCAGATACATGCAAGCAACGCTTCACGCTTCCTCCAACAACGACTTGCGCAAGAGAGCCGAGGAGAAGTAAATGGACATGTTGTAGATCTAGAGGAGCAAGAGACTTCACTTACATATGGGTGTCAACCAATGGATGTTGAGCAAGATTCAAGGTGAATCAATGGGGAAATGAGGTGGGGAGGAGGAGGGGCGACCAGATTTGTTTGGTGGAGGAGGAAGAAGTGACACAAGTGAGTGGGGTGCTAGTTGCCTCCATGTGCAAAAAGCTGGAAAAAAGTGGTGACTTATGCGAGGCGCATATTGCACAATATGCGCCTCCTATAATTCAAACTATAGGAGGCGCATATAGCAATATACGCCTCGCATATGCGGCCACCTACCAGCGCCCGGGCCCGCATGAGTTACTTGAGGCGCATATGGCCATATGAGCCTCGCATATTGTCCAATATAGGAGGCGCATATAGCCATATGCGCCTCGCATATTCGTGCACCTACCAACACGCGGGCCCACACAGAATATGCGAGGCGCATTCTGGTCATATGCGCCTCGCATATTATCAAATATAGAAGGCGCATATAGCCATATGCGCCTCGCATATTCGTGCACCTACCAACACGTGGGCCCACACAAAATATGCGAGGAGCATTACATTCCATATGCGCCTATTTTTATACTAGAGGCGCATATCTTAAAGTGCGCCTTGCCTATTTTTATAGGAGGCGCATATGCTAAATGTGCCTCGCATAAGCATGTCTCCTATAGCCTTTTCTCTAGTAGTGAGAAAAGGCCATTTGACTTGATCATAGGTCTTTTCGAAGTAAATTTTTAGAATGACCTCATTCAGCTTCTTCCTATGTAGTTCATGCATTGTTTCATGTAATGTTACCACACCTCAAGTATGTTGCGACCTTGCATAAAAGCAGTTTGTGAAGAACGAACTACATGTTCAACCATTGAATTTAACCTGATAGTAAAAACTTTGGTGAAGATTTTAGAAGACATACCGGTCTAACTGTTGGATCCATTCTGCTTCATTAATCTTAGATAATAAAGTAATCTCACCAGAGTCAAAATAGATCCAATTTTCTAGCGTGTAGAGCACTAAACATTTCTATGAGATCTATTTTAATAACCTCCTAGAAGGTTTGATAAAACTCAGGCAGGAAACCATCAGGACCAGGGGATTTATTATGTTTCATTTGGAAAACGGCTTTCTTGACCTCCTCCTCCTCCTCCATATAGGGAGCAGTCAATAAGTTGTTTTACTCAATAGAAACCTGGGGTACATCAGCTGTTCGGGACTCATCTAGGGTGAACGAACTTTCATCTGGTTCACCAAATAGAACTTTGTAGTAAATAGTAATGTATGATTACAGCTGCTCGTGACCTTCAATCGTTCCAACATCATCTTGTGTTAGCGAACGAATAAGTTTCTTCTTGTGTCTGCCATTGGCGACACTATGGAAGTATCTAGTATTCGAATCTCCATGCAAAATAAATTTGAGCCTTAGACCACTGATACCATTTGAGTTCCTCTTCACGCAGAAGGCTTGCTAACTCTGCATTTGATTGGCTTTTTAGCTCAATTTCATGCAAAGTTAGCAATCGAGTTTCTGCTAAAGCTTCGAGTTCATCAATAGTAGACGATAGTCTAAGTTTTTTTTAAGAATACTGGTTGTGTGGTGTGCCCAATCCCCGAGGTGTCTGCGTGTCGCTCGCACTTTATTATTTCACCTCTGCATTGAGGTAGTACCTATAACCGGTCTTTTCCAAACCTTTTTGACCAAATCCTGGAAACCTTCCCGATGCATCCACCCTAGTTCAAATTTGAACGGGCGTCAGCATCGTGATCTAGGTGTACAAGTAGTTAGCAATATGGGAGCATGATCTGACAGAGCCTCAATACGTTCTAAAGCTCATACCGAGACTAGTGGGAAATGGTCTTCCTTTCCTAGTCTGAGTCCATCAGTACATGGTCAAGATTTTTGTATGTAGGTTCCGATAGACTATTTGCCCAAGTAAATTATCGTCCAATCATGATTACTTTCTTCAAGTCAAGGCTGTCAATGACAACATTAAAAAGGAACGTCCCATGACCATCAAACTGGCATTTACTCTTCTCAAAAGGAAACCGAAGCAAATTAAAATCGCCCCTATAAGGATAGGGTATGGATTGTCTGTAACACCCTCAGAATCGGCCCTATGCAAGTTTTAGCGCTTCCCGCCAAACCCGCATAGAAACGATTCAAAGGTGCCCACCAGGCACTTTCGTGCGGGTGGAAAACGAAGTAATAACATTACACAACAGTCCTCGATGGGACCCACAGAACAGATATATATATAACAGTGACTCAAAGAGTCAAGAATACAGAGATAATATACAAAGATCCAAATCACCTTGAAAACGATAGAGCGTCCAGCTACGGACAAGATGCAAATGGGGCTAAGAGCCCTGAAGAATAACCAATAGCGTCCATAACCACCCGAGCCAAGCCGGAAGGGTAACCCCGCTAACGACGTCGATCTCAAAACCTGCTTAAACAAAGGGGTCGACAAAGGGCAAAGGAAAAGAGAGAGCGGTCAAGATCGAGGCCAGTACACGGCGAGACTAGAATTCGGCGGTCCTCGCCTACATAGGTATGGTGGACTGAAGCAGCAACGCAGCATGCACTAAACAACCTATAGAGACTCAATACAACTAGCGGCTATCAGAGAGGGGTAAGAAAGACCTATTCGGAACCAACCTGATACTACCACCAAACACACCCATCCTGGTGTTTCCCCCTCGAGACCAAACGAGGAAGTCAACCGAGGAACTCACACAGTTGGCAGTTTTATTCATTCAGTTATCGTTGCAGTAATTACTAGTCAGGTATAGATAGTCATCCTGATGTAATAAGCAGTGGGCACTTTTAGTTAACCATTCCGTTATAGTTGCAACACTTACTAGTCAGATACAATTAGCATGAGATAACCCAAAACCCAGCAGTTGTTGGTACTTTTATTTAGCCATTCCGTGGTAGTTGCAATACTTACTAGTCAGATATAATGGTCGCAAGCGACAACCCAAACAAGCAATTGTCTGCAGTTTTATTAGTCATTCCATTATAGTGAAGCTGATTACTAGTCATTATAAGGTCAAATTTATAGCACTACTTTAGTTATAGTTGTCTATGATCGAGATACTGTGCTCCAAGTCGTCCATAACCGCGGACACGGCTTTCAGAAAGTTTTACCTATAGGGTGCACAAATAGCAACACACACTCGATCAACCTCGGAAAACCAAATCAAAACCCAACGAGGCGTTCACGACAAAGCAATCACAGGATTCAGAATATTTGAGGCACCCATTGAGTACACCATAGAACGGTTAGTGACTCCGAGACGGACTCAAGGTTTGGATGGACGGCTGTAAACGACTGGGAACCCAAAACTGGGCTTGTCGATACCGCGAAATCATGTCCCGATCCTAAACAGTACAGGTGCTCCTCGCACAATCGTAAATAAAGCAGTAAAGCATGGCATAAGTACAGGATAGTAAATAAAACCTCAAACTAGTTTGTGGCCCCAAGAAATAAGAATGAATCAAGCTCTGGCTCAGGGGGTCCCATAATCCTCCCGGATGTGGATAGCGCGAATATTCAAGGAACAGGTATCAAGTACTCGGGGTCCTACGGGACACAAGTGGACGGTTAAAAACCAAATAACATCTATTGCCCACCTGTGCCTTTGCATTTACCTACTTCAATTTTAGTTGTTAAACAGTAATTAAAGTCTTGATCATCTCCAACAATAAACAAACGGCAATACTCCAACAACTGTGGTACTTGACGACACGCAACAGCACTTGAGCAAGCGTCTACGACGCGCAGGTCCAACTATCTACCAAACAACAGGTAATAGGAGGTGTCCAAGGCAATATAAGGCTGCAAGGGAAATCACGGGTACGAAAACTAGAGCATCGCAACACAGATAGCAATAGGTCAACAGGAGGGAAATAAATACTATAAAAGTAAGATAGGTGGAAAGGGGGAGATGCTCGCCTGAAAAACATTGCCGAAGGTTCAACCGAAGATCGGGTCGACACTCGCATCAACTCAACGGCCTTATCCGCGAAGAACCAAAACACTAGAAGAAACACCGGATGCACGATTTAATGCAACGGCAAAAGATCGGGCATGCTTATGATATGATGCATGGCATGGCAAAGGTGCAATGCAATTAGGCCATATTAAGCGGATCCGGGGTCCCGACAATTAAATATATGGTTCTAGTTGTTTAGATACCCCGCAATTTAAATGTTGTATTAACATGGCAAGATAAGTTACAGGTTTGCTACTCAAATTTAAATGGAGTCCAAAGTAAGACTAGATTTGCCCGCATATGGGCCCCATATTTAATTTAGGTGATTCGCCTAAATGCCCCCAACAACCACAGACAAGTATGCATGCGAGATGAAAGATTTAATGCAACAAGTTTATATCATTTAATAAAATAAGGGCTCGGGTTTGGGTTCACACATCTGGGTTCGGAAGATCTTGGTTCCGGGGGTTCGGGGTTCGGTCTCAGGGTTCGAGAGGGGAAACGATGAAGTTCGGACTCGCGATGGCGAACTTGAGTAGATCGGGTACCGGGGTCTTCAGATCTGGGGAGTAGATCTTGTCGCACGAGCGTCAATGCTTCCGGGAAGGAGAACTTGTCATTCAGGGTCTCGATGTCCGGGGTGAAGTACTTGGCGTCCAGGAAGAAGAACTTGGCATTCTGCGTCGGTGTCTTTACCGTCCATGTTCTCGAGCATCGCATCCGGGAAGGAGTACTTGTCGCACATGTGGTCTTCGGGCCCGGGGTCTCAGTCATGGCGTCCCATTGTAGATCTTGTTGATGGTCCAGCAAAAGCCACCGGGTTCGGTCTTGGTTCCATTGTCGATGGCGATCTTGGCGGAACACTTCGAGTGGTGAAGATCTTGAGGTCCCCAGGGGTTCGGGTCTCGACGCCTTGAATCTCGGAACTTGGTGTCCGCGGTCTTCGGTCCCGTGTAGAAGTACTTGGAGTTCCAGAGCCACCGGATGACCTTGACTGATATAGTCCTCGCGTCCATACCTTTAGGTTCCTTCGTGTTCGTAGATCTTGGCATCGGTACCGATGGAAACAAACATGGCGAGGCGACACCCGAAGAGAGGCACGATCGTGCTTGGGAGCATCAGGCACGGAGAAGCAGCAGACACACATGGGCACAAGCCTGTTGGGTGTACTCCTGGACACGCAGACACATAGGCGGCAACAGCCGCATCCCCAACACATGTGCCAACATGAGGTCAAAGCCATGAAACGGCGGTGCTCGACACGCACAGAGATTGTACTCGTCGTCCACAGCAGAAGGCGAGGACGTCGAGCAACACATCTGTGTTGGCTTGTCACGAACGGCGACCAGCGGAGGCGTACGGCGACGCGAGCGGTGGTGACACGCGCGACGTCTGGAGGTACGCGGGTAAGCTCGACGGCGGCCACGCATGCCGCAGGTCAACGGCGGGGAGGCGGAGGTCGCGTGGAGGTGGCCGGAGATGGGGCATGGACCAGCGACGGGACCTGCGGGGCTCGCGGGAAGGGTCGTGGCGAGCGACGCGGGCGCCGGCGCTGACCAGAGGCGGCGGATGGAGCTCCAGGGAGGGGCGGAAGAGGCGAGCGAGGCGGGGCTCCTGTGGCGGCGACGGGAACCCGGCGATAGAGAGAGGAAGCCCGCGGCGGCGGTCGGTGGAGAGGTGGTGGCGCGACCACACGCGGGGCAGAGGCGGCGGTGACGGAGGGCGCCTGGGCGGAGTGGCGAGGAGGTTGGGAGGCCAGGCGAGGCCGGAGGGAGGCAGGGCTCTGGCGGCGGGCGCCTGCGTGGCGGCGCCCTGCGGAGGGGAGGAGGGCGGCGAGGCGGTCTCGCCTCGGGCGGCGCCAGGAAGGGAGGAGCGGGGCGAGGGAGGTGCGACGGCGACGCCTAAGTGCACGCCCTGCTGTGAACGGCCACAACATCTGTGGGCGCATGGCATAGTGCGCCACAGATGATAAACTTAGTCGTGGGCACTCGCCCTAGTGCCCTACGCCTAAGTGGCATGCACCAACTCCCCGTGGATCGCCTTTTTAGGGTTTGCAAAAAATAAACGAAAATGATAAACACTTCAAAAAATTAAATCCTTTCATATTTAGGTAGGTAATGTGGTATAGCTTCTAGTAAAATTAACAGAAATGAGTTTCGACTTTATTTGCAAAAAAAAGTAATGCCACGGTAAAAAGGCCGTAACTTTTGCATACGATATCGAAAAAAATCGTATAATATACCAAAATGACCAGAACGAGATTCCAGATCCGCTTGCAACGCCTTTAGGTCGTTTAGCGATTTTTTAGATTTTCAAAATTCGAAAAGAGTAAAAAGTTACGGTCAAAAAACCGTTTTTTCCTGCAGAAAAAAAACAGGGCGACTTATCCGTAGCGCACCTACACCTAGTGCGCCACGGATAAGCTTGGGCGGGATTCAAATTTGAATCCCCACCCCGCCCTCCTTCCTTTTCCTTTCCCCTTTTCCTTTCCCCTTTTCCCTTCCCCTTTTCCCTCTTCCTCTCCCTTTCCCGTCTCCTTCTTCCTTCTTCCTTCTTCCTTCTCCCTTCTCCCTTCTCCCTTCTCCCTTCTCCCTTATCCTTCTCCTCTCCTTGCAGTGATGGCGCGACGTCGACCTCCTTCTCCTCCTCCTCGCAGTGACAACGGGCGACGTCGACCTCCCTTCCTCCATCTCTTCCTACCTCCCTCTCTTCTTCTCCTCCTCCTCTTCTTCTCCTCATCTTCCTCCTCTGCCTCCTCTTCTTCTCCTCCTCTTCCTCCTCTGCCTCCTCTTCTTCTTCTCCTCCTCTTCCTCCTCTTCTTCTCCTCCTCTTCTTCTCCTCCTCTTCCTCCTTTGCCTCCTCTTCTTCTTCTTCTCCTCCTCTTCTCCTCCTCTTCCTCCTATTCTCCTCCTCCTCCTTGCAGTTCCGACGACGACAACAAGGTGACGACGAGTAGGTGACGACGGCGACCTGCACCGACGCGCGACGACACTGACGACGAGATCCAGATCTGCTTTTTTTTTGAATTTTGAAATTTATATCCATGGCGCACATCACCTAGTGCGCCACGGTTATCGTTTCATACGCGTGGCGCACCTGCCCAAACTTCTGTGGCGCACTGGCATGTGCGCCACGCCTGTATCTAAACTTCTGTGGCGCACTAGGCAGTGCGCCACGGCTGAGAGATAGCCGTAGCGCAAGGCCCGTGGCGCACTGCTAGTGCGCCACGGATGGGCATTTCGGGTGCGCCACTAACAGCCTGTTTCCTAGTAGGGGCTGCCATTGATCTACAACATATTTGCAATAGTTTAGACTAAGTTTATGACAAATTAAGTCCTAATTAATAGTTAAATTAATCTAGGTGAACTCCCACTCAAAACAATATCCCTCAAATTGTTTTAGTGATCACACGAACCAAATCCACCACATCAAAACCGATCATCATGAGAGTTGATGTAGCTTCAGTGGCGAACACTCAACATGTTGATCATATCTACTATATGACTCATGTTTTACCTTTCGGTGATCCGTGTTCCGAGACCATGTCTGTACATGCTAGGCTCGTCAAGATCAAACCTTAGCTTCCGCATGAGCAAATCTGGCTTGCTCACGTTGTATACAATCACAGAATCTAGCACACCCGATCATCACGTGGTACTTCAAAACAACGAGCTTTAGCAACGGTGCTTACTAAGGATGAACATTTTAAAACTTGAAATTGTGTGCTTGAGGGATCATCTTATAATGCTACCGTCTTTAACTAAGCAATACAAGATGCATAAAAGGATTAACATCACATGCAATTCATAATATGTGATATGATATGGCCTTTCTTCTTGTGCTTCCGATCTCCATCTTCAAGCACAATCATGATCTCCATCATCACCGGTATGGCGTCAAGGTCAACGGAGCCGTTTCATGGTTGTCGTCCACCAGCTTCAACTATTACAACTACTTTGAATAGACACGCAGGTCTTAACGGAATTTAAAGACAACCATATGGCTCCTGCCGGTTGCCAACTTACAATAAGGAACATTGCATACATCATATATAATCACAATCATGGCCATATCACATCACGACACACCCCTGCAAAACAAAGTTAGATGCCTCTAATTTTCTTTGCATATTTTATGTGGTTTGGGCTTTCAATAAGTGTCGTTCTAACTTACGAACAAGAACCACAACGTTGATGCTTGAACTATCAAGTGCCCGTTGTAAATTGAATATATACTATGATGGGAGAGACAGACACCCGCAAAGCCACTTATGCAATACAAGTTGCATGTTGAGCGTGGAGCAAGTCTCATGAACGATGTCATGTAAGGTTAGCCCGGGCCGCTTCATCCCAACATTCCGCAAGATGCAAAGTACACAAAAAGCAATTGATAATAAAAGCACCACCGCCCACAATGACCATTGTGTTTTACTCGTGCAACAGATCTACATATAGACACGGCTCTGATACCACTTTAGGGGTTCGTAGCATGGAAAACAAAAAATTTCTACAGCATGCACACAAACAAGACAAGATCTATCTACTAGTTTGTAGCATCGAGTCGATAGAGGAACTCACCCTCGAAGATTCTAAAGCGGTTAACAAGAGCAGATTCTCGTGGGTGATGTAGTCGTACTCTTGTCGATCTCAAGATCGCGTAGACGATCCTTCCGGCGCTGCGTTCGGCGCTCATGATCGGTCACATGTTCGGTACTCGATGAAGACCTTCCTCTCCCTTGTTCCAACAGGCAGCGGAGGTTGTAGCACTCTCCTCGCGATTCCGACAGCATGACGGCATGGTGTCGGAAGTAGAGGGGAGATCTCGCAGGGCTTCGCCTTAAGCCGGAGCGAGTATGGTGGAGTATGAGAGAGGCCTTGGTGATCTAGGGTTTAGAGGGCACCAAGGGGAGGGTGTGGCCTGCGGCTAGGGCTTGGGGAAGCCCCAATTCGCCGACTTGGGAGGAGCCCTAGGCGGCGGCAACACTTGGAGGTGGTGTCGGCGCTAGGAGCTAGGGTTTTGGTGTTAGGGTAGGGGCAGCCCTACCCCTCCTTATATAGGTGGGAGGGGGCCGGTTGGGAGGAGGGAGTCCTCCTCCAACTCCTCCTCCTTGGCCGGCGGGTGGAGGGAGGGGACTTCCTCCCCAAGTAGGTTTCCTACTCTCCCTCCACCAAGCAAACTTCAGATTTGACTTTTTCAAATTGGCGTTTGACTTTCAAACTTGGATTTGATTTCTCTCTCCATATTGCTCAACCAAGTGACCTAGTACATGATGCAACCATTCCACATTTTCATGACACATCCATGTACCCTTCCCCTCCGGAGTGTCGGACCTTCCAGACCCTTCTAGAACATTCCTGGTGAAAACACCGGAATCATTCCCGAACTCCGAAACAGGACTTTCCTTATATGAATCTCATTCTCCGGACCATTATGGATCTACTCGTGATATACTGGATCCCATCCGAGACTCCGAACAACATTCGGTCTATTACTCATTATTCCATAACTACACAACAACATCGAATCCTTAAGTGTGTCTCCCTACGGTTCGTGAATTATGCGGACATGACCGAGACACTTCTCCGATAAATAACCAATAGAGGAATCTAGAAATTCATATGGCTCCGACATATTTCTATGATTACTTTGTGATCGAATGAACCACTTACATACGATACCAATTTCCCTTTTTCTCACGATAGTTTACTTATCCGAGGTTTTGATCGTCGGTATCTCTGCATACCTAGTTCAACCTCGTTACTGATAAGTACTATTTTCTCGTTCCCGTGGTATGTGATTCTGAAAGGACTATATCTTCATATGATGTTTTTGGTGTTAAAATAACAATCCCAACCGTGTTTTTAATTGTGCTCTTGAGTTTCAGGGGAAACGTCGTTGATGTCTCCTATTGTGATGGATGCTCTCTTGTGATCTTTTGAAGACGGTGGCCTTTTAGTATTCTCCTAGTTTCTTTCCTGTTGTTGTTTTTAGGTCACCGTACTATTAAGAGGGGGTCCTTTTTGGAAGGCTGTGGGAAATCACTTGTTCTTGCACAAACCTATATGCACCGCCACAGCCATCCCATTATCCCGTGAGAGAGAGAGCGTGTTCCTGTTCTGTTGGGGCCTTTTGTGTCTCACCGGAACTTCCGGTCATAGGCCGGAAGTTCCACTCAAACTTTTCTGCAGGCTTTTCTACAGTTTGTTCCGACGCTAGTTCCGCCCCAAGTTCCGGTGGCTCAAGAACTGCTTTGAAGTGTGCTATTTGCGGAACTTGGCGGAACTTGGCCGAACTTGCATCGAACTTGTCCTCGCCAAAAGTTCTTGAGCGGAACTTCCCGAACGTCGAACTTCCGTCGATTTCGCTCATGACCCAAAAGTTTCGCCTTGTTCCGCCCCAAGTTCGGTGGAGGCTCGAACCTTCATTTTGAAGCGTGCTATTTGCCGGAACTTGGTCGGAACTTGCTCGGAAGTCCACCGGAACTTCCGGTCTGTTTTGACCGGAACTTCCGGTTGCGCTTCTGGAGCGGGCGTCAACGGTCTGATGACCGTTGGAGCCAGGCTGGGCGGAACTTCCGGCCCCTCACCGGAACTTCCGGTGAGGTCGCGGGGAGGCTGTAACCTTTCAGCGTGGGGGGCCTATTTAAGGCACCCCCCTTGTTCCTCCCACTCTCTCTTGAATTTTTCTCTCTCCTCCATTAATGCTTGAGCTTCACCTCACTAGATCTCTCTCTCTAGCCACTCAAATGACTTGATCTTTTGAGAGGTGAGGGAGGTGACCTAGATCTACACTTCCACCAAAGAAGAATTGATTTCCCCCACCCATCCATTGTGGATCTTGTTGCTCTTGGGTTTCTTGGAACCCTAGACGGTGTAGGGCATCCTCGGAGCTGAGGCGTGTGTTGTAAAGCTTCGAGGTGTCGTTGAGGGCCTCCAATTGAGTTGTGGAGCCTCCCCCTCAACCTTGATGTAAAGGTTTCGGTTGGCGCCTTCAAGGTCACCAGTTAGTGGATTGTGAGGCCTCCTTTGTGGGGGAGCTCACCGGAGAAGAAGGTGAGGCCTTTGTGGCGCTCGGGTGACCTTGTGTGGCCCCGACACCTCTCCAACGTAGACGTAGCTCCTTGGGAGTGAACTACGGGAATTACATCTCCGTGTCCCCTCGCCGGTTACTTTGTTCCCTTCCTTTACTCCTTGCTATTTACTGTTTTTGTTGTTGGTGTTTGTTTTCTTGCATTTAGGTTGTTCACTTAGTTGCATCTCTAGATAACTTTCTTTCTTGTTGAGCCTAAAAGTGAGAAACAAATTAAAATTGGGTAGACGCCTATTCACCCCCCCTCTAGTCGTATCAAGTCGGTACTTTCAATTGGTATCAGAGCACATGCTCTTACTTCGGGATTTACCGCCTAAGAGACTATGGCCGACGAAGGGGGTAGTGAAACTGAAAAAGGCAATAACTTGGCCACTATGGATGACCTCAAGCAATTGGAGTCATCCATGATGTCCAAGTTCGAGGAAATGATGACTCTTTTGCAGTCTCTCAAGCCAAACCCCATGGTTGCTATTGACACACCCCAATCCAACGAGGTTCCTCCTACACATGATTGTCCGCCCGGGGTAACTCATGGCTGCCACCACTCACTTGGGACTTGGTTTTGTTGCTCAAACCTCTACCAAGGTTCCAAGTGAGAACATCGAGGAGCCCGAGAACCCAACTTCCAAAGGGGAGAATGGAGGAAAGGACTACGGCGATACCCCCCACTCAAGTACACTCCGGATCCACCCATCCCAATGCCACACATTATACCTCAAGGAGCACCACCCATGCTAGATACGTCTAATTTCGCCAATTGGCAATATCTAATGCGCTCACATATTTCCAGCTCATCCATTGAGTTAATGAGGATTGTGGAGGATGGATTCTCTCCATTTGAACCAAAGAGATTGACAGGAGGTGAAGTGGTGGACAAGCAACTCAATGCTACAGCTTTGGGAATGATTCAAAAGGCCTTGACTCCAAAGGATTTTGCTCACATTCGCCAATTTGACACTGCCAAGGGAGCTTGGGATCAACTCACCGAGCTCTTTGTTGGGAATGCTAGCATCCAAAGCTCCAAGTTTGATGATATCAACAAAGAGTGCGATGGTTTCGCAATGCAAGATGATGAGACCCCTGAAGACATGTATAGGCGCCTTAAGTTCCTTTGTTCCACTATGAGGGACCTTGGGGCTCACTATGTTGATGACAAGTTTATGAAGAGGAAGTTCATTCAAGCTCTTCTCCCATTTGAAGAACAAAAGCTCAAATCTATCAAGGGAAGAACCAACTTTCACTTAATGACCTCCCAAGAAGTCTTGAGTGAAGTAATTGCCATGACTATTGCTAAGAAGAATGTGGAGTCCGCTCGAGCTAGAGCCATTGGATCAAAAAAAGTGAACCTTGCTTTGAAGGCCAAGGCTATTGAAGTTGATGATGATGATACATCAAGTGAGTGGTCTCAACAAGATCTCAAATGTGCCTTCAACGAACATCTTGCTCTCGCTTCAAGGGACTTTTGGAACAAGTCCGGATTCAAGTCAAGATCAAGGGACAACTCAAGATTCAACTCACCCAACAAGTCTCCCAAAGCAAGGTCATACTACAATTGCAACGACAAGAGTCACTTCGTGGCCAAGTGTCCCTTTGAGAACCGTGAAGACAATGGTGGTCGTCTCATTCGCAAGATCAAGTCAAGACCTCCTCATCCCTTAAAAAAGAACTACGCCGTCAAGAACGCCACTAACAAGGAACGAGCAATTGTGGTCCATGAAGAATATCTTTCGGGCACGGATGAAGATGATGATGATGAAGTTCATGGTGGAGAGATTGTGGGGGTTGCTGCTATTGCCACTACCTCAACTCCACGTCTATCCCTCTTCGACTCGCCAAATGAAAATGTCATCTCCTCCAACCAAAAGTGCTTCATGGCCAAGGCCACCGAGGTATCACCAAAACCCACTCCTCAACCTATCTCTAGTGAGCCTTCCTCTCTTGATCTTGTTGGTCTAGAGGTGAAGAAAGAGATGATTGACATGTGTGAATTTGTTGCTACCTTAGATGAAGAAACTAAAAACTGCTTTGAGTCCTTACTTGCACAACTTGAAAATGCTAGAGATGCCTTAGATGAAAAGGAAGAACTTCTTGACTTGCTAAGTAAAAATGAAAGAGATGCCGATGAAATTGCCTCTCTCACTCAAAGTCTTGAGGATGAACAAAATATGAGAATTAATCTTGAAGAAAATGTGTCTAAGCTTGTAGATGATCATAACAACACTTTGACCTCTACAATTAAAGAACGTGACCATGCTCTTGCTTTGATTAAGGTTCTCAAGAAAGAAAATGCTGAGTTTGTGGGTGGTCATGATAGGACTCAAAAGGATCTTGAGAAACTCAAAGAGGAACACAAAGCCTTGGAGAGTAAATTCTCAAATCTTTTTGAGGCTCATGAACAGCTTCAAACTAAATTAACTTGTGATCTTTCTAAGTCTTCCGCTGTGCAAATTATAGACTTGTCTAGCTCTCCTAACCCTTGTTGCAAGCATGAGAATCTCATAGAGGAGGTCAAGGTTTTGAAGGATCAACTTGCCAAGACTAATAACAAGAAGAAGAACAAGAAGAAGAAAAAGAACAAGGGCATGGCCCAAGGAGTACCAAATGTCCTAACCCTCTTGCAAAGTGACAACTTTGCCGGAAAGAACAATCCCTCTTATATTCTTTGCAAATCTTATGATGGTCATGTATATGCTAGATATGTGGGGACATCTTATACGCATGATTATCATTGGGCCATTTGGGTGCCAAAGGTTCTTTTCACTAACAAAAGGGGACCCATTGCAAAATGGGTACCTAAAACCAAGGCTTGATTTTCTTGTAGGACTATGCTTCCGGCGGATCAAAATGGGTGCTTGATAGTGGTGACACGAGTCATATGACCGGAAGCAAGTCTATCATGACCAAATTGAGACCCAATATTGCCAACACCATGGTCTCCTACGGTGACAAAACAAGCTCTCAGGTTTTGGGTTTTGGCAAAGTGGTGGTAACCCCGGATGTATCCTTGGTTGACGTCATGCTTGTCAAAACTCTTGGTTACAACTTACTCTCAGTTCGTGCTCTTGATCTTATGGGTCTTTATTCTTTCTTTAATTCTCATTCCGTGGTCCTCATGTGGAGCAAGTCTCTCAAGGTGGCTTTTGTAGGATATGTGGAACATGACTTGTATGTGGTGGACTTTTCAGGGACCACTACTCCTCATGCTCTATGTCTCTATGCTAAAGCCGACAAGGGCTGGTTGTGGCATCGCCGCCTAGCCCATGTTAACATGAGGACTTTGCAAAGACTTCACTCCGAGGGCCACATCCTTGGAATTAACGATGTTTCTTTTGCCAAAGATCGTGTTTGCAGGGCTTGTATTGAAGGTAAGATGCATGAAACTCCTCACAAAGCGCTCAATCAAATCACTACCGAGAGATGTTTGGAGCTCTTGCATATGGATCTCTTTGGTCCTTCCTCTCATGATAGCCTTGGAGGCAAGAAGTATTTCTTGGTTATTGTGGATGATTTCTCAAGATACACTTGGGTGTTCTTTTTCAAGTACAAGAGTGAGACTCAACAAACCGTCATTGACTTTGCTAATGAGGTTCAACGGAAGCACAATGCAACTATTCTCTCAATTCGAAGTGACAATGGCACCGAGTTCAAAAACTATACCTTGGATGAGTTTCTCAGTGATGAAGGAATCAAGAATCAATACTCCACTCCCTACACCCCTCAACAAAACGGAGTTGCCAAAAGGAGGAATCGCACTTTGATGGATGCGGCTCGGTCTATGCTAGCTGAGTTCAAGTCTCCATACAACTTTTGGGCCGAGGCCATCTCCACCGCTTGCCATGCAACCAACCGGCTTTATCTCCGCAAGAATAAGAACAAGACCCCCTATGAACTTATCACCGGGAAAAATCCTAATGTTAGCTACTTTCGGGTGTTTGGTTGCAAGTGCTACATCCTCAAGAAGGGAGTTCGTCTGTCAAAGTTTGAATCCAAGGCTCAAGAAGGAATTTTTGTTGGTTACTCAAATCAGTCCCATGCTTATAGAGTCTACAACAAAGCCAATGGAAGAGTTGAAGAGACGAGCAACGTGAAGTTTGATGAAAATCATGAGTCTCTTGTTCGGCAAGATGGTGTTTGTGATCCAAGTGATGAAATTCCTCCCAAGGCCATAGGAAGAATGGGTGTGGGTTTCCACCTCCCCATTGAGGATCCCCTTATGAACGAAGGAGAAGGACCAAGCTCTACTCAAGTGGAGCCCTCACTCTCACAAGATCATCTTGCACCTCAAGGACCTAATTTCTTGGCACAAGCTCCCTCAAGCTCTCTCGAAGCTTCCCATACTCATGACTCTCCAAGCTCTAAAGAACAAGCTCTTCATCAACAACATCAACCTCCCCAAGATGGGGCTCCTCCTCAAGGAACCTCCCACGGACAAGCTCTTCATCAACCTCATCAACCTCCCCAAGATGGGGCTCCACCTCAAGGTCACGGTTCTCCCCAAGGTCAAGCTCGTCGAGATCAAGAACAAGTCAATGATCCTCAAGGATCATCTCCAAGTGATGACTCCCCCGAAGTGGAAATTGATGAAGATGACCCTCGTGTTCGTGCTTATAGTCAAGGGGGCGGCTCAATTGGTGGAAATGACCAAGTGGTTGCTCAAGAATCTCGAATTGAAGCACAAGCCCGTCGTCAAGCCTATCGTCTCGCCAAGCTTGTTCGAGATGGCCATATCCTTGATAATGTCTATGGAGATTTCAATAAAGGTTCCACTACTAGGAGGCAACTAGCTTCTTTTTGCTCTCACCATGCGTTTATCTCTCTTGTGGAACCACAGAAAGTCTTCGAAGCTCTTGAAGCTGATGATTGGCTTGATGCTATGAATGAGGAACTTCACAACTTCAAGAGGAACAATGTTTGGACATTGGTTGAGCAGCCTAAAGACTGTCAAAATGTCATTGGAACCAAGTGGGTCTTCAAGAACAAGTGCGATGCGAATGGAATTGTCGTGCGCAACAAGGCAAGGTTAGTTGCCCAAGGATACTCACAAGTTGAGGGCATCGACTACGGTGAGACTTACGCCCTCGTTGCTCGCCTTGAATCCATTCGTATGCTTCTTGCCTTCGCCACCCATAATAACTTCAAATTGCATCAAATGGATGTTAAGAGTGCTTTTCTTAATGGTCCTTTGAAAGAGTTGGTATACGTCAAGCAACCTCCGGGTTTTGAGGATCCACTTTTTCCGAACCATGTCTACAAGCTCAATAAGGCACTCTATGGCCTCAAGCAAGCTCCACGTGCGTGGTATGATTGCCTTAGGGAGCTCTTGTTGATCAGTGGCGAAGTGGGCCTCATTGATCCCACTCTTTTTACTAAGAAAGTTGGAGGCCACTTGTTCGTATGCCAAATCTATGTTGATGACATTATCTTTGGGTCTATTAACAAATCTTTTAATGAGGATTTTGCCAAGCTCATGACCGACCGCTTCGAGATGTCCATGACGGGGGAGTTGAAGTTTTTCCTTGGATTTGAAGTCAAACAATTGAGGAAAGGGACTTTCATCAACCAAGCCAAGTACATCCAAGACATGCTCAAGAAGTTCAAGTTTGATCAAGTCAAAGGTGCCAAGACAACTAAGGTTAATCTTGATCTCGATCCCAAGGGTAAGGAGGTGGATCAAAAACTCTATCGATCGATGATTGGTTCTTTGCTCTATATTTGTGCATCTTGACCGGATATTATGTTGAGTGTGGGTATGTGTGCAAGATTTCAAGCCGCACCAAAGGAAAGTCACATGGTGGCTGTCAAGAGGATCTTTCGATATTTAGTTCATACCCCAAACTTTGGGTTGTGGTACCCCAAGGGAGCCAGCTTTGATCTCATTGGTTACACGGACTCGGACTGGGCTGGTGACAAAGTGGGAAGAAAGTCAACCTTCGGAGCTTGTCAGTTTCTCGGAAGATCTTTGGTTTGTTGGTCCTCGAAGAAGCAAAACTGTGTGTCTATGTCTACTGCCGAAGCTGAGTACATCTCTGCCGCAAGCCGCTGTGCTCAATTGCTATGGATGAAGCAAACTTTGAAGGATCTTGGACTATCTTTTGACAAGGTGCCTCTTCTTTGCGACAATGAGAGTGCCATTGCTATTGCTCACAATCCCGTGCAACACAACCGGACCAAGCACATTGAGATTCGTCATCATTTCATTCGGGACCATGTTGCTAGAGGAGACATTTCTTTGGAGTATGTTCCCACCAAGGCAAATCTTACGGATCTTTTCACGAAGCCTCTTGATGAAGCAAGGTTCCGAGAGTTAAGGCATGAGCTAAATATCATTGATTCGAGCAATGTTGCTTGAGCCCTTGCACACCTACCCATGTCTCAATGTGTATCTTGTTTGGATGTAGGCATGGATTTAGGGGGAGTGTAGTCCTCTTATGAACAAACACTATCCCTATTATGCGCACATTAAAGTTTTCATACTCTATAGTCTCTAAAGGAGACCATTTGAGCTTCATGATGAGTGTTGGTAATGAACCCAAGATATATCTTCGCGGTGTCAAGCCATTTACTCTTATATAAGGTGGCTTCGGCCACCGACTCGTTTTTATTTGTGTCTTTGACCTTTTTGTTTTTCTTGTTTTTGTTGGTTTTGGTTCTTCACGGTTTGAGCTATCTATCCTAAGCCTTTCCTTACCTCAAGCCCTCTCTATTCCCTGCACAAGTTCTTCCTTGTTATCCTATCCTGAGATGGTCTTCCTAGCGTCAGTGGAACTTCCGGTCAGTCTGACCCGGAAGTTCCGGTCCACCGGAACTTCCGGTCCCTGACCAGAACTTCCGGTGGTGCTCCCTGTCCTATATAAAGTGGGCCCTGGGGGAAAACGGGATCTTCTTCCTTTTTCCCCCAAGACCCATCTTCTATTTGGAGCGCCACGCCAGACCTCTCCAGAAGGCGCCTGCCCCTTCTGCCTCCAACCTCTCCTCCGCAGATCTGCTCCGTGGGATCCTTCCCCACCTCGATCTCCCGCCATGGACTCCGGTATTTGCCCTCAACTCCCTCCATTAATGGAGATATTGCTCTCACCATGGCTTGAGTTAGGGCACACCTTGTCTAGGCTGGAACTTGTTGGAAGATCTTGGTAGGTCTAGGTTATCATGCTTGAGTAGATTGGTCCAATACATCCTAGAAAAATCTGTGAACTTGTGGTTTTTTAGATCTACATCTAGTGAACTACTGTTTGGAACCGTCAGTTCGTGGACTCACCGGAACTTCCGGTGAGCCACGACCGGAACTTCTGGTGAACCATTTGCACCGGAAGTTCCGGCGATTCAGCGGAAGTTCCGGCCACAATGCAACTTTTTCTGTTTGTATTTTTTCGATCTATTTCTTTTGTTTCCTCTTCCGAACTTGTGCACTTATCCCACCTTCCCTCCCTATTTTTGTGCTTTCTTCTCAGGGGAAGGAGATACTCGCCAAGGCAAGCGTGCCCGCCGACCATCCGCTGACATTCCTCCTGAGATTGAAGAGGAAGATGCTGAGGTTGTGCGTCCATCCGCTCAGACTTCTCGCCAGAAGGTCTTGCTTTCGCCGTCTTCTTTGCTTCTGCAGGAAGAGGCCTGCTCTTGCTCGAAGGCCACTTCTTTGGACGGACATGACCAAAGCCAAGATTTCCAAGTGGACTCAGAAGGCTTACTCTGCATTCAGGGCTACGGATCCCTACCTCGTGCCTCGTGATCGTCTTTGCTTGGACCCTCATTTTCACACCTGCCGTCAGGAACAGATTTATGAAGAAATTTATGCATCAAAGAAGAAGTTTGTGGTTCCTCCTCAGAAGTACATCAATGTGCCTCACATGGAAGAGAAGCGAGTCTACTTTGGAGAGGCTCTTGATATCTGCCAGAAGTTTGGGCTGATTCCCCTCATGGAGCACCGCCAGAACTTTGATGTGACTGCTATTACTCAGTTCTACTCCACTCTGTTTCTTCACATGCATTACTCTACTGAAGGTGTGATGAAGTGGATGACCAGGGACGTGTTTCTTACCGCTACTTGGGCTGAGTTTGCTGAGCTTCTTGGCTATCCCATTCAGCCTGGCCGCGGGGCAAATGGTTGGCGTGTTCATGGTCCTGTAGCTGCTGATCCTGAGGTCCTGGAGCCTCTCTACAATTGAAGGATGGGGATCTGTTGGGTATGTGAATCATCTGCTGCCAGTTTTTGACATCATGCAAGGGGGTACTTGAATACTATCTCGCCAAGACACTGACAGGTCAATGGATGTTATGCACTTCATCTACTCAGAGATGTGGGAGGCTCTCATTGAAAAGCGCTCCTGCATCTATGCTCCCTATATACAGACTCTCATGAATCACAAGTGGCTTGAGACGACTGGAACCCGCTTTCCTCAAGACAACATCACCATTCATGAGGAGTTGAAGCTGCGTGTGAGTAAGCACCAACAGCCTCAGTCTCAAGAAGAAAAGGAAGCTGCTCTCAAGAAGGATCAAGATGTTTCTAGTGGTCCCTCCTCTGCTCCTGGTGGCTCTAGTGCTGGTGGTCCTTCTCTCCAGAGGCAACCATCTTGGGCAAAGAAGCTGCTTGGGAAAGTGAAGAAAACTTTCTGCTTTCTGCAGGACCACGAGTATAAGGCTTATGTTGATCAGCGTCACAATATTCAGCGCCAGAAGGCCATCATGGCAACCCTCAACATTCCTTGCTCACCGGTCTCTAGCTTTGTCACTGCTCCCAAGGAGGATTGGATTCGCAACAACTGCAACTGGTCCGAAGATGAGTCTAAGGAGGAGGTCACTGGTCCGCCTGAGTCTTCTCCTCCTCCCCCTTCTCGTGGCTAGGTTGTCTACGGGATTTGCATGGGTTGAGTCGCGAGCCTGTTCTTGCCTTTGATCTTTTCTTACTCGCGAACTCTCTAGTTTATTTGTGTGCTTGTGGTTTTATGTCCATGAACTTATGTGTGCTTGTGGACCATGGGGTATGTTATGTTTGAGACTATGTGGTATCTTTGTGGTATCTTATACTATGTTGTGAGTGTGGTATCTTGTTGTCATCTTATGAGTTGTTGCTATGGTGGTGGAGCCTCATTGCTCTTATTGTTATTATTACTCCGTTTGTCTCCACCACATTTAGTTGGTTCTGGTATGATCTCTATCCCTTTTTGTACCTTGCACTTGTGCTATCTTTGCAATTGTTAGGGGGAGCCTCCGTGTATGTGTGCTAGTCCTGTCCTTAGAGGTCTTTTCTCTACCTTGCACACATACGGGGGAGCTTGCCCCGTCCATTGCAAAGATTGCTTTCTTTCTATGCAAATCTGTGGGATTTTCATCTAACACCAAAAAGGGGGAGATTGAAAGGACTATATCTTCCCATGATGTTTTTGGTGTTAAAATGACAATCCCAACCGTGTTTTTAATTGTGCTCTTGAGTTTCAGGGGAAACGTCGTTGATGTCTCCTTCTATTGTGATGGATGCTCTCTTGTGATCTTTTGAAGACGGTGGCCTTTTAGTCTTCTCCTAGTTTCTTTCCGGTTGTTGTTTTTAGGTCACCATACTATTAAGAGGGGGTCCTTTTTGGAAGGCTGTGGGAAATCACTTGTTCTTGCACAAACCTATATGCACCGCCACGGCCATCCCATTATCCCGTGAGAGAGAGCGTGTTCATGTTCTGTTGGGGCCTTTTGTGTCTCACCGGAACTTCCGGTCATAGGCCGGAAGTTCCGCTCAAACTTTTCTACGGGTTGTTCTACAGTTTGTTCCGACGCTAGTTCCGCCCCAAGTTCCGGTGGTGGCTCAGTAACCTTCTGTTTTGAAGTGTGCTATTTGCCGGAACTTGGCCGGAACTTGCATCGGAACTTGTCCTGCCAAAAGTTCTTGAGCGGAACTTCTGCCTGAACGCCGGAACTTCCGGTCAGACTCGCTTCGTGACCCAAAAGTTCCGCCCCTTGTTCCGCCCCAAGTTCCGGTGGAGGCTCAGTAACCTTCTGTTTTGAAGCGTGCTATTTGCCAGAACTTGGTCGGAACTTTCTCGGAAGTCCACCGGAACTTCCGTTCCGTTTTGACCGGAACTTCCGGTTGCGCTTCTGGAGCGGGCTTCAACGGTCTGATGACCGTTGGAGCCAGGCTGGGCGGAACTTCCGGCCCCTCACCGGAACTTCCGGTGAGGTCGCGGGGAGGCTGTAACGGTTCAGCGTGGGAGGCCTATTTAAGTCACCCCCTTCTTCCTCCCACTCTCTCTTGAATTTTTCTCTCTCCTCCATTAATCCTTGGGCTTCACCTCACTAGATCTCTCTCTCTAGACACTCAAATGACTTGATGTTTTGAGAGGTGACCTAGATCTACACTTCCACCAAAGAAGAATTGATTTCCCCCACCCATCCTTTGTGGATCTTGTTGCTCTTGGGTTTCTTGGAACCCTAGACAGTGTAGGGCATCCTCAGAGCTGAGGCGTGTGTTGTAAAGCTTTGAGGTGTCGTTGAGGGCCTCCAATTGAGTTGTGGAGCCTCCCCCTCAACCTTGGTGTAAAGGTTTCGGTTGGCGCCTTCAAGGTCACCGGTTAGTGGATTGTGAGGCCTCCTTTGTGGGGGAGCTCACCGGAGAAGAAGGTGAGGCCTTTGTGGCGCTCGGGTGACCTTGTGTGGCCCCGACACCTCTCCAACGTAGACATAGCTCCTTGGGAGTGAACTACGGGAATTACATCTCCGTGTCCCCTCGCCGGTTACTTCGTTCCCTTCCTTTACTCCTTGATATTTACTGTTTTTGTTGTTGGTGTTTGTTTTCTTGCATTTAGGTTGTTAACTTAGTTGCATCTCTAGATAACTTTCTTTCTTGTTGAGACTAAAAGTGAGAAACAAATTAAAATTGGGTAGACGCCTATTCACCCCCCTCTAGTCGTATCAAGTCGGTACTTTCAGATTCCTTGTGAGCCAGTCACATGCTTGGAAGCTAATTGGATGACATTCCACCGAGAGGGCCTAGAGTATATCTATTCGTCATATGGATGGAAAAATCCCACTCTTGATCCATGTGCCTCAACCCATACTTTCCAAACACTCAATGCCACCTTTATAGCCACCCAGTTACGGTGTGGTGTTTGATGTCATCAAAGCATCCTTCCGGTGATGGTGATTAACATGATCTCATGGTCGAAGGAATTAGGTTACTATGTATCAGAAAGCTTATAGCAATTGAACTATTAAAATGACTTGATCTTTATGCTACGCTTATCTATAGGAGTATGTCCATCATACCATTCTCCTAATGATATGATATTGTTGTTAACAACATCTCAATGTCATGATCGAGAAACCACGATCATCTATTAACCAACAAGCTAGTATTATTAAAGAGGCTTTACTAGGGACTCTAATTTAGTTTACAAATCACACAAGTATTAATGTTTCTGGTTAATACTGTTATAGCATGAATGTAAAAATTTATCATAAACACAAAGATATAATAATAACTACATTTATTATTGCCTCTAGGGCATATCTCCAACAGGAAACATATTGGCTAAAGAAAATAATTTTAGATCATGTCAAATATCCAAGACACATCAAAATAGAAAGCATTCTAGTTGCCTGGGGAGGAAAACTCAATAACAAAAAGAGCACCATAAAGTATGTAGTTGATCATGGCCAGATTGGTGATACCTAACAACCCATGGTATCCTCATACGCAGCTTAGCTGAAAAAGGAGAGCCGTGGGCAGAACAATTAGCACTAATCCCATTCCTTGTGTGAAGTTTTAGAATAACATGCACCTGCACGCTCAGAATTTGTCAGCGTCACCATATACCTTTGGGCAATGAGTTATGTAAATAAACTCTGAATGACTGGAAAAGCAATCTAAGAACCTGATGTGGGCTGCAGTTGCTGCTATGTGGATAGGCCTGGCTGCATACCTAGATCTGCATCTTGAAGGAAATCTTATTGACCATCTTGTCGCACACCAGAACTGGAAAAGTTCCTAAGCTATTTCCTAGTAATGAAACAAAGTAAGAGCCGTGTCTTCTTTTAGCAGTCAGCGCATATGCATTTTATCGAACATGAGCACAGCGTCAGGAATAGATCAAGAATGAGGGCATTGTTGAAGACGATGAGCAGAGGAAGGGAGGACGGAGTAGACGCTGAAGACTAAGGTGACTGTGTATGCTTCCATGCCGCTCGGGTCATAGACATTCTCACGCAGTAGGACCTCCATCGCGGCGCCCATGTGGAAGGACCTAGCGGCGGCCAAATTTGAAGGAAGTGGAGGCGAGGATTGGCCACGGGAGGGCACCAGCAACTGGGAAGGGGTTCAGGTCAGCGACAGTTCCAATCCACCGACCGGAGGAGGGCGGCGGCTCTGGTGGCCAGAGATCGAGGGGTGGCGGTGGCGGCGGTGTCCAAAGGGATATGGTCTGATGGGAAATCTGGCGCACCTTTGTTTGACCGTAGGTTGCTCCTTCAGCTGTAAGGCTCCAGTCGCCTCGGTCGACAACGACCGCCACGGAGCCTCCTCCACAGAGCCCCGCTCCGGCGCTCCTGGCTTCCTCCCGCATCGGCACGACCCGACCGCCAAAGAGACTCCTCCACAGAGCCCCGCTCCGATGCTCCTTCCAGAGGGCGGCGTCGTTTAGTCAGGGGGCGGGGAGAGGAAAGAGAAGGGACGAAGCGATACGTTTCTGCATCGCTGCTGTGGACAGGTTCCTCCTCTGCTTCCCCACAGAGCCCACGGCAGGCATCTTCCACCCCTCCCCAACCCTCCCTCGATTTCTTCTGCTTCCGCTGACCAGGTCCGGGCTACCGCCGCGCGAGGCCTGGCTGCAAAGGACCAGGACGCGCTGGGTGGCAGGGGAGGAGGCTAGGGTTTGGGAGGCGGCTGGATTGGGGACACGGGGAGGCTGCTGCGGTGGGGTAATTGGCCGCGGAAAGGTCGCTTGGCTGCGCTGGCGAGCGGCGGGGTTAGGGGAGGTCTGCGAGGTCGAGGAGGTGCAGGGTGGGGTGGCCGGCGGCATGGCTGCCTTGTGGGGGGCAGCGCACGAGGATGGAGAGGGAGAGGCTGACCTAGAGTGGAGTTTTTTTTTCTTTTGATCGAACATGTATATTCCACTTGGCGGTGGCATACCTTGCAATATGTCCGAAAAGCCAGGGGCAAAAGCGTCTTTTCAAGACAGACGGAAATTTTCTAAGGGCGACGAACGGTCCCAATCTTTTTAATAGTATAGATCAGAGAGAGTGTCTATTTTCTACCTATGGATGTGCAACCGATTCAGAACATACCACTCACTACGCAGCTAAAACATGACTTCTAGGCATGCATCACAATAGGAGGGGTATGTTCAACATGAGATCAGAGTACATGATGTTTTCTACCGTCAAGGAACATTGGGAAGTGTGATTAGATGGTTCAAGTGTCAAGTTTTGACCATGCATGTCTCAAAAAAGACAGGTCGCAACTTTAGAGTTTTTAGGTTCCCTTGAAATTAAAACGGAAGTGTTTCTTTGACGGCCGCGACAGTCACTGCCGATGGCTGATTTCTCCATCATCGACACATCTCATAGTCAAAATCCCGTGGAGTATGGGTGGTTAAGGATTCATGGTGCCACTCGTTATTGGACTGCACAATGGCACAATGCATCTAGGCTCTCTATGATCAAGATATATTGGAGCACATTTTCCAGATACAGAAACAAGAGGCGAGGAATTGGTTGTGCTCCATGTTTGACTCGTTGCAGCACAATCAACGCATGTGTATCACCCTATGGGCAATATAGCATGCGCAGTGCGGTGCAAAGAAATTCATGAATCAATCTTCCAGAGTCCTCTCAGCTGAGACAACTTCATCTCTGAACTTAATCAGTCGACAAAGCCGGAGGATGAGAAGGAATTTAGGGGTGTGGCCCCTATACACCCACCGTGGATCCCTCCGCATATGGAGATGGCCAAGCTTAATGTTAACGCGGGAGTGTCATGCTGCAATAGGGACGAAGGAGCGCTGGCTTCTGTAGCTCGATCGGATGCTAGAGCTTCTACTTGGGAGCATCGACAATCCGTTTTGAGGGGATCTGTCCCAAGTCCTCAAGCTTTGGAGCCTTTTGCAAGACGTGATCCTACATCAGGTGCTTCATTCAATCACCTGGAGATGGATGGCCTCCGAAATTTACTCGGCGGCGTCGGCTTTAAAGATGCCAATTCCCTGGTTCTTGCGCGCCATGCAAATCCAACAAAGTGTGGAAGGCACATGTGGAACCTAAGTGCCTTTTTTTTTGCTTGGCTCGTGCTTCTTGGGAAGATGCTCACTGCCGACAACGTTGTTGATTATGTGATGGCTACACAATCCTACCTGCAAACTACCTGCAAACCGGAGACTATCCAACATCTGCTCCTTGACTGCTCCTTCACATCCGCACCGAGGGAGCAAATCTTTGCATGGAATGGCATGATCGGGATGGCTACGCCTGTGGTGGGGAGAAGCTTAAACCTTTGGTAGGATGAGACTATTGCGGCCTTGTCGCGGGAGAAGAAAGAAATAAGCTAGTGGAAGTAGGGAAATAGGCGGAGGTTCCACAACACGACAATCCATGGTGACATTGGTCCGCGAGGAGATCACGCAGCGGGCGTACGCCACCCAGATGATCATGGAGACCGGCACACTACTGCATAGGCGCATAGTTTCTTTTCTAGTTTTGGTGTTCTCGCTACTGTGCCTGGTTTGTTGTTTGGTTCTTTTCAACCTTCTTTGTAAATAACACTCTTTCTAATCTAACAGGATGACAAACGCCTGCCTTTGACTTAAAAACTAGTGATCAAAGCCATTCAGAAACAAAATCTCGGAAGCTACACTACAATTAGGCAACGTTTGTGCACGAGAACAAATCCTCCAATAAGGAAGTGCACAACTTGGCTAGGCTAGTTCTGACTTCACACATGACTGACATGTTTGGTTTGTTAATCCACCCTGCAGGCATTTGTATTTCTCATACTATAATCTAATAATAGGGTTGGATGATTCTCAAAAACAAAACAAAAAAATGGTAAGCTCAGAATTATAGCCTGCATGTACATGTTATCTGTGCCATTCTATATTACCATGGTTCCTATCCATGGCTCTCACCTACCGATCGTGCGATGCAGTCCTTTTGCGACTATCTGTCGTATTGAAGCCAGGTGTACATCATGCACATGGCGGACACGGTTTCCCTTTATAAGGCTGGTCATGTATATGATACTAGTATATGATACTATGTCTCTAGTGCATTGTATCATGTAGTACTTCCTTCGTCAGGGTTTGGAGGGCATTTTAGAAAGATTGTTGAAACCTAGGTGGGCGCTGATTGGGCCAGATTTGTGTCAAATACATGTGCCCTTTAATTATTCGGCGCCCTATTAAACGTAATTACTCAATAGAAACGAGGAGTTTAAGCGCATGCATTGGTGGAGTTGCATGCAAGAATTAATTACTTGGTTGCATGGAGTAGGAAGTGAGGAGAAAAAATAGGGCATTAATTCTATAATTAAGTCTAACGCGCCTAGGAGAAAAGGTGTTTTGAAAACGCATGGCTTTTGTAAGACGCCCTTCAAACCGTGACAGAGGGAGTAGTATCATAATATTGGTATATTTATTGATTTGTAGAATCTCTATGTAAAATGTGTGTACTAGATTTACTTGTCATTATGATTTCTAGTTTTAGATGCTATGATACGGTATCTACCTATGATACTCTAACCACCTATCTCTTCATTAATTGTCATGCCACATCAGATTTTTGCCAAGTTGGCATACATGATACACCTTATGATACTAGCACTAGGACTAGCCTTAACTTTTTTCTCATCAAACATCATGACTAACAGACAACCTCGCCGTTCTGCTTCCTATCTAAATATGCTGCGCCTATCAATGATCTTGCTAATGCATGCATCATTTGAATATTTTGTCTGCAATGTTATTCGTCTTAAAATCCATCCTCTCCCTCTATGTTGTATAGCTATTTCTTCAGCTCCTATTTATTGAATTGCAAGCACTAGTCAATGCAATCAACAGTCCAAGCTGATGGAAAGGCCTAAGCAATTTATTTCAACATCCACTTATGTCTTTCGCCCTTTGACCTATTGTGATGCATGTTGGTGAGCCAAAATATTTTTTGTTAATTTTTAGGTTGGCCAAGAATTGATTCTAGGATCTCCTGCTCTGATACCATGCACTAGCCAACACAATCAACAGGCCGAATTGATGGAAAGAGTTAGGCAATTTACTTCAACACTCACCCTACGTCTTTTGCCATCTGGCCTATTGTGACTCATGTTTGGGGAGTTGCAAATTTGTTTGTGTTGGCCAGGATTTGATCCTAGGAGCTTCTGCTCTGATATCATATTGAATTGCATACACTAGCCAATACAACCAATAGTCCGAACTGATAAAAAATGATAGACAATTTACTTCAACACTATCATTGATGTTCCTTATGATTTGTCACGCCCGGGAGGCACAGACGTGGCGTATTTTCGTAGTGTCGACGCTTTTAGCTATCGGGTATTTGTACTAATAGCCGAGTGTTACAAATATACTGCCGGCCATTTGCGCTCATACGCGAGAGTTATATTTCAGCCCTCGGATATTAAATATCACCATCGGCCATTAGATGGCATAGCCGAGAGTTGGTTTTTCCTGTCGGAAAATGGACCACACCGTCAGCTATTGGAGGTTATACCCGAAGGTTGGTCGGTAACCATCGGTCATTGATGCTACCGTCGGTTATCAGCATTTTAACCGACGGTCCGTCGGTTATTAGGTTTCACCGTCGGAGATAAGGGGATTTCTAGTAGTGCAAAGAGGAGTCTAATATGAATAACACTCTATTTATTATTGCCTCTGTGGCATATTTCGAACACCAATATCTCTATATGGTTCGATACTTACTACATACAAACTGTACACTTGAAGTCATTAGACACTAGCACTCATATGGGCGGTCACCATTTGCTGGATGATCAAGCTCACTCTCAATGATTGTATGTGCAAGATTACATAGGCATTCATCACCTCCCATGTATAATCTTCAGACTAGGTTAGCGTAGGTTATCAAAAATACTAAATCGATATTGGAGCACACCAAATGCTCGCTCGACATCTTTTATATAACTCCTAGTATCATGAAGCAAAGTAAGACTTTACCTGACCTAGAGTTTTGGGGATTGTCCTCACAAATACCGACCACTATGGATAGATGTCATCGGCTAGGTAGTACACTTTGGTATATGGGTGGCATAACATTATTGCCAAACCACAGGTCTTGATTTGCCATAAATTCAAGTATCACACCGCGGTATCCATGATGTACTTTGTACAAACCTTGCCAAGCAAAGTGACAATTCTTTTAGGACTAGTGCATGCAATCAATGGTCCTAACTATCCCAGGAAATCCTCCCATCGCCTTCTGTGACATGATCCCATCAGTCTCTGCTTTATTTGGTCCTCTCAAATAGTCATCCCGAACACTCCAATCACCGACTCACGGAATTGGTACATTGGCTTTAGTGATTGTGGACTCAGACATGCACAAGCACTCGTATTTTGAATCTCCAGGAGCTCCACATGCAAGCGTACTCATGGCAGCCATGCATTTTTGAATGAAGGAGAAACGTACCATTCCCACGGCTCGGTCAATGGCAATTGGAACATGTGTATATGACGTGGCCGGGCGTACGGTTTGTGTCCGGCATGCCCAGAAGGCTCCCTATGACGGGGACGCCTTGTCCTGTTGGGCATCCTATTGGTCCGTGTTGTACAGAACATGTCTTGAAAGACCATGGCTTCGTGCGATTTCATGTCCAGAGATGCTCTAAGCTGTGGTTTTGTTCTAGGTGACTAGGTGCGCCATGGATGGAAGGATGATACAACTCATGACTAGCCAATGATATACACTGCCAATTATTTTCTTCCATCATGGAGAATGGAAAATATATGGAGCAAGCGTGTATTTCATTCGAATTAGTATATGTAGGAGTAGATGTTTTGGACTGCATTTGGTCCTAAATTAGATCAAAATTAAACAACCACAGTTTGCAGATCGAGGAGATGGAAGAAGCAACTAGGTGGCATGATCTTGATCTGCTATCCAATAAAGTTGACCGACATAACTCTTTTGATACGGTGATCCATTTTCTCATTAGCTGTATACATCACGCACCTTTGAAGTCAACTGTATGAGGCATGATCATGCATGTATTTAAATTCATACTAGTACATATTTATGTTATTTCGAGAGACACTACATGTGGCTTCAAACGGGCAGTCATTACGTGCTAGCGCCTTATATATGTTTGGTTCTATAAATAGCATCACCCTCGTCGTGCAGGAAGCAGAAGAGCACCCATCTCGATCCATCTTTTCGGCCCCCCTCTCTCTATATATCTATCTCCTTCCTTGTAGCTACCTTGCCAAATCTACGAGCAATATGGCCCCCGTCCGTACCTCTGTGCTTAAGCTGGCTGCCATAGCCATCATCTGCGTCATGCTAGTTCTTCTGCCATCCATGACGGTGGCATGTGAGGATTTTTCAACATGTGACACATGTCAAACTGGTGTAAGAAGTTCACGGAAGGGTTTTGCGAGGGCCGTTGCAACGCCTTGCCTTGGATGAAAGAGACCTGCATGCGCAGGGGTATTGATTTTTGCTCGTTCTTATGTCCGTCCTTGTGCAGAAGCCAGATTCCATGAGCTACTTCCTAGCTGTTGAGTTTGTGTGCTTTTTCTTTTACTTCCCATTGTGTAATAAGTGTGCATACATGCTTCCTCGTGCACTTACCTGTTAGCGGAAGACTTTCTTCGTATGGCCAGCCGAGGAAGTACATGCACGCATGATACGTCCAAGCATGCATCTCGCATCTGTTTTAAAGTTCCATTTCACACAAACTCTATATGTACCTACTTGTTGTCCTTATTCAATGAATGAAAGTATATTTTATTTAACTCATTGTTCTGTCAATAATATATATATAGGACTAGGCTATTCTATCTACTAATTTTTTTTCAGGTAGGTTCGTCACCTGTGTTTTTCCGTTCACATAAACATTATATATAGTTTAAAACGGGCATAAAAAAATCAAAAATGATCGAAACAATGCGAAACCTTCGCGTCGTGTTATATTATGTGACATAGTTAGAAGGAAAAATATAAAACTTGGTATACTGATTATGTCTCAAAGAAACCTTCACAAAATGACCTATCTCATTCGAGGTTTATTCTTGGCTTTCTGGTCAAATGACCAATGTTATGGCTAGAATCAAGGCATAGTTTGTGATAATGTGCCCATATTGTGCATACACATGCATCATGGGATAGTGAACAATGTTGCAGGAGGAAACTTTCCTTTTTGTCGCACTAAAAAAGCATTTTCCATTTTCCGAGCATAAAAAACGGACGGTTTTGTGAAGCAACCACCAAATGGCTAATTCAAAATGGTACCACCACATTTTACAAAAATACTATACCATCTTATATGGACAATGTCCCAATAAGGGGATCCGAAACCTTTCCGTCCACCTCTGGTGAAAAAGACAAATTCCTACCGAATCGGTAGGAAGTGGGTCAGATATGAACTACAAGTACATGATCCGATGCTCATGTTTTTTTACAAAAATAATTTTTAGGTTCACAATATGCTATTTTATCAAAGAGCCAATGCAAGTTCAGCAAGGCTCGGCCCCGAGCTAAGAATCTTCATGCCCGGCGTTCGACAAAGTTTGACGATAGTTTAAAACGGGCATAAAAATTCAAAACGCGATCGAAACAATGCGAAACCTTCGTGGTGTCATATTATGTGACATAGTTACAAGGAAAAATATCAAACTTGGTACATTGATTATGTGTGAAAAAAACCTTCACAAAATGACCTATCTCATTCGAGGTTTCTTGGCTTTCGGGTCAAATGACCAATGTTATGGCTAGAATCAAGGCATAGTTTGTGATAATGTGCCCATATTGTGCATACACATGCACAATGGCCTGGCGAACAATGTTGCAGGCGGCAGTTTTCCTTTTCGCCGAACCAAAAAGGCATTTTCTATTTTCCGAGCATAAAAAACGGACGGTTTTGTGAAGCAACCACCAAATGGCTAATTCAAAATGGTACCACCACATTTTACAAAATTACTATGCCACCTTATATGGACAATGTCCCAATAAGGGGATCCGAAACCTTTCCGTCCACCTCTGGTGAAAAAGACAAATTCCTGCCGAATCGGTGGGAAGTGGGTCGAATATGAACTACGGTACAAGATCCGATGCTCATATTTTTTTACAAAAATCATTTTTAGGTTCACAATATGCTATTTTATCAAAGATCCAATGCAAGTTTAGCAAGGCTCGGCCCCGAGCTAAGAATCTTCATGCCCGCCGTTTGACAAAGTTTGACGATAGTTTAAAATGGGCATAAAAAATTCAAAAACGATCGAAACAATGCGAAACCTTCGCGTGGTGTCATATTATGTGACATAGTTATAAGTAAAAATATCAAACTTGATATATTGATTATGTCTCAAAAAAACCTTCACAAAATGGCCTATCTCGTTCGAGGTTTCTCGGCTTTCGGGTCAAATGACCAATGTTATGGCTAGAATCAAGGCATAGTTTGTGATAATGTGCCCATATTGTGCATACACATGCATCATGGGATGGCGAACAATGTTGCAGGAGGAAGTTTTCCTTTTAAATGCACCAAAAGCCATTTCTCATTTTCCGAGCACAAAAAACGGACGATTTTGTGAAGCAACCACCAAATGGCTAATTCAAAATGCTACCACCAAATTTTACAAAAATACTATACCACCTTATATGGACAATGTACCAACAGGGGTATCCGAAAACTTTCCGTCCACCTCTGGTGAAAAAGACAAATTCCTGCCGAATCGGTAGGAAGTGGGTCAGATATGAACTACATGTACAAGATACGATGCTTACGTTTTTTTATAAAAATCATTTTTAGGTTCACAATATGCTATTTTATCAAAGATTCAATGCAAGTTTAGCAAGGCTCGGCCCCGAGCTAAGAATCTTTATGCCCAGTGCTTGACAAAGTTTGACGATAGTTTAAAATGGGCATAAAAATTCAAAAACGATCGAAACAATGCGAAACCTTCGCGTGGTGTCATATTATGTGACATAGTTATAAGTAAAAATATCAAACTTGATATATTGATTATGTCTCAAAAAAACCTTCACAAAATGACCTATCTCGTTCGAGGTTTCTTGGCTTTCGGGTCAAATGATCAATGTTATGGCTAGAATCAAGGCATAGTTTGTGATAATGTGCCCATATTGTGCATACACATGCATCATGGGATGGCGAACAATGTTGCAGGAGGAAGTTTTCCTTTTCGTCGCACCAAAAAGCCATTTCCCATTTTCCGAGCACAAAAAACGGACGATTTTGTGAAGCAACCACCAAATGGCTAATTCAAAATGCTACCATCACATTTTACAAAAATACTATACCACCTTATATGGACAATGTCCCAACAGGGGTATCCGAAACCTTTCCGTCCACCTCTGGTGAAAAAGACAAATTCCTGCCGAATCGGCAGGAAGTGTGTCAGATATGAACTACATGTACATGATCCGATGCTCATGTTTTTTTACAAAAATCATTTTTAGGTTCACAATATGCTATTTTATTAAAGATTCAATGCAAGTTTTTCTTTTCATCGCACCAAAAAGCTATTTTTCATTATCCGAGCGCAAAAAGCAAATTTTCTAAAGCAACCACCAAATAGATAATTCAAAACACGGAGGGTCTATGATTAGTTGATATGGATATCATATTTGGATTCCTCTCATTTTTCTGATCAATTTAGACATATTATTTGTTAAATTCCGATTTACAGATTTAAAGATATTAATTATTCCATATTAAATAGAAAAATAGAAAAAAGTAAAATTATTATATTTTTATTTGAATTCAATAATATTTTTTACTTATTTATTATTGTTTACTTAGATAATTGTTTGTAATTTCAAAAAATACAAACATGTGACATGTTGATATAAGGGTTAATAGGATTGATATCATAGTATTGACAACAATGTATGAATTACTTTGCGGAAACAGATTCTGAAGGAACGAGGAAGTTAAGCGTGCTGGAGCTGGAGTAGTATTAGGATGGGTGACCGGCCGGGAAGTTTGACCAAGACTGCAATTTAATTAAATATTAAGTGTAATTAGTGTTAAAAATGCTCAAAGTGAGAAATTAACGAGTCAAACAATTCAAAGATTCAAAAATTGAGAAAAAAAATAAAAATAAAAAATTATCTTTTTAAAAAAAAAATAATTTGCAACCTGTCGACAAACTATGCCGACGGCCGCTAGGCCGACGGCATTGCCCTCGGCGTAGCATATGCCGACGGCATTTTGATACGCCGACGGCCTCTACGTGCTCCGCCGAGGGAGACCTTTGCCGAGGAGGCTACGCCGGGGCAGCCGCCGGGCGCATACACGCCGAGACATTTTAGCCTACGCCGACGGCTTTTTGCCCTCGGCGTAGCGCGCGTGTCCTGTAGTGACATGCACAAGCACTCGTATTTTGAATCTCCAGGAGCTCCACATGCAAGCGTACTCATGGCAGCCATGCATTTTTGAATGAAGGAGAAACGTACCATTCCCACGGCTCGGTCAATGGCAATTGGAACATGTGTATATGACGTGGCCGGGCGTACGGGTTGTGTCCGGCATGCCCGAAGGCTCCCTATGACGGGACGCCTTGTCCTGTCGGGCATCCTATTGGTCCGTGTTGTACAGAACATGTCTTGAAAGACCATGGCTTCGTGCGATTTCATGTCCAGAGATGCTCTAAGCTGTGGTTTTGTTCTAGGTGACTAGGTGCGCCATGGATGGAAGGATGATACAACTCATGACTAGCCAATGATATACACTGCCAATTATTTTCTTCCATCATGGAGAATGGAAAATATATGGAGCAAGCGTGTATTTCATTCGAATTAGTATATGTAGGAGTAGATGTTTTGGACTGCATTTGGTCCTAAATTAGATCAAAATTAAACAACCACAGTTTGCAGATCGAGGAGATGGAAGAAGCAACTAGGTGGCATGATCTTGATCTGCTATCCAATAAAGTTGACCGACATAACTCTTTTGATACGGTGATCCATTTTCTCATTAGCTGTATACATCACGCACCTTTGAAGTCAACTGTATGAGGCATGATCATGCATGTATTTAAATTCATACTAGTACATATTTATGTTATTTCGAGAGACACTACATGTGGCTTCAAACGGGCAGTCATTACGTGCTAGCGCCTTATATATGTTTGGTTCTATAAATAGCATCGTCACCCCTCGTCGTGCAGGAAGCAGAAGAGCACCCATCTCGATCCATCTTTTCGGCCCCCCTCTCTCTATATATCTATCTCCTTCCTTGTAGCTACCTTGCCAAATCTACGAGCAATATGGCCCCCGTCCGTACCTCTGTGCTTAAGCTGGCTGCCATAGCCATCATCTGCGTCATGCTAGTTCTTCTGCCATCCATGACGGTGGCATGTGAGGATTTTTCAACATGTGTCGACACATGTCAAACTGGGTGTAAGAAGTTCACAGAAGGGTTTTGCGAGGGCCGTTGCAACGCCTTGCCTTGGATGAAAGAGACCTGCATGCGCAGGGGTATTGATTTTTGCTCGTTCTTATGTCCGTCCTTGTGCAGAAGCCAGATTCCATGAGCTACTTCCTAGCTGTTGAGTTTGTGTGCTTTTTCTTTTACTTCCCATTGTGTAATAAGTGTGCATACATGCTTCCTCGTGCACTTACCTGTTAGCGGAAGACTTTCTTCGTATGGCCAGCCGAGGAAGTACATGCACGCATGATACGTCCAAGCATGCATCTCGCATCTGTTTTAAAGTTCCATTTCACACAAACTCTATATGTACCTACTTGTTGTCCTTATTCAATGAATGAAAGTATATTTTATTTAACTCATTGTTCTGTCAATAATATATATATAGGACTAGGCTATTCTATCTACTAATTTTTTTTCAGGTAGGTTCACACTGTGTTTTTCCGTTCACATAAACATTATATATAGTTTAAAACGGGCATAAAAAATCAAAATGATCGAAACAATGCGAAACCTTCGCGTCGTGTTATATTATGTGACATAGTTAGAAGGAAAAATATAAAACTTGGTATACTGATTATGTCTCAAAGAAACCTTCACAAAATGACCTATCTCATTCGAGGTTTATTCTTGGCTTTCTGGTCAAATGACCAATGTTATGGCTAGAATCAAGGCATAGTTTGTGATAATGTGCCCATATTGTGCATACACATGCATCATGGGATAGTGAACAATGTTGCAGGAGGAAACTTTCCTTTTTGTCGCACTAAAAAAGCATTTTCCATTTTCCGAGCATAAAAAACGGACGGTTTTGTGAAGCAACCACCAAATGGCTAATTCAAAATGGTACCACCACATTTTACAAAAATACTATACCATCTTATATGGACAATGTCCCAATAAGGGGATCCGAAACCTTTCCGTCCACCTCTGGTGAAAAAGACAAATTCCTACCGAATCGGTAGGAAGTGGGTCAGATATGAACTACAAGTACATGATCCGATGCTCATGTTTTTTTACAAAAATAATTTTTAGGTTCACAATATGCTATTTTATCAAAGAGCCAATGCAAGTTCAGCAAGGCTCGGCCCCGAGCTAAGAATCTTCATGCCCGGCGTTCGACAAAGTTTGACGATAGTTTAAAACGGGCATAAAAAATTCAAAAACGATCGAAACAATGCGAAACCTTCGTGTGGTGTCATATTATGTGACATAGTTACAAGGAAAAATATCAAACTTGGTACATTGATTATGTCTGAAAAAAACCTTCACAAAATGACCTATCTCATTCGAGGTTTCTTGGCTTTCGGGTCAAATGACCAATGTTATGGCTAGAATCAAGGCATAGTTTGTGATAATGTGCCCATATTGTGCATACACATGCATCATGGCATGGCGAACAATGTTGCAGGAGGAAGTTTTCCTTTTCGTCGCACCAAAAAGGCATTTTCTATTTTCCGAGCATAAAAAACGGACGGTTTTGTGAAGCAACCACCAAATGGCTAATTCAAAATGGTACCACCACATTTTACAAAATTACTATACCACCTTATATGGACAATGTCCCAATAAGGGGATCCGAAACCTTTCCGTCCACCTCTGGTGAAAAAGACAAATTCCTGCCGAATCGGTAGGAAGTGGGTCAGATATGAACTACAGGTACAAGATCCGATGCTCATATTTTTTTACAAAAATCATTTTTAGGTTCACAATATGCTATTTTATCAAAGATCCAATGCAAGTTTAGCAAGGCTCGGCCCCGAGCTAAGAATCTTCATGCCCGCCGTTTGACAAAGTTTGACGATAGTTTAAAATGGGCATAAAAAATTCAAAAACGATCGAAACAATGCGAAACCTTCGCGTGGTGTCATATTATGTGACATAGTTATAAGTAAAAATATCAAACTTGATATATTGATTATGTCTCAAAAAAACCTTCACAAAATGACCTATCTCGTTCGAGGTTTCTCGGCTTTCGGGTCAAATGACCAATGTTATGGCTAGAATCAAGGCATAGTTTGTGATAATGTGCCCATATTGTGCATACACATGCATCATGGGATGGCGAACAATGTTGCAGGAGGAAGTTTTCCTTTTCGTCGCACCAAAAAGCCATTTCTCATTTTCCGAGCACAAAAAACGGACGATTTTGTGAAGCAACCACCAAATGGCTAATTCAAAATGCTACCACCAAATTTTACAAAAATACTATACCACCTTATATGGACAATGTACCAACAGGGGTATCCGAAAACTTTCCGTCCACCTCTGGTGAAAAAGACAAATTCCTGCCGAATCGGTAGGAAGTGGGTCAGATATGAACTACATGTACAAGATACGATGCTTACGTTTTTTTATAAAAATCATTTTTAGGTTCACAATATGCTATTTTATCAAAGATTCAATGCAAGTTTAGCAAGGCTCGGCCCCGAGCTAAGAATCTTTATGCCCGCCGTTTGACAAAGTGTGACGATAGTTTAAAATGGGCATACAAAATTCAAAAACGATCGAAACAATGCGAAACCTTCGCGTGGTGTCATATTATGTGACATAGTTATAAGTAAAAATATCAAACTTGATATATTGATTATGTCTCAAAAAAACCTTCACAAAATGACCTATCTCGTTCGAGGTTTCTTGGCTTTCGGGTCAAATGATCAATGTTATGGCTAGAATCAAGGCATAGTTTGTGATAATGTGCCCATATTGTGCATACACATGCATCATGGGATGGCGAACAATGTTGCAGGAGGAAGTTTTCCTTTTCGTCGCACCAAAAAGCCATTTCCCATTTTCCGAGCACAAAAAACGGACGATTTTGTGAAGCAACCACCAAATGGCTAATTCAAAATGCTACCATCACATTTTACAAAAATACTATACCACCTTATATGGACAATGTCCCAACAGGGGTATCCGAAACCTTTCCGTCCACCTCTGGTGAAAAAGACAAATTCCTGCCGAATCGGCAGGAAGTGTGTCAGATATGAACTACATGTACATGATCCGATGCTCATGTTTTTTTACAAAAATCATTTTTAGGTTCACAATATGCTATTTTATTAAAGATTCAATGCAAGTTTTTCTTTTCATCGCACCAAAAAGCTATTTTTCATTATCCGAGCGCAAAAAGCAAATTTTCTAAAGCAACCACCAAATAGATAATTCAAAACACGGAGGGTCTATGATTAGTTGATATGGATATCATATTTGGATTCCTCTCATTTTTCTGATCAATTTAGACATATTATTTGTTAAATTCCGATTTACAGATTTAAAGATATTAATTATTCCATATTAAATAGAAAAATAGAAAAAAGTAAAATTATTATATTTTTATTTGAATTCAATAATATTTTTTACTTATTTATTATTGTTTACTTAGATAATTGTTTGTAATTTCAAAAAATACAAACATGTGACATGTTGATATAAGGGTTAATAGGATTGATATCATAGTATTGACAACAATGTATGAATTACTTTGCGGAAACAGATTCTGAAGGAACGAGGAAGTTAAGCGTGCTGGAGCTGGAGTAGTATTAGGATGGGTGACCGGCCGGAAAGTTTGACCAAGACTGCAATTTAATTAAATATTAAGTGTAATTAGTGTTAAAAATGCTCAAAGTGAGAAATTAACGAGTCAAACAATTCAAAGATTCAAAAATTGAGAAAAAAAATAAAAATAAAAAATTATCTTTTAAAAAAAAAAAAATTTGCAAACTGTCGACAAACTATGCCGACGGCCGCTAGGCCGACGGCATTGCCCTCGGCGTAGCATACGCCGACGGCATTTTGATACGCCGACGGCCTCTACGTGCTCCGCCGAGGGAGACCTTTGCCGAGGAGGCTACGCCGAGGACAGCCGTCGGCGTACCATACGCCGAGGGCATTTTAGCCTACGCCGACGGCTTTTTGCCCTCGGCGTAGCGCGCGCGTCCTGTAGTGACATGCACAAGCACTCGTATTTTGAATCTCCAGGAGCTCCACATGCAAGCGTACTCATGGCAGCCATGCATTTTGAATGAAGGAGAAACGTACCATTCCACGGCTCGGTCAATGGCAATTGGAACATGTGTATATGTGGCGTGGCGTGCGGTTTGTGTCCGGCATGCCCAGAAGGCTCCCTATGACGGGACGCCTTGTCCTGTTGGGCATCCTATTGGTCCGTTGTACAGAACATGTCTTGAAAGACCATGGCTTGTGCGATTTCATGTCCAGAGATGCTCTAAGCTGTGGTTTTGTTCTAGGTGACTAGGTGCGCCATGGATGGAAGGATGATACAACTCATGACTAGCCAATGATATACACTGCCAATTATTTTCTTCCATCATGGAGAATGGAAAATATATGGAGCAAGCGTGTATTTCATTGAATTAGTATATGTAGGAGTAGATGTTTTGGACTGCATTTGGTCCTAAATTAGATCAAAATTAAACAACCACAGTTTGCAGATCGAGGAGATGGAAGAAGCAACTAGGTGGCATGATCTTGATCTGCTATCCAATAAAGTTGACCGACATAACTCTTTTGATACGGTGATCCATTTTCTCATTAGCTGTATACATCACGCACCTTTGAAGTCAACTGTATGAGGCATGATCATGCATGTATTTAAATTCATACTAGTACATATTTATGTTATTTGAGAGACACTACATGTGGCTTCAAACGGGCAGTCATTACGTGCTAGCGCCTTATATATGTTTGGTTCTATAAATAGCATCGTCACCCTCGTCGTGCAGGAAGCGAAGAGCACCCATCTCGATCCATCTTTTTCCCCCTCTCTCTATATATCTATCTCCTTCCTTGTAGCTACCTTGCCAAATCTCGAGCAATATGGCCCCGTCTGTACCTCTGCGCTTAAGCTGGCTGCCATAGCCATCATCTGCGTCATGCTAGTTCTTCCGCCATCCATGACGGTGGCATGTGAGGATTTTCAACATGTGTCGACACATGTCAAACTGGTGTAAGAAGTTCTGAAGGGTTTTGCGAGGGCCGTTGCAACGCCTTGCCTTGGATGAAAGGGACCTGCATGCGCTGGGGTATTGATTTTTGCTCGTTATTCTGTCCGTCCTTGTGCAGAAGCCAGATTCCATGAGCTACTTCCTAGCTGTTGAGTTTGTGTGCTTTTTCTTTTACTTCCCATTGTGTAATAAGTGTGCATACATGCTTCCTCGTGCACTTACCTGTTAGCGGAAGACTTTCTTCGTATGGCCAGCCGAGGAAGTACATGCACGCATGATACGTCCAAGCATGCATCTCGCATCTGTTTTAAAGTTCCATTTCACACAAACTCTATATGTACCTACTTGTTGTCCTTATTCAATGAATGAAAGTATATTTTATTTAACTCATTGTTCTGTCAATAATATATATATAGGACTAGGCTATTCTATCTACTAATTTTTTTTCAGGTAGGTTCGTCACTGTGTTTTCCGTTCACATAAACATTATATATAGTTTAAAGCGGGCATAAAAAATCAAAATGATCGAAACAATGCGAAACCTTCGCGTGTTATATTATGTGACATAGTTAGAAGGAAAAATATAAAACTTGGTATCTTGATTATGTCTCAAAGAAACCTTCACAAAATGACCTATCTCATTCGAGGTTTATTCTTGGCTTTCTGGTCAAATGACCAATGTTATGGCTAGAATCAAGGCATAGTTTGTGATAATGTGCCCATATTGTGCATACACATGCATCATGGGATAGTGAACAATGTTGCAGGAGGAAACTTTCCTTTTTGTCGCACTAAAAAAGCATTTTCCATTTTCCGAGCATAAAAAACGGACGGTTTTGTGAAGCAACCACCAAATGGCTAATTCAAAATGGTACCACCACATTTTACAAAAATACTATACCATCTTATATGGACAATGTCCCAATAAGGGGATCCGAAACCTTTCCGTCCACCTCTGGTGAAAAAGACAAATTCCTACCGAATCGGTAGGAAGTGGGTCAGATATGAACTACAAGTACATGATCCGATGCTCATGTTTTTTTACAAAAATAATTTTTAGGTTCACAATATGCTATTTTATCAAAGAGCCAATGCAAGTTCAGCAAGGCTCGGCCCCGAGCTAAGAATCTTCATGCCCGGCGTTCGACAAAGTTTGACGATAGTTTAAAACGGGCATAAAAAATTCAAAAACGATCGAAACAATGCGAAACCTTTGTGTGGTGTCATATTATGTGACATAGTTACAAGGAAAAATATCAAACTTGGTACATTGATTATGTGTGAAAAAAACCTTCACAAAATGACCTATCTCATTCGAGGTTTCTTGGCTTTCGGGTCAAATGACCAATGTTATGGCTAGAATCAAGGCATAGTTTGTGATAATGTGCCCATATTGTGCATACACATGCATCATGGCATGGCGAACAATGTTGCAGGAGGAAGTTTTCCTTTTCGTCGCACCAAAAAGGCATTTTCTATTTTCCGAGCATAAAAAACGGACGGTTTTGTGAAGCAACCACCAAATGGCTAATTCAAAATGGTACCACCACATTTTACAAAATTACTATACCACCTTATATGGACAATGTCCCAATAAGGGGATCCGAAACCTTCCGTCCACCTCGGTGAAAAGACAAATTCTGCCGAATCGGTAGGAAGTGGGTCAGATATGAACTACAGGTACAAGATCCGATGCTCATATTTTTTTACAAAAATCATTTTTAGGTTCACAATATGCTATTTTATCAAAGATCCAATGCAAGTTTAGCAAGGCTCGGCCCCGAGCTAAGAATCTTCATGCCCGCCGTTTGACAAAGTTTGACGATAGTTTAAAATGGGCATAAAAAATTCAAAAACGATCGAAACAATGCGAAACCTTCGCGTGGTGTCATATTATGTGACATAGTTATAAGTAAAAATATCAAACTTGATATATTGATTATGTCTCAAAAAAACCTTCACAAAATGGCCTATCTCGTTCGAGGTTTCTCGGCTTTCGGGTCAAATGACCAATGTTATGGCTAGAATCAAGGCATAGTTTGTGATAATGTGCCCATATTGTGCATACACATGCATCATGGGATGGCGAACAATGTTGCAGAGGAAGTTTTCCTTTTCGCACCAAAAGCCATTTCTCATTTTCGAGCACAAAAGCAGACGATTTTGTGAAGCAACCACCAAATGGCAATTCAAAATGCTACCAAATTTTACAAAAATACTATACCACCTTATATGGACAATGTACCAACAGGGTATCCGAAACTTTAGTCCACCTCGGTGAAAAGACAAATTCTGAGAATCGGTAGGAAGTGGGTCGATATGAACTACATGTACAAGATACGATGCTTACGTTTTTTATAAAAATCATTTTAGGTTCACAATATGCTATTTTATCAAAGATTCAATGCAAGTTTAGCAAGGCTCGCCCGAGCTAAGAATCTTTATGCCCGATTTGACAAAGTGTGACGATAGTTTAAAATGGGCATACAAAATTCAAAACGATCGAAACAATGAAAACCTTCGCGTGGTGTCATATTATGTGACATAGTTATAAGTAAAAATATCAAACTTGATATATTGATTATGTCTCAAAAAAACCTTCACAAAATGACCTATCTCGTTCGAGGTTTCTTGGCTTTCGGGTCAAATGATCAATGTTATGGCTAGAATCAAGGCATAGTTTGTGATAATGTGCCCATATTGTGCATACACATGCATCATGGGATGGCGAACAATGTTGCAGGAGGAAGTTTTCCTTTTAAATGCACCAAAAAGCCATTTCCCATTTTCCGAGCACAAAAAACGGACGATTTTGTGAAGCAACCACCAAATGGCTAATTCAAAATGCTACCATCACATTTTACAAAAATACTATACCACCTTATATGGACAATGTCCCAACAGGGGTATCCGAAACCTTTCCGTCCACCTCTGGTGAAAAAGACAAATTCCTGCCGAATCGGCAGGAAGTGTGTCAGATATGAACTACATGTACATGATCCGATGCTCATGTTTTTTTACAAAAATCATTTTTAGGTTCACAATATGCTATTTTATTAAAGATTCAATGCAAGTTTTTCTTTTCATCGCACCAAAAAGCTATTTTTCATTATCCGAGCGCAAAAAGCAAATTTTCTAAAGCAACCACCAAATAGATAATTCAAAACACGGAGGGTCTATGATTAGTTGATATGGATATCATATTTGGATTCCTCTCATTTTTCTGATCAATTTAGACATATTATTTGTTAAATTCGATTCTGATTTAAAGATATTAATTATTCCATATTAAATAGAAAAATAGAAAAAAGTAAAATTATTATATTTTTTTTGAATTCAATAATATTTTTTACTTATTTATTATTGTTTACTTAGATAATTGTTTGTAATTTCAAAAAATACAAACATGTGACATGTTGATATAAGGGTTAATAGGATTGATATCATAGTATTGACAACAATGTATGAATTACTTTGCGGAAGCAGTTACGAGGAAGTTAAGCGTGCTGGAGCTGGAGTAGTATTAGGATGGGTGACCGGCCGGGAAGTTTGACCAAGACTGCAATTTAATTAAATATTAAGTGTAATTAGTGTTAAAAATGCTCAAAGTGAGAAAATAACGAGTCAAACAATTCAAAGATTCAAAAATTGAGAAAAAAAATAAAAATAAAAAATTATCTTTTTAAAAAAAAAATAATTTGCAACCTGTCGACAAACTATGCCGACGGCCGCTAGGCCGACGGCATTGCCCTCGGCGTAGCATATGCCGACGGCATTTTGATACGCCGACGGCCTCTACGTGCTCCGCCGAGGGAGACCTTTGCCGAGGAGGCTACGCCGAGGGCAGCCGTCGGCGTACCATACGCCGAGGACATTTTAGCCTACGCCGACGGCTTTTTGCCCTCGGCGTAGCGCGCGTGTCCTGTAGTGACATGCACAAGCACTCGTATTTTGAATCTCCAGGAGCTCCACATGCAAGCGTACTCATGGCAGCCATGCATTTTGAATGAAGGAGAAAGCACCATTCCACGGCTCGGTCAATGGCAATTGGAACATGTGTATATGACGTGGCGGGCGACGGTTTGTGTCCGGCATGCCAGAGGCTCCCTATGACGGGGACGCCTTGTCCTGTTGGGCATCCTATTGGTCCGTGTTGTACAGAACATGTCTTGAAAGACCATGGCTTCGTGCGATTTCATGTCCAGAGATGCTCTAAGCTGTGGTTTTGTTCTAGGTGACTAGGTGCGCCATGGATGGAAGGATGATACAACTCATGACTAGCCAATGATATACACTGCCAATTATTTTCTTCCATCATGGAGAATGGAAAATATATGGAGCAAGCGTGTATTTCATTCGAATTAGTATATGTAGGAGTAGATGTTTTGGACTGCATTTGGTCCTAAATTAGATCAAAATTAAACAACCACAGTTTGCAGATCGAGGAGATGGAAGAAGCAACTAGGTGGCATGATCTTGATCTGCTATCCAATAAAGTTGACCGACATAACTCTTTTGATACGGTGATCCATTTTCTCATTAGCTGTATACATCACGCACCTTTGAAGTCAACTGTATGAGGCATGATCATGCATGTATTTAAATTCATACTAGTACATATTTATGTTATTTCGAGAGACACTACATGTGGCTTCAAACGGGCAGTCATTACGTGCTAGCGCCTTATATATGTTTGGTTCTATAAATAGCATCGTCACCCCTCGTCGTGCAGGAAGCAGAAGAGCACCCATCTCGATCCATCTTTTCGGCCCCCCTCTCTCTATATATCTATCTCCTTCCTTGTAGCTACCTTGCCAAATCTACGAGCAATATGGCCCCGTCCATTACCTCTGCTTAAGCTGGCTGCCATAGCCATCATCTGCGTCATGCTAGTTCTTACGCCATCCATGACGGTGGCATGTGAGGATTTTTCAACATGTGTCGACACATGTCAAACTGGGTGTAAGAAGTTCACAGAAGGGTTTTGCGAGGGCCGTAACGCCTCTTGCCTTGGATGAAAGAGACCTGCATGCGCAGGGGTATTGATTTTGCTCGTTCTTATGTCCGTCCTTGTGCAGAAGCCAGATTCCATGAGCTACTTCCTAGCTGTTGAGTTTGTGTGCTTTTTCTTTTACTTCCCATTGTGTAATAAGTGTGCATACATGCTTCCTCGTGCACTTACCTGTTAGCGGAAGACTTTCTTCAGTATGGCCAGCCGAGGAAGTACATGCACGCATGATACGATCAAGCATGCATCTCGCATCTGTTTTAAAGTTCCATTTCACACAAACTCTATATGTACCTACTTGTTGTCCTTATTCAATGAATGAAAGTATATTTTATTTAACTCATTGTTCTCAATAATATATATATAGGACTAGGCTATTCTATCTACTAATTTTTTTTCAGGTAGGTTCGTCACTGTTTTCCGTTCACATAAACATTATATATAGTTTAAAGCGGGCATAAAAAAATCAAAAATGATCGAAACAATGCGAAACCTTCGCGTCGTGTTATATTATGTGACATAGTTAGAAGGAAAAATATAAAACTTGGTATATTGATTATGTCTCAAAGAAACCTTCAAAAAATGACCTATCTCATTCGAGGTTTATTCTTGGCTTTCTGGTCAAATGACCAATGTTATGGCTAGAATCAAGGCATAGTTTGTGATAATGTGCCCATATTGTGTATACACATGCATCATGGGATAGCGAACAATGTTGCAGGAGGAAACTTTCCTTTTGTCGCACTAAAAAGCATTTTCCATTTTCGAGCATAAAAAGCAGACGGTTTGTGAAGCAACCACCAAATGGCTAATTCAAAATGGTACCACCACATTTTACAAAAATACTATACCATCTTATATGGACAATGTCCCAATAAGGGGATCCAAACCTTCCGTCCACCTCGGTGAAAAGACAAATTCCTCTAGAATCGGTAGGAAGTGGGTCGAATATGAACTACAAGTACATGATCCGATGCTCATGTTTTTACAAAAATAATTTTTAGGTTCACAATATGCTATTTTATCAAAGAGCCAATGCAAGTTCAGCAAGGCTCGCCCCGAGCTAAGAATCTTCATGCCCGGCGTTCGACAAAGTTTGACGATAGTTTAAAACGGGCATAAAAAATTCAAAAACGATCGAAACAATGCGAAACCTTCGTGTGGTGTCATATTATGTGACATAGTTACAAGGAAAAATATCAAACTTGGTACATTGATTATGTCTGAAAAAAACCTTCACAAAATGACCTATCTCATTCGAGGTTTCTTGGCTTTCGGGTCAAATGACCAATGTTATGGCTAGAATCAAGGCATAGTTTGTGATAATGTGCCCATATTGTGCATACACATGCATCATGGCATGGCGAACAATGTTGCAGGAGGAAGTTTTCCTTTTCGTCGCACCAAAAAGGCATTTTCTATTTTCCGAGCATAAAAAACGGACGGTTTTGTGAAGCAACCACCAAATGGCTAATTCAAAATGGTACCACCACATTTTACAAAATTACTATGCCACCTTATATGGACAATGTCCCAATAAGGATCCGAAACCTTCCGTCCACCTCTGGTGAAAAAGACAAATTCCTGCCGAATCGGTAGGAAGTGGGTCAGATATGAACTACAGGTACAAGATCCGATGCTCATATTTTTTTACAAAAATCATTTTTAGGTTCACAATATGCTATTTTATCAAAGATCCAATGCAAGTTTAGCAAGGCTCGGCCCCGAGCTAAGAATCTTCATGCCCGCCGTTTGACAAAGTTTGACGATAGTTTAAAATGGGCATAAAAAATTCAAAAACGATCGAAACAATGCGAAACCTTCGCGTGGTGTCATATTATGTGACATAGTTATAAGTAAAAATATCAAACTTGATATATTGATTATGTCTCAAAAAAACCTTCACAAAATGACCTATCTCGTTCGAGGTTTCTCGGCTTTCGGGTCAAATGACCAATGTTATGGCTAGAATCAAGGCATAGTTTGTGATAATGTGCCCATATTGTGCATACACATGCATCATGGGATGGCGAACAATGTTGCAGGAGGAAGTTTTCCTTTTCGTCGCACCAAAAAGCCATTTCTCATTTTCCGAGCACAAAAAACGGACGATTTTGTGAAGCAACCACCAAATGGCTAATTCAAAATGCTACCACCAAATTTTACAAAAATACTATACCACCTTATATGGACAATGTACCAACAGGGGTATCCGAAAACTTTCCGTCCACCTCTGGTGAAAAAGACAAATTCCTGCCGAATCGGTAGGAAGTGGGTCAGATATGAACTACATGTACAAGATACGATGCTTACGTTTTTTTATAAAAATCATTTTTAGGTTCACAATATGCTATTTTATCAAAGATTCAATGCAAGTTTAGCAAGGCTCGGCCCCGAGCTAAGAATCTTTATGCCCGCCGTTTGACAAAGTGTGACGATAGTTTAAAATGGGCATACAAAATTCAAAAACGATCGAAACAATGCGAAACCTTCGCGTGGTGTCATATTATGTGACATAGTTATAAGTAAAAATATCAAACTTGATATATTGATTATGTCTCAAAAAAACCTTCACAAAATGACCTATCTCGTTCGAGGTTTCTTGGCTTTCGGGTCAAATGATCAATGTTATGGCTAGAATCAAGGCATAGTTTGTGATAATGTGCCCATATTGTGCATACACATGCATCATGGGATGGCGAACAATGTTGCAGGAGGAAGTTTTCCTTTTCGTCGCACCAAAAAGCCATTTCCCATTTTCCGAGCACAAAAAACGGACGATTTTGTGAAGCAACCACCAAATGGCTAATTCAAAATGCTACCATCACATTTTACAAAAATACTATACCACCTTATATGGACAATGTCCCAACAGGGGTATCCGAAACCTTTTCGTCCACCTCGGTGAAAAGACAAATTCTGCGAAGATAGGAAGTGTGTCGAATATGAACTACATGTACATGATCCGATGCTCATGTTTTTTACAAAAATCATTTTAGGTTCACAATATGCTATTTTATTAAAGATTCAATGCAAGTTTTCTTTTCATCGCACCAAAAAGCTATTTTTCATTATCCGAATAAAAAGCAAATTTTCTAAAGCAACCACCAAATAGATAATTCAAAACACGGAGGGTCTATGATTAGTTGATATGGATATCATATTTGGATTCCTCTCATTTTTCTGATCAATTTAGACATATTATTTGTTAAATTCGATTCTGATTTAAAGATATTAATTATTCCATATTAAATAGAAAATAGAAAAAGTAAAATTATTATATTTTTTGAATTCAATAATATTTTTACTTATTTATTATTGTTTACTTAGATAATTGTTTGTAATTTCAAAAATACAAACATGTGACATGTTGATATAAGGGTTAATAGGATTGATATCATAGTATTGACAACAATGTATGAATTACTTTGCGGAAAGCAGTTACGAAGGAGCGAGGAAGTTAAGCGTGCTGGAGCTGGAGTAGTATTAGGATGGGTGACCGGCCGGGAAGTTTGACCAAGACTGCAATTTAATTAAATATTAAGTGTAATTAGTGTTAAAAATGCTCAAAGTGAGAAATTAACGAGTCAAACAATTCAAAGATTCAAAAATTGAGAAAAAAAATAAAAATAAAAAATTATCTTTTAAAAAAAAAAAAATTTGCAAACTGTCGACAAACTATGCCGACGGCCGCTAGGCCGACGGCATTGCCCTCGGCGTAGCATATGCCGACGGCATTTTGATACGCCGACGGCCTCTACGTGCTCCGCCGAGGGAGACCTTTGCCGAGGAGGCTACGCCGAGGGCAGCCGTCGGCGTACCATACGCCGAGGACATTTTAGCCTACGCCGACGGCTTTTTGCCCTCGGCGTAGCGCGCGTGTCCTGTAGTGACATGCACAAGCACTCGTATTTTGAATCTCCAGGAGCTCCACATGCAAGCGTACTCATGGCAGCCATGCATTTTTGAATGAAGGAGAAACGTACCATTCCCACGGCTCGGTCAATGGCAATTGGAACATGTGTATATGACGTGGCCGGGCGTACGGTTTGTGTCCGGCATGCCCAGAAGGCTCCCTATGACGGGGACGCCTTGTCCTGTTGGGCATCCTATTGGTCCGTGTTGTACAGAACATGTCTTGAAAGACCATGGCTTCGTGCGATTTCATGTCCAGAGATGCTCTAAGCTGTGGTTTTGTTCTAGGTGACTAGGTGCGCCATGGATGGAAGGATGATACAACTCATGACTAGCCAATGATATACACTGCCAATTATTTTCTTCCATCATGGAGAATGGAAAATATATGGAGCAAGCGTGTATTTCATTCGAATTAGTATATGTAGGAGTAGATGTTTTGGACTGCATTTGGTCCTAAATTAGATCAAAATTAAACAACCACAGTTTGCAGATCGAGGAGATGGAAGAAGCAACTAGGTGGCATGATCTTGATCTGCTATCCAATAAAGTTGACCGACATAACTCTTTTGATACGGTGATCCATTTTCTCATTAGCTGTATACATCACGCACCTTTGAAGTCAACTGTATGAGGCATGATCATGCATGTATTTAAATTCATACTAGTACATATTTATGTTATTTCGAGAGACACTACATGTGGCTTCAAACGGGCAGTCATTACGTGCTAGCGCCTTATATATGTTTGGTTCTATAAATAGCATCGTCACCCCTAAATGCAGGAAGCAGAAGAGCACCCATCTCGATCCATCTTTTCGGCCCCCCTCTCTCTATATATCTATCTCCTTCCTTGTAGCTACCTTGCCAAATCTACGAGCAATATGGCCCCCGTCCGTACCTCTGCGCTTAAGCTGGCTGCCATAGCCATCATCTGCGTCATGCTAGTTCTTCTGCCATCCATGACGGTGGCATGTGAGGATTTTTCAACATGTGTCGACACATGTCAAACTGGGTGTAAGAAGTTCACAGAAGGGTTTTGCGAGGGCCGTTGCAACGCCTTGCCTTGGATGAAAGGGACCTGCATGCGTTGGGGTATTGATTTTTGCTCGTTATTCTGTCCGTCCTTGTGCAGAAGCCAGATTCCATGAGCTACTTCCTAGCTGTTGAGTTTGTGTGCTTTTTCTTTTACTTCCCATTGTGTAATAAGTGTGCATACATGCTTCCTCATGCACTTACCTGTTAGCGGAAGACTTTCTTCGTATGGCCAGCCGAGGAAGTACATGCACGCATGATACGTCCAAGCATGCATCTCGCATCTGTTTTAATGTTCCATTTCACACAAACTCTATATGTACCTACTTGTTGTCCTTATTCAATGAATGAAAGTATATTTTATTTAACTCATTGTTCTGTCAATAATATATATATATATATATATAGGACTACGCTATTCTATCTACTAATTTTTTTCCAGGTAGGTTCGTCACCTGTGTTTTTCCGTTCACCTTTTTTTTTTTCAGGTTTTGCCCCTAGCTATTTAGTTAAATTACTGCCCTGCCACCGCAAGGAAAAAAGCCTAAAACTCCTACTCTCCCGATAGTCAACTCGCCGCGCGTCTCTCCTCCGTCCCCTCGCCGCGGCCGGCCATGTCGAGCCTCTCTCTCGGCGTCCATGGCGACGACGACTGGCCGCAGGCGGTCCAGGCCGCACGTCCTGGTCATCCCCTACCCGGCACAGGGCCACGCGCTGCCGCAGCTCGACCTGGCCTCCCGCCGCATCCGCCTCACGGTGGTCACCACGCCTGCCAACGCCCCTCTGATGTCCCCTCTCCTCGCCGCGCACCCCGGCTCGGAGCCCGACGTTGGGATCCCGCCGTCACGCCCGTATCCCCTCCCCCTGCAGCCCTGCCTCCTCCTGCACCTGCGGACAGACACCGGCCTCCCCTGCCCTTCGTCCTAATGCACCGGCGAGGGCAACTGCCACCGGGAAGAGGCTCGCGAGCTCAGGCGGCCGGATATTGAGCAGCCTAAACTCTATAAATCCCTCCCCCCGAGCAGAACTGGTCCACGTGAGACATGAGGTAGCAACGGGAGACCTCCAATGGAGTGAGGGAAGCGGGTTAGCGGGTGAAGGGGGAGAGAGACCTATACGGCGAGGAGTCGGGCGGGGCAAGCCGTCATCGCCATGGCTCTGCTCTATTGCAGCCGCCTTACTCTTCCTCTCAGCAAACTCCATGTTGCAAATCCACAGCCGGGAGAAAGATGGACGAACAGAGGGAAGGGAAGGAGGAGAGGATGAGCGGTGGTCTGGTGAGGTGGGAAGAGGAGAGATCCCTCTGCTACCTCATCGTCGGCCACGGGGGCAGAGCAGGGTGCGACCCTCGATCTAGATGGGAAGCTGGTGGGAAGGGGATGGGAGGAGGTCGGTGGTGAGGAAGGGGATGGGAGGAGGTCGGTGGTGAGGAAGGGGATGGGAGGAGAGGACCTGTGGCGGAGATGTAAAGGGGAGGCCTACTCTGGAGGGGATTTGTGTAGAGAGAGATAGCGCTCTACCTGAGAGTTTGAGAGGAGATGTTTGAGTTTTGCTGCTGAGACGGATATGCTTTACACATTGCGAGAGGGAGAGAAAAATTACATCACGGTCACGGTTTAGAAGATTAAGAGGGCATTGGAAAAAGGTAATATGCTAGAATCGATTATGCGTATAAAATTTTAATACAATTTTAATACGTACAGTACATCTCTAGGTACTCCAGCTGCAGATCCTGTAGCGCGTGGATTCGATGCCCTCTGCCGCATCCTCTCGAGCACGGTAAGTGCACCTGAAAAATTCTACCGGCCGTCGTTTCCTTTCCGATGCAGAAGTTCCATGCGCATCCATACGGCACCCCTCAGTTTCTCGCCGCAGACCTGTATGCCGGCATCCTACGTTCTTCTATATATGGACTATTGAATCCCTGTTGGATGCAATTCACAGGCTGCTATCCTATCAGCGACTGAGTTCATGTCCGTGTAAAGCTAATTGATTCTATAGTAATTTGATGTTCATCGATTGCTCCATGTAGGTACTACCAGCAACTGATATAGCTAAAACTAACAGAAGCAAATGATTGATTGATATGATAAAGTACCCACGCTGGGTTGCGAATAACTAAATCCACTCCTCTGTTCAAGTAGCTGATAGAGATAACAAAAAATTTTAGTCAAGAAAGGGGATATTTTTGGGTGGCTTCTCACAAGATAAAGATGTAGAGTGTGAAAGGGGACACTGCACTGATAACATAGTAGCGAGAGTTCTCGATTCTGATAAGGTAGGTAATCGTATCGGTGGATCATCAATAAGTAGTACACCACAAAGAAGTGAACAAAAGATGATTGTTGGATTAGTACGATTGATATTAATATAAACATATTTGTATAGGTTCTGAAAATAATAAGTATATATATTGTTCGGTGTAGGATGCTAGCAAGATGCGGGCGACACTCCAAGGTGGTGAGTTTGTGCGGCAAGATGCCAATGGTGTGTTGGTCCTCTTTCATGGAGGTCATGGCAACACACGTGCAGTCAATAATCATGAGAGCATGAGACTGAAAAATTCTTATACATCAATGTTTTTCTTTAAAACAAGACATGGATTGTCATGAGAGCATGAGACTGAAAAATTCTTATACATCAAGGTTTTTCTTTAGAAACAAGACATGGATTGTCATGAGAGCATGAGATTGCAAACAATCATGGTATAAAATATAACAAAATTTGAATGAAATTTCATGTTTTTGTTGTTGTTCCGTAGCAACGTACGAGCATTCAGCTAGTCTATCATAATATTCTATACATCTTCGCGTCAATAGGATCTGATACGGTGCAGCAAACGCTGCTCGAACAAATCCATTTTCCCCCAAAACCGAAAACAAACTGTCCCCTCACCTTCACCGTCCGACCCTGATGCGCCGCCGCCTCGCTCACCTAGCTCATGACGCGCCGCCTGCCCACTCCCTTGCAGCCCAGGTCTCCAATGATTCCAGGGATGCCCTAGCCGTTTCATGTTTTTGCAACCTAGCGTTTCCCGTCCCCCGTTTCTTTCCCTTGTTCCCACCGACCCGGAAACATGGTAACTATGCTCTGAAGGCCTAGATGAGGTCATTAGAGCTCGCGTTGCCCCCCGCGGGCGACCAGGCGCTCTAACCCTAGCCCCGCCCTAGGCCCTCCTTCCCCTCCTCCCCCGCCCCGCCACCGCCGGGCAAAGCCCGCGCGGTGCCGGTGGCGGCGGGTCTCCACTCGTTCGCGCATAAGGGGGGCAGCGCGGGGTTGGCTCGGCTCGCGGCGGTTCCACGGTGGTCCTCCCCCACTCCGGCGTGGTCTTCTGGTTGCAGCACGGCGGCTCCGAACTGCTGGACGCGGCGGCGCGGTGCGCATCTTCCCTCCCCTCGCGTTGCTCCTCCCGGCGACGCCTGGAACCGCCCGATCTGGGCTGAGGCGGGCTAGGCGGGCCTGCCATGGCCTGGAAAGGGTGTGTGCAGGGTGGTCGCTCTGGAGGCGCTGGCGGCGAGGCGGTGGGTGCAGACGCGACACTTGGGCGGCAGAGGTGGCGGTAGGTCATGGTGTTGGGCGAGGCGGCCCAGATCTTGGCCTGTTTGGGCCCGATCTGGGTGCACCGGGCCGAACCTATGGGTCTCGGGCAGCGGGGCTCGGGTGCCTACCCCCTGGCTACTTGGCCGGGGTGCCGGAGTTGGGGCAGGAGGGCCAAATTCCGGTGGTCCCAGGGCAGTCCCCGTGTGCCGGCGAGATCGGAGCTAGGTGGACCGGGTCTTGTGATGTCCTCCCTCGTCCGTGGTGAAAGGGACGCCGGGGCTATGACTGGGGTTCTTCTCAGACCGACGACAGTCTGATTGGCCCGGGGGAACACGGTAGCGATGTCGTTACTGCTTGGAGGCGGGGATCCGTGGTGCTGGCGGATCCACTAGGTGACGGAAGAGTAGGGGCTCGTGCTAGGGTTGGCGGCGACGGTGACACCCTTGCTGTAGTGTGGCGGCAGGGCTTCACGAGTCCTTTGAGGCTCGGCCGGGCCAGGTGGGTCTGGTTTGCCCTTGTTGCTGCATCCGGTCGGCTATCGCCCCAGGCGGTGGAGGTAGTTCCCTCCCACGAATTACTTTGCCGCCGACCGCCGCCGAGGTTCCCTTCTTTTCGGTCGTACAAGTCTCGCATTGTGGGTCGCGGTGAGACGACGATGGCGACTGCAAGACCGTGGTGGCGCGTATAGGTGGGCGGCGAGCAGGGTGGAGCCATCCGAAGTGTCCAAGAGCTTGGTTTTTTGAGGGATCGGGAGAAATCCTTGTCGTTCCGGCACCGACGTGGTGACGTCTGTGGGTGTTGCCGACCTTCCTGAAGGGCGTCGGGAGTATCTCTTCCCCACCTCTTGTTGCGTATCAGGGGAAACTCAAGGACCAGTCCGGGCAGCAGCGTCTTTGTCGTCACTTTTCTTTTTGAAGGTGCTGCTTGGTATGCCAGCGGACTGAAGCCATTGATTATTCTGCCATGCATGTGTGCATCCACGGTTCCCTCCACCTCCTAGCACGAAAGACGCCGGCCAGCACTGTATAACATTGTTAAGAACGTGTTTGGGTTAAGGTCGTGTAACGTTAAATCGCCCAAAAAAAAGGGTCCTGTAACGTTTTCAGTTCTTTTTTTTGGGTATCGGAAGGCCCGTGTCTGATTATCATTACCGGACCCACACTGAGCGTAGTTTGGAATTTGATTACTAAACAACTGTTAGCTTGGGTACAAGAAAGCCGAGAAAAGGAAAATAGCAGAAATCCTAAAAGAAATAGCGGAAATTCTAAAAAAAGGCCGGCCTTCTCAAAGATCCGTCCATCCGTCTCGCAAATGGTGTCTTCTCCTTCAGGTGGTCCTCCTAATGGGGCTCAGCATACTTGCGAAGTATCGCAAAGAGAAGCAATGTGGATTATGATGAGAGAGTAGGAGATACGGAGGATAAGAGTATAGCTTTTATTTTTTATAAATATGATGATTTTTAAAACAAAATATTTTAAAAACTATTTGTCCAAATTATACACTTTTGAGCTCCTTGTGCCGAGATATTTAAAACTAGATCCCATGTTGATGGGTTTCGAATAACTTATTTAAATAATACACTTTTTTTATTGATTTTCACAAATAATACGCAAATTTGGCAAATTTCAGTTCTGTCGGTCCGTCGTCCGTCCAACGGGCATTCGTCGGTTGAGCAGACGACAGGTGGTGTCGTCCGTTGAGGAGACGACGCCCCTGAGCTTCGGCTGTTCGCCAGAAGACACATGCTGTCGTCCGTTGAGGAGACGACGCCCCAGTGCTCCCTACTGCCGCTACATAATCGTCCGCTCCTCGGCAATCCTTCCCGCCGATTTTTCTCGCCGGGATATCCCGTCAATTTTTCCCGCCGGTACTCCCCGCCAGTAATCCCCGCCCTTTGTTCCCGCCACTACTTCCAGCCCTTTTTTTCCCGCCACGACTTCCCGCCCTTTTTTCCCGCCTATTCGGTTCGGTGCCTCTATAAATCCGGGCAACGGGATGTATCCTTTAACCCAGTTCATCTCTTCCTCCTCTCACTCTCTCATTTCCCTCCTCTCATCTTGCTCTCGCATTTTCCTTCACTCCTCTCCACTATGACCGACGCGTCTCCCTGGCCTGTAGATATGTCCATTGGGCTTTTCTTCATAGCCAGAACTGTTGTGATAGGCGATACGTATCCCGACTGGGATACGTTGATAACGAACCATGATGCTCTCGTTATGCTTGGTAAGTCACTTCATCGAAGAGGGTGGAAACTGAAGACCCCAGATCAGGTACGAGCAGAGCTTGTCAGGATCCAGGCAAGGTGGAACAAGCTCACCTTGGTCCTGGGACAAGCTCGCAGTTTGGAGCGGGCGGATGCACCTTGGTCCTGGATAGAAGATAGCGAAGATGAGGATGATATCTTCATGCCGCCACCCGTTGGAAGCAAGGCAAGAGCTGAGTGGGACAAGAGGCAGGAGAAGAAGAAAGAGCAGGCCAAGAAGAGTCAAGCTGACATGACGGAGCAGGTTGTGGCACGTAGGCCCTGGATAGAAGAGAGCGAAGATGAGGATGATATCTTCATGCCGCCACCCGTTGGAAGCAAGGCAAGAGCTGAGTGGGACAAGAGGCAGGAGAAGAAGAAATCGCAGGCCAAGAAGAGTCAAGCTGACATGACGGAGCAGGTTGTGGCACGTAGGCCCTGGATAGAAGAGAGCGAAAATGAGGATGATATCTTCATGCCGCCACTCGTTAGAAGCAATGCGAGAGATGAGTTGGACAAGAGGCAGGAGAAGAAGAAAGCGCAGGCCAAGAAGAGCAAGTGCGAGGGATCGTCTAAGGGAAAGGGCAAGGCATCATCGAAGGAAAAGGGAAAGGCATCATGCTAGGGATAGATAGGACTCTAATTTATGTACCGCAAGTTATGTTGAACTATGTTGCAAGTTATGTTGAGTAGTTTGTCGAATAAAATCATGAAATAATAGAATGATGTCTCATACATAGATAGGTAAATGAATGATACATAAGTAGATATCACTGGTGTCGACGACGAGGTGGCGGAGGCCTCGGTGTACTCCATCCATATCTGTGGGGTGGCATCACATCACGACGAGGTGCAGTTGACCCTTCACCTTGATCCTGTGTATCCTGTGTGGGGATAGGTGGTGGAGTACCTGGCTGATACTAGCTAAACCAGTCTACCTGCTCGTGATGTGTCTGCTGATGACGGTCGTCAGTACTGTCCCATGTAACGGAGTCTCCTGCTAGTGTACAAGAAATTAAGTACTGAACAATGGCATACTGCACCTAACAATAGTAGGAAGGGACACGCTTACCATGAGGATGAGATTGTGGTCGATAAGCGAAGTCCATGTAGGGTATCGGCTGCTGATGCTGCCATTGTTCGAAAGTAATCTGGTTCTGCTGCAACTGGTCGATAGTAAACTGCGATTGCTGCCACGGGTCAGAAGTAAACTGTGATTGCTGCCACCCCGAGCCTCCAGCCTGGTCTGGAGGTGGTGCTCTCGGCGGCGCCTGCTGTGAGAGTCGTGGACGAGGCTCGTGGCGGAGTGGTGGAGAAATATGCTCCTCGTGCCATCCTGAGCCTCCAGCATGGTCTGGAGAAGGTGGCTGCTCCATGGATCGACGTGGGGCGCGCTCGTCCACCGAGTGACGCGGTGGGCGCTGCTGCGTGGATCGACGTGGGGCGCGCTCCTCCACCGAGTGACGCGGTGGGCGTTGTGCTTCTCGGTGTTGAACGACGTCTGAGACGCTGGTGCACGTGATGGCCGCGTAGATACTTGCCAGTGAGAAATGTACCATCCACACAGATGACTGGTCGACAGTGAGTGAAAGCTTTTATGCAAATAGCAAATGAGAAGAACACTCGATGAAGTACCCTCAAATTAGGTTCATGTGGCAATGTAAAGTGTTGGATGTCCACGTAGGTGCCTGGATTTCTAGCTGCGATTATGCGGAGCATCCTAACAACACAGTCATACCCGTCTCGAAACGAACCAAACCTTGCCTCCAGTGCCCTTTGCTTAGTCCTCCAAGCCTTCCCGTATGAAATATTGTACCGGAATCTGACAGAAACTTTGTTAATGATAGCTTTCATCCCCATGGCTTTGCCCTCCACTATCTCTGTGTACAACAGTCTAGCCAGGAGGGTTGACGTGAGGTTACGATGGTCCTGAAGGACACTTTCAAGTGTGCATGTGTGCATCACAACATCGGTGACCTTCCAGTTTGTGTCATACCTAGGGACATGGGCATGCACCCTTGCAGGACATCCAGCTTCCTCGCAAACCAATGTCAAATATTGTTGTGATGACACCTTCGTTTTCATGACCCGTTGCATGGACATTGACCACTCAACAATTGCTTCCTGCAGATGTCTCTTGCTAGGATATAATGCACCCAGAAAGATGTTGTTCGTGATAATGCCACGCGAATCATGCCCATCGTTCACGATCATTGCTGTTGTGTTGTCATTATTCCATGATGCGGAATAGGTTGGCGATCTCTTCTTGATCGACTCGCCGGAATCATCACCGTATCCTTTGTTGCCTTCGAGTCTTGACTTCCATTTGATGTTGCAACAAACCATCATATATCTCGTCCTCATCAGCTTTGCCCTTGAATATGTCTTCCCTAATCCTTCACCACCGTCCTCGATACATAACCATCACCCCGGTGTGTGCATAGCTCTGTGACTGATTCATACCCGGCCACCCTCTTGGCCCCGACTACTCGCCATGATCATAACTACCTCGATGACCGGTCGACTACTGCGCCATGATCATAACTACCTCCAGCATGACCGGTCGACTACTCGCCATGATCATACATGCCTCTTTCGCCACGTAACACTAAGAGACTGGGGTTAACTTCTCTTTTCTGGCAAGATTGCACAAATTTGACCCATTTCTGTTGCGCTTCTATTGGCCTTAAATAAAAATTAGGGGTTTGCCTTGACTTAGTCCATAAAGCATGCACACAGATAGTATGGGTAGGAGGGAGCCCTAAACGAACACATAACCAATCCTTCAAGCGAGTAGCAGACGCTTTGTTTCAGGATTCTGAAGCACTTCATCCATAAATCTAAACTCGCTCAAATCAACTCCGTGCTGGTTTATTCTGACGGAACCAGGACCATACAAGAACCTAAACACTACATTATTTGACATGATTTTCGACCTAAAAAATACCAAAAATAGTCAAAACAGGTACATTGACACATAATACTCTACAAATACCTATGAACATACACACATGACTGCAATAAGCAAGAAATTAGGGTTTACCCTTGAAGCGTCTTAATCTTGCCCGTCTGCCTCAGGTCAACGGATCAGCACCTCCACCATGCACCTTCCTCAAGTCCCAGCACCAGCCTCCACCATGGCCATTGCTCAACAAGAACACCACCAGATCCCTCCACCAAAACGCCTCAAATCACTACACCAGGCTATTCCATTAGTAGATCGGGACTCTACTAGCTTGCTAATGTGTTAGAGCAGCGAGTTTGGATAGAAATCTAGACTACAAATCAGTGCAACGGCTGAAAAAATGAGAGCAAGCGAGAGAGGAAGAGGAGCTAGAGAGGAGCTAGCAGACGGGCGAGCTGGAAATGAGAGCAAGCAGACGACGGGCACAGGCGGGCGAGCTAATATAGCTGGGGCGCGTCGTCCGTTGAAGGGACGAAAGGGCCAGTCGTCCGTTCAACAGCCGACGCGGCTGACCCCCTGGCACCCGACAGGTCGGTCGTCTTTTGAAGAAAAGGAGACACGACCGTCGTCCGTTGAACCGCCGACACGGCTGATCCCTGGCACCCGACATGTTTGGTCGTCTTTTCAACAAAAGACGACATGTTGGTCGTCTGCGCAGCCGACGAAGGCGCTCTGTCGTCCGTTGAACGGACGACGGACCGACAGAACTGAAATTTGCCAAATTTGCGTATTATTTGTGAAATTCAATAAAAAAAGTGTATTATTTAAAAAAATAGCTTTAAAATTGATGTGTTCGTACTTTAAATTACTCCAGTTCTGTATTTTTGTACTTCAGATTCTTTACTCGTGTCACTAGATCCAAACTTGGTGATTCTAATTTGTAAAATCTTATTTAATGTTTAATTATCCTTTTAAATATATTAGGATTATTTGCTCACCATTTGGTATGGATTTTAGATAAGTGTTTTATTAGTTTTGGAAATTACTTTTCCTTATCTTATTAAATTCATAAGATTTTATCTATGGCTCCAAATTAAGTGAAACCAATTTCTATGGCTTTATAATATTTCTATTTGTCTTTCTTGATAATTTGTAAATGTTTGTTGACAAATTTTTATATGGATCAAATCCATGGGATTGGAGATAACTTGGAAATGGTTTTTATTCTATTAGGGTTTTGGGTTTGGTTTTATTTTCCAAGTGTTTAAATTTCCAGATACATTTTATGATGAATGCATTTTACTTGATTTGAATTTTGTTAGATTCAAATGTTAACCAAAGTTTGTTCAAGATGGGATTTTAAGTTTACGTTTAGAAACAAAAGTTTCTTTTCACCCTAAAATTCAACAATAATTTATTTTGTTTATTTATTTTTCACATTACAAGATTTGGAAAATCTTGGGATGTGACAGGCTAACACCCTTAAAATAAATCTCGTCCCGAGATTTGGGGAGGATAGGGGTTACAAGTTGGCTCAAAGCATCTAGGGTACTACCACCCTTAAAAATTTTCCAACTAAATTACATCTTGGCTTGCTTGGGATCTTGATGAAATCTCTCTGGGCAAACATCTGCATAGTGTCCTTTGTTTCCACACTTGAAACATGTGACTAGGCTGAGATCCTTCATAGGCTTTATCTTGTGCTTCATCTTTTCTGGACAATTGCTTGCATAATGTCCTTGGTTACCACAATTGTAACATGTGATAAGATTGAGTTCATCACGTATCTTCTGTGGACAAGTTGCTACATAATGGCCTAGCTCTTTGCAGTTGTTGCACCACAATTGGCTAATCTCCTTATATTTCTTCTTCTCTGGACATTCACTGGCATAGTGTCCCATTTCTTTGCAATGACCACATTTCACATGGCTTTTGTCCTTCTTTTTCTTAGGTTTCTCCAAAGCTAAGAGTGCTTCTAGTTCATGTTCTTCATATGTTATCTCAAAGGTAGGAACAGTTCCTGGTCTCCTTGACCTTCTATTATTCCTTGGATAATACATATGTCTCCTCTTTGGTCCTTTAAATTGAGTCATGTTGCTAGGAGGTACAAGCTGAGATTTTCCTTTGTCTTCATCCTTCTTGGTAGACTTGGCTCTCTCATGGTAGTCTGCAATAAGTTGTTGCACTCCACCTTGTTTCCTTTGTTCAACTATGGAATAGATGGGGCATTGGATAGGTACATGATTGTTTCCTTCACATAGGTAACAAGTAGCTTGGGATGTGGGGCATTGGTTAGCTGGATGTTTCTCTTCACAGTTGGGGCATTGATCTTCATGCTCCTTGGAAGCGTGGTCCTTGTCTCCACAAATATTGCAAGCTTGGGTTCCTTCTAGAATAACATCTTTGTCATCCTTGTTGTCATAAACTCCTTTGGAAGAGTTGTCTCCCATGTTGATCATTTGAGTAGCCATCCCTTGCAACAATTGGGATTGAGTTTCCAAAACTTTTTGCATGGTTGGGTCCATCTCATTGTTGTTGGCTAAAAACTGAGTTGTCACTTGGTTCAACTGGGTTTGTCTTGCAAGCAGTTGGTCTCTCATGTTGACCTCTTGGTTGTTGTTTTCACCATCCTTGATGTTGGGGTTTCTTGGAGAAGTCATCTGTTTGGGTTGGATTGGGATTAGAATAGGCAAAATATTTCTAAGGAATCGATTCTAATTACACACATCACAATTCACTCAAGCAATGTGCAACCAATCACAAACAAACATTCCACTCAAAACAACAAGTTTCAAGCATATTTTTAGACAACCAAAAATATTTTTGTTAGACCCTATAAGTTGGTGGGTTTGACTTAAACTAAATATGGTGGTCCATCTATTGAAGGGAATATGCCCTGAGAGGCAATAATAAAGTGTTTATTATGTGTATTCCAAGTATATGATAGATGTTTACTTTGCATGCTATAATTGTATTAATACGGAAACGTTAATACATGTGTGTTTAATAAACAAACAGAAAGTTCCTAGTTATGCCTCTCTCATAAACTAGCTCGTTGATTAACAAGATGATCAAGGTTTCCTGATCATGGACATTGGATGTTGTTAATAACGGGATCACAACATTAGTGTAATGGTGTGATGAACATTCATCCGAAGTATAGCATTACGATCAAATTCATTGAGTTTATATTGCTATAACAACTTACGAAGTGATCCTAATCCGTAGACCATGAGATCATGTCAATCACTAACACTACAAGGAATCTGGCATTATATGACCCTCTATTTTCGTCACAAAATCGTCACAATAGTCCGTTTATGACGATTCTATGACGATTTTGAGATCGTCGAAAGCTGGGCGTCGCTAATGAACTATAACGACGATTTTATTGAAATCGTCATAAGATACTATGACGATTTGGGATCGTCATAACCTATATGACGTTCCAAAATCGTCATGTGCAACCAGGCCACGCCACGTGGACGATCCGACGTGGCAGAAATTTGTGACGAAATGAAAACGTCTTAACGTGAATTTAGCCGGTCCATCTTGATTGTTATATGGGCCACCCATTAATTTGGTCCATTATGAATTATTATTCGGAATTTTTTTCGAGTTATTGGGCCAACAGATGCATTTTTAGGGTTCTCTATATTCAAGCTCTTGGACTTTTTAGTGTCGGGCTTACATTTGGGACATGGCCTTACTCGATATTAGCTTATATTTCAGTTTTTTACGAAAAAGAAATGTCCATTTACACTTTCTTACAGGCCAAGGCCTTTTATTCGATCCAGTTACTTTGTCTATGGCCATTTCATTCTTGTGGGTTGTGGCACATTTACTAAGGCCACTATTTCATTCAGCACAAACTAAATAGGCAGAAATCAACATTTGAAATTCAAAACCAACATTTCGATACATCATGTAGCATTTCAAACACTAAATTAACATCATATAACAAAGAGTTCAGTTCGGTCATTTCAAGTAACATCATGATGTAGGATCGAGTTCGATCATCGTTCACGCCAATACATCAAGTTCGGTCATCAGTACATCAGTTCACACAAAAGCAAGAAGATACTCACACAAGGTACTCAAATAATAGCTAGATGAGCATCGCCAAAAACGATAATAAGATACCCATCGCCCAAGAAGATACCCATCATGTGATTTTGGCTCCAAATAAAGCCATCATGTGAGCAAGCTTCTCCTCATGCTCTTGCGCCCTCTTGACCAGACTGGTACTCCTTTTCCCGTTGAGCTTGTGCACGCCACTTGCGCCTTCTTGATTGCAGCCAATTCTTGAGACATCTCTTCACTTCATTGCTCGACTGCAACTTCTCTTGCAGTCACGGACATGAGGATCTGACCCATATGTGAACTGTTCATCTTGTTCTTGGAGCCCGTCTGAGGCCAACATTCTTGAGAATGTGCTTGTGGCGCCTCATTGGTGAGAACTTGGGCAACCACCTCCATAGCAGACTTTGGTCATTCACCTTCAGTACCGGCTTAGCCATCTCAGCTTCCATTTTGCTCTGCCATTTGGAATCAGTTGCTCAAAGATGTTAGGAAACATTAGCATGTGCACAAATAGTAGGAGCAGAATCGCAGAAAAATAAGTTAATCCACTAGGAGCAGAACCAAAGAAATATGAAATGGACAGTATCATAAGTTCTTAAAGTAGACAAGAACTACAACATACTTGGAGAGCAACCTTCCGGTAAGAAATGAAGAATAACATGCTTACCAAACAACTATAGACCATATCCAACATTAATAAGCTTATCACGTAGACCATTAAAGAAACCTAGGCAGAACTAAACAAGTCCACACACAGATTTAATCACAACCAGGAAAGGAGTGACTCACTATAGCATCTTGAACTGACGGAGAAACCAGCTTTCTTCTTTGTGGGTGACCTTAAACATGTCAATGGCATTAAGCTCTTCACCCTGACGTTCCTCCCTCTGAAATGATTTCCAACATTATTAAGAACACAGGCTTATAAGGACACAAGTTAATTATGCCTAAATAAAAATGTAAGTGTATCTTACAGCTGCATAAAGATGAGCTAGATAGCATGAACCGGTCTTCTATTTGAAACTTTACTAGTCCTCGATTGGTCTGTTCTTTTGGCATGTGTCCTACATATGGGAGCATTTTTATAAGAACATTTCCATCAATCTGCATACTAGAATATAAACTACTTTATGAGACTTGACCAGATTATGTATCATATCAAGCAACAAAATGAGCATGTATCCTATCACATATAACATCAGATAAAATAAAGCAGTTCACTTGACATGATTGTTCCTTCAACATTGAAACTTCAAAAAACAGTAGTTGATAGCATATAAAACTACAGTACATGGTAATTACAGAATGTAAAGGTCAAGAAATGCAAAATACCATGTGTTTGGGTTTGTCCACACTTGAGCAGCTTGCCATTCCTCATCGGATATGTATGAACAGGGGACTTGATCTTTGAGTTCATTCTTGGTACTTGATCGAAAAACTTTTCTTGACCAAATGCCGTCTTTGTTTTGAAACATTCTTCAAGATATCAGTGCAGGCTAGCTTAACTTCCTGTGCATCAGTGTCCATCTCAAAATTTGCCTACAAACACAGTAAATAAAGCAATGATAAGATAAGTAACCAAATGACAAAAAATAGTAGAAAAAACAGATTCAGGTAAGGACTCATGAGCTTACAAAGAACTTTTCCTATATAGTCTTTCACCATAGCCTTGTCCTTTTGTATTCCTTGAAGTGTGGAAGAATGGGTGTATGGCTTCTTGCAATCATCCCACCTTCCGATGCAAACTTTGCAGCTATACACGGCCTCTCGGGCGTTTCATCCCTTCACAATTTCAATCCTCACTTTGCTTCCCAAACCCTTGGTCATCTTTTCCAGGCTGTGCCTTTTCTCTTATGGTGACTACCACAAGTGATGTGCCTGAAATAGAAGCAAGAAGTACAATATCGATAGAAATAGAAGCTACAACAAGAAAAATTACAGCAACTTTTCCAAATATCGACAATAAATATATTTTAAATCGATGTGCAAATAAATTATGAAAACAGATTTGGGCGCTTGTTTAGTTTGGAAATACTGATATCCATGCAGCAATAATCTCAATTAATTGACTAGTAAAGGATTTGTGCTACTACTATTTCATACTTACCTTCATCACCCATAGGTCTTCAAAGGAATCGAATTCATCATTTACATCACCGTAGGCTAACAGGCTGAGGTCCATCTGACGGTACTTCCTTCATCCATGGACATAGACCCATCATCCCATTGCATTGAGCTTCCACCATCCTTGCAGTAGGCCTCCTTCATTGGCTACATCAACCACCTTCGCTTTGCCTTGTGACTCTAGCGAGCATGTTCATCAAGACACATCAACTTATCTCGATGCTCTGGTGGTACCGCAAACACCCTTCCTGGAGCCATTGTTGTAGTTGTATATGGGCTACGTGTACTATTTCTCTTTCTCTTAGCACACTTCTTCCTCCTCCTAGGAACCTTCGGGACCTCGCATGAAAAGCATTAGACCACAGATCAGAAATAAAACATTGTAAGCATAGAATGAAGGAAAACAAGGAAAAACACACATCAAACAAATAAACCCCCCTCCAAACAAGTTAGAATTTGCACCTTTACAATCTTGTCCACTACAGTATCGTCAACTTCTTCCTCAATAATATCTTCATCTCTAGGATTGTAGTCCGAGCTCTCGCCTTGTGTTATGGCAGATGCGGAGGAGTCCTCAGCTATTATTGCACTACCATTTGAGTTTCTAATCATTGAGGCTATCCGGGAGATGCCAAGAGATTGGAAGACACGGTTGTTCCTCATCATTGTCCTAGCCCTAATCTTCTCAAGTTCAGTGAGGGGCGCTTCTTTACATGGATAAGAAAATATGCATTAGATGGATGGTTGAAATGCATATGGGAGCAAGACAACTCAAACAGCCAATGTATCTTATCAGGTTTTAGTTTCATTAAATCTAGTAGATTAACAAGAAATTCTATATTGAAAATATAAACCAGTACATGGACCAGGGAACCCATGAAGCATTTGATGACAAGGTGTGAACCAGCAGCAGCAGAATAAGTACATGGACAATCAAACAGATTATAGCAGCAGAAATTATAGCACATACAAGCTTACAAGCAAGATTATAGCAGCAGAAATTTTAGCACATCAAAGCTACAAGCAAGATTATAGCAGTGATTATTACAAGCTTATGCTTAGCACATCCAATCACAGCATTACATGGACAACCAAACAGATTACAATCTTAGCACATCCAATCACATCATTTATAGCATCAAGCATATACATGAGGAGCAATTTGCATACCAAAGAGTCGTCTTCCTTGTCATTCTTCCCATTCCTGATCTCAAAATCCTGAGCAACATCAAGTAAAAGTCAGACCGTGTGTTGTCAATAGATGCTTCCACAAAGATCAGATAGACATACACAGTTACACAAAGGTCCAGTTATAAAATCTGCGCATTAACTACAAAGTTACACTAAGCATTACACATAGCCAGGTACCATGTACACCCATCAGTACATGGGCAAACCCAAAAAATAGAGTGGAACAGGGGCAAACAGAGTGCTCACATCACTACACACATCAGTACACACATCAGTACCTTGCTCCAACATTTGCCTAGAACAGGGGCAAACTCAAAATAAACATACACACAGTAGCAGGATATATTTTTGATATGATTGATGAAGAGATAACATATATTTTCCAATCCATTGTTATCTTTCGGTCCAAAAGCATGAGATTGATTACAAATAAATGTTAAATCGATGAATCAGTTCAGACTGTTCAATAACAAATTAAATCCAACTATCCAATTGAAGGATAAAATTACCTAGCTGAGGCCTATGGGGGATCCAGCAAGGAGCAATCAGCAATTCAGAAGTGCACTTCAGCAGGTCAGGTCGTTAGTAACAACCAACAGAGTAAGGTTGTAGCAGAGGAGGCATAGCCGCACACCCTTAGCAGTCTGCAGTCCAGCTACGCAGTCCAGGAACTCGACAGGAGCAAGAGAGGCCGAAGAATTTGGTCGCGGTCCAGCTACGCATGACTGCAGGAGTGAGCGACTTGGGCCAGACCTAGGCTGCGTCCTGGGCCAACGTTTTTTCCATCGTATATGGTATGCAAGGAAATTTCTAGGCCCCGGGCCATGGCCCTTGTTGCCCTGGGCCTAGATCCGTCCCTGACCCTAAACACGCCATGGGAGCCAAACCCTAACCCTAGACACGCCATGAGACAAACCCTAACCCTAGAAAGCAGGAAGTAGGAGGAGCTAGGGAGATAGCCAGGAGACTCACCTGCTCTGGCCGTCGTGGGACGTCGTGGGAGATGGAGGGAGGGGTGGGTCGTGGGAGATGGAGGGAGGGGTGGGTCGTGGAGCGAGCACTGGAGGGGTGGGTCGTGGAGCGAGCGCTGCCGATGGAGGGAGATGGAGGGAGGGAGAGGGAGGGAGTGAGCGCTGCCGATGGGGATGGAGGGAGGGGTGGGTCGCCGTGGCCGTCGGGAGCGAGTGCGCCGTCGCCGCTCGCGTCGTGAGATGGGGGTGGGCGGAGATGGGGATGGATGGAGTGGCCGAGTGGGGATGGGTGGGTCGGTCGACTCGGTGGGCGAGTGGGGATGGGTGGACCGAGTACAATTGTCCAAATTGCCCATGCCGAAATCTGTGGGCGGGAGACGTCGGCGGGAGAGGCGGGAGAGGGGGAAATTTTGGGTTCTGGCGGCAGAATTTTGGATTTTGGTTTATATAAGGGTTTTTATGCTATATATGTCACATAAAATGATGCCCACATAAAATGATGCAACATGAAAAAAAATTCTTGGTATTTTTCCTTGCAACCGTGTCACATAAAATGACGCCACGCGAAAGATTTACATTGTTCGGACAGTTTTTGAATATTTTACGCCAGTTTCAAACTATGGTCAAAACGACGGGCATGAAGGTTCTTAGCTAGGGGATGAGTATCGCCAAACTTGCATTGGATCTCTAATAAAACATCATATTGTGAGTCTAAAAATGATTTTTGCAAAAAATCATGAGCATACGATAATGTACCTGTAGTTCAAATCGGACCTAGTTCCTGCCGATTCGGCAGACATTTGTCTTTTTCGCCAGGGGTGGAACGAAAGGTTTTAGATACCCCAGTTGGGACATTTGTAAATGTAAGGTGGTCTATCATTTTAGAAAAATGTGGTGCTGTCATTTCGAAACTTTCATTTGGTGGTTGATTCACAAAACGACCCGTTTTTTACGCTCGAAAAATAGAAAATGGTTTTTCGGTGCGACAAGGAAAACTTTCTCCTGCAACATTTTTCGCCATCCCAGGATGCACATGCATGCACAATATGGGCATGTTATCACAAACTATGCAGCGATTCTTGCCATAACATTGGCCATTTGGACCGAAAAGCCATGAAACCTCAAACATGATAGCTCATTTTGAGAAGGACTTTTCGAGATGCAATCAAAATACCAAGTTTTGTATTTTTCCTTGCAACCGTGTCACATAAAATGACGCCTTGAAAGATTTACATTGTTCGGACAGTTTTAAATATTTTACGCCGGTTTCAAACTATGGTCAAAAGCGGGCATGAAGGTTCTTAGCTAGGGATGAGTATCGCCAAACTTGCATTGGATCTCTAATAAAACATCATATTGTGAGTCTAAAATGATTTTTGCAAAAATCATGAGCATACGATAATGTACCGTAGTTCAAATCGGACCCGATTCTGCCGATTCGGCAGACATTTGTGTTTTTCGCCAGGGGTGGAACGAAAGGTTTTAGATACCCCAGTTGGGACATTTGTAAATGTAAGGTGGTCTATCATTTTAGAAAAATGTGGTGCTGTCATTTCGAAACTTTCATTTGGTGGTTGATTCACAAAACGGCCCGTTTTTTGCGCTCGAAAAATAGAAAATGGTTTTTCGGTGCGACGACAAGGAAAACTTTCTCCTGCAACATTTTTCGCCATCCCAGGATGCACATGCATGCACAATATGGGCATGTTATCACAAACTATGCAGCGATTCTTGCCATAACATTGGCCATTTGGACCGAAAAGCCATGAAACCTCAAACATGATAGCTCATTTTGAGAAGGACTTTTCGAGATGCAATCAAAATACCAAGTTTGGTATTTTTCCTTGCAACCGTGTCACATAAAATGACGCCACGCGAAAGATTTACATTGTTCGGACAGTTTTTAAATATTTTACGCCAGTTTCAAACTATGGTCAAAACGACGGGCATGAAGGTTCTTAGCTAGGGGATGAGTATCGCCAAACTTGCATTGGATCTCTAATAAAACATCATATTGTGAGTCTAAAAATGATTTTTGCAAAAAATCATGAGCATACGATAATGTACCTGTAGTTCAAATCGGACCCAGTTCCTGCCGATTCGGCAGACATTTGTCTTTTTCGCCAGGGGTGGAACGAAAGGTTTTAGATACCCCAGTTGGGACATTTGTAAATTTAAGGTGGTCTATCATTTTAGAAAAATGTGGTGCTGTCATTTCGAAACTTTCATTTGGTGGTTGATTCACAAAACGGCCCGTTTTTTGCGCTCGAAAAATAGAAAATGGTTTTTCGGTGCGACGACAAGGAAAACTTTCTCCTGCAACATTTTTCGCCATCCCAGGATGCACATGCATGCACAATATGGGCATGTTATCACAAACTATGCAGCGATTCTTGCCATAACATTGGCCATTTGGACCGAAAAGCCATGAAACCTCAAACATGATAGCTCATTTTGAGAAGGACTTTTCGAGATGCAATCAAAATACCAAGTTTGGTATTTTTCCTTGCAACCGTGTCACATAAAATGACGCCACGCGAAAGATTTACATTGTTCGGACAGTTTTTAAATATTTTACGCCAGTTTCAAACTATGGTCAAAACGACGGGCATGAAGGTTCTTAGCTAGGGGATGAGTATCGCCAAACTTGCATTGGATCTCTAATAAAACATCATATTGTGAGTCTAAAAATGATTTTTGCAAAAAATCATGAGCATACGATAATGTACTGTAGTTCAAATCGGACCCAGTTCCTGCCGATTCGCAGACATTTGTCTTTTCGCCAGGTGGAGCGAAGGTTTTAGATACCCAGTTGGGACATTTGTAAATGTAAGGTGGTCTATCATTTTAGAAAAATGTGGTGCTATCATTTGAAACTTTCATTTGGTGGTTGATTCACAAACGACCCTTTTGCGCTCGAAAAATAGAAAATGGTTTTCGATGCGGCGACAAGGAAAACTTTCTCTGCAACATTTTTCGCCATCCCGGATGCACATGCATGCACAATATGGGCATGTTATCACAAACTATGCAGCGATTCTTGCCATAACATTGGCCATTTGGACCGAAAAGCCATGAAACCTCAAACATGATAGCTCATTTTGAGAAGGACTTTTCGAGATGCAATCAAAATACCAAGTTTGGTATTTTTCCTTGCAACCGTGTCACATAAAATGACGCCACTCGAAAGATTTACATTGTTCGGACAGTTTTTAAATATTTTACGCCAGTTTCAAACTATGGTCAAAACGACGGGCATGAAGGTTCTTAGCTAGGGGATGAGTATCGCCAAACTTGCATTGGATCTCTAATAAAACATCATATTGTGAGTCTAAAAATGATTTTTGCAAAAAATCATGAGCATACGATAATGTACCTGTAGTTCAAATCGGACCCGATTCCTGCGATTCGAGACATTTGTCTTTTTCGCCAGGTGGAGCGAAGGTTTTAGATACCCCAGTTGGGACATTTGTAAATGTAAGGTGGTCTATCATTTTAGAAAAATGTGGTGCTATCATTTCGAAACTTTCATTTGGTGGTTGATTCACAAAACGGCCCGTTTTTTGCGCTCGAAAAATAGAAAATGGTTTTTCGGTGCGACGACAAGGAAAACTTTCTCCTGCAACATTTTTCGCCATCCGGGATGCACATGCATGCACAATATGGGCATGTTATCACAAACTATGCAGCGATTCTTGCCATAACATTGGCCATTTGGACCGAAAAGCCATGAAACCTCAAACATGATAGCTCATTTTGAGAAGGACTTTTCGAGATGCAATCAAAATACCAAGTTTGGTATTTTCCTTGCAACCGTGTCACATAAAATGACGCCACGAAAGATTTACATTGTTCGGACAGTTTTTAAATATTTTACGCCAGTTTCAAACTATGGTCAAAACGACGGGCATGAAGGTTCTTAGCTAGGGGATGAGTATCGCCAAACTTGCATTGGATCTCTAATAAAACATCATATTGTGAGTCTAAAAATGATTTTTGCAAAAAATCATGAGCATATGATAATGTACCTGTAGTTCAAATCGGACCCAGTTCCTGCCGATTCGGCAGACATTTGTCTTTTTCGCCAGGGGTGGAACGAAAGGTTTTAGATACCCCAGTTGGGACATTTGTAAATGTAAGGTGGTCTATCATTTTAGAAAAATGTGGTGCTGTCATTTCGAAACTTTCATTTGGTGGTTGATTCACAAAACGGCCCGTTTTTTGCGCTCGAAAAATAGAAAATGGTTTTTCGGTGCGACGACAAGGAAAACTTTCTCCTGCAACATTTTTCGCCATCCCAGGATGCACATGCATGCACAATATGGGCATGTTATCACAAACTATGCAGCGATTCTTGCCATAACATTGGCCATTTGGACCGAAAAGCCATGAAACCTCAAACATGATAGCTCATTTTGAGAAGGACTTTTCGAGATGCAATCAAAATACCAAGTTTGGTATTTTTCCTTGCAACCGTGTCACATAAAATGACGCCACGAAAGATTTACATTGTTCGGACAGTTTTACATATTTTACGCATTTCAAACTATGGTCCAAACGACGGGCATGAAGGTTCTTAGCTAGGGGATGAGTATCGCCAAACTTGCATTGGATCTCTAATAAAACATCATATTGTGAGTCTAAAAATGATTTTTGCAAAAAATCATGAGCATACGATAATGTACCTGTAGTTCAAATCGGACCCAGTTCGCCGTCTGGCAGACATTTGTCTTTTCGCCGGGGTGGAATGAAAGGTTTTAGATACCCAGTTGGGACATTTGTAAATGTAAGGTGGTCTATCATTTTAGAAAAATGTGGTGCTGTCATTTCGAAACTTTCATTTGGTGGTTGATTCACAAAACGGCCCGTTTTTTGCGCTCGAAAAATAGAAAATGGTTTTTCGGTGCGACGACAAGGAAAACTTTCTCCTGCAACATTTTCGCCATCCCAGGATGCACATGCATGCACAATATGGGCATGTTATCACAAACTATGCAGCGATTCTTGCCATAACATTGGCCATTTGGACCGAAAAGCCATGAAACCTCAAACATGATAACTCATTTTGAGAAGGACTTTTCGAGATGCAATCAAAATACCAAGTTTGGTATTTTTCCTTGCAACCGTGTCACATAAAATGACGCCACGCGAAAGATTTACATTGTTCGGACAGTTTTAAATATTTTACGCGATTTCAAACTATGGTCAAAACGACGGGCATGAAGGTTCTTAGCTAGGGATGAGTATCGCCAAACTTGCATTGGATCTCTAATAAAACATCATATTGTGAGTCTAAAAATGATTTTTGCAAAAAATCATGAGCATACGATAATGTACCTGTAGTTCAAATCGGACCCAGTTCCTGCCGATTCGGCAGACATTTGTCTTTTCGCCAGGGTGGAGCGAAGGTTTTAGATACGGTTGGGACATTTGTAAATGTAAGGTGGTCTATCATTTTAGAAAAATGTGGCTGTCATTTGAAACTTTCATTTGGTGGTTGATTCACAAAACGGCCCGTTTTTTGCGACGAAATTTGACTCACTTACTACCGATTCAAATCTTATTTTATTCTATTAAAAAGTTGTTGCAAAATCTCACATATATAAAAGAAAAAGAAAATCTTATTCTAAATCTTATTTTATTTTCGAATGTGTTTTTTCAAAATCTCACATATATAAAAGAAAATAAAAGTTATTCAGACTTAACGCCTCCCTCCCGGACACGCTCCCCTAGATTCTGCCTTTGAGTCAGCGACATGTGGGTCCCGCGTGGTGGGTCCCACCTGTCGACCCAAAGTCGAGGATCTCGATCCCCTCCTCCTCCGCCTCCTCGAGCCACTCGCCTCCCTCCCCGGACACGGCTCCCCTAGCGATTTACGCCTTTGAGTCAGCGACATGTGGGTCCCGTGGGACGGGTCCCACCTGTCAGCGACCCAAAGTCAGAGGATCTCATCCCCCCTCCTCCTCTGCCTCCTCGAGCCACTCGCCTCCCTCCCTCCCTCCAAGTCCCCATAAGTCCCTCCCTCTCCTCCAAGCCCTCCTCTAGCCCTTCGCCTCCCTCCCTCCCCCCCTCGAGCTCTCCGCCGATCTGCCCCCCCTCCTCTAGCCATTCGCCTCCCTCCCCCCTCCTCGAGCACCGCCGGTAAGCCCCTCTCCCCTCCTCGAGCACCGCCGGTAAGCCCCTCTCCCCATAAGTCCCTCTCCTCCTCGAGCTCCGCCGATCTGGTGATCGGCCCGGCCAGAGTTAAGAAGGTCCTGAATCACTGGTTGTGTTGGTTGGTGCTGTTTTGTAAAAATGGTCCTCTAGGTTCTTTGGTTGTGTTGTTATCGAGTCTTTGTTGGTGCTACTTGTCCGGACTATGGAATGATCCTAGCTATCGTGTCCTAGCTATCGTAATGCTTTTGGTCTGTAATGCTTTTGGTCTGTAATGCCGGACTATCAGGTCCTAGCTATCAGAAACCTACTAGTATCTATGAAATGGTTGCTTTTGATCAGGTTGCAATGTGAAATGGTTGCTTTTGATCAGGTTGCAATGTGAAATGGTTGCTTTTGATCAGGTTGCAATGTGAAATGGTTTCTTTTGATCAGGTTGCATTGTGAAATGGTTGCTTTTGATCAGGTTGCATTGTGAAATGGTTGCTTTTGATCAGGTTGCATTGTGAAATGGTTGCTTTTGATCAGGTTGTAAATATGGTCATGTGATCTATGAAATGATCAGGTTGATTTGTTTTTAAATGGTCTTGTAAATATACAATGCTACTTGTATCATGTGATCAGATACCTAACAAGGTCACTTGTGTAGTGTGGTGGCGATTGATCTTTGCAATAGTAGTAGGAGGTCTGGGCTCGATCCCGTGCCTCACCATTTTTCCTTTTTGGACAGATTCGAACTCACAATGATATGCACTCAAAGATTGAACTAAAATCACAATGATCATCCGAAGTCACAATGATATTCATAACTCATCCGAAACTAAAATGACATGGTCATCCGAAATAGTAGTACATGGTCAAGATTACAAGGCAACAATAGGCGAAATAGTAATCGATCTTGCTCATCCAACTAAAAGGATCTTGCTCTGATCGATCTTGATCCTCACCACTACTCTGATCGATCTTGATCCTCACCACCACCGCTCCCGATCGATCTTGATCCTCACCTTGCTTTCTTATGAGAATTTGCAACAAAGAATATCAATTTCAGTGAGCCACTACCAATGAAATAAAAAGAAAAGATAATGGAGGATAGAATTTACCTTGCATGTTGTCATCTACCATGTTTCGGTGAGCCACTAATCATCATCGTCGAAATGCATCGCCTTTTATCCTCACCATCGCTCTGATCTTGGAGGACTGTGTCATCTACCATGTTTTCATCATCGCATTCATGGCCCTCCACTACCTCCTTCCTTCTTTTCCTAATGTTTTCTCTGAATGAAGCATCAAGTAACACTCGTTCTTGTCTCCTTCGCAATCTAGTATGCACACGGTTATTTCTCTTGCCTTGGAACTTCCTCGGTGTTATCATCTTGGTATGTTAGACCACCACCACCATTGAGACCCTTCTCCATTTCAGTTTCTTTCACACTCCACAAATGTCATCTTTGAAACTTTTGCACAACTTGCCAATTTCCACGCAAGTCGTGTATGCACATAGAACACCTTTGTTGCTTGTGTCGTTAGAATAAATGGATCACTCTTATACCAGCACCTTCCGGTGTTAATGCTTTTGAAGTGTCGTCATCTTGGATCCTGTCTTCTTTACGCCACCAAGATCAAACCAATCACAACGGAACAAGACGACCGATCGATGGACGCCTCTACTGGAGTTGTACTGGAGCCTTATGATGCTTTTAAGCTGACCATAGAAGTCCATCTCTTCACCATCATGGTCTCCCTCGGCAACTATTCCACTGTTCTACGTGTTTCTATTTTTCTCGCGGTCAACTGTGTGGTAGCGAACACTGACAACAATACATCTGAATCTGACCTCACTCGCCTATCCGGCTCGCATGCCAAAGCAAAAAGATCAGCACTGACCTTATTGTCCTCATGCAATTTTCCAATCTGCACAAATAAAGCAGGGTTAGTAACAAAAACACACACAAAAAAACATGTGGCAATTGATTCCAAGACTAAAGATCTCACATGATTCTTAAACCACTTAGCAAATCCCTTCGCGAGCCATCTATCAACATTGATGCGGCTACCTTGCTTATTCAGCTCTATTTTGCACAACCTGCAATGCCAACAAAAACATAAAGTTAATTAAATCATCAGGCTTGCAAATGGGTTCCTTCCAACTCAATAAAAAAGATAAGGGTGCATGCACAAGAGATGACATACTCGATATACGGTAGAACCTCAGGGCAACTCCTTAACACATACCAATGCATCTTGTCATATTCATCACCGACCTCCGAGTACTCGACCCTCCAAGAAGGTTTACACCATGGTTGAAAACAGACATCACCAACGTCGAATCATCCCGCTCTCTATTTCTACCCGGCCTATTGAATCTTGTTTCCGGATCGTCAAGTACCTCGAGCAAAATGTAAGGCACTCATCAACAATATATGCCTCGGCAATCGACCCTTGAACTGGCGGTGTTTCGTACATAACGCTTTAAATGTAAGCATCCTTCTTTCAACAGGTACATCCGGTAGTATTATACGGGCCTCTAAGCATTGCCTCTTTGGGTAAATGCGAGTCAAATGAACCATCACCGTGAAGAAGGTGGAGGAAAGATCTTTTCAAGCTTGCAAAGGATAACTACGATTTCTTTTTGAGTCTTTCAAGAACAGATAACTTGGTGTTTTGGCGCACAACTCTCTCAAGAAATTCCCACTCATAGCTGCTTCATATATTTCTTTATCCAAAATTCCACGAGTCCACCGGTAAAATCCTTTGAAGGAGGATGTGGCGGTCATGAGTTTTAGTCCTGGAGCTTGCATCCATCGAGACACGCATTTTGCTAGGTTAGCGGCATACCCATCGGAAATCTCACCGCTCTTATAAATTCACAGAATGCAAGCTTTTCTTCTTTAGTCATTGTATACCATGCTTACGGCATCTCAAGCGACTCTCCACCTTCAACAGTGAAGATGCAAATCTTTTCTTATGCCCAAGTCTTCCAAATCAAGCCTAGAGTTAAGCGTATCCTTTGACTTCCGTCGATGTTCATAAATGTGCCAGCAGATTATCACATATGTTTTTCTCGATATGCATTACATCAAGGTTGTGCCTCAACTTGAGATCTGCCCGATGAGGAGGTCCCAAAATAGCCCTCCGGTCCCAACATTGTCCATCCTCACGCTTCCTTTTCTTACGATGTTTTCCAGGTCTCACATCTTTCACATTGTGAAGCTGTTGCTCGAGCTCTTCTTTAGTGAACTCACCGGCTGGTCACGTGTTTGATTTTCCATTGAAATCTTTGCTTTTTCGCCAAGGATGGTGGCGGGGAAAAAGCGCCCCTGGTCCAACATATCTTGTTCCTTATTCTTTCCGAGCACGGATCCTTGTCTACGCACACATGCTTGATAACAGACGTGAGCCTCCCGACAAAGTGTGCGCTGGAAATCATGGATACACCATATTACCGCATGACGAGATCGAACTTATCGGACTCGGGGCATCATAGGTGCGGACACCTTTCGAGTTTGAGGAGATCTTCTACTAGGGGCTCCATAAAGACATCAAAATCTTTTCACGGAGATTTTGGACCGGGATTAGCAAAGCCATCATGAAGTTGGACTGCTCCATACATGCCCATGGTGGAAGATTATGCGGCACAACAAATAGGCCACATGCTATATTTCAAGCTCATTCCAAATGGATTAAAGCCATCTGGCAAGGCGAGTCGATGTTCCTCGCATCGGCGACAAACTCTTTATGTTTATCATCAAAATCTTTCCATGCCTTTCTAATTTGGATGGCTAAGTTCATTATCCACGGGTTGCCGCTTTAGCTTGTGCCTTTGTACATCCTCCATTGTTGCTTCGAAATGAACATCCTCTGTAGCCTTGGAATCACAGGAAAGTACCTCAACACCTTCTCTGGTATCTGCTTCCTCCCATCCGCATCTTTCCACCTTGAGGCATCACATTTCGGGCACCTGTCATGCTTGGCGTACGTGTTCCGAAACAAGATACAGTTGTTCGGGCAGACATGGATTGAATCATAACCAAGCCCCAATCTACCGATTATACCCAATGCTTCTTCATAAGATTTGGGAATTGCACTTTTAGGGTATTGGATGGTCAAGATACGGAGTATTGCGTTGAAGGCAACATTGCTGATTCGGTAGAAGGACTTGACATGGAGTAACTTCACGGTAAAAGAAAATCTGGACAATGTCCCACCATCACTAGCTGCGCGCTTGGCCTCCTCTATCAGCTCGGCATAGATTGTATGCTCTCCAGCACCTTGCGGTTCAGACTCGTACAAATCCCTAAACAGATCAGGGATTCTATCATCCTCATAGCCATCCTCTGCCTCCAAACCAACATCCTCTTGCGGAACATCATCTTGTACAAACTCACCGCCATCATCAACATGATCTGCGCCTTCACCAGGTTCAGGTTCAGCTCCGGGTTCTGGATGTAAAGGCTCTCCATGATGGATCCACCTATCATATGTGCATGCCATCCCACGCATTAGCAGATGAGCCTCTACATTTGGTAGAGTTTGTTCAACACGATTCATACAGCTGGGGCATGGGCATAAAACTTGAGCATCATCGGGAACACTTCTACGGACAAATCGCATGAACTCATCCACTCCCCTTAGATGCTCATAAGAAAGCCTTCTAACTCCTTTTGTTATCTAGCTTCTGTCCATCTGCAAAAGACCGAAAAATATTGCAAGTTAGAATTGCACTGAAGTGTACACACTAGCTAGCAGAAATTAAACAAAAACCTAGATAAGCTCCAACAATATAGTTCTATGCTTACATCTAGCTAAAGGCAAAAAGACACGAAGGTTTGGGCTTGAATTGATTCTAAACATCATCTGAAAATATGGATTTTGAAACCCTAATGAAACCAGGCTCTGAAATTAACAGAAGTAAGCAGGAGAGAGGAGAGGGTGCTAACGATGTATCTTCTTGACACCTCCTCCAGTCACCACCGCCGAGCCCTCACTTGACCGCCCATGACCCTCCTTGGCGCCTCGGCCCCTCACGACCGCCGCAGCCCTCCGCCTTAGCCCCCTCCGCCGCCATGGCAACCACCCTCTTCCCTTGATCGCCCGTTCAGTCGCCCGCCGCCATGTCCGCCATCCAGCGTCGCCCGCCGCCCATACGCTCTGTGTGGTAAGGTTTGGTTACATTACATTTGGTTTGGTTACGTGTGGTTCTCTGCGCCCTTATGTTCTATTTGGTTACGTTCGATAATACTAATAGTATAGATACGATTGTTTATACATTATCTGCAACACAACTATAGCATAGTGGTTATGGCATTTGCCTCACATCGCTAGGTCGTGGGTTCAAGTCCCGGCTAGTGCAATCTTTTTGCCTAACAATATTATCTCGCCAAAGAAGCTATTGGGCCGACCTAAAAGAATCAGCCCATCTAGGCCCGACCTAAAAATCCCTAGCACACAACTAACACGACACGTGGATCACATTGAGGAGGTGGCAGCACAGTCATCCTAGTGCTTAACATACTACGACGTTATTATAGCGTCATAAGTGACTATGACGATTCTATATCGTCGTAGTATGCTCCAATCAAGGCCCCAAACAGTACACACTAGCTTATGACGATTTCGTGTAAATAATTTAAGACGTTTTTGGGACAAATCGTCATGCATTTGCTATCCTTTGCCCCTTCCAAACAGCTCATGACCAACTGCAACAAGATCGTCATAAATTTATGACGATTTCTTTCGGGGTCACTCTCAAAAGGTCATAGTATAGCACATTTCTTGTAGTGTAACACCGGAAGAGTTTCTTGATAACATCAAACGTCACACCGTAACAGGGTGATTATAAAGATGGATTCAGAACTAATAAAGTGTTATGTTGAGGCTCATGGATCGAGAGAGGAATTTGTTCATCCCGATGACGGATAGATATACTCTGGGCCCTCTCGGTGATATCACATTGATTAGCTTGCAAGCAAGTGATTTGATCACTAGAATGTTATATCACAGGAACGAGAAAAGAGTGCATGTCGGTAACGAGATCAAACTAGGTATGGAGATACCGATGATCGAATCTCGGACATGTAATATATCGTGAAACAAATGGATTATGATACTAGCGTAAAAGGTTCCGACGATCACAAGAAAGTCATCGTTGAATGTGTGGGAGTCGATGGGTCTCCGGATCCGCTTCGATTATTGATCCGAGAGGGTCTCGATCATGTCCGCATTATTCACGAACCGTGCGGTGACACACTTAAGATACACCGACATCCAATTGGAGCAAATGTTTCATGCGAAAGAATGAACAAGCGCGAATTTATTTCACTAGATACAAAACAGGTTTTGGTGAAATTGCATAAAGTGGTTATGCATGTGAAATAGAATTCTAGCAAGGGTTATTTGTGAATGTTTGTCATTAAAGTAATTGACAAAATTCTGAATAAAATAAAGAGTTTTATTTAATGAGAGTTTTCATTAAATTTGGTGGAAATTTAATGGGAATTTGAGTGGACTTTTGAGTGGAGGAATTTAAAGGAGATTTGTGAGTGGAGTGTCCACCCACATGAAGAGGGAGGGCAAGGGGCAGCCCCATGCGCCTGCCACCCCTTGGGATTCCCCTCCTCCTATAAAAGGAGCCCCCTCCTCACTTGTCTCTCACCTCCTCGTGAAGGATCTCTCTCCCCTCTAGAATTTATCCCCATGGTCTCGGACTAGTGAGATACATGTTCCGGTGGCTATTCGGCAAGAAAGAGTTGTGCTTCATTGCATCGCTGGGCGAGGCAGAGGTTGCTCGGTGCCTCGAACGTGTGTGCGAGCACGGATGCGCTGCTGATTTGCGGCGCTAGGACTTCCTCTCGATCTTGAGATCGGCAAGAGATCGTCTACATCAACCACGAGTTGAACTCGTTAAGCTTTGTCGGTCTTCAAGGGTATGTTCTCTACGGATATACATTCGCCCGTTGTTTCTATCTAGTAGATAGATCTTGGTATATAGTTCACATCGTAGGAAATTTTTTGTTTTCTATGCTGCGAACCCAACAGTGGTATCAGAGCCGGATCTATGCGTAGATACTTTACACGGGTAGTACACATATGAGTATGTGGGCGATGATGATCATGTTGTTGCTCCTTTGTTGTAATTTTGGATATTGGTTGCATAGTGGGATGAAGCGGCCCGGACAAACTTTACATGTCCTCGCACATGAGACCTGTTCCACGCTTGACATGCAACTAGTTTGCATAAGTGGCTAGCGGTGTCATCTCTCCTACTATAGTCAATATCTATTTTTCAAGCGAGTTGTCAACAATTTGGTTATCCTCGTTGTGGTTCATGTTCGTAGGTAAGAACGGTTCTATCTCGAAATCCCTAAGCCACGTAAAACTTGCAATGGATAAATTAGAGGCGTCTAGTTTAGATTGTTGCTGGGCTAGTGTTATGATATGGTAGTGTTGTAAGTAGAAGTATGAGATGATACTCTTACAACACACATAGCGTGTAAAATCCATAGACCTTGGATTTACACATATAGGTATGATAGTGATCATACCACGATGCACATGATAGAGATCATCTGCGGGAACCATATAATTTCACTAATAAACATATGATGTTTGATAGCATCTTATATTGCTTGTTTAGCGCTTTGTTAGCATAATAAGATGATCCCTCATTTAAATATCAAGATAAGAATGTGTTCTTCCTTTAGTATGAACCAATTATGTTTTCGCTCCAAGACATCACGTGATGATCGGGTGTTCTTGGATCCACGACCATATTTCGGGTGTAAAACAGTTACACACGCGAATACTAAGGTTCTAACTTGGCGAGCCTAGAATGTACAGACATGGCCTCGGAACACGGACCGAAAGGTTAAGCATGAGTCATATAGTTGATATGAAGCCCATTTGATGCTCGCCTTTGAAGCTATACCGACTCACGTGATGATCGGACTTGGTGTAGTGGATTTGGTTCATGTAATCACCAAAAAGGCACGAGGGATGTCGTTTTTGAGTGGGAGTTCATTCGATTAGTTGAACTCAATCTATCATACACTTAGTCTAAACTTTACAAATCCTGTTGTAGATGGCACCACCTGCTTTTAATTTCAATGTGTTCATGGAGAAAGAGAAACTAGCAACGAACGGTAGCAACTTTACCGAATGGGCCATGAATTTGAGGATTCTCCTCTCTGCTGCACAAAAGCAATATGTGCTAGAAGCGCCATTAGGCCCCCCACCTTTTGATGATGCCCCTGACGAGGAGAAGAATGTCTATCAGACTCGTCAGGAGGACCACAACTTAGTTCATTGCGGCATATTGTATGGGCTAGAGCCGGAACTTCGAAAGCGTTTCGAAAACGGCAATGCATTTGATACAATGGGTGAGTTGAAAATGATTTTCGACACACATGCTGCTGTAGAGAGCTACAACGCTTCAGAAAAGTTCTTTAGCTGCATGATGGAAGAGCACAGCTCCGTTAGTGAGCATGTACTCAAGATGTCGGGTTACGCCGATAAGCTTGTGTCCTTGGGAATATCGATTCCCATTGACTTAGGCATCCATCGTGTTGCGGTCTCTGCCACCTAGCTATAAGAGCTTCGTGATGAACTATAATATGCAAGGCATGAAGAAGTCTCTCCCCGAGCTTCTGTCAATGCTTAAAACTGCAGAAGTGGAGATAAAAAAGGAACACTGGTTTCAAGAAAGACAAGAAGGGAAAACGGAAGGGAAGTAAGGGCGGCAAGCCTGTTGTAGCGCAAAAAGAAACCGAGTTGGACCTAAGTCGATTTCGAGTGCTACTATTGTAAGGGGTAGCCTTTGGGCAAGCGCCCCAAGTATCTGCGCACAAGAAGGCGGCAAAGGCAAACAAAGGTATATATGATATACATGTTATTGATGTGTACTTGACTAGTGCTCGCAGTAGCACCTGGGTATTTGATACCGGTTCAGTTTCTAATATTTGTAACTCGAATCAGGGGTTGCGGAACAAGCGACCGCTAGCAAGGGGTGAGGTCAAGATGCGTGTCGGCAATGGATCAAGCGTTGATGTGATCGCCGTCGGAACGCTGCCTCTCCACTTACCGTCGGGATTAGTTATAAACTTGAATAAATGTTATCTGGTGCCTGCACTGAGCATGAACATTGTATCTGGATCGTGTTTTATCCGAAGTGGTTATTCATTTAAATCCGAGAACAATGGTTGTTCCATTTATATGAATGAAATCTTTTATGGTCATGCACCGATGATGAATGGTTTATTTCTATTAGATCTCGATGATAATGTTACACATATTCATAATGTTGATGCTAAAAGGATTAAACTTAATGATGATATATCCGCATATATGTGGCACTGCCGTCTAGGTCATATTGGCATTAAACGCATGAAGAAGCTCCATTTGGATGGACTTTTGGAATCACTTGATTATGAATCATTTGATACATGTGAGCCATGCCTTATGGGCAAGATGACTAGAACGCCGTTTTCCGGTTCAATGGAATGGGCGACAGATTTATTGGAAATCATACATTCTGATGTATGTGGTCCAATGAGTGTGTCGGCGCGAGGTGGATATCGTTATTTTGTTACTTTCATGGATGGTTTGAGTAGATACGGTTATATCTACTTGATGAACACAAGTCTGAAACCTTTGAAAAGTTCAAGGAATTTCAGAATGAAGTGGAAAATCATCGTAATAGAAAGATCAAATTTCTACGGTCCGACCGTGGAGGTGAGTATCTAAGTTACGAGTTTAGCACTCACATGAAAGAGTGTGGAATTGTTTCACAACTCACACCTGTCGGAACACCACAGCGAAATGGTGTGTCGGAACGTCGTAATCGTACTTTATTAGATATGGTTCGATCTATGATGTCTCTGACGGACTTGCCGTTGTCATTTTGGGGTTATGCACTAGAAACTGCTGCATTCACTTTAAATCGGGCACCATCTAAATCCGTTTAAAAGACACCGTATGAATTGTGGTTTGGAAACAAACCTAAGATGTCATTTCTTAAAGTTTGGGGATGCGATGTTTATGTGAAGAAACTTCAACCGGATAAACTCGAACCCAAAGCGGAAAAATGCGTCTTCATAGGATACCCTAAAGAAACTATTGGGTATTCCTTCTATCACAGATCCGAGGGCAAGGTTTTTGTTGCCAAGAATGGATCCTTTCTAGAGAAAGAGTTTCTCGTGAAAGGTGTGAGTAGTCGGAAGGTAGAACTCGAAGAGGTTGTGGAACCTTCTCTTCAAAGTATGGCGAGTAGCGCGCGGAAGTTGTTCGGAGTTGGCTCCACATGCTGAAGAGGAACTAATGATAATGATCATGAAACTCCGAAGAGAGTACTACCAAACCTCGCAGGTCAAACAGACGTGCGACTCCCGAGTATGGAAATCTGTCATGAATTTCATGGTTGATGAAAATGATGACCTGCGACGTATAAAGAAGCGATGATGAGCGGATTCCAACAAATGGTTAGAAGCCATGAAATCGAGATGGAATCCATGTATGAAAATTAAGTTTGGAACTTGGTGGAATTACCTCACGACCGAAAGGACGTGGAGAACAAATGGATTTTCAAAAGGAAAAGATCTTGATGGTAATGTGACCGTCTATAAAGCTCGACTTGTCGCAAAGGGGTTTCGACAAATTCAAGGAGTTGACTACGATGAGACTTTCTCTCCGTAGCGATGCTAAAGTCGATTAGGATTATGTTAGCAATTGCTGCATATTTCGATTATGAGATATGGCAGATGGATGTCAAAACCGCGTTTCTCAATGGTAATATTGAAGAAGAGTTGTATATGATAGAACCAAAGGGTTTTGTCGATCCTAAGGATGCTAACAAGGTGTGCAAGCTTCAGCGATCCATCTATGGATTGAAGCAAGCATCACGAAGTTGGAATCTCCGCTTTGATGAGGTGATCAAAGAGTTTGGATTTGTCCAAACTTATGGAGAAGCTTGTATTTACAAGAAAGTGAGTGGGAGCAATGTGGCATTTCTGATATTATATGTGGATGACATATTATTGATCGGAAATGATATAGATCTTTTAAACAGTGCTAAAAGTTATCTAAACAGCAAATTTTCAGTGAAGGACCTAGGTGAAGCGTCATACATATTAGGCATAAATATCTATAGAGATAGATCTAGGCGCCTAATAGGGCTATCACAAAGTACATACCTTGATAAGATTTTAAAGAAGTTTAAAATGGACTGAAGTAAGAAGGGGTTCTTACCTATGTTGCAAGGCAAGACATTGAGTAAGACTCAAAGTCCGGCTTCGGCGGAAGAAAGAGAGACAATGGACAAAGTCCCCTATGCTTCAGCCATAGGCTCTATAATGTACGCCATGCTATGTACAAGACCGGATGTGGCACATGCTATTAGTTTGACTAGTAGGTACCAATCGGATCGAGTTGAACACTGGATAGCGGTCAAGAATATCCTTAAGTACTTACGAAGAACTAAGGATATGTTTCTTGTATACGGAGGTGAACAAGAGCTCGTCGCTAAGTGTTATGTCGACGCTAGCTTTGACACCGATCCGGATGACTCTAAGTCTCCATCCGGATACGTATTTCTCATGAATAGCGGAGCGGTTAGTTGGAGGAGCTCCAAACAACCTGTGGTAGCGGGATCAACAACGGAGGCCGAATATGTTCTTTGCTTGAGCGGCTCGAGCGATTTGGATGAAGGAGTTCATATCCGAACTAGGAGTGGTGGCAAACGCGTTGGACCCAATGGTGATCTATTGTGGCAACAATGGTTCCATTGCCAATGCCAAAGAGCCAAGGTCTCAAAAGCATTCCAAGCATATTAAGCGCCGGTTTCACTCCATCCGCGAGCATGTCAAGGATGGAGATATAAAGATTTGTAAAGTACATACAGATCTCAATGTAGCAGATCCGTTGACTAAAAATCTCCCTAGAGCAAAACATGATCAACACCAGAACTCAATGGGTGTTAGATTTATCACTATGTAACTAGATTATTGTCTCTAGTGCAAGTGGGAGACTAAAGGGAATATGCCCTGAGAGGCAATAATAAAGTGTTTATTATGTGTATTCCAAGTATATGATAGATGTTTATTTTGCATGCTATTATTGTATTAATACGGAAACGTTAATACATGTGTGTTTAATAAACAAACAGAAAGTTCCTAGTTATGCCTCTCTCATAAACTAGCTCGTTGATTAACAAGATGATCAAGGTTTCCTGATCATGGACATTGGATGTTGTTAATAACGGGATCACAACATTAGTGTAATGGTGTGATGAACATTCATCCGAAGTATAGCATTACGATCAAAGTCATTGAGTTTATATTGCTATAACAACTTACGAAGTGATCCTAATCCTTAGACCATGAGATCATGTCAATCACTAACACCGGAAGAGTTTCTTGATAACATCAAACGTCACACCGTAACAGGGTGATTATAAAGATGGATTCAGAAGTAATAAAGTGTTATGTTGAGGCTCATGGATTGAGAGTGGAATTTGTTCATCCCAATGATGGATAGATATACTCTGGGCCCTCTCGGTGATATCACATTGATTAGCTTGCAAGCAAGTGATTTGATCACTAGAATGTTATATCACAGGAACGAGAAAAGAGTGCATGTCGGTAACGAGATCAAACTAGGTATGGAGACACACTTAAGAGACACCGACATCCAATTGGAGCAAATGTTTCATGCCGAAAGAATGAACAAGCGCAGGAATTTATTTCACTAGATACCGAAACAGCTTTTCGGGTGAAATTGCATAAAGTGGTTATGCATGTGAAATAGAATTCTAGCAAGGGGTTATTTGTGAATATTTGTCATTAAAGTAATTGACAAAATTAAGAATAAAATAAAAGAGTTTTATTTAATGAGAGTTTGCATTAAATTTGGTGGAAATTTAATGGGAATTTGAGTGGACTTTTGAGTGGAGGGAATTTAAAGGAGATTTGTGAGTGGAGTGTCCACCCACATGAAGAGGGGAGGGCAAGGGGCAGCCCCATGCGCCGGCCACCCCCTTGGGGTTCCCTCCTCCTATAAAAGGAGCCCCCCTCCTCACTTGTCTCTCACACCTCCTCATGAAGGATCTCTCTCCCCCTCTAGAATTTATCCCCCATGGTCTCGGACTAGCGAGATACATGTTCCCGGTGGATATTCGGCAAGAAAGAGTTGTGCTTCCGCTGCATCGCTGGAGCGAGGAGGCGGAGTTTGCTCAGTGCCTCGAACGTGTGTGCGAGCACGGATGCGCTGCTGATTTGCGGCGCTAGGACTTCTTCTCGATCTTGAGATCGGCAAGAGATCGTCTACATCAACCACGAGTTGAACTCGTTAAGCTTTGTAGGTCTTCAAGGGTATGTTCTCTACGGATATACATCCGCCCGTTGTTTGTATCTAGTAGATAGATCTTGGTATATAGTTCACATCGTAGGAATTTTTTTGTTTTCTATGCTGCGAACCCAACATCTATATGGTTCACTTGAGATCTTTCCATCCTTCTTGGTTGATTCTTCTTGAACAAGATCATGATTTCCTTGGAAAAATTTCTTGAATCTTGGTCACAAAACTTCAAGGTGTTGATGGTTCCTTCTAAGTTGTGTTTCCTTAGTCTTCAAGTCTTGAGAAATATTTCTTGTCTCACTTGTAGTCCTTAGTGATATCCAAAGTTGAAGTCTTTGTTGACAATAAGGTTGAAATCACTTGAAGACGTTGAAGTCATTAGAGTTGATATCCAAGGTTGAAGATGTTGAAGTCATTAGAGTTGACGAGGTCCTTTGCTCATGGTGAAGTCTTTGGCCATGGGAAGGCTTTGTCCATCAAGTTTGAAATAGAAGAGATGTAGAATCAAAACCAAAATGGTTGAGGGAAGAGTTTACAAGATTGTTTGTAAATAAATTTTGGAACAATTCCAACTCCTATTTTTCTAAGGGGTTTTGTCCAATCCTAGGGTTACAATTCTACAGGCAACACAATGCTCTGATACCATCTGTAAGGTTCCCAACCTTTAATAAGGTAGAGATTCATGTGTTTACAATGCTAGTCCCTGGATCAATAGCTAGCATCCACGTTAAGATGTAATATCATGAAACAAAGGTCATAATACAACTTTATAACCAGGAATAAAATAGTTTATTACATCTTACATAGCTCATTTGGCTATCTCATTACAATGCAGCAGAATATAACAACAGCATGGGGTCCTTCATCTTCAAAGTGCCACAGGCAGACATGTTGGTTGTAGACTTGTAATCCTAATCAATAAACTCCTCTAACATCAAACAAACCTGCAACATAATAAGTTACAGCCACAAGGGTCAATACATTTGAATTGTATTGGAAAGTGATACTATGGTAGCATAGTGGAGTCTATCATCTATATGCATTTGGCTAAGTGGAGCTTAGGCTTGCTTTGCTCAAAATAGATTTTCCTTATCATTTGAAAACACTAAGTTTTTGCTTGACAAAATCTTTCCCAAGGCATCCCCCAATAGAAATTGGTGATCCTTTCAACCCTTGTTCACCCACAAGTTTTAACTTAGAAATGGGGATGAGGAGATTCTTGATATCTTCCATGTCTTGATGCTCAAATTGTCCTTTGCCAGGGACATGGCTAAGTACTTAGATTTTACACTCTGCAGAGGTGGTGCACTTTCCCCACAAGACTTGGTTTCACCAAGACAAGATCTTTCAGAAGCCTTCCCTTAGACCAAAATGGACGCGCTCCAACCTATCAATCCCCTACCACCAACTGTCCATTTGGCTAAGTTATTGCAACCTATATGATCCAGGCAGAGCCCATAATGCCAAGTGGCTTCATTTGAAGCTTGTCAACATTTGACATCTCAAATCTCTTTGTTCCTGGGTGGCCATCCACAAGTGTGATACACAAGGTTCACCAGTCCCCTGGCCTTGTGTAACCACTCAACACAAACCATTCCTTCCATTCCAATCAGGTGATTCATTCACTTAGTTGTTTTATTAAACAAAACACAAGTCCTCAGACTTAGAAATTTTCCATAGCATGAATATATATATTCCACCCTTGTTTTCTACTAGCTAAGCTAAGAATGATAGTAGTAGGAATCTTAACTTAGGAAATTCTGCTAAGGTTTCACCTACTAGGATTTCCCATGGCATAGTTTATACTTAGCAAAATTCCATGCAAGTCCTACTTAGAAATATCACTAATGCATAGTGAAAATAATGGGACAAAGTATGAAGCATCACTTGCTTTTTTGGTAGAGAGTATAGGTTCACTCCTTGATCTTGTAATGTTCACACACTTAAAATCACTACAATTCAATCAAGCAAACAATATTTCAATCTACCATTCAAGCAATTCATCACATAAAATGATAGAAACAAAACAATGCATGCAAGCATGCTAAAGATTGTTTTATTTGTAAAAGTGGTTTCTAAGGGGTCATAAACATTTGAAAACACCTAATGGTCATTTTATAAAGTGGCAAAACCTTTTGCTAATGGTTTTACTTCATAAACCATTTTTAAACTAAATCATTATTTTATGTGGTGAAGAAATGCTTTTAATAAGGCAACATTCTATAGGTTTAACAAAATATGTTTCCAAACCATAAAATCTTGTGTTTAGGGTCAGAGAGTTTATTTCCAAAACATTTCCAAAAGGTTTTCCTCCAAAATCATTTTTAATAATTAAACCATATTTTTATTTGACTAGAAATGGTTTAAATCAAGAGTTTATTCTTTTGCTTCACCAAATACATTTTTGAAACCACAATTTGTTTCCTATGGTCAGTAGGTTCAAAACACACCATTTTCCAAAGATTTTATACTTAAAATCATTTTGGAATAAATTTTATAACCTAAACATGCATACACAAGTTTCTGTAAAAACAAACAATTTAACAGAAGCTTTTTACTAAACAAAGTGCATGGTTGGCTAGGGATTGTGTTGCTGAATCCATTGATATAAAATTTGCAAAATGTGGACGTGTGGTTTGAAAGTTATGGATTTTACAAAATTGAATCACAAATAGATCAAATCTGATTTTAAATCAGTCTCTGTGACACGCGGCGTGTTTTAATTCGTCAGTACCGCTTCGGTTGGATCATGCGATGGCAGCCGTTGGATTTAAGTTACATCGCATGGCGCAGAGGTTCTACTTACCCCTTTGCTCACGTTCTATCCTAATCGTCAGATCAAGATCGGACGGCTAGACGGTGATTGCTAGGAAATGGCGGCACGAGCGATGGTGGCTGGCGGCGGCGCGGTCAGACAGCGGTGTCGCCGGTGATAGAGGAAGCAAGAAAGGTAGAGGGGTGGCTCACCGTGATCGCCGAAGTGTGGGGATGCTCGAGGTGGTACTGGCTGGCAAGGGGGCGCACGGGGTCGATGAGAATCGCTCGCCGGAGTTCGTGGGGTCGTCGGTTGCTCGAGCGTCGTAGATGCAGGCACGGTGCATGCCAGAGGGAGAGGAGTGCATGGATAGATGCGCAAGGATGAGGCAAAGACGCGTGCGTGAAATAGAAAGAGAGGGGCGGTCAGGTTCTTACCAGAGGAGTCACCGGAGAAGAAAGCAGACGGTGGCGGCGGTGGTCTTGGTCGTTGTCGAGGCTGTGGGGCGCGCGGGGGCGAGCTGGTACTACGAGGAGATGCGCCAGGAGGTGGGGAGTATGTGAGCTTGGTCGAGGAGGAAAGGGGCGGCAGGGTTCGGCCGGAATTGTCGCTGGAGTGTCGTCGGACAGGGGAGCTTCGAGGTAACAATTTCTGCGGCCTGGTGGCTCCGGGGAAATGGGGACTGAGGGGAAACAGAGAGGAGGCGAGGGCGGTTAATAGGGCACAGTCGCGGCGAGTAATGGTCACGGCATCAATGCATATTGAATCAAATTTAAAACCTGCAGAAACGGCAGGCGAGAGGGGGCATGGTCAGCGGGGTGGGTGAAGACGATGACTGGGAAGGGTGGGGTCGCTTGGCAGTGAGAGAGAGAGAGAGAATAGGTGGGGTCCTGTCGTCAGTGTCTGAGTGAGTTGGTTCGCGCGTGAGAATAACGATTCAGGGGAGGGGGTGTGCTGTGGGCTATTGGGTCTTAGTTGGGCCTGCTGGCTGGGCTGGGTCCTTTAGCATTTTTTTTGTTCTGTTTGTTTTTCTTTTTCTCATTTGATTTTTCTGTTTTGATTTTGAATAAGCAATTCAAACATTCATTTGAATTCAATCCTTTTCCAAAATTTGTGTAGCTTCAAACACTGATTAATAAAACATTCTGAAATCATTTTAGAATAATTTATTTATTCTTTTGAAGGTCTTTTGATTATTAAAAATAGGCTCTAGTTTTAAATCAAATAAGATTTAATAATAATTTCAAACAACATTTAAATTTCTAAAAATCTTCCAAATCTTTTCAGTAGGTTTTTATTTGATTAATAGGGTGTCAAATAATTCATCTTGAATTATTTGAAATAATTTAATATGATTTACTAATCATTTGAATTGGGCATTAGTTTTATTTCCAATGGAATTAAATATAGTTTTATTTCCCTAAATTTTATTTAGAAGATTTATTTTATTTAAGTTGATTAAACAACTTTTATTTCACTTGGGTAAATTCCGAATATCATTTTCTCATGATTTAAATGATCATTCTTATTAGAGATTTGTCTTTCTTAAAATAGGGATAAAATGGTTAATATCATTTTATTTTATTTTTTTGGAAATTCTTTATCCTTTTATTTTATTTGGATTTGGATTATATCTTATTCCATTTGCTTAATGGATTAGGCCAAGATTTAATTGGGTCTTTAAATATTCTTTATTTAATATTTCTTTCTGCATCTTATAAAATCCATATCTTTTTATTTATAGATCCAAACTTGGTGATTCTAATTTGTAAAATCTTATTTAATATTTAATTATACTTTTAAATATAATAGGATTATTTGCTCACCATTTGGTATGGATTTTAGATAAGTGTTTTATTAGTTTTGGAAATTACTTTTCCTTATCTTATTAAATTCATAAGATTTTATCTATGGCTCCAAATTAAGTGAAACCAATTTCTATGGCTTTATAATATTTCTATTTGTCTTTCTTGATCATTTGTTAATGTTTGTTGACAAATTTTTATATTGATCAAATCCATGGGATTGGAGATAACTTGGAAATGGTTTTTATTCTATTAGGGTTTTGGGTTTGGTTTTATTTTCCAAGTGTTTAAATTTCTAGATACATTTTATGATGAATGCATTTTACTTGATTTGAATTTTGTTGGATTCAAATGTTAAGCAAAGTTTGTTCAAGATGGGATTTTAAGTTTACTTTTAGAAACAAAAGTTTATTTTCACCCTAAAATTCAAAAATAATTTATTTTGTTTATTTATTTTTCACATTACAAGATTTGGAAAATCTTGGGATGTGACAAAGTTCCATAATGGATTTGGATGAGTTCCAAAGTTAATACATTTTGACAGACACTACAACAAAAGGCTAAGTATATGACTGCTATAATAGCAGCAAAAGAGGGCATTTGTGTCAAGTAGTTTGTTATCAAACTAGGTGTGGTTCATAGCAGGATAGTACTATGAAGATATATTGTACGACAATATTATCAACATGTTTTAACCCCAAGGAACTAAAAGGTCTCACCAAAGAGCCAAATTTATACAAAGCCATCTCATTAGATAATGAGTGATGTGTAGAGACGCAAAGACATGCAATTACACACGGAGCTGAAAGTGTCAGATGCGGAGATCAGTTTACCACTAGCAATCGTGTAAATACAACACCGGAAAGCCATAGGTGTTGAATGCACAAAGGTTTGAAACTAGATTATTGACTCTAGTGGAAGTGGGATACTGTTGGAGATATGCCCAAGAGGCAATAATAAAGTGGTTATTATCATATCTTCATGCTTATGATAAATGTTTACATACCATGCTATAATTGTATTAACCGGAAACATTGATACTTGTGTGATATGTAAACATAAAAGAGTCCCTAGTAAAGCCTCTTGTTAAACTAGCTTGTTGGTTAATATATGATCATGGTTTCCTGATCACGAACATAGAGATGTTATTAGCAACAGGGTCATATCATTAGGAGAATGATATGATGGACATACTCCTATAGTTAAGTGTAGCATAAAGATCAAGTCATTTAATATAGTTCATTTGCTATATGCTTTCTGATACATAGTAACCTAATTCCTTCGACCATGAGATCATGCTAATCACCATCACTGGAAGGATGCTTTGATGACATCAAACACCACACCGTAACTGGGTGGCTATAAAGGTGGCATTGAGTGTTCGGAAAGTATGTGTTGAGGCACATGGATAAAGAGTGGGATTTGTCCATCCATATGACAGATAGATATACTCTGGGCCCTCTTGGTGGAATGTCATCCAATTGGCTTGAAAGCATGTGACTGGCTCACAAGGGATCACATATCACGGGAACGAGAAAAGAGTACTTATCAGTAACGAGGTTGAACTAGGTATGCAGAGATACCGACGATCAAAACCTCGGATAAGTAAACTATCGTAAGACAAAGGGAAATTGGTATCGTATGTAAGTGGTTCATTTGATCGCAAAGTAATCGTAGAAATATGTGGGAGCCATATGAATTTGCAGATTCCTCTATTGGTTATTGATCGAAGAAGTGTCTTGGTCATGTCCGCGTAATTCACGAACAATAGGGAGACACACTTAAGGATTCGATGTTGTTGAGTAGTTATGGAATGATGAGTAAGAGACCGACTGTTGTTCGGAGTCTCGGATGGGATTCGGGATATCACGAGGAGATCCGGAATGGTCCGAAGAATAAGATTCATATAAGGAAAGTCCTGTTTCGGAGTTCGGAAATGATTTCGGTGTCTTCACCGGGAATGTTCTAGAAGGATCTGGAAGGTCCGACACTCCGGAAGGGGAAGGGTACATGGATGTGTCATGACAATGTGGAATGGTTGCATCATGTACTAGGTAACTTGGCTGGGCAATATGAAGAGAGAAATCAAATTCAAGTTTGATAGTCAAACGCCAATTTGAAAAAGTCAAATCCAAACATTGCTTGGTGGAGGGAGAGTAGGAAACCTACCTAGGGTAGGAATCCCACTCCCTCCACCTTTTGGCCATGAAGAGGAGTTAGGGGAGGACTCCCTCCTCCCAAAACCACCTCTCCCCACCTATATAAGGAGGGGTAGGGCGCACCCCTACCTCTCACACCTGTCGTGGGAATGACCATGGCAGATGCTGCAATCGGCAGCGAGTAGTAGAACATGGGGCAAGGGCGGCCAACCATCTACGGTGCGAGATGAGGGCTGAGACACAAGGGTTTACGCAGGTTCGGCCCCCCGGAGGGTAAAGACCTACTCCTGCTAGATTGTATTATGGTGAGAGTACAATGGGGAGAGCTCGGCGGCTAGGCGGCGAGTCGCTAGGGTATCTGATGGAACGTATCCCCTATGCGTCCTCCAGGGAGGTTTATATGGACTCACCTCCCTAGGGTTTACTGATCTCAACTGAATTAGTTAAGGATTCGGTGATTCTACGACCTAGTCCGACTGGGCCTATCTACGACTCTGGGCCTTCAGCTTCCAGTCTCTTGAGTCCACGCCTCATCTTCATCCAGTCGCCGTCCTGCAGGCCCACTCGCTGGCGCTTGGGCCAGTAGGAAACGTCCTGCTGGGTATACCCCGGTAGGCATATCCCCATCAGTAGTCCCCGAGGCCATTGTTGATTTGTCGCAGACGTTCGCTGGGAGTCGGAGTATGCGAGTCCAATGTGGACGTCCAGTCGAATCGGCGGCGGACTCCTGAACAAAGGAAGAAGTAGTCAGTTTAGTCGCAATAACGGCGACCAATCGGGTCGGCAAATACTCAGTCACTGTTATAGCGATCGGGTCGGCGAATCGTCAAGTCGCGTGGAGCGACGAGTCGAATGGATGAAGTTGGACCGTCAATTGGGGTCAAACTAGCCGTTGGGGTAATCCAACGGTAACTTCTGCGTAATTACCGTGTAGTAACGGCTCCCGAAATTTGCGGGTAGCAACTGCTATATAAGAAGAATGATAGGTGAACGCGAAAACACTTCTTCGTTCTTCCTCCAATCTCGCTCGACTCTGTTTCCCACTCCGCATAGCGATCTAAACAATCCAGAGAGCCCCGACCTCCACAAACTTCCAACCGATGGCCCCCTCCACCGAACCATGGGGCAGGTCCAAGTGTACTAAGGCGCTACTGGCGTCCTTCGAGGAGGCCGGGATCCTCCGCGCCGGCAGATGGCGCATCCCCGCGGTCGGAGAAGTGACTCCTAACCCGCGCGAGGGAGAATTCATCTGTTTCACTAGCCACCTGGAGTGGGGGCTGGGCTTTCCTACCTCCCTCTTCTTCCGGCGTTTCTGCGCCTACTACGGGATCCAGCCATCGGATCTGGATCCGCATAATATCGAGCAGCTCGCCATCTTCGTGGCGTTCTGCGAGTGCTATCTAGGATGCAGGCCCTACTTCCCCCTGTGGTAGGATCTGTTCCACGGGAGAATCAGCCGCGAAGAGTTAGGCGGCCTGATGCTAGCCGCGGGCGGCCTGACATTCCAGCTGAAGTCGAAGGCGTCATTCTTCGACCTGATGCTGCCCGCCAAGGCGGCGAACGAATGGAAGAAATCCTGGTTCTACGTCACCGAGTCGACTCCAGATGGCGAAGTGGCGCTTCCAAGGTACTCCGCCGACCGGCCCGAACCGCGTCGACTCCAGGTCGTCAAGTTCCACTGGATCAACGGATGGTTGTCGATGAAATGCTGCAGACCATCCGCGGTGTGAAGAAGAAGGGGCTCCAGACCATCAACCTCTACAACTGCTGGTTCGGGCGGCGGCTCGTGCCCTTGGCTCGCCGCGACCATTACATGTATGAGTATACGGGAAAGGACGACCCGACGAAGTCCTCCTTCGCCAAATGGCATCTCGAAGACTACACCCTGGCCCTGAAGAAGATTACCCAGGCGATGTATCTTGACACAAAGGCCGGGGTCGCCCCCTACACTGCAAGGCGCCCAGCTCCGACGGTAAGTCGTCATTTCGTCATCACTCGCAGTCGCAGATAATGCATTCGCGGTTGTGCTAACGTTGTTTTGTCTTTATTGTAGTTGTTCCAAGTGGTAGAAGGGTGGCTTCCACCCGCAGATGATGAGAACTCGAGCTCGTCCGTCCAAGGCGATGCCGAGAGGGATGAGGGTGATGATGATGATGACAACGACGAAGATGAACCCGTTGCAGTCCCTGCCCCCACAGTTCGCAAAACCCGTGGGCAACACCAGCACGAACTCGAAGCGAGTAAAAGCCTCGATCCTCACGAAGACGATGACGATGAGCTTCCCAAGCACACCTCACATCGTGAGTCCATGCCGTTGAAGAAGAATAAGAAGACGGCGGCTCCGCCGAAGAAGAAGGCGAAGCCGGCGAAGCGGACATCTCCGCCCCGATCTGCGACCAGTTCCGATGCCACTAGCTCGACTAAGGACGCGGTGGCGCCCGCGACCGTGGCGCCGGACGCTACCACCCCCATGGACAAGGCGTCGCTGGCGTCGTTGCCGCATCCATTCGCCCCAATCGCTGGCTCGGGCGATGCTCCAGCCGCAGCGGCCTCGCCTCCAAGGGAGGCTCCTGCGACAATTATCATGGAGGCTCCTGCCGCGACTTCCTCTTCAAAGAGGTCGTCAGTGTCTTGGGCACACGATGTGTTCGAGACGGGCCTCACTCGGAGGTTGGGGCCCAAGTTGGAAAAGCCGGCTAGCATCCGCACCGGATTGCGGTTCATACCAGTCGCCAAGTGAGTGTTGTTCATCTGCCTGTTTTTCATTGTAGTCGGACAGTCTTATTCATGTTGTTGTTTTACAGGACTGGTGTTAAAAAGATTGGCCATCCTTCCGTGGCCAAGGTTCCGCCAGTCGTCACGGAGGTGGACTCCTCGCGGAAGAGGAAGACCGACGAAGTCACTGCTCCCGCCGAAGATGTCAAGAGGGCGAAAGGCGACGACGTTGTCACGGTCTCTGATGACCCAGTGGTTACTCCGAGCGAACCTCCGACTGCGATGAAAGTGGCCTCGAAGACCAAGGAGGCTGTTGCCTCACCCAACGTGGCCGAGCCGGTTCTGAGTGGCGCCGCGGCATCTGCAGCGACCTTCCCTCGCTTCATGGCGAAGGCGGCCGCAGTGAGTGGCTCGGTGCCAACGAGCCGGATGCCTGGGGTCGCCGAGGTGGAGGTCGAACAGCGTCGCGACCATACTCCGGTCGTGCTTGCATCCGTGGACGCGCTGGAGCTTCACGGCATGCTAGGCGCTGCCATCCAGGTATGTCTAGTCCCCGAGAATCGGGCCACTGAATTTCAGTGGTCGGATTCTTGATGTTTTTATGTCGTCCATTCCCCGAGTGCCTAGTCGCTGAATTTCAGCGGGTGGGCACTTTGGATTTTCAATGTCCAGTCCCCGAGTGCCTATTCACTGGATTGCAGCGGGTGGGCACTTAGGAAGTTCGTTGTTGTTGACGTTGCAGTTTGTGCGTAGGGCCTGCAGCGAGAATCGTCTGATCAGGTTGCTGTAAAGTGTCGCTTGGAGAAGGAACTCATTGCCATCCAGGAGACGAACAAGGGGCTTCAAGCGATTGCGGCGAGGAAGTCGCGGGCCTTGTCCCGGTTACTTGCCAGCGGCTCGATGCTATGGCGTAGCGAAGCGGTCGCCGACCGGGCGTGAGCTCAAGGCGAAGCGGAAGCGAGTTCAGCGGAGGGGCTTGCGAAAGCTGCTGTTACTTCTGCCGCTGAAGAGCGGAAATTATCTGACGCGCTCGTTGCTAGGCTGCAGGATGACCTTACCTCTCTTCAACGTTTCATCACGGATCTCTGCCGCCCGCTGATTGGTAAGTTCTCCTTTACCTAATAATCGGTGGCATTGACTTTATTGTGATGTCGACGAGTCGCTTACTGTTTATTGATATGCTGCAGGACGGATTACTGACAACGTGGAAGAAGCGAAGTCATATGACGCGCGGTAGTGCGTGGCCACTCTGGTCGACTCGGACGTGTTTTCTGCGACTTGCCTTCGAGCCTATCTACAAGAGATACCGCCCTCGGAGGTGATCCCCAGCGACCTCGTCGAGGTATGGCGCTACCTAGAGAAGGCTCCGTCAGTCGTCGAATTCATGACGTGGTCGGCCTTCCGGCGCGGGGCGACGACGGTGCTCAGCCTTGGGCTTGCTCATTTCCCGGAGGACTTCGACCTTGAAGATGTGACGAGCGGCTACCCCTCGTCCACAGGCTCTGTGGAGATTGCCGAGGTGCTGAAGCTGACGGACCGGGCCGCGGTGTATTTCGATTGCGTTTGGGCGATGGGCGACCTCCTCCCCTATCAGGAGATGATTGTCGCTCCCAACGATCCCGAACCGAAGCATCGGGACTTCAAGGTCGAGCAGGCGTTCCGTGCGGCGATGGTGGGCGAGTTGACGTACTACCCGTCTAACCCGTACGTGCCCTTCATCCGTAACCGCAGGGGTGGCGGCGAGTCGGCGTCAAAACCTGCGGAGTAGAAGCGTTGTGCCCTTGGGTGTTAGTATAATAAGATTATTGAACTTTCCTTGTACGTATTTTGGAACAACTTGTGCTGCTATGAAGGAAATTCGTGTTGTTTTGTCATTTGTTTTGCGATTTGGATTTTGATTGAACGAGTCCCCGAGCGCGTCCGCCCTTTTTATGGGATTTACCTTGTTTTTTATGTGTTTGCGAATGTTTAATGGATTAAGGTCGACTCGCCAGAGCTCAGAGAGCCAGTCGCAGGGCGACTCCCATATGTGCTCTTTACTTGACCATTTTCTCGTGCGCGAACGAGGTCGGGTAGCCGAGTCCCCGAGCGTGGTACTTGGTGGTTCTAGTCGCAGCTCCAAGGTAGGTGAGGACTAAGTGCGTCACTCCTGCCTGACCCGAAGGATTAGTCACATGGCGAGTACTGGGCACGCTCTCATACTTGGCATTTTTCCCTAGTCGCTCGGATCTGAGTGGACGTCAGTCCCCGAGCGTGGTATTTGGCCGTTCAAGTCGCTGTGCCGAGGATGCGGAGGACCTTGGTCGCTGTGAGGAGCGAGGGCAGTTGTCTTGGCTCGGTAAGCCAGTCGAGCTAGGCGACTCCAATGGGGCTCCGGGTTGGCGTTTTTTGTGGACGTTACGAGGCCTGGGGTGTCCCAATGCCCTCGTACCGCACTACTTGGCCGTACCGGTCGCTTTACCAGAGGTTGACTTCTGCGAATAGCATAACACTATTATCACGAGTGCGAGTGGCACAAGACACGGAGAGTAAACACAATTTTCGGTGACTGATCTTCTTTATTTCATAGCGAGTGGAGAGTACATGGATGGAGTTCTAGGAGTAGAACTTCCGTAGGAGGTTTACATTCCACAGCCGCTTGACGTCGAGTTTCCCGTCTCCTCGGACGTCGGTGAGGTAGTAGGCGTCGTTGCCTAGGACTCGCCCAATGGCGAATGGTCCCTCCCAAGGGGGGGGGGAAGAGCTTGTGCATGCCCTTATTGTCCTGGATGAGGCGTAGTACCAGGTCGCCTTCCTTGAAAGTTCGAGTCCTTACTCGCCGGCTATGGTAGCAGCGGAGCCCTTGCTGGTAGATGGCGGTACGGGAGCGAGCTAGGTCGCATGCCTCGTGGAGCTGGTCGACTCCGTCTTGTCGTGCGAGTTCGTTTGCGGCTTCCGTGTAGTTGACCACCCTTGGCGAGTCGTGCTTGAGGTCGGTGGGCATGACTGCCTCGGCGCCGTAAACCATGAAGAAGGGTGTAAACCCTGTCCACATGTTAACGGAGGTGCGGATGCCCTAGATGACGGAGGGTAGCTCCTCGACCCAGCACCTGGCGGTGCTCTCGAGTGGTACTTGGAGCCGTGGCTTCAGGCCATGGAGGATGCTCTGATTGGCGCGTTCCGCCTGGCCGTTGGACTCCGGGTGGGCGACTGAGGCGAGGTCGAGTCGAATGTGGTGTTCCTCGCAGAACTCGGCCATGGCTCCTTTGGCGAAGTTGGTGCCATTGTCCGTGATAATGCCGTTTGGGAACCCGTAGCGATAGATGAGGTCGCGTAGGAACTTGGTGGCGGTCTTCCCGTCGCATTTGCGGACTGGCTTGGCCTCCACCCATTTTGTGAACTTGTCGACTACGACTAGGAGGTGCGTGAAGCCGGAGGGGGCCTTCTTGAAGGGGCCTACCATGTCCATGCCCCATACGGCGAACGGCCAGGTGATGGGGATTGTCTTGAGCGCCGAGCTTGGCACGTGGGTTTGATTGGCGTATTTCTGGCACCCGACGCACCGCTGGACAATGTCGACAGCGTCTGCGTGTGCGGTGAGCCAATAGAAGCCGTGCCGCACAGCCTTTGCGACCAAAGAACGGGCGCCGGCGTGGTGGCCGCAGTTGCCGGTGTGAATGTCTTGGAGGATTTTTCGTCCTTTAGCGGGCTGAACGCAGCGTTGGAACACGCCGGTCACGCTGCGCTTGTGGAGCTCGCCGTTGATGATGACGAAGGATTTGCAGCGGCGTGCTATCATCCGGGCGTCCGTTTCATCTGCTGGCAGGGTGCCTCCCTCCAAGTAGGCGACGTATGGCGCGGTCCAGTCGTCTGGCTCGGCGACTAGAGCGACCAGGGTTGCTTCTGGTTGCAGCGGGATTCTGATGTCGATCTCCCTGGGGGGAGAGACGGAAGGCTTGGTGATGGTGTCGAGGAAGACGCCGGCGGGTGGTGCGAGTCGAGTCGAGCCGATGCGAGAGAGTGCGTCGGCCTCCTCGTTCTTTCGCCTGTCAATCCAGTCGACGGAGTAGCCTGCGAAGTATCCACCCAGCTTGTCTACTGCTTGGCGGTATGCCGCCATGGTGGGGGAGACGGCATCGCAGGTGCCAGTGACTTGCCCGGCGACGAGGTCGGAGTCTCCGTAGCAGCGCAAGCGGTTGACGTTCATCTCCTTGGCAGCTCGCATGCCGTGGAGTAACGCCTCGTACTCGGCCATGTTGTTGGTGCAGGGGGTGAAGTCGAGGCAGAGGACGTAACGGAGCTTGTCGCCCTTCGGAGAGGTTAGCACGATCCCTGCTCCTGCACCATCCACGTTCTTGGAGCTGTCGAAGTGTAAGCTCCAGTAATGGAGGATGGCAGCTTCTCTGGCTGCTGGGCCTCCTCCCAATCGGCGATGAAGTCTGCGAGAGCCTGTGAATTGATCGCCTTGCGTGTCTCGTACTTGATGTTGTGGACGCCGATCTCGACGGCCCACTTGGCGACTCGCCCAGTCACATCACGGTTGCGGATGATGTCCTGCAACGGTGCTGAGGAGACAACCGTTATCGGGTGCTCCTGGAAGTAGTGCGGCAGTCGCCGCTATGCTCTAAAGACCACGTATACCAATTTATGGTATTACGGGTAGCGCTGGCGCGACTCGATGAGGACTTCGCTGATGTAGTACACGGGTCGCTGCACCGGGCGCTCCTTTCCTTCCTCTAGTCGTTCGACGACCATGACGGCGCTGACGACGCGTTCGGAAGACGCGATGTAGACCAGCATGGGTTCCTTGTCGACGGGGGCGGCGAGTAGCGGTGCTGCGAGTAGCACCTTCTTGAGGTCGCGGAGCGCGTCGTCTGCCTCCTTGTCCCACTAGAAGGTGGGGTTCTTGCGCATTAGGCGGTAGAGGGGCATCGCCTTTTCGCCCAACCGGGGGATGAAGCGACTGAGAGCCGCGACTCGCCCGGCCATCTTCTGGACGTCGCGCAGACCCTCGGTTTTGCTGAGTCGAGCGATCATGTCGATCTTCATGGGGTTCGCTTCGATCCCGCTCTTGGAGACAACGTATCCCAGTAGCTGTCCAGCTGGTACAACGAAGGTGCATTTGCCTGGGTTTAGCTTTATCTTGTACTTCCGCAGGTTGGCGAATGTTTCCGCCAGGTCAGCGAGTAGGTCGTTCTGGGGAGCAGACTTCACCACCACGTCGTCGATGTAGACGTGGATATTGCGGCCAATTTGGCTCGCAAGGCACTCCTGCATGCACCGCTGGTAGGTCGCCCCGGCGTTCTTGAGGCCGAAGGTCATGGCAGTGTAGCAGAAGGCTCCGAATGGCATGATGAACGCCGTCTTCTCTTCGTCCTCGACGGCCATTTTGATCTGGTTGTACCCAGAATAGGCGTCGAGGAAGCACAGCGACTCCGAGCCCGGGTGGAATCGATGATTTGGTCGATCCGCGGGAGGACGAATTGCTCCTTCGGGCAGGCGCTGTTTAAATTTGTTTAATCGATACACATCCTCCAGGTCCCGTTTTTGTTCTCGACCAGGACTGGGTTTGCCAGCCACTTGGAGTACTTGATTGGCAGGATGAAGCCTGCCGTGAGTAGACGCTGCACCTCCTCGACGATGGCTCGGCGGCGCTCTTCCTTGAAGGGCCGAAGCGACTGCTTGACGGGTCGCACTTTGGGGTCGGTGTTGAGTTTGTGCTCAACGAGTTCCCTCGGGACACCAGGCATGTCAGAGGGCTTCCACGCGAAGATGTCCCTGTTCCCACGGAGGAACTCGATGAGCGCGCCTTCCTATGCTGGGCTCATGCCCGTCCCGATCGTCATCGTCTGGCTGGAGTCGACGGGGACCACCTCGACGGTGCGGGTATGCATTGTTACCTCGAAGGTGGTGGGGTTGCCGCCCTCCAAGTTGGGCTTCTTGAGTATGGTGGGGTCATTGTTGTTGACCCCGCTCGCGTACTTGGCAAGCTCGTCTGCGTGGTTGGCTTCTGCCGCGATGACGGCGTCGGCAAGTTCAGCTCCTTTGGCCTCGCACTCGGCGGCCATGTCGGGGTCGCCGTGGATGGTGATGACGCCACACGGCCCGGGTAGCTTCATCGCGTTGTACGCGTAGTGGGGTGCTGCCATGAACTTGGCGAACGCCTGGCGCCCCAGGACGCAGTGGTAGGGGCTGTCGAAGGGCACCAGCTCGAAAACGATCCGCTCGGTGCAGAAGTTTTCCGGTGTGCCGAAGGTGACTGGCAGCGTCACCTTGCCGATCGGGTATGCCTTCCGACCGGGGACGATGCCGTGGAACATGGTGTAGGTCTTCTCGATCATCGACTGCGGGAGCCGCAGTCGCCTGAAGGTGTCTAGGTACAGGATATTGATGGAGCTGCCGCCATCCATTAATGTTTTGGGGAGCCAGTAGTCTCCCACCTTGGGCTTGACCACTAGGGCGACTCGGCCCGGATACTCGATCCGTGGCGAGTGGTCCGCGTGACTCCAGTGATTGGTTGCTCAGACCAGTTGACGAACTGGGGGATATCTATCTGGGCCACCGTGTTGACGGCGACGGCGCGGGCGATGACCTTCTTCTCGCGCTTCGTGTTGAAGCCTATGAAGGTGTGGAGCGAGCCGGCGACGCTGCCAAATTTTCCGTCGTTTGGCGGGTTGTTGTCGGGGTCTTCTCGCGCGCGTCGTGCCTTCTCGATCTCCTTGAGAGTGGCGGTCGTGATGTGCGTCGCGTGAGCTTTCCTTCCCTGCTGTGAAATACACAAGGTTGGTTAAGAAGGGCCGCGGGGTCGAACCTCAGCTTCGCCTTGTAGTTGCCACCGTCGCGGCGTTGTCCCCCGTCGCGGCGGAAGCTCTTGGGCTCGCGCTGCGCGTGTCCGGCGTTGGCGACGAAGTCGACTCGCCCGTCAGTACGGCGCTTGCCGGTGAGGCGAGTGTTGCTGTAGCGTAGATCGGGTCGTCTCCCGTTGTCGTGGCCGCTCGTGCGGCGGTGTCCTCCCGACTCGTCGTTGGTTTCCTGGTTTGGGTCCTCCTCCGCGTACCTTTTTGCGATCTCCAGGAGATCCGGTATGTTGTTGAGTGTGCGGTACACTCATTTGAGCTTGGCGACCAGGGGCTCATAGCGGCACGAGGTCTTGAAGCAGTGGATCGCGGTGTCTGGGTGGATGCTGACCGTGTTGTACTACATATCTTGCCACTGTTGGACCCAGCTGCGAGTCGACTCGCGGGGTCCCTGGACGCACCATTCCAGGTCCTCGATGGTGGTGGCGCGGGTGTATGAACCCTCGAAGTGCCTGACGAAGGCATCGCGCATCTCTTCCCAGGAGTCGATGCTATCCGCGGGAAGAGTGTTAATACACTGCCTGCACGCCCCCTCCATCATCAGGGGAAGGTAGCGGGCGGCTAGTAGATCGGTGTGGCCGGCGATCCCCATTGCCATGAGGTAGGTATCCAGCCACACGGAGGGATCGTACGAAGGGTCGTACTTCTCTATTTCCTTCGGGGCTTTGAAGTTCGCCGGGTATCTTTCACCTCGGATCATCGGTCAGAAGCATCGGGGCCCGAGTCGGCTCAGCGATCCCCTCGGCTCACCGTCACGGCGGTTGGTGAGGGTATGCCGCAGGTCGTCGGGCTGGCGTGCGCGCCAGCTCTGGTTGTTGATGATGTGGGTGCGGGCGTCGACGGGTTGCCCGTTGGCAGCGACGAAGTTGGTCGCCGGCCGGGGGTCGTTGGTGGAGAGTGCCGTGTTTGCGGGTCGGTGTTGGAGCTGTAGTGGTTCGGGTGGCGGGCAGTTGAGGATGTTCGCCGCCATGGGGCGGCCGCTTGAGGCCGCTCTGCTGCCCGATGAACGCAAGTACATCCGACCCTGCGAATCGACGCCTGCGTTTTGTTGCTCGACCGCTTTGGCGAGCAGAGCCTTGGCGTATTAGATCTGCAGGGCGCCTTCACTAGTGGCCGCGATGTTGTCGACTGCTGCTCGGCCCGCGACGAGGTTGTCCATTGGGGTGGAGAACAGCGGGAGGCCGTTCGCGTCTCGCTCTCGTGAGGAGACCATGATCCTTGGCTGGTCCCTGGGGGTTGCGCGGTTGGGTGGTGGAGGGGCGCCATTGGCCGTTGCCCCTGGTGGGGGCCGAGTGCTTCCTCCTGGTGGCGCGTTCTCGCAATTCGCGCGCTCGGCCGCGCGGGCCGGGTCATTCTCGTCGTCGAAATTCAGGGCGCGCCCCTGGACGATGGGGTTCAGGCGTGACCTAAATCGGAGCTGGTGGTAGCGCGACAGCTCCTGCGCTGTCGCCTGTTCGAGGCGAAATTTTTCGCGCTCAGCTTGTTCCTTGCGGACTGCTTCCGCCAGCTTCAGGTGGAGTTCCTCGACCTCTGTGGCCGTCGCGTTTGGTGGGATCGGTGTGGAGAATGGATCTTCCGGCGGGTCGATGCCAGTCGCCATGTAGCTCGCGGCGTGGCGGTCGGTCCCGTCGCGGAGGTCGGCGGAGTTCTCCGACCCGGAGTCAAATTCGAAGATCCTGAGAATAGAGGGATCCTCGAAGTCTCCGACGTTGGAGACCTGGGTGATGGAGCCCACGGGTGACGCGGCGACAATGGATCCGACGAGTGACGCCGGGGTCGCTGAATCGGCGTCGTCGTTGAGGGCCGCGTCTTCCGCGGCTGCGGTGGTTTCGGCCACGTTGCTGTGGGCCGAATCATACTCGGAGGCGAGGCGGTGAATCGTGCGGACCTGGCTCTCAGAGAGCCGGTCGCGTGGCGGTGAATCGCGGATGCGAGCGGATTCCTCCGAGATGATGACGTCGGTGAGGCCGACGAAGAGGCTGATCGTGCCGACCGGCAGGATCATGCTATGCGTGACGGGTCGCGCCGCCAGGACGTAGCTGCTCGGCAAGATCTGGAGCATCTCGCCTATCACGATCATGCGGCCGGTGGCGATCGACTCGTTGATTGGCAGATTGGATCTCGCCGCAGAACACCGGCCTGATTGGCCAGGCCCCACGATGGGCGCCACTGTCGTGGGAATGACCATGGCAGATGCTGCAATCGGCAGCGAGTAGTAGAACATGGGGCAAGGGCGGCCAGCCATCTGCGGTGCGAGATGAGGGCTGAGACACAAGGGTTTACCCAGGTTCGGCCCCCCGGAGGGTAAAGACCTACTCCTGCTAGATTGTATTATGGTGAGAGTACAATGGGGCGAGCTCGGCGGCTAGGCGGCGAGTCGCTAGGGTATCTGATGGAACGTATCCCCTATGCGTCCTCTAGGGAGGTTTATATAGACTCACCTCCCTAGGGTTTACAGATCTCAACCGAATTAGTTAAGGATTCGGTGATTCTACGACCTAGTCCGACTGGGCCTATCTATGCTTCTGGGCCTTCAGCTTCCAGTCGCTTGAGTCCACGCCTCATCTTGATCCAGTCGCCGTCCTGCAGGCCCACTCACTAGCGCTTGGGCTAGTAGGAAACGTCATGCTGGGTATACCCCGGTAGGCATATCCCCATCACACCCAAAACCCTAGCTAAGGCGCTTTCACCTCCAAGTGCCGCCGCCAGGGCCTCCTCCAAGTCGCCGACTTGGGCTTCCCAAGCCCTAGCCGCCGGCCACACCACCTCCCCTTGGTGCCTCTAAACCGTAGATCGCCAAGGCCCTCTCTTACTCCACCATACTCGCTCCGGCTTAGGCGAAGCCCTGTGGGACCTTCCCTCTACTTCCGACACCACGCCGTCGTGCTGCCGGAATCACGAGGAGAGTGCAACAACCTCCATTTTCTTTGTAACAAGGAGAGGAAGGTCTTCATCAGTCAATGTGTGACCATCGGAAGCGCTGCCGGAACGCAGCGCCGGAAGGATCGTCTACGCGATCTTGAGATCGGCAAGTGTGCGACTACATCACCCACGAGAATCTGCTTTCGTTAACCGCTTTGGAATCTTCGAGGGTGAGTGCTTCTATCAACTCGTTGCTACAATCTAGTAGATAGATCTTGGCTTGTTTGTGTGCATGCGGTAGAATTTTTTTGTTTTCCATGCTACGAACCCCTACATGAACTCCAGGTTAGGCTTAGGTTTGCTTGCCTGAATTCTCTTGGTCTCCTTCTTGTCTCTCTTCCTTCGGTCCTCTTGGACATTCTTGTAGTCATCTTCAAAAGTAATGGCTGCATCCAACAACTGCTGATAAGTTTGCTTATTGGCTAACCTTAGCTGCATCCTCACAAATGGATTTAATCCACGCAGGAAATGCTTCTTCCGCTTCTCTTCAGTGTTTACATCCTCCTCAGCATAGCGAGACAGTTGACTAAACTCCCGGATGTACTTCATGACACTAGTATATCCTTGCTGAAGCTCCTCAAATTCTCTCCGCTTCAACTCCATAACACTTTCCGGAACATGATATTCACGGAATCTCTGTTTGAACTCTTCCTAGGTAAACTCTCTTCCTGGTTGTTGCATGGCCAACTGATTTTCCCACCATGATGCTGCAGGTCTAGTCAGAAGATGAGTTGTATACCTCAATTTCTCCTCATCATTGCAACCTACAGTTTTCAGCTTCCTTTCAGTATCTGCTATCCAGTCCTCTGCATCCATTGGTTCAGGAGCTGATGCAAAAGGTAACGGTCTTGCATTCTAGAAATCATATAAACTCACTCCTCCACCTTCAGGTGCCCTCTGATTTGCTCGTCCTAGCAGCTCTTCCATGAACTTATTATGGGTTTCTTGCATCATTTGCATGCATTGCATAAAATTCTGTTCCATTAACGGCCTCATTGGTGTTGGTGGTGGTAATGCTTCTTGGTTTGCTGCATCTGCATCGGCCTTTTCCTTGGCCTCTCGCTCCATCCGCTGCTGCTTCGTTTACATTCCTACACCCGTATCCATGACCCTCTAGTCCTGCAACATAAAGCGAATACTCATAATTACATCATGCACATGTGTTCTGAGCTCGACTTTACGCACAGAACTAGTCACACAATGAAGATCCAAAGAAAATCCAAATATGCATTTCACATATTTTACGTAATATCATAATGATACAAAGTCATTACAACATATACCATATAGGTATAATCACACAACTACCTTATTACTTGGGGTCCAAAAGACGACACTTGATACTACTAACTAATTGCCTCCTTCTAGTAGTAACTACGCTCATCGTACATGCCTGATGTCCAACCGTGATGACGTGTTGTTCGTCGCACAGTTTGTGGAACATATGGCCTTCCAGAAGGAATATACTCCGTATCTGAAGTGTCAGGACTTGAGTCATTACTCAACCTGAGCGTATTGACTCCCTCCAGCTCAGCTGAAAAGTCTTCAAAAACATATTCAACATTATCTCCAGCCTGCATCTCCTGAGCTTCGTTTCTTGAGTTGTCAACAGGATACGCAGATCCTGCTGCTTCCCAGGTGCTCCCGTGGGCAAGATAGTTAAACACTGGATAATGTATATTCCCTGGGTTTTGAGAAGATGTTGATGATTCAAACACTCTCTCCTCAGGATCTTCTACTTCATCCTGATTATCTATTGACATTGCATTTCTACTACTATTATTAGGATTCATTCTTGCACCCATCCAACTAGATTGTCCAACATTTCTGTCAGAACCATCTGTGGACATGTGGTGTTCATGAGATCCATCATATGATCCCATTCTCCATCCATCTGAATTCTCAATAGGAAGTTCTGAGTCAGAACCATCCTCTGAGCCATGTGGTACTGCATACCGCATATCCATAGTAGGATCATGTATAGGTTCATGTCTTGGTGAATAAGGAAATGTTATAAAAGATTTAGGATCTATAGGTATATCCTTAAAGATAGGTGTTGCACTACTACTTGCTTCTTTCTCTAGCTGGAATACTAACTGCTTCCTCCTTTCCGGATCAGTTAGATCCTCTAACATGTCATTTTTGTCTTCAACAATCACTTGATGGGTCTTATAAAAAGACGCAACGAGTGTTCGATATCTATCCATAAACTTGGAAGCTAACTTATGATGCTTCTTAACCAAAGTAAGATGATCCGGTATAGGCTCTGAGTCTATAGAATCATGAGGTATCACAGAGAATGTGCTACCTTCTAACTCCTTAGTTTTCTGCTCCCGGATATTAGCTATCGCCTCCACAACAGCAACATAATAGGTTGCTAAATGACTCCTACCTTCTCCTATAGGTAGATCATGATATAATCCAAGCTTCTCTGGAAGTTGGATACTCACACGATACTTGGATAACATTCGACCATCAAGGTAAGTGACAGTGTTCACTGGAATTCTAGTTGGACAACTAAAGAGCTTTAAAAGTTGACGAAGTTGGTCTATGAATGATCCTTGATAATCATCAAGAGTATCCTCTTTCCTTACCAAAGTGTGTTTTGGAAACTTTGGTGCCATATCTCTGTATATCAGAAAAATAATTTTGATTAGTATCCAATGACATATTGCATCATAACAAAGAATTATCACACTAAAATATATAACGTAATATTCTCATTGGAATACCCATTATATTACTTTTAGAGAATTCTTTATCGTTGCTAAATTTTCCTACAGGTAATGCCCTTTACTAGGTTTCCAACCTAAGGTCAAAGCAATTTGCTCTGATACCAACTGCGGTGACCCAGCATACCATTGCATGTGTAGTACACTATAGTCGTTGACATGACATCCACAGAACACCGTTCCGTAAATATCACATCCCTCAGAGTGGTACAACAGAAACATTGCGGGTCCATATTACAAAAGCACACACATTATTATTACAATACCGGAAGTTCCAGACTTCCAAATGATCCAACTTACAAACCAAAATATAAAGTGTTCAGCGGAATTTAAAAGTAACAACTCCGACTAGGAGTTGAGCTCAACAGCTTATTCTATAGAGTTCATGCTGCTCGGCTCCATTTGTTACTACTAACTAGGGCGACTTAGTTGGACTCTTTATCATCGACACCATAGCGGATTTCATAATCCACTCCTTCAACTCCTCCAAACAGATCATGTTCCTCGTAGAATACATCTTCCTGGCATTCGGCTGCATACATTGGCACGTCTTCGGGATCCTCATAGTCTAAGCAAGGGATCAAAGGAAAGAATGAGTAACAGTGTTACCCAACAAGTTCATTATATGCAAGGTGGGAATTTTGATGCTCTAACTACCACCTCGGATTACAAATCCTTGGCACTATGCAGTTTTTGTAAATCTTTCTTCAAAGATTGATTTTATTCTGAAAAACTATGACAATCAGCCTTCACAGTTTGACCAGAACTTTCATGGAGTTCCTTTCCTGCCGCGTTCATAGCTCCTTCCCGGAACAGGGAGTAACAAGTTACAGTTCTTACACTCTGCAGAGGTGCGTTACTTTACCCATGAGAGATCAACTCCTTGTTTCACAACCGGGCGTACTTTCCCGTCCACAATTCCATGATGTGGGGCCCAGTAGTTGGTCCAAGCCAATCACTGCCCCCTTCGCGACCCCGCATGCCTCCTTGGTGTACACCATGCCCACATAATGAATTACGGCAATGGTTTGTACAAACCGTTAGATGCCAGAACTATCGTGGGACGATGAGGGTTCCCACCCATATGCTGCATATCCTCTACGAATTACCAATTAATATGCATGCTACGAGGATAATAACCACGACCTGCACATCCGGCTTCATGCGAGAGGAAGAAGATACAGCTGACTTCTCTGTCCCATTCCAAATCTCATGGCTAACGCGTAATATACGGCGCTAGACTGATGTTAGGGGTTATTAAGTCCCTACTTGATTATCATCATTGCAATTAGAACTCTAAGGTCTATTGCTCCATCATATCACCACTTAGGATGATATCTATAATTTCTTTATTTGTGAAAATAATATTTTCTTTCTTTTATAGCATATATGATAACACACAATTTGCAAATACTTTGATAAAGACTCTTCAAAGGACATGAGCAAGTGATGAACTTGCCTTGTGATGGCAAGGTAGTGAAGTCTGATGCTTGCACTGGACCTTGAGCTTCTAGTTCTACAAAAACATCATTATTGCCCGGTAAGGACAATATTTAAAGAAACAAAATGATTATGCAAGTAATATAATGCATTATTTAACTTGATATGCATTCACCCCATTAGTATAAAAAGTTATTTTTAATGATAAAGGATTTATAAATATTACTTTTTAATATTTCTAACATATATTGAATTATTTTATTTTATTTTCCCTTTATTTGACTTTTATTGATTTAATTATTCTTTTAGGAATTATCAATTATACCTTAAAATTGTTATTAAATATTTATTTAGTATTTTTCAAAAATACTTTAATATTAATATATAATGAAAGTGTTTTTTATTTATTTTTTATCATTTGTCAATAATTTTGTAAAATTCCATAAGGAATATATAAATTACAAAATTCTTATAAAATTTTAAATGTCTAAAACTTTATATTTCATTTTATTTGAATAATATGGATTATTGTGAATCCAAAAGTATTTTATTTATAATTTTTGGACTTTTATTTATTTTTTAAAATTTAATTAAGTCTAGGGGTATTTTGGTCTTTTCCTTTTTATTAAAACAGGCCTGGAAATGTTTCTGCGCTGGTTATTCTTATTGGGCCCTGGTGGCCCATTAGTCCTAGACAAAAGAGCCACCCCGGATGGTCTGGCCCAGCTTGGCCCACGCCTCACTGCCTCTCTCTCTCTCTCGTTCATCTTCTCCTCCTCTGACCCCAACCCTGTTGTCGGCGATGCCGCCACAGGCGATTCCCACCGCCGTCGGACGTTCTGGACGCCGCCGTGGTATAACAGGGGGTTGTCGATGACGCTCGTTCGTTCTATCCAATTAGATTCGAGCCTAGGGCTCTCATGTGATGGATCGATGCCGTCCCAAACCCTAGGGTTTGGGGATGGGCATGGATTCAAGTGTTGCCGTGGTCGTCGTGCGTCGAGGTGATGCTCTGCACCTCCAGGCATGATCAGGGTCGCTGCTGTGGCGTCGTGCGGGTTGCAGCGCCCCCTCTGGGGTGCTCCCCGTGCCGCCATGGTCGTCGGCCCCTTTGCTTCCTCTCCTATTCTTCAGCGAGGACCTACGGTGAGTTTGATTTCCCTCCCCTGGTTGTGGCATCCCGCAAAACCACTACTAGAAAATCGCGTTGTTTTTGTGCATTGCATCGTCTTCATCATGCATTGTTTGTCTGAACTATTTCGAAAAGCCTAGTTTTGTTTTGTACAAATACCCCTCTTTGTTTCAAATGCAAAACCCCGATCGTATCGGATATTTTATTTACCTATAAACTAATTGCAAAGTAGCCTTGTTTTAAAATAAACAAAACAAAACAAACACATATTTACAAAACTAATAAAACCTAAACTCTAAATCCTATATCTACCTAGTCCCAATCTACCCACCAACCGCATAGTGCCACCTCACCCCTCCCCCAATTTCCTACCCACCTTGCCACCTCACCAATCCTCTCCCTCACCCCCTCCTTCTCTCACCCAGCTTCCACCTACCCCCCTCACTTACACCCGGGCCCCACTCTGGCCCCACTCTCCACTCAACCTCCCACCCACTCAGCCACCCTCTCACTGTCCCCCGGGCCCCACCGAGCCAGCCACACCCCCACTCATCCCGCCTGACCCACTCCCCTGGTCGCCCCCACCTCCCTCTCTCCTCCCTGGCCCCATCTCCTGGCCCCACCACTTCCTCCTCTCTTCCCCTCGCACCCGCACCGCCCCGTCCCCGTGTCACCTCCTCCCCAACGCGCACCGCCCCGCCTCCCTCCTTCTTCCTCCGCTCAGCCCGCCCACTTGACCCGCGCCCTCTTCCGCCACGGCTCCTCCCCACCCTCTTCCTCGCCGTGGCTCCTCGAGCTCGCCTCTCCACTGCTGGCCGCCTCCTCCTCCCGCCTCCCTTTGGGCTCGCCGGCCACCTCCTCGCGTCGTCGGCCTCTCCCTGGCCATTGGCCTCCGCTCCGGTCCGCACCGCCGGCAACCGCCCTGCCCCTCGAGCCTCCCTAGGCCCCGCCTGCTTGGCCAAGGCTGCCAGCGTCTCCCAACCGCCCGCCATGGTCTTCTCCTCGGCCGCCTGGCTGCGCCTCCGCCTCCAGCCTGCCACCGCCTCCCCATCGCCTCCGGCCCGCGCGCCCCGCCGGAGCCGCCGCTGGCTCGCTGTCGCCATCCTCCCTCCGGCGAGCTCCGGCGTCCCCAGACCTCCGCTTCCCGTCGGCCTCCTCCGGTTCCCCTCATTGCCGCCATGTGCTCACCTCTGCACCCTCCGTCACAGCGCAGCCTCGCCAGAGCTGCTCTCTGTTGAGCACCACAGGCCGACCTCATCTCTGCCTCCGGCCAGTCCCCTCCTTGCTCCTTCGGCCGCTGACCTCGCCGGCGCCGCTCTGTCACGGACCCCGTCACCCTAGATCTCCTCTGCACCGGCGCCTTCCGTCCTCCTACTCCACGGTGTCGCCAAGATCTTCGATGCGGAGACCCCCGTGTACCGGTACCGACGTAAGAGGTGGAACCCGAAGGTCGCCATCATGGATCCACAAGACCTCCTTCATGAACATCTGAAGACACCGACCCATGGAAACCGAAGACCCGGAATCCGGGTCCGAAGACCGAACCCGGGCATGCCAAATTCTTCGGCTCGAAGGACACAGAGGCGACAAGTATGTCTTCCCGGATCTGATGCCCGAGAACCCGGATGCCAAGGTCACCGACACGGAACGACAAGGCCTCCTTCCCGCACCGATGCCGACTTCGTCGCACGCGAAGTTCTTCTTCCCGAATGCCAAGACCGACTCGATGGCGCGGACCCGACAAGATCTGCGCAACGACAAGATCGGCACCGACCAGGGCGGACCCGCTACGCCCCGATGCCGAACCAAGTCCTGCTTCAAGATCTACCTCAGTTGTCCGAGAACGGTCCCGTCGAACCCTGAACTCTGAGACCGACCCCGAACCCCGGAACCCCAAGATCGCCGAACCCTAATGTGTGACCCCTTTCCCGAGCCCTATTTTATAAATGCTAAATATAAAACCTGTTGCGTATTAATCATTCATCTTGCATGCATATTTGTGTGGTTTGGGGGCCTTATGCCGATTCACCTCATAATTAAATATGGGGCCCATATGCGGGCAAATCTAGCCTTATATTGGCCTCATTTAAATTTGCATAGCGAACCGGTAACTTATCTTGCCCTGTTATTACAACATTTAAATTGCGGGGTATCTAAATAACTTGAACCATCTAAATAATTGTCGGGACCCCGGTTCCACTTAATATTGACCTAATTGCATCGCATATTTGCCATGCCATACCTCATACATGCATCATGCTGATCTTCTGCCGTTGTATTAAATGTTGCATCCGGTGTTTCCTCTAGTGCTTTGCTTCTTCACGGACTAGGCCGTTGAGTTGATGCGAGTGTCGACCCGATCTTCGGTTGAACCTTCGGCAATGTTTTCAGGCGAGCATCTCCCCCTTTCTACCTATCTTACTTTTATAGTATTTATTCCCTCCTGTTGATCTATTGCTATCTGTGTTGCGATGCTCTACTTTTCGTACCCGTGATATCCCTTGCAGCCGTATATTGCCTTGGACACATCCTATTACCTGTTGTTTGGTAGATAGTTGGACTTGCGCGTCGTAGTCGCTTGCTCATTAGCTGTTGCGTGTCGTCAAGCGCCACAGTTGTTGGTGTTTTTCCGCATGTTGATGTTGGAGAGGATCTTGGCTTTACTTTTCGTTTACTTTATTTCCTGTTTAACAACTAAAATTGAAGTAACTAAGCAGAGGCACAGGTGGGCAATAGATGTTATTTGGTTGTTAACCGTCCACTTGTGTCTCGTAGGACCCCGAGTACTTGATACCTGTTCCTTGAATTTTCGCGCTATCCACATCCGGGAGGATTATGGGACCCCCCTGAGCCAGAGCTTGATTCATTCTTATTTCTTGGGGCCACAAACTAGTTTGAGGTTTTATTTACTATCTGTCTTGATTCCATTCTTTGGCTTTATTTACGATTGTGCGAGGAGCACACTTTATCGTTTAGGTAAGCGGAATGTTTTGCGGTATCGACAAGCCAGCTTTTGGGTTCCCGATCGTTCTGACCATTGCAAACCTTGAGTCCGTCTCGAGTCAGCTAACCGTTCTTGGGTCTACTCAATGGGGTGGCCCCTAAAATATTCTGAATCCTGTGATTGCTTTGTCGTGAAAGCCTCGTTGGGTTTTGATTTGGTTTTCGAGGTTGATCGGTGTGTGTTGCTATTGGTGCACCCGGGGGTAAAACTTTACGGCCGTGTCATGGTTATGGACGACTTGGAGCACAGTATCTCGATCATAGACAACTATAACTAAAGTAGTGCTATAAATTTGACTTTATAATGACTAGTAATCAGCTTCACTATAATGGAATGGCTAAACAAAACTGCCAACAATTGCTTGTTTGATGTGTCGCTTGCGACCCTTGTACCTGACTAGTAAGTATTGCAACTATAACGGAATGGCTAAATAAAAGTACCAACAACTGCTGGGTTTTAGGATATCTCATGCTAATTGTATTTGACTAGTAAGTGTCGCAACTACAACGGAATGGTTAACTAAAATTGCCCACTGCTTAATATATCAGGATGACTATCTATACCTGACTAGTAATTGCTGCAACGATAACCGAATAAATAAAACTGCCAACGGTGTGAGTTCCTCGGTTGACTTCCTCGTTTGGTCTCGAGGGGGAAACACCAGGATGGGTTTGTTTGATGGTAGCATCGGGTTGGTTCCGCATAGGTCTTTCTTATCCCGCTCTGGTAGCCGCCCGTTGTATCGAGTCTCTATAGGTTGTTTAGTGCATGCTGCCGCTGCCGCTTCAGTCCACCATACCTATGTAGGCGAGTACCGCCGAATTCTAGCCTCGCCGTGTACTGGCCTCAGTAATGACGCTCCTCTTTTTCCTTTGCCCCTTGTCGGCACCCCTTTTGTTTAAGCAGGTTTTGAGATCGACGTCGTTAGCAGGATTACCCTTCTGGCTTGGCACAGGCGAGTTATGGGCGCCATGGTTATTCTTGAGCTCTTAGCCCCATTTGCATCTTGTCCGTAGTCGGACGCCCCATCTTTCAAGGTGATTTGGATCTTTGTACCTTATATCGTAATCTTGACTCATGGAGTCGTTTTGTATATATATATCTACATGGGTCCCATCGAGGACTGTTGTGTAATGTTATTACCGTTTTCCACCCGCACGCAAGTGCTGGTGGCACCTTTGAATCGTTTCTATGCGGGTTTGGCGGGTTTCGCTAAAACTTGCATAGGTCCGATTCGAGGTGTTACAGTGGTATCGAGCTCGGTTGCGATACCCCACAAGTCCAGCCTATAGGATAACCTAGCTAACGGCCGAAGTAGAGTGTCAAAACTATTTTGCAAAATCGGTTGGATAGTTCTGATTAGGTCTGATTTTACTCCTTACCCCTCTGCTATTCTCCTCTTACCTCTACGTGTTTTGAATCCGCTCTCGTCTTTTTCTTCGAGTCCAGGATTTCTCGTGGATGGGTTCCGTCGTACCTTCAGGGTTTCGCTTCCTCCTTGGTAACGGTGTTCTACCATCTGATGTTCATGCTATCTGAGTGGTCCTTTATCTGTGGTACCATTCTTTGTTCCGTGTTTGTGCCTTCCGGTGTTTTCCGATGCGACGACATCATCTACGCCAGATCCGATGCAGAGTCTACATCACTCCTTTGTTCCGAACCTCACTTGTTGAGATCTTCAGTCTGAATTTCGAGAGTTGGTTGCATAATCCGCCTATTCGTGTGCAGAGTAATGGTTTGGGTGCGCGATGGACTGATCCCCATGCCGACTACCCTTTCTATTCGCGCTTGTACATTGAAGTGGGTGAGAATGCATCGGTTCCCTCGTTCTATCGAAGTTAGAGGTGGCTTTATTTGTTGATACCTCTACCTTCGCCCTTTTGTTTCCGGCGTGTTCTCTCGACGATCAGGGACAACGACCTCTTGTTAGTGGTGTCGCGAGGATCTACACGAAGCGATAAGATGCGGATCCCCGACCTCCCTTCCGGTACCATGAGGCGGATCTCGAGGGCGAGATCCATTGTTAGTGGTGTCGAATTGTGGCATCCCGCAAAACCACTACTAGAAAATCGCGTTGTTTTTGTGCATTGCATCGTCTTCATCATGCATTGTTTGTCTGAACTATTTCGAAAAGCCTAGTTTTATTTTGTACAAATACCCCTCTTTGTTTCAAATGCAAAACCCCGATCGTATCGGATATTTTATTTACCTATAAACTAATTGCAAAGTAGCCTTGTTTTAAAATAAACAAAACAAAACAAACACATATTTACAAAACTAATAAAACCTAAACTCTAAATCCTATATCTACCTAGTCCCAATCTACCCACCAACCGCAGAGTGCCACCTCACCCCTCCCCCAATTTCCTACCCACCTTGCCACCCCACCAATCCTCTCCCTCACCCCCTCCTTCTCTCACCCAGCTTCCACCTACCCCCCTCACTTACACCCGGGCCCCACTCTGGCCCCCCTCTCCACTCAACCTCCCACCCACTCAGCCACCCTCTCACTGTCCCCCGGGCCCCACGCCCCCGGGCCCCACCGAGCCAGCCACACCCCCACTCACCCCGCCTGGCCCACTCCCCTGGTCGCCCCCACCTCCCTCTCTCCTCCCTGGCCCCATCTCCTGGCCCCACCACTTCCTCCTCTCTTCCCCTCGCACTTCCTTGCCCGTCCCGTGTCACCTCCTCCCCAGCCTTGCCCGCCTCCCTCCTTCTTCCTCCGCTCTGGCAGCCGCCTCCACCGCAGCCCTTCGTGCCCTCTTCCGCCTCCGCGCTCGCCGGCTCCCCTCCCAGCCCTCTCTTCCTCACCGTCGTGGCTCCCGAGGCTCGCCCCTCTCCGGCCCGTGCCCTCTCCTCCTCCCGCCTCCCGCCCGGGCCGCCCAGCCACCTCCTCGTCGCCGGCCTCTCCACAGCCACCGCCTCGCTCCAGTCACACCGCCAGCAACCGCCCGCCTCGAGCCTCCCCAGCCTCGCCCGGCCCGCCTCGGCCGCCAAGATCTCCCAACCGCGCCCGTCCGGTCTTCTCCTCCGGCCGCGCCTTTTCGCCGGCTGCGCCTCCCGCCTCCTCCAGCGCCCGCGGCCACCGCCCCTCCCCATCGCCTCGGCCGCGCCCACCGCCTTTGGCATTGTCGCCATCCTCCCTCCGGCGAGCTCCGGCGTCCCCAGACCTCCGCTTCCCGTCGGCCTCCTCCGGTTCCCCTCCCTGTCGCTGGCCGCCGCGCGACCCCCTCTGCACCCCTCCATCGCCATGGCGCAGCCTCGGCCAGGAGCTGCTCTGCGCCGAGCACCCTGGGCCGACCTCGTCTCTGCCTCTGTCCAGTCCCCTCCTTGCTCCTTCAGCCGCTGACCTCGCCGGTGCCGCTCTGTCGCGGACCCCGTCACCCTGGATCTCCTCTGCACCGGCGCCTTCCGTCCTCCTACTCCACGGCGTCGCCAAGATCTTCGATGCGGAGACCCCCGTGTACCGGTACCGACGTAAGAGGTGGAACCCGAAGGTAGCCATCATGGATCCACAAGACCTCCTTCATGAACATCCGAAGACCCCGACCCATGGAAACCGAACACCCGGAATCCGGATCCGAAGACCGAACCCGGGCATGCCAAATTCTTCGGCTCGAAGGACACAGAGGCGACAAGTACGTCTTCCCGGATCTGATGCCCGAGAACCCGGATGCCAAGGTCACCGACACGGAACGACAAGGCCTCCTTCCCGCACCGATGCCGACGACGTCGCACGCGAAGTTCTTCTTCCCGGATGCCAAGACCGACTCGATGGCGCGGACCCGACAAGATCTGCGCAACGACAAGATCGGCACCGACCAGGGCGGACCCGCTACGCCCCGACGCCGAACCAAGTCCTGCTTAAAGATCTACCTCAGCTGTCCGAGAACGATCCCGTCGAACCCTGAACCCTGAGACCGACCCCGAACCCCGGAACCCCAAGATCGCCGAACCCTAATGTGTGACCCCTTTCCCGAGCCCTATTTTATAAATGCTAAATATAAAACCTGTTGCATATTAATCATTCATATCGCATGCATATTTGTGTGGTTTGGGGGCCTTATGCCGATTCACCTCATAATTAAATATGGGGCCCATATGCGGGCAAATCTAGCCTTATATTGGCCTCATTTAAATTTGCGTAGCGAACCAGTAACTTATCTTGCCCTGTTAATACAACATTTAAATTGCGGGGTATCTAAATAACTTGAACCATCTAAATAATTGTCGGGACCCCGGTTCCACTTAATATTGACCTAATTGCATCGCATCTTTGCCATGCCATACCTCATACATGCATCATGCCGATCTTCTGCCGTTGTATTAAATATTGCATCCGGTATTTACTCTAGTGCTTTGCTTCTTCACGGACTAGGCCGTTGAGTTGATGCGAGTGTCGACCCGATCTTCGGTTGAACCTTCGGCAATGTTTTCAGGCGAGCATCTCCCCCTTTCTACCTATCTTACTTTTATAGTACTTATTCCCTCCTGTTGATCTATTGCTATCTGTGTTGCGATGCTCTAGTTTTGGTACCCGTGATATCCCTTGCAGCCGTATATTGCCTTGGACACATCCTATTACCTGTTGTTTGGTAGATAGTTGGACTTGCGCGTCGTAGTCGCTTGCTCAAGCGCTGTTGCGTGTCGTCAAGCGCCACAGTTGTTGGTGTTTTGCCGCATGTTGATGTTGGAGAGGATCTTGGCTTTCTTTTCGTTCACTTTATTTCCTGTTTAACAACTAAAATTGAAGTAAGTAAGCAGAGGCACAGGTGGGCAATAGATGTTATTTGGTTGTTAACCGTCCACTTGTGTCCCGTAGGACCCCGAGTACTTGATACTTGTTCCTTGAATTTTCGCGCTATCCACATCCGGGAGGATTATGGGACCCCCCTGAGCCAGAGCTTGATTCATTCTTATTTCTTGGGGCCACAAACTAGTTTGAGGTTTTATTTACTATCATGTACTTATGCCATGTTACTGTTTTATTTACGATTTTGCGAGGAGCACACTATACTGTTTAGGTAAGCGGAATGTTTTCGCGGTATCGACAAGCCCAGTTTTGGGTTCCCAGTCGTTTACAGCCATTGACGCAAACCTTGAGTCCGTCTCGGAGTCAGCTAACCGTTCTATGGTCTACTTAATGGGGTGGCCCCCTGAAATATTTCTGAATCCTGTGATTGCTTTGTCGTGAAAGCCTCGTTGGGTTTTGATTTGGTTTTTCCGAGGTTGATCGAGTGTGTGTTGCTATTGGTGCACCCCGGCCGGGTTAAAACTTTCTGAAAGCCGTGTCCGCGGTTATGGACGACTTGGAGCACAGTATCTCGATCATAGACAACTATAACTAAAGTAGTGCTATAAATTTGACTTTATAATGACTAGTAATCAGCTTCACTATAATGGAATGGCTAAACAAAACTGCCAACAATTGCTTGTTTGATGTGTCGCTTGCGACCCTTGTACCTGACTAGTAAGTATTGCAACTATAACGGAATGGCTAAATAAAAGTACCAACAACTGCTGGGTTTTGGGATATCTCATGCTAATTGTATCTGACTAGTAAGTGTCAACTTCTAGCGGAATGGTTAACTAAAATTTCCCACTGCTTAATATATCAGGATGACTATCTATACCTGACTAGTAATTGCTGCAACGATAACCGAATAAATAAAACTGCCAACGGTGTGAGTTCCTCGGTTGACTTCCTCGTTTGGTCTCGAGGGGGAAACACCAGGATGGGTTTGTTTGATGGTAGCATCAGGTTGGTTCCGCATAGGTCTTTCTTATCCCCCTCTGGTAGCCTCCCGTTGTATCGAGTCTCTATAGGTTGTTTAGTGCATGTTGCCGCTGCCGCTTCAGTCCACCATACCTATGTAGGCGAGGACCGCCGAATTCTAGCCTCGCCGTGTACTGGCCTCAGTACTGACGCTCCTCTTTTTCCTTTGCCCCTTGTCGGCACCCCTTTTGTTTAAGCAGGTTTTGAGATCGGCGTTAGCGAGGTTACCCTTACGGCTTGGCACAGGCGGGTTATGGGCGCCATTGGTTATTCTTGAGCTCTTAGCCCCATTTGCATCTTGTCCGTAGTCGGACGCCCCATCTTTCAAGGTGATTTGGATCTTTGTACCTTATATACGTAATCTTGACTCATGGAGTCGTGTTGTATATATATCATTACGTGGGTCCCATCGAGGACTATTGTGTAATGTTATTACGCCGTTTTTTCCACCGCGCAAGTGCCTGGTGGGCACCTTTGAATCGTTTCTATGCGGGTTTGGCGGGTTTCGCTAAAACTTGCATAGGTCCGATTCTGAGGGTGTTACACTGGTGCTCTCTGTGCTTGCTGATTTGGTGCTAGATATTGGTAGTGTCCTTTCTGGCTACTGTCTGATTCAGATTAGGATGATTATCCATTTAGGGTTCTTGTGATGTGATTGATCATGTGCTGGATGAATTGAATCATGTTTGGATGGTCTGTACACATGCTAAATGATTATTGGCCTGAGGCTTGTTGCTTAAAATGATCTATGATGTTTCTGGTGGCTTACTAGATGATTTGATGCTTGAATTGCATCTGACTCAGATGATGTAGTTGTTTGGGAAACATGGTTGGTAAAGCCAATGACTTGATAGCTTTCCACTGTTTATTTGATTCATGGTCATGATTAGGATAGGATACAGCTACTGTCTTAGTGCTGTTATCTTGGAAATTAACATGTGGTTTGAGATCATCATGATCTCAAACAGTGAAGTGTAACATAGAAATATCCTAGTTATGATTCTTGTGTTAATAGGAAAATGATTAGTTAGTTGATTGTCTGAATCTATGATGATTTACTGTCTTTCCTGATTCATAATGGATTCTTCTTGTGACACCATCATGGTATGGCACACATGTTTGATTCTAAACCATGGATTTGGTTAGTTTATGCTTAAGACAATCTTGGCTTTGAAAGATAAATAGAGATGCTCTTCTCTGAATTCCCTAAGACCAATGATGTTGGTCTAAGGCTTAGGGATTCAGATCTTATCTAATTGGTTCATCTAGATTGTCCTGGTAGTGGTACCAGCTATTCTTTATTGAATCAAAGTTTGAAAAAAATGATAGTAAGCTTAATCAATCTATGGATCCCAAAGATTTGTTTCTAAGGTGCTACCCTTCCTTTAGGGATGTGCCTAGAATAGATCATATGTATATGTATGATTGAATTGGAAAATATAGTTTGACAACCAGAGCAAGGATGTTGCTCTAAGCTCTGGCTGGATCCTGGTAATTTGTTGTTTGCCTTTAGAGTTTCAGAAATCCCTATGATGGATTCACCCCACTTGGGTGCTTTCTGAGGGTTTGTTTTATAAAACAACACATGCTTCTCTCTGAATAAGATGATTATATTATGTGAAGGTTTTATGAAACTCACCACAGAGTCTGATGATGGTGTAGTAAGTTGGTGATGATGATCTTGATCTGGTTTTCGCTGGACTCCTGTGCTTGATCTTGATAACCTGCTCCTCCTAGCTCCTGGGATTGATCTTGCTATCCACCTGATCCATCCCCCTCCTTATGTCACCATCCTGGTGATGTTTGGTTGATCCTTAGTTGGTGTGGTTGCTGGCTGTGGTGCTTGGTTTAGCTGCTGTTTACACTGGCTATTCTTGTGTGCTGTGCAGTGGGGTGATGCACTAGTGCCTCCCACGGCTGTGCTTGTGGTTTTGTGAGATTGGGCTATTCTGTGAGGTTGACAACACACCACATGCATGCTGGTGTGTGTCCTGCCTGTGTTCTTGCTATGCACTTGTGGATATATTCAGAATTTTGAACTTACTCTTACCAGGTTACTTTCACCTGGCTGGTGAATTTGTCCCTCTTGGTTGTCATTTGACTTCTGGCTTTGAATTTATGAAAGATGGATTCTTTCATATTGGTGAAACTTGCCCCTTTTATAAATCTCTCAATGATGATTTGTCAAGTGCATTTCACTAACATAACTGAGAGAAATAATACTAACACTAACCCTCTTTTGTTTTTATTTAATCTTTGTTTTGCAGGTACAGATATATGGATGAAGATTTAGTTTAGGTTTAGTTATAGGATAGTTATAGAATGTTCCAATGTAATTTTCTTATTCTTTTGTAATTTTTCATTTTATTATTTTGTAATTTTCATTTTCTTCAATTGTAATAAAGATTATATTATTATTAATAAAGAATATTCTTATTCTTTATTCTTTTGTAAATTGTGAAGTCTGGAAATAATTTCAGTAAGTTACATTCTTTGTAACTTGTTTATATATTGATAATATGAAATAAGTTTCATATTCATTATTGTTTTTATTTGGATAGAATTTAAGTGGCAATATTTATCTCTTAATTAAATTAAGATTCAAACTTATATCTAATTCATTTGAATTATAATTCAAACACTCAAGTTTTAAAATTCAAAATCATTTCAAAACACATAACTCCTTAAAAATCATCTCAGAGTTTATACCAATCATCCTTTAAGACTAAACCTAATCTCAAAGTATGAAAGAAACATTGATCTCTTAAGATTTTTATTTGGCAAAAAATTTACCCACATTTTCACAAATGAATGCATGCAACATTCCATAATCCTAATTCTACCCTTCGTTAGTTCCTAAATACTAGGATGTTACAAAGGGTATGTATCCGAAAGCTCTCGGTCGTTACTGCATTACTAGTAGATAGATCTTGGGCATCGGGGCGATCCGTCGTAGTAAATTTTTTGATTTTCTGCACCGGAACCCCAAAAGGGACAGGACATCTGTTGAGCTGACTCGGAGTGAAGATTAGACGGCCAGAAATGCGCGCGCGGGGTGATGGCCTTAGATGGCTAGATTTTGCTCAGGCTTAAGCTATAGTATAATATCTACAACAAAAACAGACCGGAGGTTCGTCTCCAACCCCCTCCCAACCCTCTGAGGTTCACCCCCAAGCCCTCCCAACTCACCTGGACACCCCCTCTCCTCTCCCTCGACTGTTATAGTTTCTAAATGCGTCCCTCCGTCGATCGGGCCCTTTCATGTTCCTCTCCGCCAGAATAGCCGGTCGGAGCTGGATGGGAAGCGGCGTCGGAGTAGCTAGGGGCAGGATTAGTGGATTTATGTTGGTACTGGGTTGTCTGCCCGTAGATGGAGGCGGATCTAGGGTTCTGAGTAGCCAGATCCCCAGTGTCCTAGGGCTCCTCGTCGGTCTCCTTCTCGTCGATGGTGGGAGGCGATGCCGGCGACCACCATCATCCTGCATAAAGCTGCGCTAGATGTTGGTGTGGAGTTGCTGAACCCAGATCTAGAGCCCTCTCTGGCCGGTCGTGGTAGCGGGGGGAGATAGCCGGGTTCTGGTGGGGGGAATCAAGGCATTGCATCTCCGAGTTACTCCTTGGTGCTGGCGAGCAGCGCCAAGAGGTCTTTGGGCCTCCTCCTTCTTGATGCTCCACTGGATGGAGCCTGCGGTGGGAGGAGCAGTCGGGGCGGCTCGACCATAAAGCTCGTGGGCTTCTTCGCAGCGTCAACGGCGACAAGTTCTCCGTCCTTCTCTCGGACTGACGTGGTGGCGAGGGAAATAAGTGGGAAGGGCCTAAAGTTGAAGCTGCTTGCGAAGAAAGGGACTGCCTGGTGCTCTCCTCAGGCAGCGATACTGCGTCTTCTCCGGTTTCCTCCAAGCGGAAGCTCTTCGCCACCCGCTATCTCTGGCCAAGAGGATGGCCATGCCGAGCTCGATGGGCCTCTTTTCCTGAGCTTCTTCAACCTCAAAAGGCGGCCTGTGTTCTCCCTCCTCGTGGAACCCATCGCCGTTGTTGGCCCAAATGGTTCATCCCCGGTGCCGACGCCGATGGCCGCGGTTGGAGGCGAGCTAGATGCGGTTTGCATGGTCTTAATTGCGTTTGTCGCTTTCCTGCAAGGTGCTAGTTGTAATTTTTCTTTCTGTTTTATCCCTCTGTGTAAGATGTATCCACTGCTTTATTAATCGCAGTATCTGGGTCCTTCGGGACCTTTCCTGGTTCAAAAAAATAGACCAAACTTTAAAACAATTTGGCTCGGACTTTACAAGATTAATTTTTTATCATAACTTCAATTAGTTAATTTTCTATCGGGGGCAGTCAGACCAAAATTTTGAAACGTGGTCTAACGTCAGTGGCGAAGGCAGGAAAACTCTATCGGGGGGGCAACAATTGTTTTCCTCTTATGAGCTGTTGGGGAGGGCCGAAATAGTAAAATGCAAGATTTTAAGGGGCTTTTAGTATAAAAATCAAGGGGTATAATGAAATTTTCTGCATGTTCAGGGGCGGGGGGCCTGGCCCCTGCTGGTCCCCTGTCTCCGCCACTGCTAATGTAACAAGAACTGGCCAAAATTTAAAACAAATTTGAAAAATATTTCTCAAATTTCCCAATGACAATTAGTGAATATTGCTTTGAATACTTTTTTTTTGAAATATAGAAATTTGACCCAAAAAATCTGAAACTATCTATAGTTGATCATATTTTAAATGATTGGTCTCGAACTTCGAGAGATTATTTTTTCTGGACTTTTCAAACATAAAACGATTGGCTGACTTATTGGATTATTTTTCAAAATGTTTGATAATCTAACCAAAATTATAAGGATTTTTTTTTGGAGAAAAGGGTTTTCCACCGATTTCTATTAAAGAAACCATATGTTTCACAAGCTAATCAAGCAAAAAGGAGTACAAATGAAAAAATAACTAGCAATACAAACTTAAGCAGATCCAATATATGGCATAAAATACCAACCGACTATACAAGTGACCTTTTAACTGAGGACCACCGGGACTAGAGAAACAAAACAAGGAACACATAAGTTACGACCGGAAGCGAAGCAGCAGTACTTCTTTCTTCTATTCATCTTTGACTAGTTATAAGTGCATGCCCACGCGATTGCTACGAGACGACGATGACTATATTTCTATATATAAATGCTTATGCCGAATGTGAAATCCTTGTGATTTTCCATGCCTACTGTATTTCTCTCACCTCGTACCTCTTCGACGATCTATGCGTATAATTTTGATATTCATTTCCGGCACACATGATCTTTGTTCACTCAACTTTGATCCGTTGTCACATGTTAGCCTCACAATACCAGTAAATGTTATAAAGGCTTCCTTTATACATAGATTAATGGTGGTGCTTTTATCAAGTGTCTCATATAAAATTGTATTGGCTAGTCAGTTGGTTATTTTCTTGTTTTACCAAATTAAGCCTAAGTTTGTTGTGTTCTAGAAATAGAAGCAAAAAAGTAATCTTAGTGTCATTAAAATAGCATCCTGAAGCTTTTGAGATAATTTTGCAAGCAAGACCAGTTTAAGAGTGGAAAGAGTGTATCTCCTTTTTTTTCAAATAAAGAAGGAAAATATAATCACTCTGGCACAAATTATATTAATAGCTTGCAAAAATTACAAGCTCCCATTTACATGCATATAGTACATATATAAATCTGTACGATGAGCATAACATCGTATGTGCATGCATCATTTATTTATTTAGCAAGCTAGCTCCGTCTCAATCAGCTAGCTTGTATATATATAGACCCCAAATATATATAGGGGGTACGCATAGTCACGGCCGACACGAGCAAGACACAAACCGGTGGGCGGTGGGCGGTGGCCGGACTGGCGCATCAGCACGCGGCACGGCGGAATCCCACGCTCCCTCCGCCGACGTCGTAGAGAACCTCGTAGGTCTGCTGCTGCACGTTGCCGATGAAGCCGACGGAGCCGTCAGCGCCGCCCGGGGTGGCCGCGAACGCCAGGCAGCCGTCCAGCATCAGCGAGGGCGCGTCGAGGTCCAGTTTGGCGGCGCCACCGGCGAACACCAGGGAGACCTGTTCTCCTGTACTCCTTCGTCAACCTCGCGATCTGCAGAGAGAGAGATCGAGACAGGGAGAGACAAGAGATTTTGTGCTGCTAAAGCGTTGCAGCTTTTCTGTTGCGTCTTTCCTTTTATTCATACTCGGACTAACAGAAAGGAGCGAAAGATCAGGGATCGATCCGATACAGCCGTGCCATCCCACGACCAACGAGCACGATGTGATCACCTCGTCCACTACCCCTACGACCAGGACTCAGAGAGAACTAGTCCTACAGAGTTACAACATGTCACGAACAGACCTCGTGACAGCCAAGGATTATTCAGCTAAAAGGAAATAAAAGCAAAACATAAACATGCACAGGATTATTCATGGCTAACAATCACTCCCTAATCCTGAGCACAGTCTTATTTTCCACCATTCCAATCTTGGATCGCAGCTCCTGAAACCTGATTCTTCCCAAGGGCTTCGTCAGAATATCAGCTAGCTGTTCTTCAGTGTTGACATACTTCACCTCCAGTTTCCCTGCCTCAGCGCACTCCCTGATAAAATGATATCGAAGATCGATGTGTTTGCTTCGCTCATGAAAGACAGGGTTTTTGCTGAGGGATATGGCAGATTTGTTGTCGATGAAGAGCTCGAACTTTCGTGCGTCTTCACCAGACAATTCGCCCAGCAGCCGTGCCAGCCAGACCCCCTGACAGACTGCGCCAGTTCCAGCGACATATTCAGCTTCACAGGAAGAGAGAGTAACAATTTTCTGTTTCTGTGATTGCCAGCTGATTGGACTCCTCCCCAGGAAGAAGAAAGCCCCAGATGTGCTTTTGCGATCATCTTGATCTCCTGCATGATCACTGTCAGAGAAACCCAGCAGCTGCGCTTCTTCAGTTCCCCTAGGAAACCAGCACCCAAGACGTAGCGTGCCGGCAATGTACCTGAGCACATGCTTGACAGCAGCCTGGTGCTCCACGGTGGGCATCTCCATGAAGCGACTCACGTAGCTGACTGCAAACGTGATGTCAGGGCGTGTGTGCACGAGATACCTCAAGCTGCCGACGGTGCTTCTGTATTCAGTGATGTCCACAGGTGCAGCTGTGCTGTTCTTGGTGAGCTTGAGCCTGTTCTCAGTAGGCGTGGAGCAGGGATTGCAGCCAGCCATGCCACATTTCTCCAGAATCTTCTGGGCATATGCGGTTTGAGTCACCATGATGCCAGCCTTGCTCTGCACCACCTCCAGCCCAAGGTAGAAACTCAACCTGCCAAGATCTGTCATGCGGAAGGTTTTGTTCATCTCTTCTTTGAACGCAACGATCCCGCGCTCGCTGTTGCCGGTGATGATCAGATCATCTACATAGATGCCCAGCAGGAGGCGGTCACTTCCTTCACTGCGCTTGTACAGAGCATGCTCTGAGGGACATCAAGAGAAACCCATACGCCGCAGTACGTTGTCCAGCTTCGAGTTCCATGCGCGAGGCGCCTGTTTCAACCCATACAGGGCCTTCCTCAGACGGAGGACCTTCCCGCTGCTCTGTGCCGTCTCAAAGCCGGGGGGTTGATTGACATAGATCTCTTCGTCGAGCTCGCCGTTGAGAAATGCGGTTTTCACATCCATGTGGTGCACCGGCCAGCCATCATGTGCGGCGAGCGCTAGGAGAAGGCGCACTGACTCGAGTCGTGCAACAGGCGCGTACACCTCGTTGTAATCCACGCCATGGCGCTGCACAAATCCCTTGGCCACCAAGCGCGCCTTCTACTTCTGTACAACTCCATTCTCATCGCGCTTCTCCTTGAAGATCCACTTGAGCCCGATGGGGCGATGTCCAGCAGGAAGAGCAGCCAGCTCCCAGGTGCCGTTCTCAGTGATCGAGTCCATCTCGTCACGCATCGCCTGCCTCCAGCAAGCATGCTCGTCGGCCTCGCGGAATGACTTGGGCCCGTCCGACGCAGCCAGGTGGAGCTCCTCTGCATCTGGCTCGCGGACGGCGTCATGAGCAGGCCCGGCCTCAAGGATGTTTTGCAGGGTCCTGAACCGACGGGGGCCGCCTCCGCTGTCTGCAGCATCCAGTGCAGACGCAAAATCAGTAGGAGGCGACGCGAACTCCACCTGCGTCGGTGGCAGTGGTGTAGCAGGTGGTGCCGGCGACATCGAGGCGGAGGGCGATGCAGGGCCTGACGCCGCGTCAGCTGTTGGAGTGACAGTTTCAGAGACCGGCGAGGCTGGTTCGTCAGGTGTGGTTTGGGCACTCCCCTGCGGCTCGAGCGGTTCAGACATGATCAGGTAGTCCACTGTGAAGGAGTTTGAGTTGCCCGATCCCGCCGCTGGTTCCTTGTCCCAGTTCCACTTGGCCCTCTCGTCAAAGACAACGTCGCGGCTGACGCACACACGTTTCTCGACGGGGTCGTAGCAGCGGTATGCTTTGCTGCCTTCCTCGTACCCAATGAGGATCATGGGTCGGCTCCTGTCCTCCAGTTTCTTCAGGTGAGGCCGCACATCCTTGACATGTGCTATGTGTAGGGGTTCGTAGCATGGAAAACAAAAATTTTCTATCGCATACAAACAAACAAGCCAAGATCTATCTACTAGATTGTAGCAACGAGTTGATGGTATAACTTACCCTCGAAGATTCCAAAGCGTTTAACGAGAGCGGATTCTCGTGGGTGATGTAGTCGTACTCTTTCCGATCTCAAGATCGTGTAGACGATCCTTCCAGCGCTCCGTTAAAGCGCTCCCGCAATCGGTCACACGTTCGGTACTCAAGAAGACCTTCCTCTCCTTGTTCCAAAGAAGTGCGGAGGTTGTAGCACTCTCGCGATTCCGCAAGACAACGGCGTGGTACCGAAGTAGAGGGAGATCCCAGGCCGCCTTAAGCCGGTGCGAGTATGGTGGAGCTTATGAGAGAGGCTATTAGTGGTCTAGTAATTAGACACACCAATTAGAAGGCTCTAAACCGCTGGCTAAAGCAATTAGAAGCTCTAAACCAAAACGGCTCTAAACCGGAGATCTAGAGTAGAAACTTATGTGTCAATTGGAGGAGCCCTGCCCCTCCTTTTATGGGAGGGGGGTCATGGCGCGCCAGGGGAGGGAGGGAGTCCCTCCCCAAGTCGGCCTTGGGCTGGGCGCCGGCCTGGAGGAGTCCAACTCCTCCTCCAGGTTGGTTCCAACTCCTCTTGCTTGTTTCCCACAGTTTCTTGTTTTGGCAGTTTGACTTTCAAACTGGACATTTGACTTTTCTGTTTTAGGATTCAAATTAATCCTTTATTTGGGACAGCAATAACACTTAGTACATGATGCAATCATTCAATGAGCAATGACACATTCATGTACCCTTCCCCCCCGGAGTGCCGGACAATCCGGAACCTTCTAGAACATTCCCGATGAAAACACCGGAATCATTCCCGAACTCAGAAACGGGACTTTCCTTACTTGAATCTTATTCTCGACCATTCCGGATCACCTCGATATCCGGATCCCATCCGAGACTCAACAACATTCGGTCTCTTTCTCATAATACCATAACTACTCAAACAACGTCGAATCCTTAAGTGTGTCTCCCTACGGTTCGTGAATTATGCGGACATGATCGAGACACTTCTCAACAATAACCAATAGAGGAATCTGGAAATTCATATGGCTACATATTTCTACGATTACTTTGATCGAATGAACCACTTACATACGATACCAATTTCCCTTTGTCTCACGATATGTTACTTATCCGAGGTTATGATCGTCGGTATCTACGCATACCTAGTTCAACCTCACATCGATAAGTACTCTTTCTCGTTCCGTGATATGTGATCCCTTGTGACCAAGTCACATGCTTGCAAGCTAATTGGATGACATTCCACCGAGAGGGCCCAGAGTATATCTATCCGTCATATGGATGGACAAATCCCACTCTTGATCCATGTGTTTCAACCAATACTTTCCGAACACTCAATGCCACTTTTATAGCCACCACATTACGGTGTGGTGTTTGATGACATCAAAGCATCCATCCGTAAAGGTGATATGCATGATCCCATGGTCGAAGGAATTAGGTTACTATGTATCGAAAGCATATAGCAATTGAACTATTGAAATGACTTGATCTTTATGCTACGCTTATCTATAGGAGTATGTCCATCACATCATTCTCCTAATGATATGATCCTGTTGTTAATAACATCTCTATGTTCATGATCGGAAACCATGATCATATATTAACCAACAAGCTAGTTTAACAAGAGGCTATACTAGGGACTCTTATTTTAGTTTACAAATCACACAAGTATTAATGTTTCCGTTAATACAATTTTAGCATGGTATGTAAACATTTATCATAAGTGTGAAGATATGATAATAACCACTTTATTATTGCCTCTTGGGCATATCTCCAACAGTCTCCCACTTGCACTAGAGTCAATAATCTAGTTTCAAACCTTTGTATATAACACCTATGGCTTTCCGGTTGTATGTACACGATTGCTAGTGGTCAACTCGATCTCGGATCCGACACTTCCAGTCCGTGTGTAGTTGCATGTCTTTGCGTCTCTACGCATCACTCATTCTCTAATGAGATGGCTTTGTATAAATTTGGTCTTTCGGTGTGACCTTTAGCTCTTTGGGGTTAAAACATGTTGATAATATTGTCGCACAATATATCTTCATAGTATTATCCCACTATGAACTACACCTAGTTTGATAACAAACTACTTGACACAAATGCCCTCTTTTGTTGCTAAAATAGCAGTTATATACTTGGCCTTTTGTTGTAGTATCTGTCACAATGTCTTAACTTTGGAACTCATCCAAATCCATTATGGAACTCACATTCCATTATATTGTGCCACCCTTAGTTTAGATTGAGATAAACTTAATTTGTACTTTGTGACAAAGCTAGTATCAATGTAGTACTTTTACAATGAACTAACCATCTATTTGTCACTTCTACAAATATTATACTCTTAGTTCTTCCAAAAGATCATAAGAATATCCTTACTATTGTCCAATGATCATCTTACGAATCATTCTGGTATATGCTCACAATATTTAGAGCATAGGACATATCTGGATTTGTACATGTCACAGTATGATATAAATACTCTTTGTGATTTTATACATCAAGTATCAATCTATACTTGATTATTTGTTTCACTTTACCAAATGTCAATACACTTGAATATATCATCAACATTGAATTTATTCAATCCTTTCTGTGTGACAAGAACCTCTCTTGTAGTTTCTATATTGAACTCATTCAATATCTTGTCTATGTACTTCTGGCACAACCATATTAGCGTCTATTGATGCCAAATATTTGGGTTTTGCCTAAGTCTTTCATCAGGATGAAATTCTTAATATGTGTTAATAAAAGATACATCTTTTCTAATCAACAATATGTCTTCCACATAATGTATTAGAAATATGTCTTAGCGCTCCCACTTAATTTCTTGCAAATGCAAGCATCTCCATTGTCTCTGATGAACTTTTAAACTCCTTTAACAGTTTCATCACAGTGAAGATTCCAACTCCGCGATGCTCACTTTAACCATTGAAGTTTGCATATGCTTTTAGCATCCTTTGAATTAACAAAACCCTATGGACCATGTTATGCACATGTCCTAGGTAACGATTCTATTAGAAGAACTTGTTTTGTTTATTCAACTACCATATAACAAATTATATGTAGTGGTTGCTACATTAATCCGTCTAGACTAAATATCGCTATGAAAGATCAGATCTTGTCATAGTCAACCTTTGAACATTGTTGTGAACTCTTTCCCAACATGTCGACTATTTCATAGATGTAAAACATCCATGTCTATTTCTTTATAGATCCAAACACAACTGTAAGGTCTTACACCTTTCTCGAGGGTCCTTCAAGTTCAAAACTTGATTTCTCGTGTATGGAACTATCACGGATTTTATGGCTTCAAGCCATTTGACGGAGTCAGGGCCCATCATCGCTTCTTTGCATGTAGTCGGTTCATTATTCTCAAATAATGATTCAACCCTCAAATCTTGGTATTTGATTGTTTACCCGACCTACTTGTTTCAATAGGAACTTAGATCTCCGTGATCACAACCTTTGAGGCACGTGAGCCATGAGCATTGTTGCTGCCTCCGGAACACTTTTCGGCGCTGCGCAACTCTGCACATATAGCTAAGGTTCTTTTAACCTTATCAAAGTTCTATTGTCCTCCCACTTAACTTTTCACGAAAAATTCCTTCTCAAAGAAACTTGACGTTCTAAGCGACAAACACTTTTGTCTCTGGTGTTATGGAGGAATACTTAACAGTTATTCAAAATAACATACAAAGACAGGTTCATCCGACTTTGGTTGCACACATCTTTCTTATGCATAGCATACCAATGTTTAAGAAAGGACTACTTGGGTTTTATCCCAAACCATAACTTTATATGGTGTCATTTCAACGGATTATGATGGAGCTCTTTTCAGTGGAAAAACGGTAATCTCTAAAGCTTTTAATCTTTAAAATACAATGACAGTTTTATGAATTACACCTTCGATCTTACCATGTCAAACAAGATTTAATTACATATCTCGAATGCTCCATACTCTTATGGTGTTTCGGGAAATGCAAATCCACGGAACGATTCCTTAAATCTTAGGTATTATGCTAAACTCTGTAACTCAAATATCTTCCTTTATGATCTTTATCATAAACTGTTTATATTCTTGTTACAATGATTTTGCACTTCATCTTGAAAGTCTTTGAACTTTTCAAATGTTTCATACTTCATCCTTATTAAGTAAATATTCATATATTCACTCAAATTTTCGGAGAAAGCATATGAAGTTGAAATCCATCGCTCTTGACTACACATAATAGACTTCGTACAACAATATGTACAAATTCCAATAAGCTAGTCTTTCGTTCCCTTTTGGCCTATGAACGAAGTTTTAATTATCTCTAGGAAAGTTTCACAAGCGTCATTTGATCAAAATCAAAAGACTCCAAAATTCCATACATATGGAGTTTCTTCATGTTTTCTTTCCAATATAATTTAAACGGCGATGTCACTTCCTAAGTGATCTTTTCAATCAATTTGTCTTTCGACATCTTTAGCATTAGCTTTATGGATGTGATTTTTCCAACGAGATTTGTGAATCATCCATCTTTTATGGATTACGGCAATTATTTGAACAACCCTTTTGTTCTCATAACACCTGATAAAACAAATCTTGAAGGCAAGCTTTGATGTTTAACGAGCAACAATAACCCTTTATTTGTTCTCGATGAACATTATCACATATTCTTTTGCTAATTACTTAGGCCACTGTAGTTCATGAATTCTGTTGTTTTGTATGACAATTCATACCAACAAATTCAGTATCAAATACTTAAGAACCACATTGTTTAATAAGCAAAGAATATAGCCATAACATGTATATCATCTATATACTTAAATTGAACAATTCTAATCTTTTCTTTTCTGCCATATATTTATGAGATTCTCTTTCAGTATTTCCTTTTCTGTTTGAAAGAATCTATCAATATCAATAGTGGAGTCATACATATGACACATAGTCCAAAGCGTGTATAGTTAAATACCAATGTCTTTGGACTTGCACCTTGAAGTAGATCACCATCATCAAATGTTTGGTGTTCTTTCAAATTCCTTTATTTAGTAATCTCTTGGTGTAGTAAATATTTTTACCTACATCAAATATTCATCCTTATCATGGAATCGTCCATGATCAAACTACGTTTAGCTTGTAACGGTGAATCGCAAGTATAATGTTGCTCTCCAAAACCTCTTGGAGGATTAGGACAACTAGTGTCTCCAACCTTTTGCAAATTCTCATCAAATATGAGAACATGACTTTTGCCATATTATACTCTATCATGTTGTAACCAATACTTTGTTTCAGATATCACAATATCTTCCACATATCATGGTTTCTGAAACAAATCTTTCAGATCCTAGATAACCTTGATATTAAGAGAATCCTTTGAATATCAAGAATCATGGAGACAAACATGATACTTATATACTAACACTTGGAATTGTTACTCTTGAATTATTAAACTTCATGGAGTAACCGGAACTTACTGAAAGTTTGCAATAGGACTTTTAAACTTTAGATTAACACTTAAAACAATACGATACCAGTTCGTAAAGTATCTAACCAGAATTCTATAGTTCTATCATCTCAATTATAACTAAGCGCAAGGTGGTAAACGGATGCCAATGACTACAACAACTATGCAAATTCACTTTGATTTAGTTTATGATAAATTGAGTTCTAATTAATAATTAAATTAATCTTGGTGAACTCCCACTCAAAACAATATCCCTCACATTGTTTTAGTGATCACACGAACCAAATTCACCACATCAAAACCGATCATCACGAGAGTTGATGTAGCTTCAATGGCGAACAATCAACATGTTCATCATATCTACTATATGACTCATGCTCTACCTTTCGGTAATCCGTGTTCCTGAGGCCATGTGCATACATGCTAGGCTCACAAGATCAAACCTTAGTTTCGCATGAGCAAATCTGGCTTGCTCACGTTGTATACACTTGCGTAATCTATCACACCCGATCATCACGTGGTGCTTCAAACAACAAGCTTTAGCAACGGTGCTAATCGAGGTGAACACTTTATGATTTGAAATTCATGTGCATGAGGGATCATCTTATAATGCTACCGTCGCCTACTAAGCAATACAAGATGCATAAAGGATTAACATCACATGCAATTCAATATATATGTGATATGATATGGTTTTCTTCGTGCCTCCGATCTCCATCTTCAAGCACGAACATGATCTCCATCATCACCGCATTGCATCAAGGTCAATGACGCTTCTCCATGGTTGTCGCCCGGCTTCAACTATTACAACTACTTTGAATAGACACGGGTCTTAACATAATTTAAAGACAACCATATGGCTCCTGCCGTTGTCGACTTACAATAAGGAACATTGCATACATCAAATATAATCACAATTATGGCCATATCACATCATCAAGACACCTCGCAAAACAAAGTTAGACGCCTACTTTCTTTGCATATTTTACGTGGTTTGGGGCTTTCAATAAGTGTCGTTCTAACTTACGAACAAGAACCACAACATTGATACTAGCATTGTTGATCACCCGTTGTAAATTGGATCTTAACTATGCTAGGAGAAACATGCACCATAAAGCCACTTATGCAATACAAGTTACATGTCAAGCGTGGAGCAAGTCTCATGAGCGATGTCATGTAAGGTTAGCCCGAACCACTTCATCCCAACATACCGCAAGATGCAAAGTACACAAAAAGCAATCTACAATAAAGCATCAACGCCCACAATGACCATTGTGTTCTACTTCTGCAACAGATCTACATATAGACACGGCTCGATACCCTTTGTAGGGGTTCGTAGCATGGAAAACAAAAATTTTCTATCGCATACAAACAAACAAGCCAAGATCTATCTACTAGATTGTAGCAACGAGTTGATGGTATAACTTACCCTCGAAGATTCCAAAGCGTTAAACGAGAGCGGATTCTCGTGGGTGATGTAGTCGTACTCTTCCGATCTCAAGATCGTAGACGATCCTTCCAGCCACGCTCCTAGCAGCGACCGCAATCGGTCACATGCCTGCTCGACGAAGACCTTCCTCTCCTTGTTCCAGAAAATGGAGGTTGTAGCACTCTCCTCGCGATTCCGGCAAGACAACGGCGGTACCGGAAGTAGAGGGAGATCCCGCAGGCTTCGCCTTAAGCCAAGTAGTATGGTGGAGCTTATGAGAGAGGCTATTAGTGGTCTAGTAATTAGACACACCAATTAGAAGGCTCTAAACCAATTAGAAGGCTCTAAACCGCTGGCTAAAGCAATTAGAAGCTCTAAACCAAAACGGCTCTAAACCGGAGATCTAGAGTAGAAAGTTATGTGTCAATTGGAGGAGCCCTGCCCCTCCTTTTATGGGAGGGGGGTCATGGCGCGCCAGGGGAGGGAGGGAGTCCCTCCCCAAGTCGGCCTTGGGCTGGGCGCCGGCCTGGAGGAGTCCAACTCCTCCTCCAGGTTGGTTCCAACTCCTCTTGCTTGTTTCCCACAGTTTCTTGTTTTGGCAGTTTGACTTTCAAACTGGACATTTGACTTTTCTGTTTTAGGATTCAAATTAATCCTTTATTTGGGACAGCAATAACACTTAGTACATGATGCAATCATTCAATGAGCAATGACACATTCATGTACCCTTCCCCCCCGGAGTGCCGGACAATCCGGAACCTTCTAGAACATTCCCGATGAAAACACCGGAATCATTCCCGAACTCCGAAACGGGTCTGTCCTGATATGAATCTTATTCTCCGGACCATTCCGGATCACCTCGTGATATCCCGGATCCCATCCGAGACTCCGAACAACATTCGGTCTCTTTCTCATAATACCATAACTACTCAAACAACGTCGAATCCTTAAGTGTGTCTCCCTACGGTTCGTGAATTATGCGGACATGATCGAGACACTTCTCGAACAATAACCAATAGAGGAATCTGGAAATTCATATGGCTCCCACATATTTCTACGATTACTTTGATCGAATGAACCACTTACATACGATACCAATTTCCCTTTGTCTCACGATATGTTACTTATCCGAGGTTATGATCGTGATCTCTCGCATACCTAGTTCAACCTCACATCGATAAGTACTCTTTCTCGTTCCGTGATATGTGATCCCTTGTGACCAAGTCACATGCTTGCAAGCTAATTGGATGACATTCCACCGAGAGGGCCCAGTATATCTATCCGTCATATGGATGGACAAATCCCACTCTTGATCCATGTGTTTCAACCAATACTTTCCGAACACTCAATGCCACTTTTATAGCCACCTGTTACGGTGGTGTTTGATGACATCAAAGCATCCATCCGTAAAGGTGATATGCATGATCTCATGGTCGAAGGAATTAGGTTACTATGTATCAGAAAGCATATAGCAATTGAACTATTGAAATGACTTGATCTTTATGCTACGCTTATCTATAGGAGTATGTCCATCACATCATTCTCCTAATGATATGATCCTGTTGTTAATAACATCTCTATGTTCATGATCAGGAAACCATGATCATATATTAACCAACAAGCTAGTTTAACAAGAGGCTATACTAGGGACTCTTATTTTAGTTTACAAATCACACAAGTATTAATGTTTCCGGTTAATACAATTTTAGCATGGTATGTAAACATTTATCATAAGTGTGAAGATATGATAATAACCACTTTATTATTGCCTCTTGGGCATATCTCCAACACTATGCTCCCAAAGGTACGCAGGTGCGCGACGTCTGGGCGCACGCCATGCCACACCTCGTAGGGGGTCATGCCGGTGACACTCTGTGTGGGTGCCCGATTCAGCAGGTAGACAGCGGTGGTGACCGCTTCTCCCCAGAATTCCCCAGGCATGCCCTTCGCTTTCAGGAGACTCCGCGCCATGCCGACAATGGTCTGATTCCGGCGCTCCACGACCCCATTCTGTTGAGGAGAGTAGGGGGCCGTGAGATGTCGCTTGATACCGTTGTCAGCGCAGTAGTCGAGGAAGTGCGCCGACGTGAACTCGCCACCCCTGTCCGTGCGGAGCGTGCGCAGGTGTTCCCCAGACTCCAGTTCAGCTCTGGTGCGGAATCGTTTGATCGCCTCGGCGGCGTCGCTCTTCTTCTCAAGCAGAGTGATCCACATGTACCGACTCTTGTCATCGACGAGGAGAAGGAACAGCTTCTTGCCGCTCGGAGTCGCGGGCGTGATCGGCCCGCAGATGTCGCCGTGAACAAGCTCGAGCGGTTTGTCGGCGCGAAACTTGGCCAGGTGTGGGAATGGCGCGCGGCGGTGTTTCCCGGCCAGGCAGCTGTCACACAAAGCATCAAGGTGAGACAGGGCAGGCATACCACGTACCATCTCGTTCCTGCCAAGTTTTCCAAGGGAGTCGAAGTTTAGGTGGTCAGCGGCCACACAGCCACGGTCTCGCCGCCGTGGCCGAGGGACACGGGTTGGTCCACCTTGAGGTCGGCGATGTAGAGGCAGTTGCGCCCACGCGTCACCTTGGCCAGGAGACGACGGCGGTGATCACGCACGGTGCATGAGCCGTTCTCGATGAGGACCTGGCAGCCGAACTCGTCCAATTGGCCCAGGCTCACGATGTTGTTCCTCAACCTGGGGATGTAGTACACTCCACCCAGTGCGCGGTGACCACCGCCCTTGCACTTGAAGAGGACGGTGCCGCGTCCTTCGATGGCCACCGTCGAGCCGTCGCCTAGCTTGACAGTCCCGTGCACCGTCGTGTCGAGCTCGGCGAAGGCAGCGCGCCAGCCCGACATATGATTGCTAGCGCCAGAGTCGAGGTACCAGCCTGGCTCAGTTTCCTCGGCGCGCCCCAGGTGTACCTGAGCACGCTCTTCGACGAGGTGGACGCCGTCCGTCGGCATCAGCGGCTGGTTTGTGTCGACGGTGACGGCGCTCAGCTCCACCATCAGGAACGCGGGCTCCTCCTCGTCAACCGGCTGGACGAGGTTTGCCTCGCCCTCTCTTCTTCTTGCGCACTCACGCCTAATGTCCTTTATTGTTGCGAACGGCACCGTCATCTTCGAGGGCCGCCGATCGCGGTGCCGCCCTGGCACCGTCCTTGCCACCGCCGTGGCGGTTCTTCTGCTGCTTGCCGGAGCTGGATCCTCCTGATCCAGGCTGGCGGCCAGAGCAGCGGGCACGCCACTCCTCCTCAGTAAGGAGCACGCGCCCTCCGGTGTCAGCTTCGGGTTCGCCACGCCCTTCCGAGGCGGCGAGACGCCCGCTGAGTTCATCTATCGACATGTTCTTTAAGTCAAGTAAGGTCTCAATCGAGCAAGCCATCTGTGCATACCTGGGCGGCACAACGCGTAGGATTTTTTGCACGCCGTCGAGCTCAGACGTGGTGTCTCCAAGAGACTGTAGCTCGCTGACGACGCTCGAGACGCGGAGGGAGAAGTCCTCGGCGCTCTCGCCGTTCTTGAACTGGAGGTTGTCGAAGTCCTTCCGAAGCCGCTGCCGGCGTGCTTCGCGGACGCGGTCCACGCCGACACGCATCGTCTTGATCGTGTCCCATGCGACCTTCGCGTCGTCCTTCGCGGCGAGGACTTGGACCATCTCCGGGGGCACCGAGCTCAGGATGGCGCCGAGCGCCTGCCGTTCCTGCCGCTCCGGCGCGTCCCCGGTCTCGATGGCGTCCCACAGCCCCGCGCCCTGGAGCTTGACGCGCATTAGGATAGCCCACTCCGTGTAGTTGGTCTTCGTGAGGACGGGCCAGGAGCCGGAGCCGCCGCCGTCCCTCACGATTGTCTCCCTCACCACGACCTCGCCGCCGCCGCCACCCCTGCTCCTGCTGCGTCCGCGGCTCAGCGAGCGCACGCGACGTGAGGAACCCGACGCCGCGGGTGCCTGGGACTTGGCGGCTGCCGCCTGCGTGGCTGGTGGAGGAGGAGTCCCAACCATGGGGTCGAGGGCTCTGATACCAATTGTTCTCCTGTACTCCTTCGTCAACCTCGCGATCTGCAGAGAGAGAGATCGAGACAGGGAGAGACAAGAGATTTTGTGCTGCTAAAGCGTTGCAGCTTTTCTGTTGCATCTTTCCTTTTATTCATACTCGGACTAACAGAAAGGAGCGAAAGATCAAGGATCGATCCGATACAGCCGTGCCATCCCACGACCAACGAGCACAACGTGATCACCTCGTCCACTACCCCTACGACCAGGACTCAGAGAGAACTAGTCCTACAGAGTTACAACATGTCACGAACAGACCTCGTGACAGCCAAGGATTATTCAGCTAAAAGGAAATAAAAGCAAAACATAAACATGCACAGGATTATTCATGGCTAACAAGACCTTGGGCAGCTTGACATTGGGGAAGCGTGTGAAGTCGTAGCAGGTGTCGAGGTTACGCACGGGAGGCGCCAGCGGGCCGTACGCTGCCATGGCGGTCCTGAAGGCCGCCCGCAGCGCGTTGTAGGCCTGTGGCGGCAGCTGCGTGACGACGGCGCTGGAGTCCATGACGGCACCGGCGGAGAAGGCCGCTGGCGGCACGGCGAGGCGCTTGCCGGCCACGGTGATGGCCTCGAGGCGCACGATGTAGAAGGTGGGCGCACGCTTGTTCCTGATGAGCGGCGTGCGCGCGAACCGCGAGGAGGCCCCCACCGGCCCGCCCAAGGAGAGGAAGCCGAGGGAGCTAGGCAGCGGGACGCAGTAGGAGAAGGCGTTGCCGTAGTCCTTGGCCGTCTGCGCCAGCAGTGACTGGGTGCCGCCGCCGAGCGCCAGGACGCCGGCGGTCTGGTCGCTGAAGGATCCCTTGACGGCGTGGCTGCAACCGAACTGGAAGCGCTTGACCACGATGGCCGGGGAGAGCGTGAGCGTGTCGGTGATGTACGTCCCGGCCGTCGCCCCGCCGCCAGAAGTTGACACGCATCGCACTGCTTGGAGGCGGAGCAGCCATTGCCGTAGCTTCTGCCGAGGCGAGTGCAGGCAGGGGAGGTGCAGGGGATCGGGGCGTATGTGGTGGAGTTGGCGGGATCGTAGAATGGATCCTTCTGGGTGTGGCACTGCGGGTACGGGCAGGGGAGGCATTGCACCCACGTGATGTCGCTGCTGGTGTCGATCACCATCGTCTGTCTCGCCGCGGGCACCACCGTCGTCATGGCCTCCTCCTCCAAACTGTGGGTCTAAAAACCCAACAAATTTGAACATTCATTAGTTCACAGAATTTATTTGGTGCTAAATTAAATGTGATTATCTGAGAGTGCAACAGTATTAATAATTTCATTTTTTTTTCTCTTACCGGGGCAGCGGTAGGGGCAGGGACAGCACATTTTGCATTACCGAGATCGACGCCCGTCGTCCCCATACCATTTTTCTCAGAAACGCCGCTGGTGGTGGTATCCGAGTTTACATCCTCACCGACGCCACCGCCAGAGAGCTTCCTGCGTATGTAGCTGGTGCGGAGCTGGTCCCACTTGAGCATGTCGTCGACGGCGTCCTCCTCCATCGCCGCCGCAGGGGAGGACGCGCATGGGCCGTGCGGGCGGTTCATGGGCACCCACCTCACACCGTCGCCGGACGGCGTCACTGTTTGACCGTGCATCCATATCTATTGTTAGCTCAAGGAGGTCCAATAAAGAGAACTAAGGACTACTACCTCCGTTTCATAATTCTTATCGTGGTTTTAGTTTAAAGCTAAAACCACGACACTAATTATGGAATGACACTAATTATGGAATGGAGTTAGTAATTAATGAACTAATATACTAGTATGGTACCCTTGTGTCCGGAGCACACGGCGTCTCTTGCTGTGTTGTGTTCCAGGGAGCTGGTTGCCACCACCATGAAGCCCTCGAGTTCATGGTGATGTTGATCTGCTGCATGGGTACCGACACGAGAAGAACCCGAAAAGCCGATCAGGAGAAGAAGAAATAGGGGCGGGAAAGCAGAAACATTCATGCTCACACGAACAAAGTATCTGCGTTGAAATGTGGGCAACAATGTTGGCTAGTCGATGGTTTGATGATTTCCCAGGTCCTCCTCGCTTGCTCTATATATATAGAGAGAAAAGAAATAAAATGCACACGTATGCTCGAAGAAGCAGCCATACACAAGGAACAATTCCATCGGCCTGTGATTGGCACAACGTATTCACACGCCTTTGCTTTGCAAGATTTTCTGATATTCACCTTTTGTTTTCAATATTGCTACTTATCTTTTCTGAGTGCTTCGTGCGTACCGCAGAAAACCATGCATGTATGATGGACGATATGCCTCTCTCGTCGTGAAACAAGTTCTTCGATCTCCATCATCTGCTTCCCCTTGGGAGCGCCCCTACCAGTAGTCGCCTGCGTCGCCACCCCTTGCCGCCCCAGGCAGCAGCCATGTGCGCCGCCGCCCGTGCCCCCCCTCCCCCCCTCCCGACCGCAGCCGCTTGCCTGACTGCATTATTGACCCGGTACATGGCATCGATGGTGTCCTTTGAAACCGTCTTTTTCTATTTGCAAATAATTTATTTGCCGAGTGCTAAGAAATTACAGACGGCAAAGATGACAGTTTGTCGTGCACCCCTCGGCAAAGACAGATACGAGGCACACAACGAAGATCCGTCTCACGGCAAACTAACATGTTGGACGGCCTCGTCAGACCGGCTACCATTGTCAATTACTTTGTGTTGCCGTATACTGGAAAAAGCACACGGAAAGGCCTTTGCCGTGCGTTGTTTCAGAAGCACACGACAAAGACCTTTCATGTGTATTTAGTATGTTGCCTTGTGTTATTGCCACACGGCAAAGATCTATTTTCCCCGTAGCCACTCTGTCATCTTGAGCTCTACTGGCATGGCAACGTAGGAAACTGATCAATGTGGTATCAACCAAGACATTCCGGGTTCGAAATCTAGTTAACCAGTTTTGCGGTATGATCTCACTTCAAAGGCCTTTCTTGGATTGATGACCAATTCTCAACTTGCCACATGGCCATGCAATCAGGAGGGAGTTGTCACCCGATCGTCAGTTCCGAAATCCGGTGGTTCTTGGTCTGTCATGCTAGAACACCGAAAGTCTCACGCGTGGTCGTTATATTTTCTGTATTTCTAAGTGTCTTGAAAGCAAAATTGTTGAAGGTCTATTATTTTGACTAGAAAAACTAAATTAGTATTATTCTGTAAGTAAATATAAATAAATTTGTTATATGGAACATAGACAAGGTAATAAACCACTCTGGCTTCTCGCGTGAATGTTCCATCAAATTCTTTTATTGCAGTCGCCATAGCACGAACATGACTCCTAGTCAGCTGGTACATATACTTATAAAATAACCGCATCAAAGGGTGAAAAAAATTCAGGTCAAGGACTATTACTTAAATACTAGGAAATAATTTGCTGTTTGTCACGTATATACTATACGTGAGTGACATCCAAAGTATAAAGCATGCATGAGCTAGTTTGTTCATCTATATATTGAACTAACACGAATGTTCCATGTGAAGACTAGAATTCGTAAAGAAAGGCATAAAGAAGCAGCTAGTTTTATCTGCTTCATCATTAAAAGTACAAAATATCATTAAAAGGGATAGCTATGAGATAGGTTTTGTTAGGCGGGAGCAGAATAAAGCAAGTCATCTGCTTGCGTCTTGTGGTCGAGCTTCAGATAGAACTATGACTTGGCCACGCTTGGGGCCGGATGAAGTCCTGGCTTGTTGCCAGACAGATTGTAATGCTGTAATTTAAGTAATACAAATCTCCATTCACAGAGAAAAGTAGAAAATATCAATAAATTAATAATCGTAGTACCAGCAACAAAGAAACATGGCCACTTTAGTGATACTACTGGCAATCCGTCGGTTCTTGAGAAAATAAAATAAGTAGTACTAGAGAGAGAAGAGGAGACGAGAACAAATTTCATCATTTGCAACACCTTTTCTCCCTTTTCTTGTTTTAAATACATCAATTTGTGAACTTCCGACGCATCCCAGGAAACTTTGACGTGGCCAAATCAAAAGAGAATATTAAGTTAGTTCACATGGGTAGTATGATGCCCAACTGCCCATGCAGCTAGCCATAGTCGGATACTCATTAAGGCCAAAAAAAAGTCACCTATTTGCCCCATTTTCTGAAAGGATGGACAAAAAACTTAAGTGACAAATTAAATACTCCCTCTGATCTATATTATTTGACTTGGATTTTTCAAAATTTGGATAAACCTATATACTAAATAGTGTCTAGATTCATCCAATCTAGACAAATTTGACAACTAATATGGGTCAGAGGGAGTACAAAACATAGAAGAAGAGATTGTTAGCCATTATCGATGAGTTCGATCTGAAGGTAGAAATTCCGGCTCTAAGTGTGTTTGAACGGGATGCATTAAAGAAAGCAAATGACCATTTAACTCAATTTAGGGGAGATGAGGAAACGAACTAATAGCTCGGTGCCCATGGTTTTGGGGCACTAATGGGAACCAAATTAGCGGAGCTGGCTGGTTCTCCTGGGCAGTTCACTACGGCACACAGACTCTTTGCCGTGTGGCCAAAAGACACGACAAAGGCTTTGCCGTGTGTATACACACGGCAAATGCCACACGGCAACGCGGCAAAGGTCCTTTGTCGTGTGTTTTCTAAATAAGACACGGCAAAGGCTTTGCCGTGTGTCTCATGCGTAGACACGGCAAAGTAAAGTAAGATAACGGTTCCCGCGGAGATGACGGTGTCTACTCTTTGCCGTGTGTCTTCTCGAAAAGTACACGGCAAAGAAGTTGTCTTTGCCGTGTGTCTCCTTGAAAAGTACACGGCAAAGAAGCTATCTTTGCCTTGTGTCTCGTGGAAAAAGTACACGGCAAAGAAACTGCCTTTTTTTAAAAAAAAAATTGTTTCACACTTTTTTGAATATTATTTACTTGATAATCTCATATAGAATATTTTAACCCTTTTATGTTAAATATTAGGTTTAATTGCACTCATAATAAAATTTCCCCTGTGGTTACCCATCCTAACACTACTCTAAGTCTAGAACGCTTAACTTCTTCGTTCCTTCCGAATGAGCTACCATGAAAGAAATCATACCTTGTTGCTAATATTTCTATATCAATGCTATTAACTCTTGGGCCATGATGTCACACATCTTAGTTTTAGATTCAAACAATTATTTAAGTAAACAATAATGAAAAGTAATAATAATCTTGAATCCAAATAAAAAATAAAATGATTTTATTTTATTTCCTTTTTCTATTTAATATGGAATAATTCATATATTTAAATCCGTAAATCGGAATTCAACAAATAAAATGTCTAAATCGATCAGAAAAATATGAGGAATCCAAATATGACATCCATATAATCTTGTGAAAATGGGGTGGTATCATTTTGAATTATCCATTTGGTGGTTGCTTCATAAACCCCCCCGTTTTTATGCCCGGAAAATAGAAAATGCCTTTTTGGTGCGAGGAAAAGGAAAACTTCCTCCAGCAACATTATTCGCCATTCCATAATGCACATGCATGCACGATATGGGCACATTATCACAAACTATGCCTTGATTCTAGCCATAATATTGGTCATTTGACCAGAAAGCCAAGAAACCTCGAATGAGATAGGTTATTTTGTGAAGGTTTTTTTGAGACATATTCAATATAACAAGTTTGATATTTTTCCTTGCAACCATGTCACATAATATGACACCACGCGAAGGTTTCGCATTGTTTTGATCGTTTTTGGTTTTTGAATTCTTTTATGACTCTTTTAAACTATCGACAAACTTTGTCGAACGACGGGTATGAAGATTCTTAGCTCGGAGCTGAGCCTCTCTAAACTTTCACTGGATCTCTGATGAAATAGCATATTATGAACCTAAAAATGATTTTTGTAAAAAATCATGCCCATCAGATCATGTACCTATAGTTCATATCTGACCCATTTCCTACTGTTTCAGCAGAAATTTGTCTTTTTCACCTGGAGTGGGCAGAAAGGTTTGAGATACCTCTGTTGGGACATTGTCCATTTAAGGTGGTCTAGTATTTTTGAAAAATAGGGTGGTAGCATTTTAAATTATCCATTTGGTGGTTGCTTCATAAAATCTCTCGTTTTTTCGCTCAGAAAATGGAAAATGGCTTTTTGGTGCGACGAAAATAAAAACTTCTTCCTGCAACATTGTTCACCATTCCATGAGGCACATGCATGCACAATATGGGCAGATTATCACAAACTATGCCTTGATTCTAGCCATAACATTGGTCATTTGACCCGAAAGCCAGGAAACCTCGAATGAGATAGGTCATTTTATGAAGGTTTTTTTGAGACATATTCAATATAACAAGTTTGATATTTTTCCTTGCAACCATGTCACATAATATGACACCACGCGAAGGTTTCGCATTATTTCGATCGTTTTTGAATTTTTTATGACTCTTTAAAAATATCGACAAACTTTGTCGAACGACGGGTATGAAGATTCTTAGCTCGAAGCTGAGCCTCTCTAAAATTTCACTGAATCTCTGATGAAATAGCATATTGTGAATCTAAATATGATTTTTGTAAAAAATTATGCCCATCCGATCATGTACTTGTAGTTCATATCTTACCCACTTCCTACCGATTCGGCAGGAATTTGTCTTTTTCACCTACAGTAGACGAAAAGGTTTGAGATCCCCCCGTTGGGATATTGTACATTTAAGGTGGTCTAGTATTTTTGTAAAATGGGGTGGTAGAATTTTGGATTAGCCATTTGGTGGTTGCTTCATAAAATTCTGCTTTTTACGCCGTAAATGAAAAATGCCTTTTTGGTGTGACGAAAAGGAAAACTTCCTCCTGCAACATTATTCGCCATTCCATAATGCACATGCATGCACAATATGGGCACATTATCACAAACTATGCCTTGATTCTAGCCATAACATTGGTCATTTGACCCGAAAGCCAGGAAACCTCGAATGAGATAGGTCATTTTATGAAGGTTTTTTTGAGACATATTCAATATAACAAGTTTGATATTTTTCCTTGCAACCATGTCACATAATATGACATCACGCGAAGGTTTCGCATTGTTTCGATCGTTTTTGAATTTTTTATGACTCTTTAAAAATATCGACAAACTTTGTCGAACGACGGGTATGAAGATTCTTAGCTCGAAGCTGAGCCTCTCTAAAATTTCACTGAATCTCTGATGAAATAGCATATTGTGAATCTAAATATGATTTTTGTAAAAAATTATGCCCATCCGATCATGTACTTGTAGTTCATATCTTACCCACTTCCTACCGATTCGGCAGGAATTTGTCTTTTTCACCTACAGTAGACGAAAAGGTTTGAGATCCCCCCGTTGGGATATTGTACATTTAAGGTGGTCTAGTATTTTTGAAAAATGGGGTGGTAGAATTTTGGATTAGCCATTTGGTGGTTGCTTCATAAAATTCCCCGTTTTTTACGCTCGTAAAATGAAAAATGCCTTTTTGGTGTGACGAAAAGGAAAACTTCCTCCTGCAACATTATTCGCCATTCCATAATGCACATGCATGCACAATATGGACATATTATCACAAACTATGCCTTGAGTCTAGCCATAACATTGGTCATTTGACCTGAAAGCCAGAAAACCTCGAATGAGATAGGTCATTTTGTGAAGGTATTTTTGAGACATATTCAATATAACAAGTTTGATATTTTTACTTGCAACCATGCATGTCACATAATATGACACCACGCGAAGGTTTCGCATTGTTTCGATCATTTTTGAATTTTTTATGACTCTTTTAAACTATCGACAAACTTTGTCGAACGATGGGTATGAAGATTCTTAGCTCGGAGCTGAGCCTCTCTAAACTTTCACTGGATCTCTGGTGAAATAGCATATTGTGAACCTAAAAATGATTTTTGTAAAAAATCATGCCCATCAGATCATGTACCTGTAGTTCATATCTGACCCATTTCCTACCGTTTCGGCAGGAATTTGTCTTTTTCATCTGGAGTGGGCAAAAAGGTTTGAGATACCCCCGTTGGGACATTGTCCATTTAAGGTGGTCTAGTATTTTTGAGAAATAGGGTGGTAGCATTTTAAATTATCCATTTGGTGGTTGCTTCATAAAATCTCTCGTTTTTTTCGCTCAGAAAATGGAAAATGGCTTTTTGGTGCGACGAAAATAAAAACTTCCTCCTACAACATTGTTCACCATTCCATGAGGCACATGCATGCACAATATGGGCAGATTATCACAAATTATTCCTTGATTCTAGCCATAACATTGGTCATTTGACCCAAAAGCCAGGAAACCTCGAATGAGATAGGTCATTTTATGAAGGTTTTTTTAAGACATATTCAATATAACAAGTTTGATATTTTTCCTTGCAACCATGTCACATAATATGACACCACGCGAAGGTTTCGCATTGTTTTGATCGTTTTTAATAATTTTATGACTCTTTAAAACTATCAACAAACTTTGTCAAACGACGGGTATGAAGATTCTTAGATCGAAGCTGAGCCTCTCTAAAATTTCACTGGATCTCTGATGAAATAGCATATTGTGAATCTAAATATGATTTTTGTAAAAAATTATGCCCATCCGATCATGTACCTATAGTTCATATCTGACCCACTTCCTACCGATTTTTCAGGAATTTGTCTTTTTCACCTAGAGTAGACGGAAAGGTTTGAGATCCCCCCGTTGGGACATTGTACATTTAAGGTGGTCTAGTATTTTTGAAAAATGGGGTGGTAGAATTTTGAATTAGCCATTTGGTGGTTGCTTCATAAAATTCCCGCTTTTACGCCAGAAATGAAAAATGCCTTTTTGGTGTGACGAAAAGGAAAACTTCCTCCTGCAACATTATTCGCCATTCCATAATGCACATACATGCACAATATGGACAGATTATCACAAACTATGCCTTGATTCTAGCCATAACATTGGTCATTTGACCCGAAAGCCAGAAAACCTCGTATGAGATAGGTCATTTTGTGAAGGTTTTTTTGAGACATATTCAATATAACAAGTTTGATATTTTTCCTTGCAACCATGTCACATAATATGACACCACACGAAGGTTTTGCATTGTTTCGATCGTTTTTGAATTTTTTATGCATGTTTAAAACTATGGTCAAAACGGCGAGCATGAAGATTCTTATTCAATATAAATATCTAATTTTTTAGTGTACATAGATAGATCTTATTTTTCTGCAAATTTTGATATATTATTTGTATTTTTCTGAATTAGAATGATTTTTTTATGATTTTCCTAAGAGTAATGTGATAAAAGGCAAAAAAAAGAAAAAAAAAGACTTTGCCGTGTGTACTGCGGAATACACACGGCAAAGGCCCTTTGCCGTGTGTACTACGGAATACACACGGCAAAGGGCCTTTGCCATATATACTGCAGAATACACACGGCAATGGACCGACGAGGGCACACGGCAAAGAGACCACCGTCTGTGGCCGTTAGCTCCTCCCGTTAAATGGACTTGTGGGGTCACGGGTCCCACCTCGTTGCCGTGATAACAACTATGCCGTGTGCCATTGTCAACTTTGCCGAGTGTATTTTCTTTGCCGTGTTTCTTTATGGGTCTTTGCCGTGTATATTTCTTTGCCGTGTTCTTTTTTAGAAATTTGCCGTGTTCACGTACTTTGCCGTGTATTTTCTAAGTTACATACGGCAAAGACTGTCTTTGCCGTGTTCCGGTGCGTTTGGCACACGGCAAAGACGTGTCTACACGGCAGCGACATTTTTCCCCGTAGTGGTTCCGATGTGAGATAGGAGGGATGCATGGGGCCTCCGTTAGTCCGTTACTCCTTAAGGAGCAGCTGATTAGTTTCACGATTGCGGAGGAGGAATACCGGAGACAGCAAGGGTAGGCTCAAGTGGATCCTAAAAGGGGACTCGAACACAACATATTTCCACACGATCGTGAACGGTCTCTCGGTTGAGAGCAATGCCTTCTCCAGATATTACATGACAAAGATAGGTGACTTGAAGAAGCCAGAACTCATACTTGGAGAATTTAGCATAGAGGTGTTGATCAAGAAGTTTAGTGACAACAAGTCGGAGATGTTCAACATGCCCCTCTTCGGTTTTTGAGTAGACAAGTATATCATCCAGATACACAATGATGAACTTGTTGAGATATTCCATGAAGACGGAGTTCATGAGACTAGTTACAGGAACATCTTTGGTTAGACCAAAGAACATGACTGTATACTCATACAAGCCATAGCAAGTAGTGAATGCCATTTTAGGAACATCTTCTTTGCCGATTTTGTTTGATGATAACTTCTTATCAAGTCCAACTTAGATAATACAATTGCACCGGCTAGTTGATCGAAGAGATCGTTGATCCAAGGAAGGTGATATTTATTTTTGATGGTTTTAGAACTGAGACCACGATAATCAACACAAATGCGATTATTTTTGTCTTGCTTTTTTGATAAAGATAGTTGGGTTACCCCAAGAAGAAAAACTGTGTTGAATGAAGCCAAGTCCTTCCAGTTCATCAGGTTGCCTTTTGAGATCGGCTAGCTCGGCAGGACCCATCTTATAAGGACGTTTGGAGATATGAGTTGTTCCTGGTTCAAGTTTTAAAACAAACTCAATCGCTCGGTCAGGTGGCCGATAGCAACAACTCTGTGTGTACAAACTCATTGGGACTCTAAGTGTAGAGTGTTGTAGCAAGTGTCTTGCGGTGACTCAGTATACCACTACATGTGTAGTACACTATAGTCGTTGACATGACATCTACTGAACACCGTTCCGTGAATATCACACCCCTCAGAGTGGTACAACAGAAACATTGCGGGTCCATATTACAAACACACACACATTATTATTACAATACCAGAAGTTCGAGACTTCAAAAGATTCAACTTACAAACCAAACTTAAACTGTTTTAGCGGAAGATTCAAAGTTTCAAATTTATACTCCGAATTGAGCTCAACAACTTATTATATAGACTTTCTGTTGCTCGACTCAATTGGTTACTAATAACTAAGACAACTATTCGGACTCATTGCTCTCTACTCCATGGCGTATCTCATAATCCACCCCTTCCACTCCTCTAGACAGGTCTGGATCCTCGTAGTAGACATTCTCTTGGCTTTCAGCTGCGTACAACGGAGTATCTTCTGGCTTCTCAGAGTCTAAGAAGGGGATCAAAGGAAAGAGTGAGTAACAACGTTACCTAGCAAGTTTATTATATGCAAGGTGGGAAGTTTGATGCTCTATCTACCACCTCGGATTATCAGTCTTTAGCACTATGCAGTTTTCATAAGCATTTCTTTAAACATTGATTTTATTATCAAAAACTATGCCCATCAGTCTTCACAGGTTGACTAGAACTTTTATGGAGTTCCTTTCCTGCCGCGTTCGTAGCTCCTTCTCGGAACATGGAGTAACAAGTTACAATTCTTACACTCTGCAGAGGTGCGTTATTTTACCCATGAGAGATCAACTTCCTTGTTGCACAACCAAACGTACTTTCCCGTCCACAATTCCATGATGTGGGGCCCAGTAGATGATCCAAGCCAATCACTGCCCTCTCCGCGACCCCGCATGTCTGCACGATCCTCCAGGGCTAACTACACCTCCGTTAAGCCCCCTCCCGGGTAAGCTATAACCATGCTGAGTTCCCGAAGACTCTATGAGCTGGTGATGTCCTGGCAAGTTCCGTTTGTGAGTCAAACATTTTACCCAGATCCACATGCATGCAACATTGGTCATTTTAAAACTAATACATCTTGCTCAATCAAACTGGACGACGACTCCTAGGCCTATAAATAGAGGTAAAGGCTTATAAATAGAGGGTTCATCTTTAGTCCCGGTAGGAGAAACCAGCCGGGACAAAACATTATGTCCCGGTTCATCTTTAGTCCCGGTTCATCTTTAGGCCTATAAATAGAGGCTGGGCCAGGCAGCACTAATGATAGGGGTGAGTGTCGATATTATGTCGTGTGGCTTGTACCTTGTCCCGGATGGTGTCGCCAACCGGGACTACATCTGAACCTTTAGTCCCGGTTGGAGACACCAACCGGGATAAAACATGAGTCAGCACTAATAATATGGGTGAGTGTCGACATTATGTCGTGAGTGTCGACACTGTGCTGAGATACGTGTACTATAAATAGGCATCCTTGTGAGTCCAGTCCTCCAGCCAGTTTGAGTCATCTCCAAGATCGATGGTTTGCGAGAGCAGGGACACCACTACGGCCAATTTGAGGGAGATGCCACCAAAGCCCAGTCCTCCGGCATATCCAACAAACTGGTCATAGAGGCACTCCCTAATATGTGAAATTAGTTAGCTTCCAGGCGTATTGATCTAGTTAGAGAAGTTACAAGCTGCAAGATGGTTTGCGAGAGCAGGGACACCACTACGGCCAGTTTGAGGCAGATGCCGCCGGAGCCTAGTCCTCCGGCATGTCCAACAAACTGGTCATAGAGGCACTTCCTAATATGTTACCACACGTGTTTGGATATCAGATCTTCATGGTGAGTATGAATCGGGACAACATCTTCATAGTTTGTAAAAGTCGTAGTACGAATCGGAACGAAAGGCCCCCTATGTTATGTGCTGAACCGCGGCATAGTTTGTGATATCATAAGATGAGCCAAAACGTCACATAGTTCTTTTAGGAAAAAGACTACAACTCAGGACATTTATTAGTACTAAAAACCGGGAGAAACCGGGACTAGCTAACACTCAGGACTAAAGTTGCCCCCTTTAGTCATAATCATGCCTAGTCCTATTGTACGTAGCTTTAGGGTCTTCTTCGTCATCGTCATCGTCATCATCATTGTCATCGTCATCGTCATCATGGCTAGGCGCACGCGGCTCGATCCTCAGCCCAGCCATGGCATATACCGGGGAACCTACCAGCCCGGCCTTGGATTCATGGCGGGCGGGGGAGGGGTTTCCTGGAAGACGATGCCACTACCGCCGGGCGGGGGAGGGTCCTTCTTGTGGCTCTGTGGCGGGTGGACTTCTAGGCACCGCAGGCGAAGATGGTCTCCCTCGCTAATGTAGCGCATCAAGCCGATGATAGTATGTTTCGCCCACCACAGACGCCGGCCGGCTTCGTTGTGGTTCACCGGGGGCGGGCCATTACCCTCATACCTGGCGAGCTCCCTTTCCCACCGGTTAGCAAAGAAGGCATTCCAGGTGTCGTAGTTGTCGGGATCCCACTGGGGATCCATCGGATGCTCCGGCGTGAGCTCATGGTAGAAGTGGTTCGTGATGACCGCATGTCGGGCGGAGCCTTGAGGCACAGGAGGGATAGGAACCACTGCAATGCTCAGCATCCTACCGGCAGGCGACCGGTATCCTGGCGGGCAAGGGTAGCTGGAGGCGCACAGCGCCTCGGTCTCCTCGAGGGTCAAAATGGCCCAGTAGGCGCCGTCCATTTTAGTGAGAGAGGAAGGTGTGGATGTGTGCATAATCATGGCGCGGTCGGCCTATATATAGATGGAAAGGGCGGTAAAACATTGTGGGAAGCGGTGGGAAATGGCGGAAAATATCTTTAGTCCCGGTTAGTGGCTACAACGGTTATTCCCCCTTTCTTGGGGACACAATGAACAGGGCTTTCCCATTGGTTATCAGCAATAGGGTAAATAATACCAGCATCAAGGAGTTTTAATACCTCATTTCTTACCACATCCTTCATCTTAGGATTTAAACGACATTGGTGCTCAACAACTGGTTTTGCATCAGGTTCTATATTAATAGCATGCTGACATATGGTAGGAGAAATTCCTTTTAAATCATCAAGAGTATAACCCATATCTCCTTGGTGTTTCTTCAGTATCTCCAATAACCTTTCTTCTTCCCTTCCTGAAAGTTTAGAGCTAATCATAACAGGATAAACTTTCTTATCATCAAGATAAGCATATTTAAGATCATTAGGTAAAGGTTTTAATTCGAAAACAGGGTCCCCTTTAGGTGGTAGTGTGGTACCCAAATCCTCCATAGGTAGGTTATGCTTAAGTTGCTCAGGCTGACGAAGAAAAACCTCGTCAATCTCATTTCTTTCCTTCATGAAGACGTCGCTTTCATGTTCTTCCATAAACTGCTGCAAGGCATTGTTAGGAGCAAGAGAAATAGCAGAAAGTTGTTCAACCCTAAAATCCTCATTTGGCAGTTCATTTTCATAAGGAGTTTTAGCAAATTTGGAAAAATTAAACTCGTAAGACTCTCCATCAAACTTAGTCAAAACTTTTTCCTTCCTACAATCTATGATAGCCCCACAAGTATTCAAGAAGGGTCTACCAAAGATAATAGGATAGGCTTTACTAGCTTCTTTACCAAGTACTAGAAAATCAGCAGGATACTTAATATTACCACAAAGAACCTCCACATCTCTTACGATGCCAATGGGACAGACCGTCTCTCTATTAGCAAGGTGAATAACCACATCAATGTCTTCAAGCTTACAAGGACCAATTTCATGCATAATTTTCTTGTAAAGCTCATAAGGTATAGAACTAGAACTAGCACCAATATCACATAAACCATAATAGCTATGATCACCAATTCTAATAGAAAGAACAGGGACACTTGTTTTTCTAGCTTTTTTAGGATGAGAAACAATGTTAGTAGCGTCTTCACAGAAGACAATGTGCTCATCCTCTATATTTCTAGTGACAAGATCTTTCACAATAGCTACCACAAGCTCAATATTAATTTGCTCATCGGGCTCCACAGTTTCCTTTGCACTTTTGCTAACCACATTAGCTATTATAGAATGTTCCTTTACCTTAGCAAGAAAAATGACTTTGTCAACATAAGGTTCAAGCAAAATAGGATTAACAGTACAAACTTCTATACTAGCAGGAACATGGGTAACAATGTCTTTATAAGGAGCATGGTACTTGTCCCACTCTTTCTTGGGAATTTCAATATAAGAGGCAAAGGCCTTAAAACATTTTGCAAGAACTTGAGGATCAAGACAAAACTCATTACTAATATCACGGAAGTCATTAGTTCCCATAAAAGATTTAATGTATTCATAATCATAGTTTATACCTAACTTTCTTCCTTTGTCATTCTCCCAAGCTTCAGTGTTCTCTTGAATACGGTCTAGGAGATCCCATTTAACTTCTTCCTTCATACGTGTGAATGATCCAGCACAAGAAGCATCTAGTAGATATTTATCATGAAGAGAAAGCCTAGCATAAAAGTTATTGCTAATAATATTGTTAGGGAGTTCATGAATAGGACATTTAAGCATTAGTAACTTCAATCTCCCCCAAGCTTGAGCTGTACTCTCTCCATCACGAGGCCAAAAGTTATATATCAGATTTCTATCCTTATGAAGATCACTGGGAGGATAGAATTTAGAATAAAAGAGAGATGCAATTTCCTACCATTCCATGGATTGTCCATTCTTCAGCAACTTATACCATTCTTCAGCTCTCCCTTTCAAGGATATGGAGAGTAACTTCTTCTTCACCTGTTCAGTTGTGATACCTGCACACTTAAACAACCCGCATAATTCATGTATAAAAAGCAAATGATCACCAGGATGGATAGTTCCATACCCTAAATAATAATTATCCATAACACGATCAACAATACTTGTAGGTATCTTGAAAGGATCTATCTCAACAGGTGGTGGTTCATCTACTACGCTAATAGTGGTAGTAGTTTTCCCAAACAGAAAACCAATTGGGTTATCCTTGGAAACAAAGCAACAAATAGGAACAAAAACAATACTCACAGTAGAAGTTTCCTTTACCAGTTCCACTCTTCAATAGCGCTTCACTCCCCGGCAACGGCGCCAGAAAATATTCTTGATGACCCACAAGTATAGGGGGTGTATCGCAGTACTTTCAATAAATAGGAGTGTCGATCCCAACGAGGAGCAGAAGGTGTTGACTAGTGGTATGGAGTAGGAAATCTCTGTAAATACTTAGCAAACGGATTTTTAGGGGTTTTCTGATAAAGCAACAAAGCAAAGTGCAAGTAATAAAGACAACGAGAAAATGCAGCAAGTGGCCCAATCCTTTCTTAGCAAAGTAAAATGTTGTGGATATGCCAAATAGGTATACCTACGGCATAGTCTCATACCGGCAAGACCGGGTGGCCCACAGTTGGTGCTTAGGCCTATGGCATAACCGGGCGGCCCAGTTGCTGATTGACAAGACGGAGGTCCAGCAGGGATGAAGGAAGGCGACATGACACCGCCTTAGATGGAAGCCAGAAAATTCAAGTATTTCCAACTTGATGCTTGGGGGCTACACCAATATTGAAATTTTGTGAAGTTCTCTCTGGAACACCAATCTGAAACAGTTTCTGACTTGACACTCGGGGGTACACTATTGACATTTTTACTAAAGCTACTCCGAGAGCACCGAGACGATTTTCTTTCGAAACTCTGACTTGGTGCTCGGGGGCTACAATCGTTTGATGTATAGTTATGCATGTTCTTTTGAGCATCAAGTCGGATGAATCCGACTCAATGCTCGGGGGCTACATATGGTTATGTCAACAAGACTTTCAAAGACAGTGAAAAATCTGGCTAGCGAAATCTGTGGGATCGACATCAACTTTCCCGTCACGGAAGTTTCCTGGGTTACATGGCTCATCAGCCTAAATGTCCGTGACTTGAGAAGCTCTAAGACCTTAATTCGGCAAGCTCCCATGTCTGTGACTTTGCAGGATCTAAGTCGGCAATTTGGCGTCCTTTACGACCGTGGTCCGGTAGCCGTGATTTTTTCCGTCTTGCATACCGTCCCACATGGATGATGATACTAAAGAAGTTCCTAGAGCTTGGAAGAATCGCTAACGATTCGTTAGAAATTTCTCCGCCTTGGATTCGTTCGATTTACGTTATTTTTTACTCCTTTTCGCTCGAGTATAACTGCTCCAAGAATTGTTCCATTGGATCCATCATCTGATCTGATCCTGGTGAAAATAAACATAAAAAGTGCGTGCGAATACCGTAAAATACCAAGATCCTACTACTACAATGCAAAATAATAATCTAAAACATGCAATAGCTCATGAAAACGGCCATAAAACAAGAAAACGACGAGTTTCTGGTCATATCTTTCCAACATGTATTAGGTCGGAATGTCACTGTAAATCGCCCTAGAACCCCTAAACAGTGGGCAATAGCTCATGAAAACGGCCATAAAACGTGAGAACGGCGAGTTTTTGGTCATATCTCTCAAACATGTCAGGGTTCTTTCGAGACATGCAAATCTGGCTGAAACCCAAAAAACTGTGGGCAATAACTCATGAAAATGACCATTAAACATGAAAACGACGAGTTTTTACGCACAACTCTCAAACATGTATCGGGTCTAAAGGTTGCTTTAAATAGCCCTAGAACCATAAAACTATGGGCAATAGCTCATGAAAACGGCCATAAAACGCGAAAACGACGAGTTTCTGGTCATATCTTTCCAACATGTATCAGGTCGGAAGGTCACTGTAAATCGCCCTAGAACCCCTAAACTGTGGGCAATGGCTCATGAAAACGACCATAAAACGCGACAACGGCGAGTTTCTGGTCATCTCTCAAAACTGTAACGGGTCTGAGATGCCTTGCAAATCCAATTGGAACCAGAAACCATGGGCAATAACTCATAAAAATGGCCATAAACACGAAAAAGACGAGTTTTTAGGCATAACTCTCAAACATGTATCAGGTCTTAAAGTCGTTGTAAATCGCCCTATAAACCCAAAACTGTGGGCAATAGCTCATGAAAACGGCCGTAAAACCCGAGAACGCCGAGTTTCTGGTCATAACTCTCCAACATGTCAGGGTTCTTTCGAGACATGCAAATCCGGATGAACCCCAAAACTGTGGGCAATAACTCATGAAAATGACCATAAAACACGAAAACGATGAGTTTTTAGGCATAACTCTCAAACATGTACCGGGTCTTAAGGTTGCTTTAAATAGCCCTAGAACCATAAAACTGTGGGCAATAGCTCATGAAAACGACCATAAAACAAGAAAACGACGAGTTTCTGGTCATATCTTTCCAACATGTATTAGGTCGGAAGGTCACTGTAAATCGCCCTAGAACCCCTAAACTGTGGGCAATAGCTCATGAAAACGGCCATAAAACGCGAGAACGGCGAGTTTCTGGTCATATCTCTCAAACATGTCAGGGTTCTTTCGAGACATGCAAATCCGGCTGAAACCCAAAAAACTGTGGGCAATAACTCATGAAAATGACCATAAAACACGAAAACGACGAGTTTTTAGGCATAACTCTCAAACATGTATCGGGTCTAAAGGTTGCTTTAAATAGCCCTAGAACCATAAAACTATGGGCAATAGCTCATGAAAACGGCCATAAAACGCGAAAACGACGAGTTTCTGGTCATATCTTACCAACATGTATCAGGTCGGAAGGTCAGTGTAAATCACCCTAGAACCCCTAAACTGTGGGCAATAGCTCATGAAAACGACCATAAAACGCGACAACGGCGAGTTTCTGGTCATATCTCTAAAAAATGTAACGGGTCTTACATGCCTTGCAAATCTAATTGGAACCAAAAACCATGGGCAATAACTCATAAAAATGGCCATAAACACGAAAAAGACGAGTTTTTAGGCATAACTCTCAAACATGTATCGGGTCTTAAAGTCGTTGTAAATCGCCCTAGAAACCCAAAACTATGGGCAATAGCTCATGAAAACGGCCATAAAACACGAGAACGGCGAGTTTCTGGTCATATCTCTCAAACATGTCAGGGTTCTTTCGAGACATGCAAATCCGGCTGAAACCCAAAAACTGTGGGCAATAACTCATGAAAATGACCATAAAACACGAAAACGACGATTTTTTAGGCATAACTCTCAAACATGTACCGGGTCTTAAGGTTGCTTTAAATAGCCCTAGAACCATAAAACTGTGGGCAATAGCTCATGAAAACGACCATAAAACTAGAAAACGATGAGTTTCTGGTCATATATTTCCAACATGTATTAGGTCGGAAGGTCATCGTAAATCGCCCTAGAACCCCTAAACAGTGGGCAATAGCTCATGAAAACGGCCATAAAACGCGAGAACGGCGAGTTTCTGGTCATATCTCTCAAACATGTCAGGGTTCTTTCGAGACATACAAATCCGGCTGAAACCCAAAAACTGTGGGCAATAACTCATGAAAATGACCATAAAACACGAAAACGACGAGTTTTTAGGCATAACTCTCAAACATGTACCGGGTCTTAAGGTTGCTTTAAATAGCCCTAGAACCATAAAACTGTGGGCAATAGCTCATGAAAACGACCATAAAACAAGAAAACGATGAGTTTCTGGTCATATATTTCCAACATGTATTAGGTCGGAAGGTCACTGTAAATCGCCCTAGAACCCCTAAACTGTGGGCAATAGCTCATGAAAACGGCCATAAAACGCGAGAACGGCGAGTTTCTGGTCATATCTCTCAAACATGTCAGGGTTCTTTCGAGACATGCAAATCCGGCTGAAACCCAAAAAACTGTGGGCAATAACTCATGAAAATGACCATAAAACACGAAAACGACGAGTTTTTAGGCATAACTCTCAAACATGTATCGGGTCTAAAGGTTGCTTTAAATAGCCCTAGAACCATAAAACTATGGGCAATAGCTCATGAAAACGGCCATAAAACGACGAGTTTCTGGTCATATCATTCCAACATGTATCAGGTCGGAAGGTCACTGTAAATAGCCCTAGAACCCCTAAACTGTGGGCAATAGCTCATGAAAACGGCCATAAAATGCGAACGCGAAGTTTCGGTCATATCTCTCAAAATGTAACGGGTCTTAGATGCCTTGCAAATCCAATTGGAACCCGAAACCATGGGCAATAACTCATAAAATGGCCATAAACACGAAAAAGACGAGTTTTAGGCATAACTCTCAAACATGTATCAGTCTTAAAGTCGTTGTAAATCGCCTATAAACCCAAAACTGTGGCAATAGCTCATGAAAACGCCGTAAACCGAGAACGCCGAAGTTTGGTCATAACTCTCAACATGTCGGGGTTCTTCGCGACATGCAAATCCGAATGAACCCCAAAGCGTGCGCAATAACTCATGAAAATGACCATAAAACACGAAAACGACGAGTTTTTAGGCATAACTCTCAAACATGTACCGGGTCTTAAGGTTGCTTTAAATAGCCCTAGAACCATAAAACTGTGGGCAATAGCTCATGAAACGGCCATAAAACAAGAAAACGACGAGTTTATGGTCATATCTTTCCAACACGTATTAGGTCGGAAGGTCACTGTAAATCGCCCTAGAACCCCTAAACTGTGGGCAATAGCTCATGAAAACGGCCATAAAACGCGAGAACGGCGAGTTTCTGGTCATATCTCTCAAACATGTCAGGGTTCTTTCGAGACATGCAAATCCGGCTGAAACCCAAAAACTGTGGGCAATAACTCATGAAAATGACCATAAAACACGAAAACGACGAGTTTTTAGGCATAACTCTCAAACATGTATCGGGTCTAAAGGTTGCTTTAAATAGCCCTAGAACCATAAAACTATGGGCAATAGCTCATGAAAACGGCCATAAAACGCGAAAACGACGAGTTTCTGGTCATATCTTTCCAACATGTATTAGGTCGGAAGGGCATCAGAATCGCCTAGAACCCCTAAACTGGGCAATAGCTCATGAAAACGACCATAAAACGAGACAACGGCGAAGTTTCAGTCATATCTCTCAAAATGTAACGTGTCTTAGATGCCTTGCAAATCCAATTGGAACCAAAACCATGGGCAATAACTCATAAAATGGCCATAAACACGAAAAAGACGAGTTTTAGGCATAACTCTCAAACATGTATCAGTCTTAAAGTCGTTGTAAATCGCCTATAAACCCAAAACTGGGCAATAGCTCATGAAAACGGCCATAAAACCCTAGAACGGCGAAGTTTCGTCATAACTCTCCAACATGTCGTGGTTCTTCGAGACATGCAAATCCGGATGAACCCCAAAACTGTGGCAATAACTCATGAAAATGACCATAAAACACGAAACGACGAGTCTTTCGGCATAACCCGTACACATGTATCGGGTCTTAAGGTTGCTTTAAATAGCCCTAGAACCATAAAACTGTGGGCAATAGCTCATGAAAACGGCCATAAAACAAGAAAACGACGAGTTTCTGGTCATATCTTTCCAACATGTATTAGGTCGGAAGGTCACTGTAAATCGCCCTAGAACCCCAAAAAGTGGGCAATAGCTCATGAAAACGGCCATAAAACGCGAGAACGGCGAGTTTCTGGTCATATCTCTCAAACATGTCAGGGTTCTTTCGAGACATGCAAATCCGGCTGAAACCCAAAAACTGTGGGCAATAACTCATGAAAATGACCATAAAACACGAAAACGACGAGTTTTTAGGCATAACTCTCAAACATGTATCGGGTCTAAAGGTTGCTTTAAATAGCCCTAGAACCATAAAACTATGGGCAATAGCTCATGAAAACGGCGATAGAACGCGAAAACGACGAGTTTCTGGTCATATCTTTCCAACATGTATCAGGTCGGAAGGTCACTGTAAATCGCCCTAGAACCCCTAAACTGTGGGCAATGGCTCATGAAAACGGCCATAAAACGCGAGAACGGCGAGTTTCTGGTCATATCTCTCAAAAATGTAACGGGTCTTAGATGCCTTGCAAATCCAATTGGAACCAGAAACCATGGGCAATAACTCATAAAAATGGCCATAAACACGAAAAAGACGAGTTTTTAGGCATAACTCTCAAACATGTATCAGGTCTTAAAGTCGTTGTAAATCGCCCTATAAACCCAAAACTGTGGGCAATAGCTCATGAAAACGGCCGTAAAACCCGAGAACGCCGAGTTTCTGGTCATAACTCTCCAACATGTCAGGGTTCTTTCGCGACATGCAAATCCGAATGAACCCCAAAACTGTGGGCAATAACTCATGAAAATGACCATAAAACACGAAAACGACGAGTTTTTAGGCATAACTCTCAAACATGTACCGGGTCTTAAGGTTGCTTTAAATAGCCCTAGAACCATAAAACTGTGGGCAATAGCTCATGAAAACGGCCATAAAACAAGAAAACGACGAGTTTCTGGTCATATCTTTCCAACATGTATTAGGTCGGAAGGTCACTGTAAATCGCCCTAGAACCCCAAAAAGTGGGCAATAGCTCATGAAAACGGCCATAAAACGCGAGAACGGCGAGTTTCTGGTCATATCTCTCAAACATGTCAGGGTTCTTAATAACTCATGAAAATGACCATAAAACACGAAAACGACGAGTTTTTAGGCATAACTCTCAAACATGTATCGGGTCTAAAGGTTGCTTTAAATAGCCCTAGAACCATAAAACTATGGGCAGTAGCTCATGAAAACGGCCATAAAATGCGAAAACGACGAGTTTCTGGTCATATCTTTCCAACATGTATCAGGTCGGAACGTCACTGTAAATCGCCCTAGAACCCCTAAACTGTGGGCAATAGCTCATGAAAACGACCATAAAACGCGACAACGGCGAGTTTCTGGTCATATCTCTCAAAAATGTAACGGGTCTTACATGCCTTGCAAATCCAAGTAGAACCAAAAACCATGGGCAATAACTCATAAAAATGGCCATAAACACGAAAAAGACGAGTTTTTAGGCATAACTCTCAAACATGTATAGGGTCTTAAAGTCGTTGTAAATCGCCCTATAAACCCAAAACTGTGGGCAATAGCTCATGAAAACGGCCATAAAACGCGAGAACGGCGAGTTTCTGGTCATAACTCTCCAACATGTCAGGGTTCTTTCGAGACATGCAAATCCGGATGAACCCCAAAACTGTGGGCAATAACTCATGAAAATGACCATAAAACACGAAAACGACGAGTTTTTAGGCATAACTCTCAAACATGTACCGGGTCTTAAGGTTGCTTTAAATAGCCCTAGAACCATAAAACTGTGGGCAATAGCTCATGAAAACGGCCATAAAACAAGAAAACGACGAGTTTATGGTCATATCTTTCCAACATGTATTAGGTCGGAAGGTCACTGTAAATCGCCCTAGAACCCCTAAACTGTGGGCAATAGCTCATGAAAACGGCCATAAAACGCGAGAACGGCGAGTTTCTGGTCATATCTCTCAAACATGTCAGGGTTCTTTCGAGACATGCAAATCCGGCTGAAACCCAAAAAACTGTGGGCAATAACTCATGAAAATGACCATAAAACACGAAAACGACGAGTTTTTAGGCATAACTCTCAAACATGTATCGGGTCTAAAGGTTGCTTTAAATAGCCCTAGAACCATAAAACTATGGGCAATAGCTCATGAAAACGGCCATAAAACGCGAAAACGACGAGTTTCTGGTCATATCTTTCCAACATGTATCAGGTCGGAAGGTCACTGTAAATCGCCCTAGAACCCCTAAACTGTGGGCAATAGCTCATGAAAACGGCCATAAAACGCGACAACGGCGAGTTTCTGGTCATATCTCTCAAAAATGTAACGGGTCTTACATGCCTTGCAAATCCAATTGGAACCAAAAACCATGGGCAATAACTCATAAAAATGGCCATAAACACGAAAAAGACGAGTTTTTAGGCATAACTCTCAAACATGTATAGGGTCTTAAAGTCGTTGTAAATCGCCCTATAAACCCAAAACTGTGGGCAATAGCTCATGAAAACGGCCATAAAACGCGAGAACGGCGAGTTTCTGGTCATAACTCTCAAACATGTCAGGGTTCTTTCGAGACATGCAAATCCGGATGAACCCCAAAACTGTGGGCAATAACTCATGAAAATGACCATAAAACACGAAAACGACGAGTTTTTAGGCATAACTCTCAAACATGTATCGGGTCTTAAGGTTGCTTTAAATAGCCCTAGAACCATAAAACTGTGGGCAATAGCTCATGAAAACGGCCATAAAACAAGAAAACGACGAGTTTCTGGTCATATCTTTCCAACATGTATTAGGTCGGAAGGTCACTGTAAATCGCCCTAGAACCCCTAAACTGTGGGCAATAGCTCATGAAAACGGCCATAAAACGCGAGAACGGCGAGTTTCTGGTCATATCTCTCAAACATGTCAGGGTTCTTTCGAGACATGCAAATCCGGCTGAAACCCAAAAACTGTGGGCAATAACTCATGAAAATGACCATAAAACACGAAAACGACGAGTTTTTAGGCATAACTCTCAAACATGTATCGGGTCTAAAGGTTGCTTTAAATAGCCCTAGAACCATAAAACTATGGGCAATAGCTCATGAAAACGGCCATAAAACAAGAAAACGACGACTTTATGGTCATATCTTTCCAACATGTATCAGGTCGGAAGGTCACTGTAAATCGCCCTAGAACCGCTAAACTGTGGGCAATAGCTCATGAAAACGGCCATAAAACGCGAGAACGGCGAGTTTCTGGTCATATCTCTCAAAAATGTAACGGGTCTTAGATGCCTTGCAAATCCAATTGGAACCAAAAACCATGGGCAATAACTCATAAAAATGGCCATAAACACGAAAAAGACGAGTTTTTAGGCTTAACTCTCAAACATGTATCGGGTCTTAAAGTCGTTGTAAATCGCCCTAGAACCCCAAAACTGTGGGCAATAGCTCATGAAAACGGCCATAAAACGCGAGAACGGCGAGTTTCTGGTCACAACTCTCAAACATGTCAGGGTTCTTTCGAGACATGCAAATCCGGATGAACCCAAAAACTGTGGGCAATAACTCATGAAAATGCCCATAAAACACGAAAACGACGAGTTTTTAGGCATAACTCTCAAACATGTACCGGGTCTTAAGGTTGCTTTAAATAGCCCTAGAACCATAAAACTGTGTGCAATAGCTCATGAAAACGGCCATAAAACAAGAAAACGACGACTTTATGGTCATATCTTTCCAACATGTATTAGGTCGGAAGGTCACTGTAAATCGCCCTAGAACCCCAAAAAGTGGGCAATAGCTCATGAAAACGGCCATAAAACGCGAGAACGGCGAGTTTCTGGTCATATCTCTCAAACATGTCAGGGTTCTTTCGAGACATGCAAATCCGGCTGAAACCCAAAAAACTGTGGGCAATAACTCATGAAAATGACCATAAAACACGAAAACGACGAGTTTTTAGGCATAACTCTCAAACATGTATCGGGTCTAAAGGTTGCTTTAAATAGCCCTAGAACCATAAAACTATGGGCAATAGCTCATGAAAACGGCCATAAAACGCGAAAACGACGAGTTTCTGGTCATATCTTTCCAACATGTATCAGGTCGGAAGGTCACTGTAAATCGCCCTAGAACCCCTAAACTGTGGGCAATGGCTCATGAAAACGGCCATAAAACGCGACAACGGCGAGTTTCTGGTCATATCTCTCAAAAATGTAACGGGTCTTACATGCCTTGCAAATCCAATTGGAACCAAAAACCGTGGGCAATAACTCATAAAAATGGCCATAAACACGAAAAAGACGAGTTTTTAGGCATAACTCTCAAACATGTATCGGGTCTTTAAGTCGTTGTAAATCGCCCTAGAACCCCAAAACTGTGGGCAATAGCTCATGAAAACGGCCATAAAACGCGAGAACGGCGAGTTTCTGGTCATAACTCTCAAACATGTCAGGGTTCTTTCGAGACATGCAAATCCGGATGAACCCAAAAACTGTGGGCAATAACTCATGAAAATGACCATAAAACACGAAAACGACGAGTTTTTAGGCATAACTCTCAAACATGTACCGGGTCTTAAGGTTGCTTTAAATATCCCTAGAACCATAAAACTGTGTGCAATAGCTCATGAAAACGGCCATAAAACAAGAAAACGACGAGTTTATGGTCATATCTTTCCAACATGTATTAGGTCGGAAGGTCACTGTAAATCGCCCTAGAACCCCTAAACTGTGGGCAATAGCTCATGAAAACGGCCATAAAACGCGAGAACGGCGAGTTTCTCGTCATATCTCTCAAACATGTCAGGGTTCTTTCGAGATATGCAAATCCGGCTGAAACCCAAAAACTGTGGGCAATAACTCATGAAAATGACCATAAAACACGAAAACAACGAGTTTTTAGGCATAACTCTCAAACATGTACCGGGTCTTAAGGTTGCTTTAAATAGCCCTAGAACCATAAAACTGTGGCATTAGCTCATGAAAACGGCCATAAAACAAGAAAACGGCGAGTTTCTGGTCATATCTAGCAATTTATTCTCTTTGTATAAGTTTCAACAAAGAGCTGAGCTCATAAGTTTGTAATAAGTATAAGTTTATGGAGCTCCTAAGTTAAATAAGTTATGTTTTCAAATAAAGTGGTGTATTATACACTACTGGAAAAAGCTTATCAATGGCGCACCATTGTTCGACTTCTGTGAAGCATATGAGATGCGCCACTGTTATAACACCACTAAACTGTAATTCTGTGCGCATTTAAAAATGCGCTATAGAAGTCTCAAAGTTTAGTGGCGCATATTGCCTACAAGCGCCACAGAAGTTTTTTTTCAAATTTCAAAAAAGGCGGGCTAGATCTAGAACTTCTGTGACGCATATTACTAATATGCGCCATAGATTTTTTTTCAATTTTGAAAAAAAGCTGGCCAGATCTAGCCGGAGATGGGGGTCGCCGGAAGTGGGCTAGCCCAGAGGTGGGTGGAGAAGGGGGCTCACCAGAGGAGAAGGAGGCCACCGCCAGAGGAGGAGGAGGGGGTCGCCGGAGGTGGAGGTAGCCGGAGGTGGTCGTTGGACAAGGAGAAGGAGCTCACCGGGGTAGAGGAAGAGGAGGAGGAGCTCACCGGGGTGGAGGAGGAGGGAGGAGCTCACCGGGTGGAGGAGGAGGAATGAGGAGCTCACTGGGTGGAGGAGGAGGAAGAGGAAGGACAAGGGGAGGAAGAAGGGGAGACGGAGAGAAGAGGAAGGAGAAGTGTGGAGGAGAGGAAGAGAATAAAAGGAGAAAAGAGAGGGAGAAGGGGCGGCGGGGTTCAAAATTCAAATCCCGCCCAACACTTCTGTGGCGCATATGGGAGAAATGCTCCACAGAAATTTCTTCCCCTTTTTTATTTTTTATAGGAAAACATCTTCTTTTTGCCATAACTTTTTACTCTTTTCGAATTTAGGGAATCTGTTCCAGCCGTTGAAATCGAGTAGGAAATTTTGAGATGATCATTTTGATATATTAATTTTTTCCCCGACATCGTATGCAAAAGTTATGGACGTTTTACCATGTCATGACCTTTTTATTTGCAAAATACATCGAAATTCATGTTTTTCAATTTTCCCTACAACTATACCCCCAATATATAACTACATCTCGAAGGAATTATTCTTTTAAAGTTTTTATCATTTTCGTTTATTTTTTACAAAGATTAAAAGGCGATCCACGGGGGGTGGGGGTGTAACTACCTCGGGGAACTACGCTCCTAGATACAAGCATGGATGAGTGATAATGGTTGAAATAGTACGGTGGGGCCCCAAAAGCCACTCACTGGTAGTCCTTTCAGACGTCCCAACCACTACCCTCTCAACGGACTGTCAGACGGCGTGAGTCGTGGCGGAAGGGATCAACTACGTACACAAGTGGGTGTGTACGCAAGCCACCATACAAGAGTACATCAGAGCCACACCATCTAGAAAGAAAGGAAATATACCAACGCCATACGGCAAGATTCAAATGACCTAGATAAATCTATATTTTAGGATAACTCCTCATAAAACACACATCAGAGTATCATGCGGAAGCGGCAAACAAGATCCGAGTACGGATAAGAAGCAAATCGGCATAAGATGCCAGAGAAATAAGCACATCCCAACTACAGGCCTCATGGATCCCCGTTCCCGGAATCTCTACACCGAACGATCGTTGCCCACATCTTGACTTCTTCCACCCAAGATCTCCCGAGAAGGTACTGCTCATCCGAATCAAGAATTTATCGTGAGACCCTAAGGGTACTCAGCAAGTCTTAATGCCTCTAAAGGAACACAACCTGGGTGACGAATTGCAAATGAAAGATAAACCCTAGCAGTTCTACAGATAACGCTAACCATCCGCCTAACCAATGATGAGCGGATGTCCGTGAATTTAAGTACAATAGTTATAATGGTAATCTCATCCGATCCATCCTCCTCCTCGCTACCAACAAGGAAGCGGACGAACAACCCCATCCGTTGGCAATTTTATTAACCATTCCATGAGCGTGTTTCATTTACTAGTCAAGTTACTTAGTCGATTAAGGCGGTACTTTAGTTATGCTTGTCTATGATCAAGAAACTGCTCCAAGTCGTCCATATCCGCGGACACGGCCAGAAAGTTTTACCGCCGGTGCACCAATAGCAACACACGCTCGATCAACCTCGAAAACCAAATCAAAACCCAACGAGGCTTTCACGGTGAACAATCACGAATTCAGAAATATTTGGGGCCACCCTTAAGTAGATCCATAACGGAGATAGTGACTCGTGACGGACTCAAGGTTTGCGACAATGGTCAGAAACGACCGGAACCCGAAAGTGTGGCTGGGCTTGTCGATACCAAAAACATTACGCTTACCTAAAGACATTGTGCTCCTCGCACAATTTAAATAGAAAGTAGCATGGCATAAGTACAGATAGTAATAAAACCTCAAACTAGTTTGTGGCCCCAAGAAATAAGACGGAATCAAGCTCGCCTGTGGGGGTCCCATATACCTCCCGGATGTGGATAGCGATAAATCAACGAACTAGAATCAAGTACTGGGTCTTACGGGACACAAGTGAGCAGGAAAACCAAATAGCGATGTTGCTCACCGTGCCACTTTCTTTAGTTATCCTTAACTACTCAGTTAAGTTGTTTAGGTACCTCATTATTCATCGACTCACAAACCCTACACATGCTGTTCTACGACTCGCATGGCTCAAACAACTCCTATAGTAGTGGCTCATGGGATGGAGGAAAACAAGCTTGGTGGGGTTTAAAAGTAAAGGCTATGCATACTTGGTATTCAATTTAATGCAATCGCGACTCAATGATGCAAGAATAAGATAGAGGCAATAGGTACTGTATGTATGCAAGCATGTGGAAGTGCTTGCCTGGTATCTCAGTTGAAGCAAGGGACGGATCTGGGTAGTGCTCCTGGTTCTCTTGATACAACCCCTGCTCAGTGTCTATCCGAGAAAAACCAAACAAACAAGGCCAACATGAATATAGAGCACAAGCATATGAATAAGATGCGTCAAGCAAACAATCATGCCATGATGAATGGTGCACAATTTACATGGCAAGAAAGATAATATGGCATGGTGAGGTGTGGAGAACAAGTAGCAACATTTTAGTGGAGTTTTGGTTCACATTTTGTTGTCATAACAGTTGTTGTTCAAAATATATTTATATGATGCATGCTGCAAATGAAGTTATGGATAGCATAAACAGAAAGGTCTCGTCGAGCTGATCAATTTAGACACATCATTTGCTTTATTTGGAATTATAAAACAAAAGTTATGAATTATTGAAAATCCAGTGGCATTGGTGGTAAATTAAATAAACTTGGAATTTTTACTTGTGCAAAAGGTAAAATGGATGGCATATTTGGAATCCTCTCATTTTTCTGATATCCAAACATATATTATTTGCCCAATTTGGATTTAGTATGAAAAAGTTATTTAAAACTGATTTGGAATTTGAATTTGCAATTTATTTAAACAGAATTTGAGTTTGAAACAGTCCCTGGACGTTTTCTACTCAGCCTAACCCAACCTAAGTCGCAGACAGGTGGGGCCAGGGGGGTTCTCTGGCCCACACGCCAGCGGCTAGGAGGGGGAGGACATGGTTTAATCTTCGAACGCCAGGGAGCCTTTTACAAAGACAACATTGACCGGAGCCAAGGGGCGCGGGTTGGCGTGGCAAAAGGGGAAGGGGGTATTCGCAAAACGCCCCGCTGGTACTGTGGATCTTCCTCTGAAGCCTGAAAAAGAATAGAGCCAGCGCTTGTGAGGCGGGTGGGATCGAACGCAGCGACCATGGGCGCTGTGAGCTGGCCGCGCGGGGTTGGTTGGCTAGGTGAGGAGGCTAGGCGGTGGATAAGGTGTCTTGTGAGGCGAGGACGCCGACGACCACGCCGTGCACTGAGGGCGCTCGTCGCCGTGACCCGCTCAACCAGGAAACGAACCAGGGGGGGAAGGTGTCTGGGAGATTCGTGTGCTCACCGCGGGCGTGCCGGTGTGGTCGGATCGGGGCGAGGTGCAGCGTAGCGTCGACGAGGCAGACGCTCCGACGACCTAGGGTTTGCGTCGGCTTGCGTCGGCGATCAGGGCTTCTGGGGCTTCTCCTCCTCGCGGCGGAGCACTGGGGCGACGCGGACGTCCTTCAGGCCCTCCTCGACACCTGCAGCTCCGCGCCTGCCTCCTGCTGCGAGTGTACTGGCGAGGTGGACGGTGGTCTGGCCGGCGTCGGGGTAGAAGAGGTGGAGAGGGAGGAGGAAGGGGATAGCGCTTTAGGGGAGGGATGCAGGGGGACGGTGGTGAGGGGAGGATAAGAACGAGGCGGGAGGGGCTAGCGTGGGAGGAGTGGGCGGCCGGTGGCGTCGGCCACCTTCTGTTCACGTGCTCGCACGCCAGCAAGCGGGGCAGGGGGCTGGCAGGTGGGGTAGGGCGGCCAGGGACGCAGGCAGGTGGGCCTGGGGCGTGGGCAGGTCCTGGCAGAGAGGGGAGAAAAGAGGGGGGAGGGGAAACTCGGGCTAGGGCTAGGTATGGGTCCCTTGGGCGTGTGGGGGGGTAGCTAGGGCATGGAGGTGGGGTCCTCATGCAGGGAGAGGGGAGGCCGAGGGAGTAGGGCAGGGGTGGTAGAGCTGGTAGCTAGAAGGGAGGAGGGTACTAGGGTTTTTGGTTAGGGTAGATGTAGCTAGGTTTGGTTAGATAGGAGGGGAAAAGAGTAAGGGGTGGATATTAGGGTTTTAACTAAAAAGATTAAGGCATGGTGGTCATGTGGCCATGATTGGTAGATTTAGAGGGGTGTCTTAGGGTTTTAGGTGAGAGAGGGAAGATAGCTTGAGGTGGTACTTTATGTGTTGCTTAGGGAAAGGAGGGGATTAGGGCCTTAGCTAAACTAGGTTGGATGGATGGCAAGGTAGGTCCTAGGGTTTAGCTAAGAGAGGGGGAAGAAAAGAAGGTTGGCCCCTTGTACTAGATCATGCATGCTCCAAACAACTAACTAGGACAAGGCAAGAAAAAGAGGGATAGGGAGAGAGATGAACATGTGGTGATGGGGTTCTCTTTTGGCCCATGCATGATCCAAACAAAGAACAAGCAAGATCCAAGAGGAAGGGGGGTGGTTTGAGATGTGCATGCCACATAGCACATGTGTGTGCATGGGGCATGGGGGAGGGGTTAAGCTAAAGGGGGGATAGAGAGGGAGATGGTTTTGATGAAGAAACTACAAGCCCAAACCAGATTAAGCAAAATAAAAGGTGCTCCACTTAAAATGCAAGCAAAAACCAAACACTGGAAAAGGTGTCACTTGCATGGCCCATGCAAAAATAGTTAATGCCAAATTATCCTTGTGAAAACAATATTATAATCATGGCATTATCCATATGCATTCCCAATGGATGGGCCAGGACAAGCAAAGGTTATGGGTGGAATCCAAACAACCAATCATGAGCTAGGGATAAATCAACAAAAGCCAAGCTCAGATTAGTTGGGTGGTGGAATTATAGGTGGTGAAAGAAAAGGTGGTGGAGTCAACAAGAGATGCCCTCAACTCAACTTGGGCATATAACAATGTATCAAGAGCCAAATACAATATCAAGAGGCAAATACAATTAATCATGCACATGAGATAAGAACCAAATAAGAAAGGGTTTTATATGATGCTCAAATGCAAGGTTGTATGATGACATGAGCATGATATGATGATGATGCGACAATTATATGTTGGAAGTGGCCCTTTTTATTATTATGACATGTAGCATTACAGGGGTTAGACAACTGGGATGCTACAACTCTCCCCCACTAAACAGGAATCTCGCCCCGAGATTCTAGGAAGAAGAAGAAGATACAAAGAGAGAAGGGTGGTTGGCACGTAGTTCATCTTCACGCTCCCATGTGGCTTCATCAACAGAATGGTGTGACCACTGCACCTTGCAAAACTTGATGGACTTGTTGCGAGTCCTCCGTTCTGCGGTCTCAAGGATTTGGGTGGGGTGTTCTTGATAAGACAGATCTTCTTGAAGGTCGATTAGCTCATGATCCACGGTCTAGCCGGGATCTTTGAAGCACTTCTTGAGCTGAGAGATGTGGAAAACATCATGGACTTTGAGTTTTTCCGGAAGCTCAAGTGCATAAGCAACTTCTCCTCTTCTACCACGTATCTTGAAAGGACCGATGTATCTAGGAGCCAACTTTCCTTTGATCAAGCGGTGTGTTCCTCTCATGGGAGTGACACGAAGGTAGACGAGATCACCGAGGGCATATACCATATCTGTGTGCTTCTGTCATAGTTGCTCTTCGGCGACTCTGAGCAATCTTCAGGTTCTCCAGAATGATATGCACCTTCTCCTCTGCTTGAGTTACAATGTCAGGGCCAAACCAAATTCTTTCTCCTGCACCTGACCAACCAATAGGAGTTCTGCACTTGCGTCCATAGAGAGCCTCGAATGGTGCCATCTTGAGACTCTTGGAAGCTGTTGTTGTAGGAGAATTCAGCATATGGAAGGCATTCCTCCCACTTCATGCCAAGCGAGATGGCAAGCTCTAAGCATGTCCTCGAGAATCTGATTGATCCTCTCCACTTGTCCTTGCGATCGAGGGTGGTAGCAGTCTTGAAGTTCAACTTTGTTCCCAAAGCTTTTGGAAACTCTCCCAGAACTTTGAGGTGAAGATGCTCCCAGTGCGAACTGATTTCAAGTGGAACCCCATACAAAGAGACAATCTGTTGATATAGAGCTCACCAAGAAGTCCGTAAATTGTTTCTTTGAGGAAGAAATGAGCCACTTTTGAAAGCATCGATGACAACAAAATTGCATTGTTGCCCTTCTGCGACCTTGGAAAGCCGGTGATGAAGTCCATCTCCACTTTCTCCCATTTCCATTCGGCGGTTTCAATGGCTAGAAGACCAAATGGTTTCGATGGACAGCCTTGACTGCGCCAGACATCACATTCGAGACATACTTGGCACAATACCGTTTCAACCCAGGCCACCAGTATTGTGTTTTCAAGTCCATGTACATCTTTGTCTGCCGGGATGGATAGAAAGAACCGACTCATGTGCCTCCTTGAGAACTTGGTCTCTCGGACCGGGTAGTTTGGAACAAACATCCGGTGTTCAAAGAAGAGCGTGCCTTGATCATCAACATGGAAGGACTCGTACTTCGGAAGGTCAAGCTTAGCGATGAGCTTTCTGGTGTGCGGATCACCAAGCTGACGAGAGCGAATTTGTTCTTCCAAGAGAGGAGTAGCCAGAAGGTTCAGGAGATGCCCTTGTTCCACAATTTCAAGGTTGAGCTGACGGAATTCCTCGCACAATAGAGGCTGCTGCTCTTCTATCATGAGGTTGCTGACATAAGCTTTACGGCTAAGCGCATCTGCCATGACGTTTGCTTTGCCTGGAGTGTAGTTGATGGTCACATCGAAGTCATTTATTGCTTCAATCCATCTCCTCTGCCGAAGGTTGAGATCCGGTTGAGTGAAGATATACTTCAAACTCTTGTGATCCGAGAAGATCTCACAACGGTTACCAAGCAAGTAGTGCCTCCATAGCTTCAAAGCAAAGACCACTGCTGCTAGCTCAAGGTCATGTGTGGGGTAGTTGACCTCATGCGTCTTCAACTGACGAGAGGCATAAGCAACCACCTGTCTCTCTTGCATAAGGACCGCACCCAATCCTTGCAAAGAGGCATCGCAGAATATCTGGAAAGGCTTAGAGGTATCCGGAGGAACCAAGACTGGCGTGGAAGTGAGCTTCTCCTTGAGTGTCTCAAAACTTTCTTGACAAGCAGGAGTCCACAGGTACTTCTTGCCTTTCTTGAGGAGGTCGGTAAGAGGCTTTGCTATCTTCGAGAAGTTACACAAGCGACGGCAATAGCTAGCCAAGCCGAAAAACTCCGCACTTCCTTGACATTAGCAGGAGGAAGCCATTCAACTATTGTCTTCACGGTTTCCGGGTTGACTGCAATGCCCTTGGCAGAGATAACATGACCCAAGTATGTTACTTCAGGCAGCCAAAACTCACACTTAGAGAACTTTGCATACAAGCGGTTCTCACGAAGCTTGTTCAGGACACACCGCAGGTGTTCTTCATGCTCCTCCTTGGACTTGGAATAAACCAGAATGTCATCCAGATATACCACAACAAACTTGTCCAGGTACTCCATGAAAACGGAGTTCATCAGCCTCGAGAAGGTAGCAGGTGCGTTGGTGAGACCGAAAGACATGACCGTGTACTCATACAGGCCATAGCGGGTGGTGAAAGCTGTTTTGGGCACATCCTCTTTGCGAATTTTGATTTGACGATAACCACTTCTCAAGTCCAGCTTAGAGAACACCACAGCTCCTGCTAGCTGATCAAATAGATCATTTATCCGAGGAAGAGGATATTTGTTCTTGATGGTTTTAGCATTTAGAGCCCGGTAGTCAACACATAGCCTATCGGTTCTGTCACGCTTCTTCACAAAGATTGTTGGGCTACCCCAAGAGGAAGTGCTATGTTGAATGAAACCCAACTTCTCTTGTTCATCAAGTTGTCGTTTGAGTTCAGCCAACTCAGAAGGACCCATTTTGTATGGCCTCTTGGAGATAGGAGCCGTTCCAGGTTCAAGCTCAATCACGAATTCAACTTCGCGATCCGGAGGCATACCTGGCAACTCTTCAGGAAAGACATCCGGGAACTCACGGACCCTTTGGTACCTTCCGAATAGCTTCCATAGCATCATCATTGAGCAGCCAAGGAATAGAGCTGGGCAGGAGTCGGACTTGGAGAAAAGACTACATGGCCTTGAGAATCTTGAGAGACACTTGGCGTTCAAGACAATCAATCACATTGCATTTTTGGCCAACCAATCCATGCCCAAGATGACATCAATGTCAGAGTTGCCCATAACAATCAAAGAAGCCAAGAAAGAAGAACCACCAATCTCGACTTGATTGCCATGACTGATCTTAGATGCTACCATATTTGCTCCAGGAGAAAGAACCATTAACCGCTTGGGAAGAGGATCTGACGCTAACCCATTCTCACTTGCAAACTTCATAGAAACAAAAGAATGTGATGCACCAGAATCAAAGAGAACTCGTGCAGGGACTGAGTTAACTGAAAGCATACCCATGACAACTCCAAAGGTCTGCTTGAGAGGCGTTAGCGCGATTAGCGCGAACAACATGAACCGGGCTTAGTGTTGATGTTGAGAGCCGGCGGTGGTGCACGAACCGAAGGAGAGCTTGTTGAGATCTTGGCGGGGGTTGAGGAGAGCTTTGTTCTTCATTGGCGATTCAATTGGATGACCATGATCTCCATGTGTAACAAGCACCGTGAGGACGTGGAGCGAGTAGCGGGGACTCCGCCAGCGCTCGAGGTAAGGGTTGTGGTAGCCCACAGGAGCAGGTGGTGAAGTTTGGTGGCCTTGACGTGAAACTTCGCGGTCTTGGTGGAGGCCGGGAGCGGGTGGGGTGTTAGGAACCCAGACACGCCGCTTAGAAGGAGCTGCCATTGTTGCGAGCTTGATGCATCCTGTTGTGTTTCTTGGACTCTTGAACATTTGCTGCTAGCCTCCTCTTGTAGTGCCATATCTGCAGTTCGGGAAGGTTGCCGGTCTTGCATGCGTGAGTGCATACTTGATCGACGCATTGAGCCCTTGCCTGAACCTCTTCTGCTTCTTCTTGTCATCAGATACCTCATCACCACCATAGCGAGACAGATTCATGAAATTCCTGATATATGTGTTGACGTTATCATTTCCCTGCTTCAGGTTGAGAAAAGCCTCCTTCATCCTTTCCATCACAATCTCTGAGAGAAACTGTTCTTTGAAAGCTGCAGTGAACCTCTCCCAAGTAGGCTGGAACCCAGTGCAGCTAGCCTTCAAGTAGTTTTCCCACCAAAGAGCTGCATCTCCCTTTAGAAGGTGAGTAGCACACTTTACCCACTCCTGTTCTGGAACATCAGCAGTCTCGAGCAACCTTGAGATCTCGCGCAGCCAATCATCCGCGTCAAGAGGTCGGTCAGACACATCAAACCGCGAGGTTGAACTTGAGGAAGCTCTTGATGTCACCACGCTTGGGAGGTGGAGGAAGTGGAGCAAACTCATTCCTTCCGACTCTCCTCGAGCGGTTGGTTCTCTGCATTGCCGCCAAAGCATTAGCTATGCTTGGCTGGCGAGCCCGATTCGGAGGATGTCCTCTTGGTCCGTGGGAGCCATCCTGTCATTGATATAAAACTCAAGTCAGTACTATAATGGAGAATGATAATAATCCAAAATAGTACCAAGATGGAATTAACCAAGATTAAAGGATACAATTTACTGAGATGATATTAAAATACCAACAAAGTTCATAGCACCTCAAAGATATTAAGCATATCGCACACGACTGAAAAGGAGTGTGGTACACAAACATATCAAAGAAATTTTTTCCACAAATTTCGGCATTAAAATACCAATAGATGCGCAAAATTACTTAATGAATCAAGATTAGTGACTCTACCGATTCAATATACAAAAGCGAATGATAAAAGTAGTGGTATGGTCGCGACTCCATCCCGCACTCAAATCATTACTCCGCACATGAACAAGTGGAACACATATCCTAACCCCTTCTTCTCACGACGAAACCTAAGATTGGTAACTACGGAAACGAACACCCCAAACAAGATAGCGTCGGATACAAGAGGAAGATAGATTGCGTCGGTTTACAAAAGCCTGTCGGTATGGAATGTACCAACAGTTGATAACCAAAGGCAGATAAGATAACAACTTGGATGCAACAGATAGACAAGGGATTACACACACACACACACACACACAACCTATGGTACTACGGAAACCCAGAACACGTGAATCCTAGTTTGAACTTTGAGAAGAGGATTGAAAACGTTGCACTTCCTTACCAGAAAAGGGTGGGTGGGAGGGTAAGAAGAAAAATGGAAGCAGTCCTACTCTCGCGTTTTGTTTTTCCCTAATATACATAACTACCAAAATATTTGCTAGACTGACAACGACCGTTTGGCTGAAACCCTGAAGGTCGGGATGGCTCTGATACCAATTGTAACTACCTCGGTGAACTACGCTCCTAGATACAAGCCTGGATGAGTGATAGTGGTTGAAATAGTACGGTGGGGCCCCAAAAGCCACTCACTGGTAGTCCTTTCAGACGTCCCAACCACTACCCTCTCAACGGGACTGTCAGAGGCGGCGTCGGCAGGCGAAGGGATCAACTACGTACACAAGTGGGTATGTACGCAAGCCACCATACAAGAGTACATCAGAGCCACACCATCTAGAAAGAAAGGAAATATACCAACGCCATACGGCAAGATTCAAATGACCTAGATAAATCTTTATTTTAGGATAACTCCTCATACAACACACATCAGAGTATCATGCGGAAGCAGCAAACAAGATCCGAGTACGGATAAGAAGCAAATCGGCATAAGATGCCAGATAAATAAGCACATCCCAACTACAGGCCTCATGGATCCCCGTTCCCGGAATCTCTACACCGAACGATCGTTGCCCACATCTTCGGCTTCTTCCACCCAGTATCCGTCCTGAGAAGGTACCTGTTCATCTGAATCAAGAATTTATCGTGTGAGACCCTAAGGGTACTCAGCAAGTCTTAATGCCTCTAAAGGGAACACAACTGGGTGACGAATTGCGTGAAAGATAAACCCTAGCATTCTCTGAGATAACGCTAACCATCCGCCTAACCAATGATAGGCGGATGTCCGTGAATTAAGTACAACAGATTATAATGGTAATCTCATCCGATCCATCCTCCTCACCTTACCAACAAGGAAGCGGACGAACAACCCCATCCGTTGGCAATTTTATTAACCATTCCATGAGCGTTGCTCTATTTACTAGTCAAGTTACTTAGTCGATTAAGGCGGTACTTTAGTTATGCTTGTCTATGATCAAGAGCGTGCTCCAAGTCGTCCATATCCGCGGACACGGCTTTGAAAGTTTTACCCGGCGGTGCACCAATAGCAACACACGCTCGATCAACCTCGGAAAAACCAAATCAAAACCCAACGAGGCTTTCACGGTGAACAATCACGAAATTGAAATATTTGGGGCCACCTTAAGTAGATCCATAGCGGAGATAGTGACTCGAGACGGACTCAAGGTTTGCGACAATGGTCATAACGGGAACCCAAAAGTGTGGCTGGGCTTGTCGATACAGCGAAACATTACGCTTACCTAACGATGCGGTGTGCTCCTCGCACAATTTAAATACTGAAAGTAGCATGGCATAAGTGCAGGATAGTAATAAAACCTCAAACTAGTTTGTGGCCCCAGGAAATAAGACTGAATCAAGCTCTGGCTCGGGGGTCCCATATACCTCCCGGATGTGGATAGCGCGATAAATCAAGGAACAGGAATCAAGTACTCGGGGTCTTACGGGACACAAGTGAGCAGGAAAAACCAAATAGCAGATGTTGCTCACCGGTGCCTCTTTCTTTAGTTATCCCAGAACTACTCAGGTTAAGTTGTTTAGGTACCTCATTATTCATCAGACTCTCACAAACCCTACACATGCTGTTCTACGACTCGCATGGCTCAAACAACTCCTATAGTAGTGGCTCATGGGATGGAGGAAAACAAGCTTGGTGGGGTTTAAAAGTAAAGGCTATGCATACTTGGGATTCAATTTAATGCAATCGCGACTCAATGATGCAAGAATAAGATAGAGGCAATAGGTACTGTATGTATGCAAGCATGTGGAAGTGCTTGCAGTATCTCGATTGAAGCAAGGGACGGATCTGGGTAGTGCTCACGGTTCTCTTGATACAACCCACCTCGGTGTCTATCCGAGAAAAACCAAACAAACAAGGCCAACATGAATATAGAGCACAAGCATATGAATAAGATGCGTCATGCAAACAATCATGCCATGATGAATGGTGCACAATTTACATGGCAAGAAAGATAATATGGCATGGTGAGGTGTGGAGAACAAGTAGCAACATTTTAGTGGAGTTTTGGTTCACATTTTGTTGTCATAACAGTTGTTGTTCAAAATATATTTATATGATGCATGCTGCAAATGAAGTTATGGATAGCATAAACAGAAAGGTCTCGTCGAGCTGATCAATTTAGACACATCATTTGCTTTATTTGGAATTATAAAACAAAAGTTATGAATTATTGAAAATCCAGTGGCATTGGTGGTAAATTAAATAAACTTGGAATTTTTACTTGTGCAAAAGGTAAAATGGATGGCATATTTGGAATCCTCTCATTTTTCTGATATCCAAACATATATTATTTGCCCAATTTGGATTTAGTATGAAAAGTTATTTAAAACTGATTTGGAATTTGAATTTGCAATTTATTTAATGAATTTGAGTTTGAAACAGTCCTGACGTTTACTCAGCCTAACCCAACCTAAGTCGCAGGTGGGGCCAGGGGTTCTTCGCCCACACGCCCGGCTAGGAGGGAGGACCGCTGGTTTAATCTTCGAACGCCAGAGCCTTTTACAAAGACAACCGTGACAGTGCCAAGGGACCGGGTTGGCGTGGCAAAAGGGGAAGGGGGTATTCGCAAAACGCCCCGCTGGTACTGTGGATCTTCCTCTGAGCTGAAAAAACGAGCCCGGGTGTAGCAGGCCGAGGTGGGGATCGAACGCGACCATCGCTGGCGCTTGCTGTGAGCCGCTGAGGTTGGTTAGCTGACAGGAGGAGGCTAGGCGGCTGGATAAGGTGTGCGTGTGCGGGAGCGAGAGGACGCCGACGACCACGCCGTGCACTGAGGGCGCTCGTCGCCGTGACCCGCTCAACCAGGAAACGAACCAGGGGGGAAGGTGTCTGGGAGATTCGTGTGCTCACCAGGGCGTGCGGTGTGGTCGGATCGGGCGAGGTGCGTCGGCGAAGGCGAGCGCTCGCGACCTAGGGTTTCGTCGGCTTGCGTCGCGATCAGGGCTTCGGGGCTTCTCCTCGCGGCGGGAGCAGGGCGACGCGGACGTCCTCGAGCCCTCCTCGACACTGCTCCGCCTGCCTCCTGCTGCGAGTGTACTGGCGAGGTGGACGGTGGTCTGGCCGGCGTCGGGGTAGAAGAGGTGGAGAGGGAGGAGGAAGGGGATAGCGCTTTAGGGGAGGGATGCAGGCGGGGACGGTGGTGAGGGAGGATAAGAGCAGGGGAGGGGCTAGCGTGGGAGGGTGCTGGCCGGTGGCGTCGGCCACCTTCCTTCACGTGCTTTCGCAGACGGGCCAAAGCAAGCGGGGCACAGGTGGCAGGTGGGGTAGGCGGCAGGGACGCAGTGTGGGCTGGGCGTGGGAAGGTCTGGCAGAGAGGAGAAAAGAGGGGAGGGGAAACTGCTAGGGCTAGGTATGGGTCCCTTGGGCGTGTGGGGGGTAGCTAGGGCATGGAGGTGGGGTCCTCATGCAGGAGAGGGAGGCCAGGGAGTAGGGGGGGTGGTGGTAGCTAGAAGGAGGAGGGTACTAGGGTTTTTGGTTAGGGTAGATGTAGCTAGGTTTGGTTAGATAGGAGGGGAAAAGAGTAAGGGGTGGATATTAGGGTTTTAACTAAAAAGATTAAGGCATGGTGGTCATGTGGCCATGATTGGTAGATTTAGAGGGGTGTCTTAGGGTTTTAGGTGAGAGAGGGAAGATAGCTTGAGGTGGTACTTTATGTGTTGCTTAGGGAAAGGAGGGGATTAGGGCCTTAGCTAAACTAGGTTGGATGGATGCCAAGGTAGGTCCTAGGGTTTAGCTAAGAGAGGGGGAAGAAAAGAAGGTTGGCCCCTTGTACTAGATCATGCATGCTCCAAACAACTAACTAGGACAAGGCAAGAAAAAGAGGGATAGGGAGAGAGATGAACATGTGGTGATGGGGTTCTCTTTTGGCCCATGCATGATCCAAACAAAGAACAAGCAAGATCCAAGAGGAAGGGGGGTGGTTTGAGATGTGCATGGGGCATGGGGGAGGGGTTAAGCTAAAGGGGGGATAGAGAGGGAGATGGTTTTGATGAAGAAACTACAAGCCCAAACCAGATTAAGCAAAAGAAAAGGTGCTCCACTTAAAATGCAAGCAAAAACCAAACACTGGAAAAGGTGTCACTTGCATGGCCCATGCAAAAATAGTTAATGCCAAATTATCCTTGTGAAAACAATATTATAATCATGGCATTATCCATATGCATTCCCAATGGATGGGCCAGGACAAGCAAAGGTTATGGGTGGAATCCAAACAACCAATCATGAGCTAGGGATAAATCAACAAAAGCCAAGCTCAGATTAGTTGGGTGGTGGAATTATAGGGTGGTGAAAGAAAAGGTGGTGGAGTCAACAAGAGAGATGCCCTCAACTCAACTTGGGCATATAACAATGTATCAAGAGCCAAATACAATATCAAGAGGCAAATACAATTAATCATGCACATGAGATAAGAACCAAATAAGAAAGGGTTTTATATGATGCTCAAATGCAAGGTTGTATGATGACATGAGCATGATATGATGATGATGCGACAATTATATGTTGGAAGTGGCCCTTTTTATTATTATGACATGTAGCATTACAGGGGTTAGACAACTGGGATGCTAAAGGGGGGTATGTTTTCCCACATTCTGTGGCGCATAGATCTATATGCGGCACAGAAACATCACTTTGTATGGCGCGTAGCGCATATAGCTCAGCCAGATTCTATGGTAGGACCTATCCTCACTTTTTGTGGCGCATATAGTCGTATGCGCCACAGAAGTTATAACTTCTATGACGCATAACTTCTGTGGCGCATATACATATGCACCACAGAAAGTGAGGGAGCCCAACTCCGGTGGTGGGTCCCACCAAACTTCTGTGGGGCTTATTTCTCCATATGGGCCACAGAATAGTGAAGTCTTCTATGGCGCATTGCCTGAAATGCGCCACTGAGATTTGTCTATGGCGCGGGGTCATACATATGCGTCACAAAAGATCCTTCTATCTATAGCTGGTTTCCTATAGTGATAGTAACTGGGTACTACGGTACTCTATGAGCATTGTAATTTTATTGTTTCATATGTTGTTTTGTTGAGAAATAGGCATATATATATATATATATATATATATATATATATATATATATATATATATATATTTTTGTGATCAATCTAAGACAAATTACGGTCAATTAAGAGGCTACTAAATAATAACCATTGGATGCCCTGATCAGGGACATCCTGACCATCCATTTTAGGATGTTGGTTTCCTAGACATACACACACTCTCTCTCTCATCCTCTGCACGACCTCCAGATGAGGGTACACACCATCTGATCCCTCTTGCGTGGCTCTTATCTTGAGCTAGTTGATCCTAAGGGATCATAACATTAGCGACTCAAAGAATTTTCATTAGAAAAAGTTATTAGGAGGACATTAATTGTTTGAAGATCCTCAAAACCATTAAGATTTTATTTTTAAAGTATATTTTGAAAAAGCTCACAAAAGAAAATCAAAACCATGCACGTTCTGTTACTTCGTGGAGTGTTGGATCAATGATATTTTGTCTAAAATTCTTGAAAATTACTTCGTGGAGTGTTACTTCGTGGAGTGTTACTTCGCAACGACACCGGCATTTTACTAGTATATATATTATAGAAATGATTGATCCCTTAATAAAGCAGCACAAGTAAATTGTTTCAAAATGGAACTCAGGAGCGTAATCAAATCCAAACAGCCCCTACAACACTTGGGGGCACGTGAGAGCGAGACAAAAACAGTTCTTGACCAAAGGCTAGATGCGGGATGCCGAGAGTGATCAGAAGGGCAGCGCGGAGGGGAACCCCACTTCAGCCCTTCCAGTGCGGCAGGGCCGGGCTGAAGTGGCTGGACACGACGCGGGAATCGAGTAGCTCGACCATGTCCAGGAGCCTGATGCACCGGGGTGTCTTGTACTGGTTGATGGATGCGCCACGTGAGATGGCGTTGTCCATGAGCTCCTCGAAGGTGCCTGGCCGGACGACGCGGATCTCGAGCGGCCCGATGGACCCGTCTGCCACCCGGCTCTGCCTGTACACCGTGCTCAGGGCCTCCTCCATCTCGAGGCAGCATCTTTCGAGTGTCTCCTTGCCCACCGTGCCTGCCCCGGTGGTGACCACCAGCAGCTCCCAGTAGATGACATAGTGGCCTGGGATGCGCCTGGTGCTGGCGTGGCTGGTGTACTCCGCCACGGACGCGCCGTGCGGGCGGAGCAGCGCCGAGGCCCGCTCCACGGCACGCTGGAGCTCGGTCTCGTCCGTCTTGTCGGACTCGATGGAGAGGACGACGTTCTGGCGGCGCACGATCTGGAACTGCGGCGCCGCGTTGTGGAACCCCGTCACGCGGAGCACGTCGCCGACGCGGTACCGGCTCAGCCCCGCGTAGGTCGTGATCACCAGCTCGTACTCGCGCCCGGCCTCCACGCCAGCCAGGTCCACCAGCAGCTGCTTCCTCTTGTCTGCGCCCGTCTCGTTCTCGTGGTCGTGGTCCACGGGCAGGAACTCGAAGTAGCCCATGGTGGGCATGATGGTGTAGGACACCTGGGACGGGTCGCACAGCGGCCGAAGGTTAATGCCGAAGCAGCATTCGGAGGACACGTAGGAGGTGGACACCATGGGAAGGCCGCCGCTGTAGTAGCGCAGGGTTGGGACGTACTGCGCCATCGCGCCGGTGACTATGACATCGAGGAACCGGGTGTTTGGCCAGATCCGGGTGACGATGCCGGCCCAATCACCGTCGTTGCCGCACTCGGCCCGAACGAACTGGGCGAGCTTCGGGTCCGGTCTGAGAATGCCGGCGACCGCCTCACGCACCGCCGCGTCAGTGACGCGCTCCTCGCAGAGCACGCCGGCCTCGATGTCGGCGGCCAGCTGCTCCCAGTTGAGCTGCAGGAAGCGGATGGCGCGCAGGAGGCCGCAGGCGAAAGAGGCCCCGATGCGGAGCACGTCGTTGCGCTGGCACAGGCCGCACACCATCTGCGCGTACATGCTCTGTGCCGCGTCCCCGCAGAGGATGGCCGCCGTCGGGCTGGTGTGTTTGTTTCTACTGTGGGAGTTGGTGAAGTTTTGGGTCTTGTAGTAGCTCGTCAGGAGGGGCGCCGCCATGAGGCCGCTCGGCGTCTTGGTCTCCTGCTTCACGAACAGGAAGTAGAGCCCCTTCCCCTTGTCAAGCCCCGGAAAATGCCTGTATGTAATATATGAAGAAACAAATCCAGTACACGGCCAACTAGTTCACTGCTAATTCTACGACTAGTTTGCAATCATCAAATTTAACTTTCAAACGAGAACTGTAGAGTAGTAGCAGTGGACTTACAAGTCGATGACTGACGTGATGAGGCTATCGAGAAGCTGCTGTCGGCCGGACTCGTCCTCGACGGCGGGCATCAGCTTGCGCTGGCCGCCCGACGTGCCGGAGCTGGTGAAGAACCTAGAGATGGGGCGCGTCGACAGGACGGCCGACCCGTCTCCGTTGGCGATGCGCTGGATGTACGGCTGCAGGTCCTCGTACGACACAACCGGCACCTTGGCGCGGAAGGTGGCACGGTCGGCGGCGGCGCCGTCAAGGCCGCAGTTGCTGAGGTACTCCGCGCCGGCGTTCCGGGCGAGGATCTCGGCCAAGACGCGCTCCTGCACCAAATCCACGTTGGTGGTGGTCTCCTCGATGAACCGGAGCGCCTCGACAGCCGCCATTGGGTTAACAGCTAGCAGACGGATGCAGGCTTAGCTAGCGCGAGTAGAGAGAATGCGAGAGTCGAGAGGCGAGGGAGAATATTTCGGTCGCTCGCTCTCCTCGTTCGAATATACTTATCGGGGACACGCGATAGATCGGCCTCATGGATGCGGGTGATGACTGAACAACACGTTTTTTTTACTGCAACTACTCAGCGTCATCAGCCTTATTGTATGATAGGTTGGCGTTAAATTCGAGACTTGGAGATTGAGTAGCACGTGTGCTTCAGTCAGCACGGGGAAAGTTTAGTGCATGCGGAAGCGGTCTCTAATGAAGTCCTTAAAAAGGGCTAAATTCGTAAAATTCTAGAGAGAATACGGGCTATGGGCCGAGAGGCCGAGCTAACCGAGTCCGTAAAGACCTTGGCCCGTATTTTTTTTTCACGGGCCTTCTTGAACCACCCCCGCAGCCCCTACAAGTAGGTGCGCGCGCACGGATGCGGGTTCCAATCCACATGCCGCCGCCACATAGCAAACCCTATCCCCTGCCACCACTGCGCAGACCAATCTCCTCCGGCGAGCGAATCAGGCCACGACGGTGGGGATCGATGACGGCGCCCTCGCCATGTCAATGTTGCACGGCGGATGCGGACAGGGAGGAGGCCATAGCGGCGGCCGCTCCCATGGTCGTTCCCGTGCTCCGACGAGGCCTCGAGGAGGTGGAGGCCGAGGCGGTCGCGAGCGGATCCGGAGGCGGCATCGACGGGAGATGGAGGCCAGCGTCACGGACGACGATATGGAGGTGGAGGTCGTCGTCCTCGATGACTAGATGGCCGGCGTGGAGCTCCGGTCTTCACGGAGAGCTCGATTTTGGCCACACATGGACACGCCGGCATCCCTGGCAAAAGCTCTCCCCCTTCCCCCCTAAGTTTTTTTTATGATTTTGATGTATTTTATATGACCTACTCGATCTGTCGACGAACTAGTGCATTCATGCGTTAAATTTCTTGCTGGAGTTTTTAAAATTTGAATTTGCATGTTGATTTCACAGGCTCCGATCTGCGTCAATGAACTTAAACCTGTAAATCACTGAGTACAACAACATGTACTCGCCTTTTCTTTTTCCCTTCCACTTCAGGTTCAGGATTCCAAGAGAAGAAAAACACAAGCTAGGGTACTTACTTGGTTGGTGCACATGTCCGGCCAAGATAATTTCTTGGAGGCAAGATGCCCGGAGGACAGACTTTTTTTTTTGCAAACACGCAAAAACTTTGCGTGTCAATTTCATTAGAATAAAAACAAGGAAACAACAGTGTTCGACATCAAAGGATGCAGTTACAACCACACCACAATGCTATTCACGTTAGGGTTAGGTTACATGGTCGGGCCTGAAGATGTGTGGGGAGGCGGCACGATATTTCTTGCTCGGACCGACGGGCCGTAGGGGCGCGTGGTTATTGCTGGCTTGTCTCCTCTTCCGCCGAAGGGGGCAGGCGGCGGCGTGGGGGGCTATTGTTCTGTCCAATAATCGCGGTCGGTCCTAGGGTTCCGTCGACGTGAAGACAAAGATCTGTTTTTTTGCTTGCACTCGTTGATCTGGCCTAGAGAGGTGGGTTCTGGAAGGCTCCGCCGGCGAACTCCCAAGGGCGCATTAGGCCTGAAGATTGCTGGATTGGAAGGTATTCGGTCATGCGTACTTTGTTTCTCTGGCCGTTTGATTTCAGCAGGTACGTTGCGAAGCTCTGATGTATGTTCCCACCAAGTGCCATGTAACGAGCCATGCATGGTGAAGTCAGATGCGAAGAATGTCAGGAAAGCGGAAATATGAGAGCGGCGATGGTGATTTGAGTCTTTGGCGACGGCGAACTGGCTGCGGGATCCGTGACTCGTAGCAGCGACTGTTTGTGGGGGGGACAACACAGGAGGAGTTACCAGTTGTAACATCCCAGTATTAGAGCTTAGAAATAAGCTGAACACAGATGTGTGCATTGCATTCATGCATAGAAAATCCAAATAATTTTCGCACTTTTAAACAAAACTTGTCAAAGTGATTGAAGCTTCTCTTAACTTGGTGGAACCGAAGTAGATCATCAAGTTGACCGTGATAAGTTTCAATATGACCTTTGCTAAAACCTTATTTTGGGTAAAGGAGATTTGATCTAAGGATATATCAAATGTAATAGAAGTTAAACCCTAATACATTACTTAATGATTTATATTTGATCCTTAAGAGATCATATCATAATGTTCATTATAACAACCCATGAATACCAATTTATGAATATAATTCAAGTAACAAGAATGTAATAATTAAACCTTGACCTGTCTCATTCTTACCCATTCCTACCATGAGCATCATGGTAGTTTTTAACACTAATCCCTTATCACTTGCTGAGTAGTAAGGCAATCAAGTTAAGACCATTCACCGCATATCTTTCTTTCCATATCAATCTTTATTGTCTCTATTGAATCTTATCTTAATATCTGTTGTCATCAATGTTGAGTAATCAACTATTATTTCACTAATTCTTAACCTATCAACTCTTGTCTTTATTATATCATTCACTTATGTCCTATAAAGAAAGGAGTAAGAAGAGGTATGTGGTAATGCTAGTTTTAGATACCATCTATAGGATGTGAGTGTTGGAAGAGAATAAGATCAATATGATAATTGATGGAGTTAACTCACACCTGAATGAATAGAAGAGTTATTTTAAATAAAGATATGTGTGGTAACAAAGAAGATTACAAGGATGAATATTGAAGATAGTTACCCAGGAGTAATCCTATTGGATTAAGTAGGCATAGTCAATGAATAATAACTCTTAGTCAGATAGGTACAATGAGAAGATAATTATATATAAATGTAATGATGTATTGATGAAGGCCTTGATTAGCCAACTGGAAACCTAAGCCATAAATGAACAAAGTATTGTAATAATCATGCTCAAGTCACCATGATATGATGTGAAGCTGGAATATAAGATAATAGAGTAAAGTAGATATAAGATAGTATAAGTTAAAGCTAGAGTAGCATGGAGTTATTGAAGTAGTGTTATTCCTCTTAGAGAATACCAAGCACTTGAGGAAAGTAGAATTTGATATATACATCTATGGGAGTAATATTAGTGATGGATGATTAAGGAAGAGTATGATGGAGTTAGAAGTAACTACTTGTTGGATTGGAGGATATCAGCAGTAGAGTAGTTGATATAACCAAGTAAATATATGAAAAGATTAGGAAAAGCTTCAGTGACAAGCTTCTGAGATTACAAAGTAATCTGAGAAGTAAGAGAGTAATCATTCAAATGGATTTGGAGTCATATAAGCATTCTAGAAGTGGGAGATATTCCTATGAGGGAAGTATTTTGAGCTTTAGTGCCAAGCTCATTGGATTTACAAGTGGATCTAGAAGAAGAAAGGATTGATAAGCATATTCTTGGGAAGTAAAACTTATCATGTTAACACATGATGATGAATAGGAAGAAGTAGTATATCTAGGAAAGGAATTCCTTACTTAGAAGTCCAGGATTGTGAATTATGAAAGATAGGAATTCTTGGTAAACACTCAACTTTAAATCTTTAACCAAACATAATATCCATTCCATATTATTGATCTATCATCTTGTTTCCACAATGCTTCATATGAATATTATCCTATAGAAAATCACTTAAGCACATCTTTGTCATTTCCAATTATCATAACCATATGTTCTTAGGAGTTATCTTTATCAATTTATTTCCATAAGATATTCCAGAAAATAACTTTCTATTTTAAGGGGTGATGTCATTAAAGATTACAAGCATAAATACAATATGTTTAGACATTAATCTTTATTCACAATTGTAAGAGGATATAAAAATATTAAAACTCCTAGAATTCATGGTAGACATTTATAATTTCAAACCTTTAACTCCTATGTTAGTTATAATTAAATATATACCTTGGTATTTCCTAAATTTATGAGAATAATATTAACCATATTAATTCCTTAGTATATCATGCATCAAATAATGATATAGGATCATTATATAAAATTTTCCCTCCAAACTATAAGTTAACTAGAACTAAGCTTTATAAATAAATAAGGAAATATCATATAATAAATCCATGGTTTATTATGGAAAGAAAATTAATAACAAAGTCCCTTACCAAATATCAGAAGGATCTATATAAACAAAATAAAGAAATATAACATTATATAATAAAAGTTCACAAATTGATTCTAAATAACTTTATTATTGCTGCAAGAATTTAGCAAAGAAATTCCATAAAGAAAAGTCAAAACAAATGCTTAAATAAACAGCTAGAAAAGAAAACAGAATATAGAAAATGTAAAAGAAAAGGAAGAGGAACAGGTTAGCCCAGCTCTGGACGTGGCCCATTTCCTCTTTCTCTCTATCTACTGCTCAGGAGCAACTCACAGCAGCCCACTTTGGCCCAGTACCAGCCTACCAGTAGCCCGTACCGCTTCGGCCTTCTGTTCCTCGTCGTCTTCCTTGTCGATAGAAGCAGCTGCGTGGCGTCGCAACCGTCGTCAATCTTCGTCGCGCTATGATGTGCGCCGCCGCCGTTGGGGGGGTAGGATAAGAACGCCCGCGATCTCCTCTATCCACTCGTACGCGAATCACTCTCGCTCGTGCCCTCTCCCAAAATTCCTCAATCATGCCGAAACCCTAACTCACCGGAGTTTCTTGTTATTGCCGTTTGAGACCGCCCCAAAGCCAACTGAAGGTGCCACAAGCTCCGCCGTGCTGGACTTCATCTGCTCGGAGGAGGAATCGAGCCGGAAAGCCCAAAATCATGCGCATCAAACTTGTCTGTCCGCCGCTCGCCGACGACCATGGAAACGCCGTTCGAGCTCGCCTCTCCTCACCGTCGCCTTTACAAGCTCCCTGGTGAGCTTATGATTTTGATGGTTCTCTCCGATTTGATCCTAGCCGTATTTAGCACCCAGTACGCTTGAACCCGAGCGGGCCACCGTCGGAGCTCGTCGGAGCTAGTGCTCCGGTGACCATTCTGGGGCGGCGCGACCATAGTTCGACTCACCGTTGCATCCTCTCACCAACGCACCAAACCACGCGAGCTGAAACGCCATAGATCGTTGCCGGCGACCTTGATCTGGTGGTTGAGGCCGCGCTGACGTCAGCGTGACATCGTGCTGGAGTCACCCTGCCACCTTAGCGTCGTTTGACCAGGTCCTTGTCCCGCGTGGCACACCAACGTGGTCACGGCCCACCAGTGAGTGACTGGGGCTAGGTGTGTGTGCGGTACAAAAGTTTAGTGTCTGTTTAGAAAATAAATAAAACAATTTAAATTCAAACTCAAATAAATTCCAGAAATTAAATAAAATGATTAAACCTTATAAATTCAATAACTTTTATTTTATAATTCAGAAAAATACATGTAATATATGAAAAATTTCAGAAAAAATAAAATCTACAACTTAAAACTATTATCAAACATTATTATGTTAGTTATTTAAATAATTATTATTTAATAAAGATTTTATAAGTAATAAAACTTTGATAATTCATATTTTAATAATGGTAAATGATAAAAATATAATTAATATATCAAAATTCTTAGAAAAATAAGAACTACAACTTAATACCATAATCATGTATTATTATTTCACTTCATTAAATATCTATGATTTATTAAGTACTTATATAGTAATAAATCTTATAAAAAACATATTTTATTATTTATAAATCACAAAAATAAATGTAATATACCAAAATGATCAAAAAATAATATATACATGTTAAAAATATAAAATTCTACTTTTGAATTAAATACAAATTTAATACTCTATTATCTTGAATTTAAATCTAATTTCTTTAATTGATAATTCATATAATGGTAAATACAATTTGCTAATATTTCTAAAATTATCCAATTGAGTCTAATAAATAGTATTAGTCTTAAATATTGATAATATGATGTAAAAATAATTCAACACATTTTAAATGCAATCTTGTTGAATTAGCATTCCACCATAAGTGTAGCTCATTTTCTGAAAAGGTCCTTATCAATTATTAGATCTTCAAGAATAATTTGTGACTAGATAAAACCTTTTCTCTTAATTCAATCACAAGATTATAAACATACCAAAACACTATAGTGACTTCACAAGTAGTCACTAATATTGTTTACTTATCCACAAACCGTAACCACACCTTTATAAGGAGATAAATGATTCCATTCTAGTATAAATATAAGAAATCACTACTCAAATAGAAGTATTTACACTCTTAATTAGATTTAAAGAAACATTATGAGGAGAACAAAGTACAAATATCATAAGAATTACACCTGAAGCCTATCTATGTTCTTAAAGTTAACTTTAAGTCTACAAGCCTTTAAATATAATGCTAAGACCTTGTTATGTGTTTTTATAGTTAACTTTGGTCTGTTATAATTAAGTCGTAAAGCATCTCAATTCCAAACTATTTAAGTAAGCACAAACAACATCGACCATCTTTGATTAAGCACAAAGATTATTTAGACCTTAGGAAATAAATCTTTTCTTCAAATGTTATTCTTTTTGTCACTTCCAACAACAACTCTTAACAACTAAACTCAAGGACTTTCATCATAGTCAATAGATAACAATTAATCATAATCACATTGATTTAAACCTTATTTGTATACTTAGGATTGTTAACAGTACTTAACCTCCTTACAAATGTCCTTACTTATAAAGTAAAATGTGAAGATAGAACAATTCTTATATAAGCAGGCTTTGAATAACATTCCATAATTGTGTATCTTATTGTTGTTTGATATTATAAATACATGTTGTTTTACACACACTCACAAGCCCTAATAAGAAGCAAAAATGTGAAACTTATCTAAAAGTACAACACATTCTAAAGGAACCATTTCTAGCATCCAAACTCTAGATCAATGCTTATTCTGGGGATTCGAGTTTATCCAATTGCATTACATTACTATGCACAATAGCATCTTGCTTATTTAAACATTAGTCCTTATAGGACCAATGATGCTGATTTCAGATATTAGATCTTTTATATTGTCTCGAAAACCGTGAGTGCATAATCTTGAAATCACAAAAGGCAAGTTCACACTTGCTCATGTCCTTTGATTATTTTCTGTAAAGTATTTTGCAAATTCAGTGTTGTCATCACCTGCATTTCAAAAGGTCAGAAAACACTATTTTGATAATATGTGAACTATTGGTTACTAATCCAGGGTGATCAGCTGATCTATTAAATCTGGCAGTTGGAATACCACTGCTCAGAAATATAACATCTAGGACCTAACAACCAATATCGCCAGTGATTCTTGCGCTGTATATCACACGTTAACCATGAGATTTGGAATGGGATGAAGAAGTTAGCTGTATCATTTTTCTTTCGTATGGAGGCAAGACTACCTTAACGTGAAGTTGTGATTTCTTGTGTGGATCCAACATATGGGTGGGCACCCTTAGGCCCCATGTTTTCGGTGTCTAGATTATCTATGAGTGGTTGCCGAAGGTTTAGCCGGATCTATAAGGTACTTACCCGGTGAGAGAACATTTTGGGCCCCCATGTGTGGTTTTGGTAATTAATGACAATCTTTATGGACTAATGTGTGTATTAAGTTATACTTGTAGTATTTGTCCATTGGCATCGCTTGGAGCATGTGTTGGCTTTAAGGTTGATGAAATGCAAAGAAGATATGTTGTGCAAACTCAATATGCGAGGTCGATGATGAGGAATTAAGAAAGGCATTCCATCTTGAGAAGGGCAAGACCGTATACATCGAGCTCAAGTGGAATGCTCAAGGCAAAGGTATAATTTTGATAGGTTTCCCCTTTTGCCGGTCTCTTGTTGTGTGTAGGAGACCGGGTTTAGGATATATAACTGTACTATCAAGAGGGGCTCTCGAATGAGTAATTCGATCACATCGTTCGGAGAGAGCTCAAACCTTTGCATACTTCCATCATCGTATTTGGTTGTTATTTGGTCTTATCCATGTGAGGATATAGAGCTTGTGGTGATCTCCATAACAAGCTCTTATTCATCAAAATCGGATCTCCCATATGTATCTTGTTGCGATTCTGATTTATGCGGCATTTCGGTTTCTCACCAAGTGAGGTATCTCACATTATATTAATTAATACACTCTCACTTGGTGATAATCAATATAGGAAAACCCTTGTTGTCCTCTATCCAACGCAATTGGAATCGGGTCAATCGAAGTTTCCAGTCAAAAGTTATGACCGTTTGAATATTCGCCGATTTTATTCTAAAAAGAAAAAGTAAATTCTATTTTCTGGGCCGAACGGTAGTACCGCCCGGACGGGCCGATACTACCGCACGCCCCTGGGCGCCACATAATATCTCACTGCCTCACTACGTACCCAATACCGGTAATACCGGCCGACCAGATAGTATCGCCCAGATTCGCCCAGATCTAGTTCCAGCCCAGCCGCCGCTTGCCAGATCCCGTGCAGCCGCTGCCCGCCATTGCACGTTGACCCGCGAGCTGCCCCGCGCGCCTCGCTCGCCTCACTGCGCGGGCTGCCTGGCCTCTGGCCCCGCGCCCCGCTCGCGCGTTGACCGCCCGTGTGTGACCTCGCTAGCGCTGCTGCTTGCTGCCGCTGCTGCCTCCTGCTGGGCCCGCGCCGCTGCCGACCCCCTCGCTGCGCGCGCCCGTACGTTGCCTGCATGCGCTGATGCTTGTTCCCTGGCTCGCTGCTGCTCGTGCGTGTGCGTGTGGGCCTGTCGCCCCTCTTCCGTACGTATCTGGCTCTCGCTTGTACAGCTCGCCCCCGTTCCCTTATTCTCTCGCATGCGCTCCTCCCTATGCCTGGCGTTTTTGTTCCGTTTGGTCCGGTACTACCGGTTAAATCCGGTACTACCGTTTCGTCTAGAAAAATAGCTTTAACGGTCAGATTTTTGGGACCCCTATTTAAGACTTTGTCCGTTTTGAGTTTAGTAAGATTCTCGCTTATCTATTAGGCTAAGCTTTGTCCATGCTCTAGATCTTGATGCTTGCCTAATTTTTTTCCTCCGATGATTCTTGCCCATATTTGAGTGAAAGAGATAGTAGATCTAGATCCGCATTTTGACCTAACCGATTCATCTCTTTGTGAGTGCATCTTTGGGGATCTAGGTTTTGGGGGATTTTGTGTCTCTCTTTGATTCCTCCTCTCTTGTTCTTCCAATAGCTTTAGTAGCTTTGTTGGAACTTGAGAGTGAGGGATTTGAGCATCTTTGTGGTGTTCTTGCCATTTGCATTTGGTGCATCGGTTTGAGTTCTCTTCGGAGGATTTGGTTTGAGTTGCTCATTGAAGCTTGTCCCTCTTGGGTTCTTGGAACCCTAGACGGTTTTGTTGCCTTGGTGGCATTTGTTGAGGCCTTTTATGGCGTTTGTTGGGAGCCTGCAATTAAGTTGTGGATAAGTGCCCCAACCTTGTGAGAGGTTTCGGTTGCCACCGACAAGTGCACCGATAGTGAAAGCATGGATCGATCCCGTTGGAGTGAGATTCACCGGAGAATAAGGGAGGTCTTTTGTGGCGTTGGTGGTTAGATACTACCCCATCTCCAAACGACACGTACTCCATGTTGGGAGGAACTCGGTAAAATATCGGTGTCCCCGCGTGCCTCGGTTATCTCTATACCTGAGCTCTTTACTTATGCACTTTACATTGTGATAGCCTTCGTGCTTGAAGTAATATATATCTTGCTATCACTTTGTTGCTTGTATTGCTTAGCATAAGTTGTTGGTACACATAGGTGAACCTTAGTTGTTCTATGTTGTGCTTAACAAAGTAAACACTAGTTTTATTTCGCCTTTGTTGAGCCACTCTAGGAAAAGTTTTAATCGCCTATTCACCCCCTCTAGGCGACATCCGTATCCTTTCACCCGGGCATCACCAGCTCATAGTCTTCGGGAATTCATCAGGGTTTTAGCCTGCCCGGAAGGGGGCTTACCGGAGGTGAGCCAGCCCTGAAGGATCGTGCAGACATATGGGGTCGCGGAGAGGACAGTGATTGGCTTGGATCATCTACTGGGCCCCACACCATAGGAAGTGTGGACGGGAAAGATCGCCCGGTTGTGCAACAAGGATTTGATCTCTCATGGGTAAAGTGACGCACCTCTGCAGAGTGTAAGAACTGTAACTTGTTACTCTCTGTTCCGGGAAGGAGCTGCGAACGTGGCAGAAAAGAAACTCCATGAAAGTTCTGGTAAACCCGTGAAGGCTGACGGACATAGCTTTTCAGAATAAAAGCAACCTTTGAAGAAATATTTACGAAAACCTGCATTGCCTACGACCTATGGTCTGTGGCTGTAGATATAGTGCATCAAACACTCATTTTCTAGTGAACTTTCTGAGTACGCTCGTACTCAACATATCTTCTTAACCCTTGCTAGATTCTAAAGCCATTAAGCCGACGTCTACATTAACTTATGCTCAGGAGAATCGTCATCAACGGCTCAAGCTCTTCAATGAAGTCAATATACACATCATCTAAAGAGAAGACGAAGTTGCTGGGTAGATAGGAGTATAATCTCTAGCCATAGAACTTATTTTTGTAGAGTATTGCAATAGCAGCAATGCAATCCAAATAGTTAGATGCTAATATTATTAGCATGATATTTATGAATTGATTATTTCTGATTCTTCTTTGTAAGAAGTTTCTTTCTCTCTCTTTACCCTAGAGTGTTCTCTAGATCTTTTGTAAAGAATCGAGTTGTAACCTATAGTCATGTCTTAGACCTGCTGTGTTTCTGTTGTACCACTCTGAGGGATATAATACTAGTGAACGGTGTTTTATTGGTGTTATGTCAACTACTATAGTGTACTACATCATGCAGTGGTATGCTGGGTCACCACACCAGTCTTACCTTGCAGGGTGAAAATCCATGGTCTGGCCTTAACTGGTTGTGCCTAGCAATGGCCTTGTTGAAGCCATTGTTTTGCGAGAAAGAACTTTCTCCAGGGTGAAAACCTATGATCTTTGATCAGGCAACGACGACGCTTGTGCGCTGTTTTCTTCTTGAAGGCGTTGTTATTGGAGTGGTGGACTACCGATGTTGTTTTGGTGGTGTCAGTGTCGTTGCTACGAGGAATAATTCCCTGTAGCGGGACTTTTCTTTTTTGTAATTTTTCTTTCTTTCTTCTGGGTTGTGTGCATCCGTAAGGCTGCTAGGGCATGTGTTTTTGCAGAGGCTGAGTGTAATTTGATATCTTCGTGATATTAATATATACTCCTTTTCGGAAAAAAATGTCAACAAAATTAGGAAGGGAAAAGATATGGTTATAGGAAAAGCTAAAAGTCACAAATTGTTGGCACAATTCGGATGAGTAGATGCAAAAGAAATAGGCCAGCCTATCACCTAGCAAGATTTGCATGAAAATTCCAAAAATTCGGGACTGCGAAAGAGGAATAAGTTAGCTCTTTTTACCTGACACCACTGCCTCTCTAATCTTGAGACCATGAGGCGGTTAGCACTGGCTCGAGGTAGACCGTGCGCTCATGACGGTGGGGCAGAGGTCCGGCAGGTTGGATAGCTAGGCCGCATGGCATAGCACCCGTGGGTGGTGTGCTAGGGGATCAACCATCACCGGGACGACCGACGGTAGCTGCGGACGGTTTTGGCACATGGCGGGTCGACGTGATCCTCCTTGGCTGGTATCGGCCGCCATCGCTCAGAGGAGAGAGAGGAGGGATGGCATCAGGGTTCCAATTTTCTAAGGGGCTAAAATGCAAAACAGGATCAACTGTTGGACAACGGGTTGATTTCCAAATTCATGATGGTCTCAAATGCAAAACTTGCGCGACTGATGATTGGTCGTCGTGAAAGAAAACAACGGTATCCAATTTAACCTATATATATACCTTTGGTACCATAATTTCTGAAAAATAAAAATAAATTGCAAAAAACTCACCTCAACCAAACAGCCGATCCCATGGACAGTCAGAAAGCGACAAGTATTCATCGGGGCCGTGGTGGACGGGGACGAGTGGTGGCAGCGACGGAAAAGTCTAGGAGCAGCTAGACGGTCGCATTGCTCGCCGGAGGATTGAGGGGAGCAGCTCACAGACAAGCAGGGCCGCTGTGCCCGAAATATGGGGCAAGGAAGGCCAAAGTTTTGGTAAAACCTCAAACAATTTAGGGCACCTGCTAATTTAGGGCATCTGCTCGATGAGGGCGTTGTTTGGCCTATTGTGTCCTAAAAAGGGGATTATTGGGCACCACTGCTAAAATTGGACATCCGATTAGAGTTGCACTAGGGAGTACAGTCACGTAGGCATGAACAGGTGATGGATCAGAAATTCAGAACATGTTTCTGTTAGAAATGGATAAAGGGTTAATAAGTGCTTAGAAATGGATACATGGTCACGGGAGAGGAAGGTGCCTTCCTATGCTCGGCGCACTAGATCATAGCTCGACATAAACAAAGGAGAAGATATTGTACGGACTGAGATAATGTACAGGACTAGCTTTCCGTTGTAGCCGCACCAGCACACGTCACACCACAACGCCCTCCACATTCCACGCCCAACATATATACTCGCTTGCCACAAGGATTCAAGCAGCCAGCCAGCCGGCGCGCTTCGCCAACCACTCTAGCTATGTTGCCGCCGCCGCGCCTGAGGAGCACGCACCCAAAGATGGCGCGCGCCACCGTCTTCCTGCTCGCCGTCGCCTTTCCTTTTGTATCCGCTGCCTCGGATCCTCTGTCAGCCGTGCAGGCAGCCGGTGCAACGTCCGACCAGCGTTACCCGCCGGTGCACTGCTGCAAACAGGAGGAGGAAGCGGTGGCCATGCGGGACCAGACGGCCGGCGATGTTGCGGATTTGGCTTCAGCGGAGGAGCAAGGCCAAAGGGCTGAAGCTCACAGGAGCAAGAAAAGAAACAGCGATGATGATGATGACAGCGACGACGGACACGATGATGCCGACACTGATGACAACGGGCACGATCACGTCGACGACGACGACAACGACGATGATGACGGGCACGACGGCAACAGAGGATCCAACACTGACCACGATTTTGATTCGGACTCTGTCCATGGTTTCCACTCCGACCACGACCCTAACAACCACAATGATAACACCTCAAAGAGTGGGAAGAAGAAGCGCTCGGCTCCAGGGAGGGAGAGAGGCCAAGGAGGTAACAGGTAACTAAGGAGGTTGACGCGCAGCATGCTGAAGTGGCAATATCAGTGACCTTCCTTCTTCTGTAAATCATTAAGAACAAGGAAAATGATATGGATCCCCCGGACGATGGGGGTATCCATCGTCCTCCTCCCCCCAAAGTCGCCCAAATTTTTATTTTTGCTGCAAAACGGCCCGCTTTTGCTACATATGTCCCCGCTTTTGCTTTCGAAAAAAAAAACGGTTCGTTTTAAAAATAGAACGTCTCGCCGGAGACCTCGCCGGAGACCATGCAGCAAAAAAATTGTGCTAATGCAGCAAAACCGACTTCGCCAGAAACTTTTTTTGTTGCATGGTCTCCGGCGAGGGTCATCAACGAGTTGTTTCCGACGTTGTCTCCGGCGAAGATGGTTTTGCTGCATTAGCATAATTTTTTTGCTGCATGGTCTCCGGCGAGGTCTCCGGCGAGACGTTCTATTTCTAAAACGAACCATTTTTTTTGCTTCGGAAGCAAAAACGGGGACATATGCAGCAAACACGGGATGTTTTGCAGCAAATGGAAGCAGGACGATGGAAACTCTCCCATCGTCTGGGGGACGCCTAGCAGTTATCGGGACGACAATTACTAGTACTACGTTGTACGTAAGTCAAGTGTAAAAACCATATGTATCTTCTATGTATGAAATCAATAATATTCTCTGTATTTGTCTTCCGTTCCAATACTTTCCACCTTCTAATATGTGGGACCCAGCGCACAAATCCTTTAGACCAGCCACACTGCTGGTGCAGCACATAAAAAAGAACGAACCGATCTCATTTAGCTGCGGTGTATTGAATCGTTGATACAGTAACATGGGATCCAGCGCTGACAGAAAACTACCCATATTCTTCTCATCTAGGCGTGGTTGCTCTGCTCTTTATTGCTTGTGTCAGGATAGAAACGAACCATATGTATGAATCACTTTTTTCTTGGAACAGATTGAGTCCATGCTCTGTAGTGTATCGAACCGGTTCGAAGCATGTCTTGAATCGCTTTTTGGCAACGCTGTGGCTGGTCTTAGCTTGTCCGCCTTCCAATATATGCAAGGCCCAGTACTTAGCTCCGTCAGCAGTGTTAGAAAACAGTCAACATAGTTTATCCCGACACCTCCTTATTCCTTAGTCATGATGCGGCCGCTCTGAGCATTGCCGAACGGCCACACGTGTAGGGGATGCCGGTAGCATTCTGTTCATCCCTACACAAGTATAAAATTGATCTAACTCACTCGGTACCACATATAGGAACACAAGAACCATGAACAGAAAAAAACTCTGAGCCAAGATTGAATCTAATGTGAGTATTGATTGTTAGGTTTTTGTTGAAATAACTAGATGGGAGCTATTCGAATAAAGCCCAAATTTTCCCATCCGTTAACGACCATAGACAAAATACAACTATTAGACAACTGCTACTGGCTATCAAAGGTACACACTGACCTTTTTGTATGTCCTTCCCATAGCTTACGGGTGCACCCTCAGCATAGACTGCTGAATCTGCTGGTCTTTGTCCAGATCAGCCCTCTTCTCCCCATTGGCATTGGCATTGGCAGAGTGAGCGGACAGGATAATTGCCAAGAAATGTGGTTCGTCCTCACATCCTATATATAACTAAGAAGATCACCCCCACTAACCTATTTCTCTAAACATGCAGCCCATCCACCTCAGCAACGTTCCACATCAGCAACCCCGTTCAGTTATGCACCCGTAAGCCACGTCATCTTCTGTTCCAGCGCGGTCAGGGTGTTTACTGATTCGAGCGAGCCAATTTATTCCTGCCATAACCGGAGAAGATCACCAGTTTGTAACCAACGGGCACAACCCTTCTTTGAACCCATCGTATCCCCTTCTGTCTTCCCACCTTCCCAATTGTATTTCCATTTCTTCTTCCTCCTGCTCTCTCTTCCCCATTTTTTCCTTCTCCCATTCTGAATTTCTAATCTAGGTTGTCTAATGTGCCATCTCCACCACTTCTCATCCTGATCGGTGAAAACTCACGGCGTCTCTGGCCGTCCAAGGCCATGGCCCATGGGCACATACCATTTAGTATCTACGCACTGTACGTCGCTGCCCTCACCGTATGGATTTCCCCCTCTGCCTAAGGTAGTTCCAATCGTCTGCTGCATGCCTTCATCCTGATCGATGCTACGTTGATTGGGAGCTAAGTGCCTAAGCACAACCAGCTTGGATGGATAATATTTTAGGCTGCATTTAGACTGTTCGGGATTACGGGTCTGCAAGTCATCCCTCACTCTGTTTGTACTGCATTATATTAAATCGATTTGTTAGTACTGGACTTTTTTGTAACTGGGGTATCTTTAATTATTCACAGTACAACCTTTTTCGGATGTTTATGCGATGCAAATTACAGATGGGCTTTTCACTATCTTAGAGAGTTAGTTAAGGCCATCGTCTACAATGAAATTATAAAGGTATCGTGTTGCTTACCCTTCTTTTGCTTCTGAAATCATCTGTTATAATCATATAAGTAGTTCTGTTTTTGCAGTTGTAAAATCTGAATCTTCAGATTAATAATTTATTTAGTATCACCAATTGCATCTGATTTTCTGCTTGGTGCCCGTGATTACAGTGAGATGCTGCCGCAATGACCCCTCACTATTAGACCATTGCGGTTAGAGACAAATTATCTCTCCGTTATAGTCTCCTCGGCATGTTGTGTTCCATTCAGTGTAGTGTAGTTAAGGTGCTCCAATGGTTAGATCCTTTAAAACGCTATCTCATAATTTCTATTTGCGGCGTTTCCTTTTTTTTTTAATTTTTGGTGTTTCTCATAGTTTTCCATGGAATGGATCAACTGGATTTGTCCGCCTGCTCGGATGAGGAGTATTCTACACTTGCAGAATGACTTAGCCACCTAAATCAATGTCAAGCTCCTGCCCTAGATCAACATGTTTTGTTGTTACTGCAAAGTGAAAAACAGTTTTTTGTTTTTAAAAATGTCAATGCCCATATATAGATCTGCAGGAGGAATATTAAAGTTCTCCTACCTTCTCATATTGCTACAATTACTTAAATTTTGTACTTCTTGGTTCTATAATTTGTCCTTTCACAAAATCTTGCAGTGATGAATACTAGCCTTCCAAATTTTACTGATTTGTACGCTCTGGTGAATCGAAAATTCTTTGTAATTTCTTCCACTTCGTAATGTGTCAGTTATTTCGTGTACTTAAAAAAAGGAAGACTTACAAGGAGTGCCAGGAGATTATTACAATATACATGTATAACTAACTAAAACTGACTTGGGGATCATGGTGTATTTAAAATCTCCGTAAACAGCAAATTGATTTTTGTGCAGAGAATACGGCTGTACCAATTAATTCATGTAAACCTTGCAGTCCTTTTTTCGCTGCATAGATGCTTTTTTAGACAATCGGCTTTGGCTCATTGCAAGCAAGGTAAATTTCTTTTGGTCCGTACATATCTTTGTACAATAAATTGCACTTTCTTTAATCTATGTTATTCTCTACTTGAATATGATTTGTTGTTCTTTCATCGATATCAGAGAACATCCACATTGATGATGTATCTCCCATTCTTGGAAAATGTTGACAAGAGTGGTTAGATAGAAACTCTGGTGAGTTGTGATCTGAAACAAATTTAACTAAAGTAGTAAAGTGGATATGATATAAAATCTGGTCAGATTTCAACATGATAAATTCTCTAATATGTTTTTTGTAATTGGATGCAGATCCCTATTGTTGTGTTTCAAACTCTCAAGCTCATAATATTGCAAGCACGTCTAAGAACTTAGTGAGATTTTTGTTGTTGTTACATATACTCTGCTACTAAGTATTCATCTGTTTCTTTACTTCCATCATTTTGTAAAGTTATATCGTTGAATTCCGCAGCAACGCGCGGGGAATCATCTAATTCTCTGGAGCGGCTCCGTAATTCCGCTGCCATAACAACGATGACACTTCTCTACTCGGACTACATAGCCAGGATCTAATGCAACACTGTCCGTAGTGGAAGCACCAAATTCAAACCTAGGGAAAATCCAGAGTGGAATTCCCCAATTAGAATCGTGGTGGTATGCAAAGTGAATACAACGGGGCAAAAGCAAATATTAAAGCGCATACCTTACTTCTGGATCTAAGGAAAATCCACACCAAAAGGAGCAGGGTCACGGCGGCGGTTTTCGTACCAACGTTGCCCAATCAACTCTATACTGATCGGGTCTGGACAAGTTGGGTCGTGCAAATGGAGAAGAGGAAGTATGTGCAAGCGGTACAAACGAAAGTCGAAGTAATTTCCGGAAAGACACGGAGGAGCGATTTCTTCTGTACCACCGGTCCCTGAAACTCATCATGAGACCTGAGTCGGAAGCGCATTAACTAACCTAGGTACACTCTGATTCTCATAGTGGGAAGTAGTATATGTTGGTATCATGCATACTATCTCTGTCCAAATTACTCTGCGTTAGGTTTGGTCAAAGTCAAATATATTAAAACTTGTCCAAGCATATTTTATAAAATACCAACATTTATAAAATCTATTATATAAAATATAAAAGTATGTTTTATGGTGAGTTTAATTATATTTATTTCATATTTTAGATGTTGATATTTTTCCTGATATACATAATCAAAGTTTATAAAGTTTGACTTTAACTAAACCCAAAACACAGAGTAAATTGAGACAGAGGGAGTATGATACTACCCATATAGTGTTTAGTACTCATATAGTTGTATCATATATAGTCTTATGGTATTTAATAATTTGTAGAATTTCATTGCAATTTTGTGTACAAGATGTATTTGACAATAAAATTTCTTGTTACATGTGCTATGAATTAATCAATTGTTATGCCACATTATCATTTTGCCAAGGTGGCATATATGATACACCTTTTGATACTATCAATATGGCTCAGCAACGGGACCTAAGAAAAGGCGAATTGGGAGAAATATTAGAAGAAAAACGAGGTGTTGATCTCTTCCAATTGGTGTAATGAGGGCAGGTCTACATGTATCTATCTATATTATCTAAACCTACTAATAAAGGAAGAAGGGTTTCTTGTCGTCCGTACTTTTATATTCCTACATTGACCCTACAAGTTGGGATATAATTATAAGCACTGCCACTGCCAAGTCAATTCTCACGAAACTTTCCCCTCACTACTCTCGTGATGCTCCTAGCCACAATTATGCCGTGCACCGCAGAGGATGGGAGGGGTCGATACCCTCCATCTTCTTCCTCTTAGAGAACCGTCAGAGCAATCGGCACCGATGTGTCGTGCAGCTGAGGCGCTTTTCAACGAGGTCGGCGGTCATCCATGGGCAGCTCCCCTGCATGAGGAGGGTGGATCAGAGACACTGCAGCGGGAGAGCATGGAGGCTCGGCGCTGTGGCCCTCTAGATGGGGCACCTCATTGCAATTGGGAGGTTACGATTGGTTATATATCGATTAAATAGAGACCGTACATATCGGTTACAATTGGTATACAACATATTCGGTTAGAGTCCAACTATTCCTAAATACTAGGAATTACCTAATACTCCCTCTGTTTCAAAATATATGATGTTTTTGGTTTACGAAGAAAATGTATCTAGACTTCTTTTAGTGTATAGATTCATTTCAAACATGAGTGAACCTACATACTAAAACAAGTCTAGATACATTTTCTTCACAAAGCTAAAACATATTATATTTTAAAATGGAAGGAGTACAAAACACACACACACACACACACACACACACACACACACACACACACACACATATATATATATATATATATATATATATATATATATATATATATATATATATATATATATATATACACCCTATTCAGCACCTAGGGTGCAGAATAATTATTTTGCATCCAATATATTTTTACGTTGTAAGATTGAAAAAATTATGTTACGTATACGAATAATTATGTTCATATATTCACCACAACCAAAAAAATTGACACAAAAATAAAGTTTACGAGTCATTATAGTGTAAAAAACACCAAAAATATGTATTTTTCATCAATTTTTTTCGGCATGTAAACAAAAAAATTATGTCATTTCAAAATTTTATGATGTTCTTCTCAACTTACGAATTAATACAAAATTTACATAACATAAAAATAGTATACAGTTGGGTGTCAAATAGCGCCACCCTATCATTATATATATATTCTATCATTATACTCATATTTTTGTTACTAAAATTAGCATGAGTCAACAGTTCCCTTGGTTGTTTAGAATGGAACAAGAGTTGGCATGATTCGTCTCCATCAGCTTAGTCATCCCAATCAAGTTTTTCATACTGAAACTCTAGCTAAACATGGTGAAGGTGTGAACTTTACACGTCTATCAGTTCAACATAACTTTTGCTCTTCGAAATTTGCGGTACGTACTAAGATGCACACGTATTACTTTCTTATATGTGTAGAGATTAGCGGGAAGATAAGAATCACGTAACCACGTTAGGATTTTAATTGGAACAATGTGATAGCCTTTAATTTATTATAATGCAGGAGCGGTTGTACTAAAAGGTCGAGAGAGTGAAGCAAAGAGTGAGAATATTTTCTTTATTGACAATGTAAATTTTGAATGCCGCCCCTTCATTTTTTTTTTGGAAAGGAGCCCATATTAATATCAGATGATACCAATTACACCCAGTCTCTATAACAAATCATTGCCCTAGTGGCCACACAGATATACACAGCCAAAAAGAAAGAAAGAAGAATTACAAAAATGAAAAGACCCGCTACAGTGACTCATTCATTAAAACAGCAGTACTACCACCACCAAGACAGCACCAGAAGTCCAGCTTCTCCATAACGACGCCTCCAAGAAGGGAACAGTGCACAAACACCGTCATCGCCCGATCAAAGATCTAGGTTTTCACCCTGAAAAAAGTCTGCGCTCTCAAAACAATACCTTCAACCAGGCCATTGCCAGACACAACCAATTAAGGCTAGACCTTGGATTTTCACCCTAAGAGGTAGGACCATGAACCTCTCCTGTGCAGTCGCCCTCACTTACATGCCACTGCTCCAATTCACAAGTCATCTAGCCAATTCCTCATCACCACCCAGGCTCGAACCACCATTGTCCGTCCTTAGATTTCGGTCTCCATGACTTTCTCCGTCAGCATCATGGAACGAGAACATGCCCTATGATAATAACATCCAACAAAGCTTCGAAGCACACCCTCTAAAACTAAACGGCCAGGGTAAAACATGGGTGCGTACGACCGAATTCAATCCTTACAGCAAACTCATGGCATGATAGCACTTATAGAGTTTGCCGACGGAGCCTTCCGGAACACAACACAGAAACCAGATCAATGGAGACCAACATCCGGCAAATCATCGTCTTCTTGGGGAGCCCGTTGACAATTTGGTTTCTGTAGATAGTTGTGCGACGTTCCCTATTCATAGATCTGCGCCTGCCTTTATCGAGTTAGATATGAAATTATCCATCTTTGAAACAGGTATTAAGGTCGTCGATCTTTTAGCTCCTTATCGACGTGGAGGAAAAATAGGACTCTTTGGGGGGCTGGAGTAGGTAAAACAGTACTCATCATGCCCGAACAAGATTTTTATTTGGTGGGTAACATCGTTGAAGCTAGCACAAAAGCTATAACCGTAGAAGAGGAGATCAAATCGAAGAAATAAAATTAAATCTTTATATACTGACTTCTAAGCGAATTATTTAGGATTGTGAAGTGAAAGAAATCATTTTATCCACTAATAGTGGCCAAATTGGCATATTACCAAACCACGCCCCCATTAACACAGGAGTAGATATGGGTCCTTTGAGAATACACCTCCTCAACTACCAATGGTTAACGGCGGTTTTGTGGATCGGTTTTTGCGTGCATAGAATGAAAGCTTACCAACACGTAAATGACTACACCTATAGGCTAAAGCAAACCATGTCATCGTGCAGGAGTAAATACTCCATCAACTCCCACACAGTTGTGGGTACTACTGTTGTTCACATCGTGGATGAAGAAATGAATACTTCACCACCTCGCACTTGTGTGAGTAACGTTCTTTGTCTGTCTTTCCATCTATATATACCACTCCATCTTCACAAAACTATATAGATTGTCCAGTCATCTGCACTCCTGACTGGTGATTCTCGTTCTCTTATTGGCGTGCATACTTTTTTAAAACATAAGATAGGTGGTAATCTGGTGATTCTCGTTCTCTTATTGGCGTGCATACTTTTTTAAAGCATAAGATAGGTGGTAATCGCATAAATAAATAAATAGAGGAGACCATGATAGAGGAACATGAGTGATGTGTATGGGCATGCGAATTGGAGACATCAGGCATTAGTGAAATGCATCCTGCTGTTGGGTGGCTGTTTACATTGTTAGAATCTCGACACGCTGGATGATATGTGCCTCCGAGTCCTAGTGCCAGTGTAGTAGACAAAGATAAAGCTGTCTCAACCAGACCCTCCTAGGCATAGACGGTCATATTGTGGGTATGAACTCTCCGTGGGCAACATCGCTGATAGTGGTTATGAGAGAAAGCTCATTTGGCGGGTACAGCCCCTGATGTGATCCATGGTTTATCATGGGATTGATAATTAGGAAACACTGGTAGGACTAGTAAGCTCCACATGGTACTCTTTCATTGACGGCAAAGAGTAGTGGACCTAATTCATCGTTCTTCTAAGATCTTCAGCAAGATGTTCGCCTCACGGACTCACTGAAATTACGATTGCACGCAAATGACTTCCTTATATATGTAATTTAAGTTTTTCTATAATCTGTAGCATCTTTTGGATAATTTTGAACTCATGGGTGCACTAGGAAAGTGGAAATTATGTGCTACTAGTGGCGCGAGAGTCATAAGCCACCAGTTCGAGACCAGCAAACAGCTTTTGTGTGTAGGCTCACAACTTCAGGTTCCTTTTCGATCAAATCTATGTATTTAGATTACATGAACGGCGATACGGTCTCTCTCCGGAATTATATCTAGAAAATGGAAGTACCACCAAAGATCAAGATCTTTATGTAGTTCCTAAACCGTAAGGTTTTGCTTACTTGAGATAACCTAGCAAAACGGAACTGAAGTGGAAATAAAAAAATGTTGTTTTTGTTCACAGGACGAAACAATACAATATTTGTTTTTCACTTGCCCCTTTGCAAAGATTATTTGGCATATAGTACAAATGGCTATAAACCTAACACCGCCAAGAAACATGAGAAATTTATTTGGGAACTGGCTTGCAGGGATAAATGAGCGGGATAAAGCACAAATCCGAGTTAGTTTCTATGCTTTACTATGGGTGATGTGGAATATACGAAATAATATTATCTTTAACAATGCAAAGTTTACTTTTTTTTATGCAGGCTATCTCCCTCACTACCCACTGAACTCGTACGTGGTCTTACCTGCAGCCCTATGGACAAACGGCAGACTTTGGATACTGGTTGTCATACCATGTTATCCATTATCTTTAGATGGCTCATTCATGTTGAGACCCCGAGTGATCCATGATGTAATAAGGGCATATGGTCCCATTTAAAAAAAAAGATGTTTTACCTTTTTTCTGAAACGCATGTATCTAGACACTTTTTAGTGTGTAGTGAGTATAATGAGTGAACCCTATACACTAAAAGGAGTCTAGATGCATGTATTTTGAAAAGGACTAAAGCATTTTATATTTTTGGAAGAAAGGAAGTATTATGATCACATAGCCAAACCTCTCCAGCGAGTCATGATATTCACTTCGTGGAGAAAAAGTAAATACTCCACCTACTCTCGCACTTGTGTGAGAAATGTTCCTCTCGTTTGTGTCGCCCCCAGTATATATACCACTCCATCTTCACCGAAGTATATAAATTGGTCATTCTTCATCCGCACTTGTAACCAGTGATTCTCATTCGATCACCTGTTAGCTGGCGCATATGATTTTTGACATAAGATAGGTGGCAACCACATAGATAGAGGAAACCATGATAAAGATACAGGACAAGTGGGAATTGGAGACATCAGGCATTAGAAAAATGCGTCCCGAGGATCTGCCATTGTTCAAATTGTTAGGACCTCGACTTGTTAGAATGGACATGCATGCTACTCCTACTCCTATCATGAATGGACTATCTATCAAACTTACGATCAGGTAGGTTGAGACTACTCGGATACCCAAGGCTCCCGATCAATGTCTATTAATACTAGCTGAATGCCTGTGCGTTGCCACGGTTTTTTTTGTCACAAATATAAACATAATACACAGCCAGTTCACATATGTAGAAAATGCAATCACATATTACTATATAGAAGAGATTAAAATTTCCCTTCGTAAGTCCATGGTAACATCATTATAGTGGTGCTTGTCGAGCCCTAAGCGCACCCTATAAGCTTTGATGCCAGCCTCTTTGCTATCATCTTCGACATATTGAGGGTGACGGCTGGCGAGCATCTCACCATCATTGTCGTGTGTGCAAAGACATTGAGCATTGTTCAATCCAATTAATTCCATCTGAGGTCAACATGCTAGACATCCATCAGGCTTTTGTTGTGCTTGTGTTTTTCAGACTGAGAATAGGGCTTGCAGCCATTTGCATGGCTGAAATTTGATATCGACGACCAACTACAAGGCCAAGTCAGCTTCGATAATTTAACAGATTCTTAGGGATTTTTTCAGACTGTGAACAGTAAATCCCCATCGAGCTTGTGGCCATTTGCACTGCCGAAACTTGATATCGACGACCAACTACAAGGCCATGACAGTTTTGATAATTTGACATATTCTTAGGATTTTTTTGGTGTAGGGACACGATAATATTTGGATTGAGGTGCTGTCCAATGGGAGTAGTGTTGTTGATTTTATGTCTGGTTAGAAGCAACATCCACTTAGTGTGTGGCAATGGTACTGAAGTCAGTCTTAGAAAAAGAGATGACTGGTAACATGGATGCATCCAGCATGCAACCTAAATCTAGTAATTCTCTATCAGATAGCATTGTAGCACCAAATGTCTCAGGGTGCTCGTTTTAGAAATTCCAGAAAATCCTTGGACAAATAAACCTCAATTTGAAGACAGTGCACGTTTCTCAATGGATGAGAAATTAGCTGAACATGGTGCATGTTCAACTTTATTATCAGGTAGGAAGTCCTTGTTAAAAAAGATTACATTGCGACGAATGAGAAGTTGTCTTCCGCTTCCAAAAGCGCAGCACAAAAATGTACAGCTATTTTGAGGTGGTTATGACGGTGGTTCTTTGGACAATCTGAGCGTACACTCATTCCAGGTTCAGGAATACTCTATAGGAAAAACAATTACTGTACCTAACAATCGATTGAATGTAGGATCTCTCTTCTCGAAACAGACAGATGTCCAGCTATATAAATATAGCAACCACGATTGAGACCGCTGCTGGGCCAGACAGCACAACGCCCAAAAAAAACAGAAAAGAAAACAAAAAAGAAAAAGAGAAGAAAAACAAAGCCGACAACAGTGGCTCGACGAAAGAGGGTAACTCGGAACCGTTGCGCCCTACATAGAAGTACCACCACACGTCTAGCAGTCCAAAGCGTCGCGTACCAAGCAGCACCTCCAACAAGGAAAGTGACGACGACGACACTGCTGCCCGGACTGGTCCTAGGGTTTCCCCCGGTACGCAGCAGGAGGTGGGGAAGAGATACACCCGACGCCCTTCAGGAAGGACGGTGACACCCGCAGCCGTCACCACATCGGTGTCAAAATGACAAGGATTTCTCCCGACCTCTCAAAAAACCACACTCCCGGACACTTTGAAAAGCTCCACCCAGCTCGCCGCCCACGTGCACGCGCCACCACGGTCTAGAAGTCACCACCGCCATCTCACCGTGACCCACTGTGCGAGGCCGGTAAGACCGAAAAAGAGGAACCTTTGGCGAGGATCGGCAAGACATCAGCCCGCGAGAGGGAACTACCTCCACCGCCTGAAGGCGGTAGCCGACCGGATGCAGTAGCAGGACAAACCAGGCCCTCCTGGCCCGGCCGAGCCCGAATGGCTCGTAAAGTCCCGCCACCGCACTGCATCAAGGGGCCACCATACCCGCCAACCCCAACCCCAGGCCCTACTCCTCCGTCCACCAGGAGATCTACCATCCTTCTAACAGAAGAACCATCAGAACCCCGCCGCCAAGTGGCAACGCCCTCGCCTCCTTGTTCACCCGGACATGCCGGACCATCACCGGTCTGAGGGACACCACACCACGCGACGGAGGGACATCCAACGGAGCTCCAACGGCAGACCGAGGAAGGCCGCAAGAGGTCCAGACCCGCTAGTCTAGGACTCGCCGGTGCTCAGGTATAGGCAGGGCGAACCATAGCCGGAAGGCGCCGCGGTCACCGGATCCGGGCCCAACTGGCCTAGATCTAGTGTCTCAGCCGAAGCCAAGAGGTGGGCCGAGGCCCCACCGCCGACCAACGCTATCCCCTGCAGGCCCAGCCCGGGCTCGAATGGGCCCAGATCTGGGCCGAGCTGCCATGGCCACCACCGCCCCTGCCACTGAACGCCACACCTCCACAGCCACCATCAGCGCGCCGCCGCCACACCCCGCCCGCACCGGCGGGGACACCACCAGCACCACCGAGACGTCCCTCCGCCAACCAGCCGCAGGGAGCGCTCGAGGTCCACGCCGCACCTCGGCCCTCGCCTGAGGCTCCGGCCCGCCAGCCTAGGCGCGGCACCGTTGCGCCGTCAGCAAGCGGCGAGCCAGCCAGCCTCAGCTCCGACGCCAAGAACCGGTCCGTCTCGGGAGGTTGACCCACCGCCCGAGAACGAAGACGGGGCCCGCCACGGCCAGCTGAGCCGCGCCTCTGGCGGCGAGGGGAGGGAGAAGGGGGTGGCGGCGGCGGGAGGGTAGGGTTCCCCCCTGGTCTCCACGCGGGGACGACAGGTTTTTTTCCCTTGCAGTCTCTTTCTCATTGAATGTAGGATCTGCAGGACAACCACAAGGATCTCAATCAAGAGAGCACTCGTGGATCCTAGAGCATCTCGCCTGAGAGTGTGTGACCTCAATCCGTGCAATTATCAAGCACTAACCAAAAGAAATTTGAAAGAATTCCATATCACCCCCTAACTAACGATTTTGTTCTACTAACCCCCCCCCCTAACTAATAATTGGGACAAATTACCCCCTAACTATACTAAACCGGGCAAATTATCCCCACAACGGTATCTGACGGTGGTTTTGGCCAGGGTGGACACCAGTTTAGACACGCTGCTGCCACGTTGGGTGCAAATAACCCCCCAGGTTTTCCCCACACACACACACACAGCTGTGCCGAGTGCCGACACTCCCCCGCTGCCTCGTCCTGCCCCATCCCCTACTCCCAGTCGCCCCATCCCGCCGCCCGTCTGCCCCGTCCCGCCGTCCGTCTGCCTCGTCCCGTCGCCCGTCCCCGACCTCACATCGCCGCCCCCCTACTCCATTCACTGACCCCAGTCGCTATCCCCTACTCCAGAGAGCTAGCCGCCCCTCCGCCACATCGATCCCGTTGCCGTCCTCTGCTCCACATCGCCGTCCTTTGCTCCACATCCGCTGCTCCACATCGTCCCGTCGCCGTCCTCTGCTCCACATCGCCGCGTCGCTGTCCGCTGATCCACATCCCGCCTCCCAGTAGCCTTTGCCCACCATCCAATCGTCGGCCTTTGCTCCCCATCGCCTACCAGATCAGTCGGGCACCGAATCCTATGGAGGGGGCAAAGTTGAATGTGGAGGGGGCGGTGGAACATGAGAGGAAATTTGAGCATCGGTGCTACCTGCAGCCGCCATCGAAAGAGGGGCAGGAGATTGAGGATGGTGTGGCTGCGTTGTTGAATTTGGCGCAGGCGCCGGTACAGGAGGTGAACACTCCTCGGTGTTACAGGGATTTGTTCCCGATGGGTGTGATGTGCAGGCGCAGAGGGGGCGAGCTGGTGATTCTGTGGGATGCCGATTTCAAGTGGGAGGGGATTGCTGGAGTTGCCGGCTTCGACCATGGCCTCGTACAGGGCTCGCGCGACAGCAGCCGGATCTTCGTCACAGGAGATGTCTCAGGTGATCAAAATCACCAAATATGCTGGAGGGATGCTATTCACTGTTGAGTATGTTAGTAAGTTAGAGCTGCGCCAGTTGATGCTGAAAGCTGCACAACACCCGCGTCGTACTTGGTGTGGTCGTTTAGCTGAATCAAGAGAAGATGAAGTGTAGTGTAGTAGCTCTATGTTAGCTACAAATGGCTCTATGTTAGCAATCTTTTGGTGCAAGTGTAGTAGTTGTTTATTGTAGTGTAGTGCAGCTGTCTACTGTAGATATGTAGTGTAGCAAAGTAGTAGAAATATTTTGGCATAGCATGGGAATGAAGAAGAAAAAGATGGGCATGAAGAAGAACTTGGTATGTAGTAATGAGCCTAGCTATGTAATCTTGCAACCTTTTGGTTTGAATGTATGGGAAATGTTATGTTAGCTGAATCATGCTATGTTTCTAGAATTTATGTTCTCTATACATAGCACTTGCATGATGTTTATGCATTGAAAGTTGACAGCATATACTTAATTATGCAATTTTTTACAGCATGTACTACTATTTGTAAGATTGACAAAATAGTTGAATGTACATATCACAGTGGGGCACCACATAATTATTGAACTGATTCCATTATTGCATAATAGCAACAAGAAAAAAATATTTGAATGTGACCAACATATGACAGGTTTGCATATCAATCCCACTTAATTTAATACATCAAAACTTCACAGGTTTGTACTCCTTTGACACATACTACTGGCAGTAACAATCTTGTCCATTAACTACTGTGGTCCACCTTCTCCACATTGTTTTCTCTTTTCTCCCAATAACCATTTCATCCTCCCATGTTTTGGCACAGGTTCAGTAACAACTTGGGACATTGGTATGGTCTTTGAAAGCTTGTCCTGTTGGGGCACTTGATTGTGATGCACATGAGCTTGCTGCAAAGAGTGAGTAATTGAATATTAAGCATGTTAGCGTGACTCCATAAAATAGTACTTGTTGTATGTTTTAATTTATGGATATTTTTACCTGAGGAGGAACAAATGGCCTGAAGCCGGCAGCTTTCTTATGGGGTGTTTCTTGCTGCAGGACATGTGCTTGGTGAATGGCTGTAGGTTGCTGCAGGGCAGGAGCTTGATGAAGGGCAGGAGCTTGATGCATGGCAGGTGCTTTCTTTCTTGATCTAGCTTTCTTCTCAGTATATAGCACATGTTTCTCTTGTTGCTGGGGTGGTTCTTGTTGTATCCAACATTGTAAGAATCAAGTGACAATATAGTAATATCAACTTAAGTACAAGGACATCAAAATAATTTTACTAACCTGAGCTGTTGCTTTATCTTGCTTCTTCCTAGCACTCCTGACTGCTTTCTTGTTGTGGGCATGTTCTCTCACAACATCTAGATTACTAGTGCACTTCCTTTTGTTATGCCCTTTCCCTCCACATGCAGAGCATGTAATTTTGCATCCCTTTCTTGTTAATTTGTCGCCCTTTGGTTTCTCTTGCTCTTCCCTTCTTCTCTCTGCTTTGGCCTTCCGGGCATTTTCTTCTTAATTGGTGGAAAGGGCCTTGGGTTTGGAGCTATTGGCCAGCTCTCTTTGCCCTCCACTGAATGCAAGACATGGCTGTACACCTGGTCGTACACATCAATCCTATAGCAAGGTGCAATAAAATCATCCAACTATCTTTTCACTGTATATATAGCACTGATGGCATGGCAACATGGCAAACCAGACAGATCCCAATATCTATAGCTACATGTATATGTTTCCAAGTTGACGGTGAATCTTCTCCATGTCCCTTCCATAACCTCAAATCCTTCAGTTCCATTGTAGAGCACTTGGCAGATACTTGATATTTTAACATTCAACTTCAGCTTCTTGAAAATGTTGGGGCATATTGTTCCAACCCACCCTTCTGATTTTGCCTTATTCTCTGCTATTCTTGCCATCACCTTTCTCCTCATGATTTCCATAGAAGTAATTATAGGATAAAACCTTGCTCTCATTATAGAATTGTTAAATGACTCACACAGATTATTTTCAACTGAATCACAGTAGGAACCAAGCTTAAAATTGGCTCTACACCAATGTTGAGGAGCAGTATTCATCATATCCCTTGCACCTTCTGGTGTTTTCAGTGCAAGCTTGGCCCTATTTTAGTTGAACTGAATCCTATTACTTGATTTAGCACAAGCCCAAAACAGCTTTTGGAAAGATTTGTCTCTATGTTGCTTTCTCCAATTGGCATATATATGTCGTGCACACATTCTATGTTCTGCCTCAGGGATTATCTCATTCACTACCTTGATAAGGCCCTTCTGCTGATCAGATATGATAACCCATCCATCACCTTGGTTATTGATCTGTATGTCCTTTTGCAATAATAAAAGAAACCAGTACCAGCTGTCATAATTTTCTCCTTCAACTGTAGCCCATGCAATTGGGTACATTTGGTTGTTTGGGTCTCGGCCAACTGCACATAATATTTGGCCACTAACTATACCTTTCAGAAAACAACCATCAAGCCCAACAACTCTCCTACAACCAGCAAGAAAACCTCTCTTGCAACCTTCTAGGCAAACATAAATTCTTTCGAAGACAGGCTTTTCGGTTACATCTGGGTTTAAAGTTACTGACACTGTGCTTCTAGGGTTGCTTCTGACTAGTTCCATATGGTAGTCATACACTCTAGAAAATTCTCCATTTGTTCCATCAACAATCCTCTCCAGCACAATCCTTTTTGCTCTTTTGCATTTTGAGTCTAACATCAGCACACAAGTCCTCAAGCACTCTCTCTTGCATCTTCTCAATCCTCCACCCAGGATTATCCCTGATCTCCCTAAAATATTTCTCTGCTATCACTGTGCTAGTGACTAGCTTGTTGGTCCTCCTTGCTACACAATGGTGCACATTGTGGTACCTGCTAACTGTGAACCAATGTGACCTGTTGGGTACTAGTGAGCCATATTTGCTCCAGTTGCAACCAACCCAGCTGCATTTGGCCAACACTCTTGTCCTCTCATCCTTGGGAAAAATTAAGTGCTTAAATTTTTTTAATCCATAATTGACTAGTGCTTGTTTGAATTGTCTGCTATCATGGAAAGCCTGCCCAACCTCAAACTCTTGCACCTCAGCACTCTCATCATATACTCTGTGTTTTGTCTTCCTTGTTCTAACATTTCCATCACTATCTTCATCATATGACAATTCGTCTTCAGAGTCAAAGAAATCACTTCCATCTTCTTGATCTTCCTTAACATTTTCTGGAACAATGAATTCTTCTGGCACTCTTGTTCCTTGCCGCTCTTCCTCTCCAAGCATTTGCCTCTTTACTCTCTTCTTCAGCTCTTGTGCTTGTTTTCTGTAACAAATGGCCTCTTCGTCTTCACCACTGCTATCATCACTATCTACTTCATGGACAGTGTAACACCCTCAGAATCGGCCCTATGCAAGTTTTAGCGAAACTCGCCAAACCCGCATAGAAACGATTCAAAGGTGCCCACCAGGCACTTTCGTGCGGGTGGAAAACGAAGTAATAACATTACACAAAAGTCCTCGATGGGACCCATAGAACAGATATATATAACAACGACTCAAAGAGTCAAGAATGCAGATATACGGTACAAAGATCCATATCACCTTGAAAATGATCGAGCGTCCGACTACGGACAAGATGCAAATGGGGCTAAGAGCCCTGAAGAATAACTGATGGCGTCCATAACCCTGCCGAGCCAAGCGGAAGGTAACCCGCTAACGACGTCGATCTCAAACCTGCTTTAACAAAGGGTGCCGACGAATGGCAAAGGAAAAAAAAGAGGCGTCGATCACGAGGCGATTGCAGCGAGGCTAAATTCGCGGTCCTCGCCTACATAGGTATGGTGGATGGCGGCAGCATGCACTAAACAACCTATAGAGACTCGATACAACTGGCGGCTAGCAGAGAGGGGTGAGAAAGTCCTATTCGGAACCAACCTGATACTACCAACAAACAAACCCATCCTGGCGTTTTCCCCTCGAGACCAAACGAGGAAGGCAACCGAGGAACTCACACAGTTGGCAGTTTTACTTATTCAGTTATAGTTGCGGCACTTTACTAGTCAGGTTTAGATAATCATCCTGATAAAAAATAAGCAGTGGGCACTTTTAGTTAACCATTCCGTTATAGTTACAACACTTACTAATCAGATACAATTAGCATGAGACAACCCCAAAACCCAGCAGTTGTTGGTACTTTTGTTTAGCCATTCCGTTGTAGTGAAGCTGATTACTAATCATATCGGATACAAGTCAATTTATAACAGTAAACTTTAGTTATAGTTGTCTATGATCAAGCACTGTGCTCCAAGTCGTCCATAACCGCGGACACGGCTTCTCGAAAAGATTTAACCCTACAGGGGTGCACCAAAGTATCCACAGGCACTTCGACCCTTTTTGCCAGATCAGTTAACATACACCCATCGGTATGTCGGCGGGGCCTAAGTCACGACGTTCCCAGACCCAAAGCAATGCGTGGGGCCACCCACCAAGTCGACACCATAGCGAAGTCGGCGGTCTCCGAGGAATTTGGGGTTTGGGCAAGCGGTGTGAACGACAAATCCCCAAGCGGGACCGCCGACACCGCAATGGCGGCGATACTAAGCGATGCAGTGTGCTCCTCGCACAAACGTAATAAAGCAGTAAACATGGCATAAGTACAGGATAGTAAATAAAACCTCAAACTAGTTTGTGGCCCCCAGTACAATACTTTGAAATCAGGTAATAATCAATGGGGGGCCCATATCTCCCCACCTGTGGTTAGCGCGCTCGATATCGGAACAGGTGTCAAGAACTCGGGTCCTACGGGACACAAGTGGACGGTCGGAAAACAAATCTTACCTATCACCCACCGATGCATCTGCTTAATTCAATTTTAGTTGTTAAACAGGAATTAAAGTGAACGATAAGTAATGCCATGATCATCTCCAACATCAACATGCGGCAATTCTCCAATAATTGTGGTACTTGACGACACACAAAACACTTGAGCAAGCGACTACGACACGCGGGTCCAGCTATCTACCAAACAACAGGTAATAGGATGTGTCCAAGGCTATATATGGCTGCAAGGGATATCACGGGTACGAAAGACTAGAGCATCGCAACACAGATAGCAATAGATCAACAGGAGGGAATAATACTATAAAAGTAAGATAGGTAGAAAGGGGGAGATGCTCGCCTGAAAACATTGTCGGAGGTTCAACCGAAGATCGGGTCGACACTCGCATCAACTCAACGGCCTTATCCGCGAAGAAGCAAAACACTAGAAGAAACACCGGATGCACTATTTAATACAACGGCAGAAGATCGGCATGATGCATGTATGATGTATGGCATGGCAAAGATGCGATGCGATTAGGTCATATTAAGTGGAACCGGGGTCCCGACAATTATTTAAACGGTTCAAGTTATTTAGAACCCCCGCAATTTAAATGTTGTTTTAGCATGGCAAAAGATAGCACCGGGTTCGCTACACAAATTTAAATGAGGCCAATATAAGGCTAGATTTGCCCGCATATGGGCCTCATATTTAATTACGAGGTGAATCGGCATAAGGCCCCCAAACCACACAAATATGCATGCAAGATGAATGATTAAAGTGCAACAGGTTTTATATTTAGCATTTATAAAATAGGGCTCGGGAAAAAGGGGTCACACATTTAGGGTTCGGCAGATCTTGGGTTCCGGGGTTCGGGGCCGGGTCTCGGGGTCCGGATCTGGGGTTCAGGGTTCGACGGGTTCGTTCTCGACGGGGTCGTTCTCGGATATCAGAGGTAGGTCTTGTCGCGTCCGGGAAGCAGAGCTTGGGTCGGTGTCGGGGCGCGTCGGATTCGTCCGGGCCGATGCCGTTCTTGTCGTCGCGAAGGTCTTGTCGGGTCCCACGGGGTCGGTCTTGCTGTTGCGAGGGTCTTGTCGGGCCCGCGCCATAAGACGGTCTTGGCATTCGGTCGAAGATCTTGGCGTTCCTTGGCGAAGTGCTTGGCGTATCCAGGATCGGGTTCCGGGTGGCGGTCTTGGCGTGCCGGTCTTGGGTTTCATAAGGCGAACTTGGCGTTGGTCTTCGCCACACCAAAACAGGGTCGGCCTTGGCGTCCGTGAGGAAGAACATGGTAAGCCGAGTGTTGGTCTTGTCGTCTGCCGAACTTGGCATCGTGGCTGTTTCTTCTTGCGGCGTCGGTAGGTCTTGGGCGCGACACGAGTTGTCGGGACCGTGCTGGTCACAGGGTACATGCGGTGGCTGATCTTGCTGATGGGAAACACGTCTTCGACAGGCCTGGAACACACGAGGCTATTGGCGCATGTCTGGCGCCGAGGCGAGCGGCGGCCCTCGGTGCTGACAGGCGGCCCCAGCGTCTGACGTCGAGCACTTCCGGCGTCCAGGCGAAGCGGAAGGCCTTGATGCCGTGGTGGCGGGCCTTGGTCGCCTTGGCGCGGTTGGGAGCCGGCGGGCTCGGCTCGAGGTCGGCAATGGCGGCGCGAGCGTGCGGGGCCAGGCAGCGTCTGGCGGGTGGGGCCGGAGGCCTTGGTCGGTGGGCAGTGGTCGGGGAGCTCGAGGCGGGATGGCGAGGGACGAGCGGCTGGAAGCGTGGTCGCCGAAAGGCTTCAGCTGCAGCGACGCTGGCGGCGGACCGGCCGGACTTAGCGGCGAGACGAGGACGCAGCGACGCCATGAGGAGCAGCGAGTGTGGCCAGCGAGCTCAGGCGGGCGGGTTCCTTGGCGGCGGTTGCTGTGAGGAGGCGGTTGGCCTTGGCGGTTGGTCAGACGCGACGCGCAGAGACGGCAGGCTTGGCGGGAGGTAGCGGAAGAGGAGGCTCATGGCGGAGGTGAGGCGAGCCGGAGGCGGGCTTCTGGCCGGCGGCAGGCTCAGAGAGAAGGTGGCGGCGAGGAAGGGAGGAGAAGGCTGCGTCGGGCGGGCGGGGGCGTGGAGGGTGCGGTGGCGGCGCGGGGAAGCGCCGAGGAGGAGGAGAGCCGTGGGGGGAGGCAGCGGGGAAGATGAACAGGCGAACGCAGGCGTGGGGAGGGAGCAGGTGGACCAGGGGGTGGGGCCCAGGCGCATGTGTGCGTGCTGTGTGTCGTGTGCGTCGTGTGCTGGGGAGAGAGTGTGTGTGGTGTGGGTTGGGTGCTGGGGATGGGGAGTGGGGTAGGATTAGGTGGCAGCGTCTGGTAGGCTAGGGGGAGGGGAGAGGGTGAGGTGGCAGGTTGCTATTGGGTGGGGTGATGTAGAGGGGGGGTGTGGGTAGATAGGTGGGTAGCTGTAGGATTTAGAAGGGCGGGTTAGGTGGTCCGATTATATTTTCTGGGGTGGTTGTTCGGGTCATTCGGCCCGTTCGACTGTCCCACTAAAATAATTAAAGATTTTATTTGTTTTAAACGGGCTGTTTGCAAACCGATAGCAGCCAAAACAAAATAATCCGGAGACCCGGGTTTTTCGTTTGAATTAAGATGGGGCGTTTAGAAAACAAAACCAGGCTTTTTCTAAAATAGTTTTATGCGACCAGATGCAAGATGATGACAATGCTCAAATGCAATGTGGCATGAGCATGCGGTCATGATGATGTAATGATGATGCAATGCACAAAAACAACGCGATTTTCTAGCAGTGGTTTTGCGGGGTGCCACAGACAGCATCGTAGTCACTATCTGAACTGTCCTCACCACCTTGATCTTCATGTATCTCTTCTATCTCCTTACCTTTATGCTGCATTGCTTCCCTAACAACTGGCAATTTACTTGCAACATTTGACTGAACTAGCTGCTCCTCTTGGTGCTTCTCATGCTGAAGTTCCTGCTGCTCGTGGTGCTGCTCTTGGTGCCAAATTGTGCTTTGCTCATGCTGAAGTTGCTGCTGCTCTTGATCCTTCTCATGCTCAAGTTGTTGCTCGTGCTGCTGCTCAAGTGGATGGTACTCTTGATGCTTGTCTAGCTGCTTCTCATGCTCAGCCTGATAATCAACTGCAAATTCTTCCGCCCCATCATCTAAACTGGTTATCTGTGGGTGCCTTACAAAGATCTCAACAAAACCAGCACATTCTCTTGTCACGTAACTAACCATACTGCTCACAGTTAGATGATCAACAAGGCTGCACATGAATTTTTTCTCCTTCTCAACTAGTATCCAACTCAGATTTATCTCCATCAAATCTTCATCGGAAAGCAACATCAAATCTGCCACAGTCAGCTTTGTAATAGGCACAGTTGACACGACACTCCTTCCCCCGATGTATTCCTTATCAACGTATTCCAACGTCCCGCGATAATGGAAACGAACAGACAATGATTCCATCCTACAAAAACAATATGAACAATCTGAAATTTTTAGTGCCAATGCTGCTACCAGATGCTGCTACTTTGTTAAACTGAACTAAACTAAATTTATACTCAAAACTGAATTTTACTGCCAATGTTGCTACCAGATGCAGCCAATGCACTGTCTAAACTGAACTAAACTACTTTAACTGGATTTATTGTTATGGACAAAATATTTGCCTAGCTATATGAACTTTATGATACTAGGTAAAGGTTACCCTGAAAATATTTGCCTAGCTAACTGAATCTACTGTCAAAACTGCATCTGCTGCATTTTCTGAATTCTAACACCTTTTTTTTGACAGTAACCAAACCACCTGGGTTGGATCAGATTGATACACAGGAAGATGAAGTCATCTCACCTGCAGTTCGACGCTGCACTACAACCGCAAATCAATTCCACAGATCCTCAGCAGTTGATGCCACCGATCCAGCTGATTCCAAGGCTACTCCACACATGCAGTCTAGTTGAGAAAACTGAATGTCAGGAGGGATAGAGCAAAGGGAGATCAGAGGGACATACCAGAGGGAGAGCAGAGGGACATACCAGAGGGAGGAGCACCTGCTCGCCGGAGAGAGGAGCACCAGATCGCCAAAGAGAGGAGCACCTGATCGCCGAAGAGATAGCAGTCCACGGCGGGCGGCACTGCCGTGATTCGATCAGCTCGATCAGCGCCGCAGCTCCGTGATTATCGACCAGGTGCAACCGAACGGGTCCAGCTGGGTTGGTATAGTTATTTGCACCCAGCGTCTACATACCCAAACCTGGGGGGGTTATTTGCACCCAACGTGGCAGCAGCGTGTCTAAACTGGTGTCCACCCTGGCCAAAACCATCGTCAGATACCGTTGTGGGGATAATTTGCCCGGTTTAGTATAGTTAGGGGGGTAATTTGCCCCAATTATTAGTTAGGGGGAGTTAGTAGACCAAACTCGTTAGTTAGGGGGGGTGATATGGACTTCTTTCAAAGAAATTTCGTATAAAAATTACTGTATTTGGAATACAACAATCAAAAAAATATGAATTTACTATTTTCGGATCCAATATGCATGAGCATGATTATCGTCCAACAACGAACACAACAAAAAACGGATCTCCGGAAATAATCTTCCAAGAGGGGAACAACACATCTAGGAGTGGCCATGGATCCAGGACCTACAAGAGAAGAGGATTGCGCCGTCCTGCACGGATCCATGGTGTCGCCGGCCGCATCGTCTAGCAGAGGAGGTCGTCGGGCAGGGGAGGACGCCATGGCCGCCAAGCCTCGACCGGGATACAGTACAGGAGGAGGCCTTGCCATGTACTGGGCTGGTCAAGATGAAAGTTTGGAGTGGTCTCTCACCAGCGCGGCGGCGCAGCAGAGAAGAGGACGCGAGGCGACGCTAGAGGACGAAGCAGCGGAGTAGGAGGAGGCGGAGGTGGAGACTAACGCAGCGGCGCAATAGAGGAGGCGTAGGAAGGGGGAAGACACGGACTGTAGGATGCGTTGCCATGGTTGACTAAGCTTTCTGTTTCCGTCACACCTTTTGTTTGACCGACCAAACGTTGTATTTTTTTTCGGCACGCGATGGACGACAGAGCGACGGACGAAAATTTAGGAGGACGAAAACCACCTTAACATAAATTATATAGTAGAGATGCGTGTACATTGCCGTACACAAGCCAATACAAGTTAGAATCGACTTACAATCTTGTTTATGAATAGGACTCTTTTCCATCTCTAACACCCTCCCTTAATCATAATTTTATCAAATTGACTCTATAAAGCTACGGACAGGGAGAGACTTGGTAAACCCATCAGCTACCCGATCGATGTCTATTAATATGTGTGTACGTTGCGGTACACAAGCCAATACAAGTTACACTCGAGTTACAATCTCGTTTATAAATAGGACTCTTTTCTATCTCTAACACTAGCCACATATAAAGTTGTCTCAACGAGACCCTCTACGCCATAGCCGGTTATATTATGGTAACAAACAGTTTGTGGAATAACTCTACAACGACAACATCATGCCAGGAGTGGTAATAATCTTTCAAGGATGCGGCAGGTTTGAGCCTTCCATGAAACTGTGACTCAAAATTGTCACATAGAAGGCTGGCTCGAATGGATTAGCAGGGTCGCCATTTTATAGTTTCTCTAAGATCTTCAGTAAGATACACGCCTCAAGAACTCATTGAAATTATGAGTTTTGATGCATACAAATTACTTTCTTACTTATAATTTATTTTGTCTCTAATATTTATCAGCTTTCGGATAAGTTAAAAACACACAGATGCACCAGGAAAGTAGGAGTTAGGTGCTACTAGTGGCGCGAGGATCATAAACCACCGGTGCAAGACCATCAAAACAAATCTTTACATTTTGGATGCTGCCCTGCCGAAATTTTCCTCTCAAAATTTACATCAAATCCATGTCGACACCTGACTATAGAGGTCTTTCATGTTCACTCCAGACGGCATAAATTATATTTAGATGTGTTTGCCTTTAAAATAAAAACTCAGATGTGTTTCGATAGATGTTAATGTCACAGCGGTACGTCGGGTAGATGTCGCTGTCAATCTGCCGTTCCAACTAGAGCATGTTTTAGTTTCACTCTCCAGTTTTGCTGAACTCATGCCCACGGAATCAGATATGTCACTCGTCCAGCACCTTCTGTTTGCCTGGTGCCTACAAGCCAAGGATGTCAGTTCCAAAGATACAGCAATGTGCTGTGCATTAATGCAATTTTATGCGAATATGATTTTTGAAAGAAGGTACAACCTCCGATCCGATTTAATCGCTGCAGATTTTGCAGATTTTTGAAAGAAGGTACAACCTCCAAGTCAAAATGATCTATACAAAATATCTCTGTTTGCAGATGTAAAATTTGTATTCAATCAGCGAAAAGGCAGTATTCTTCGGAGCCATCTGGATAGTTTGAACACGTAATTTTCTAGGACACAATCTGTCCGGCAACCCAAAAGTACAGAAACATTCATGTCATTGTTCTAGTCTAGAAGACAGGTACATCGACCAAACCCAACCAACATAGTGTCTGCGTAGATCACAGATATAAGATGGGCATGGTAAACTTACTCTCATCAAGCAGCAGCAGATAGCTCTGATGGCTCCACAGCTCTCCTCCCTCGCAGTATCATCTGGGATATGCGTAGTTTCAGCTCTTGCCATAGCACTGCTGGTGATCACCTTGTACATTCTTGGCGTTGTCACATCCTTCGCGGTCTTTTGCATCCGAGAGTTTGCCCAGAGAGCACAGGACCGGCCACCACTCATCGGGACAGTGTTCCGCCAGCTCAACAACTTCGATAGGATCTTCGATGAGCATGTAAAGTATGCGCTCTTGCATCCCACGATCAGGCTTGTCTATCCTGGGCACAGTGAGATTTTGACCGCTGACCCAGCCGTCATCGAGCATGTCCTCAAGACAAACTTCAGTAACTACAGCAAGGTGATCTTTCTTGCCGACCATCTTTTGTCGTCATCTCTTTCATTGGGGGTAACATGCATGGTGAATAGATGGATCAGTCTGCATGACAGATGTTCAGATCCTGGAAGATCTACAGAGAGGATGATCAAAAGTCAAAACTTGAGTAGTCTGTACAACATTTCCATGCAATCCTGAATTAACTGTCATCAAGAAGAAATATAACCCTGGATTTACATTCAACTTAGTAAGACTATTATTTCTTATCTTGCAAAAAGAGAGTAACTTCAATAATAATGTGAATGTACAAAAATCAAATAAAAAGCTGAGTCTATGACTAGAATTTGACAATTCTGGATCGTATTTTACAGGGGGCATTCAACACTCAAATCGTGAAGGATCTCTTTGGGAATGGAATTTTTGCAACAGATGGGGAGAAGTGGCGACACCAGAGGAAGCTAGCAAGCCATGAATTCTCCACCAAAGTGTTGCGCGATTTCAGCAGTGATGTTTTCAGAATGAATGCTGCAAAATTGTTAGAAAGGATCTCATCTGCAGCTGCTAACAGAATCACCATAAACATGCAGGTAGGATCTTATATGCAGCTGCTAACAGAATCACCATAAACATGCAGGTACTTACAAGATTATGATCAATATAAAAGACAGTAATATAAGTGTTAGAATCATATTTATAGCTCTAATAGTTTTTCCAATGCATGCCTGAGTTAGCACTTTAAATCAAAAAAAAAAAAATCCTATCATCTAAACCGCTGAACCAAAATTAAATCTAGCTGTTTTGGGCAGAGAAGTAGAACAAGCATAGTTTCATTGAAATGTTCTGAACTCGGCTATTCATATCTAAAATTTCCGAGTAAGAAGTAGAGTCTGAGTTCAAAGTTTGAGGTGGCGTGCATGTTCCAAAGGTAGAATGGCTTGAACAAGCTCAACTGCAAAGTTCAGAGATGAACCTCGTAGTTCCCCTTAACTTCTACGCTTTCCTAGAACATTAAGTCACTGACTCACAGTAATGCACATTTCCTCAGGACCTTCTGATGAGAACAACTATGGATTCAATCTTCGAAGTGGGATTTGGTTTCGAACTTAACACACTACTTGGATCAGATGGATCTAGCATTGAATTCAGCAAAGCGTTCGACGAGGCAAATTTTCTTGTGTACTACCGGTATGTTGATATGTTCTGGAAACTGAAAAGATATCTTAATATCGGGTCAGAAGCAAAACTCAAGAAGAGCATAAAGATAATTGACGACTTTGTGATACAGTTGATCCATCAAAAGAGAGACAAAATGAAGAATGGAAGTGAACATGTAAGGGCTACAAACTCCATCTGTATGATAGTCTGTTACAGTACAAGTAGGTTATAATGCATTTTTTTTCTAATTGCTGATATTTTCGGAGTAGCAAACTTGAGCATAAAGTTACTTAGTATCGAAATATTCAGAATATGAAATCCTGATCTCCAACCATATCAAATTCCACAAATGTTCTAATTCCATCTTTTCTTTTGTGATGCATGCAGAAAGTCAAACAGGACATACTATCAAGATTCATAATAGAAAGCGAGAAGGACCCTGAGACGATGAACGATCGTTACCTGCGTGACATAGTCCTCAGCTTCCTGATTGCTGGGAAAGACACCACAGGAAATACCCTTTCATGGTTTTTCTACATGCTCTGCAAGAACCCAGTAGTGCAGGATAAGATTGCATTTGAAATCAGAGAATCTGTTGACTGTGCACGAGAGGACAACATGGAAATGTTCACTGCAAGACTGAAACAAGGTGCTATTGAGAAAATGCATTACCTCCATGCTGCGATTACTGAGACTCTCCGGCTGTATCCTGGAGTTCCAGTGGTATGAATAACTCCTAATGCTATTCCTTTTAAGAGTAGATCCCTACAAAAACAAGTTTAGATATGATTTTCTGTAATTTGGATCTCACACTAAGTACCCACTTACATGTCAACTTATGTTATGGCACACTTTCAGGACGGTAAGATGGCTGATGAAGATGATGTACTACCAAATGGCTATAGAGTGCTAAAAGGAGATGGAATGAACTACATGATTTATGCCATGGGAAGGATGAAATACCTTTGGGGTGAGGATGCAGAAGAATTCAGGCCTGAAAGATGGCTTGCGAATGGGGTCTTCCAGCAAGAGAGCCCTTACAAATTCATAGCTTTTAATGTAAGTATTACATGTGTAAACACCAGTTCTCAAGTCATAAGCACAAGCTGATAAGCAAGAATTCTTTCAATGACCAGGCGGGCCCTCGTATCTGCTTGGGGAAAGAATTTGCATACAGGCAGATGAAAATCGTGGCTGCTACCCTGCTACATTTCTTCAGGTTCAAACTGGAAGATGAATCCAAGGGTCCAATATACAAACCAATGTTTACCCTCCACATGGATAAAGGCCTTCATCTTTCTGTGTACGCCCGTAAATTTCCAGCTTGAATATGCGAACGAGCTAGTAGATCCTCTGCTGCTGCATGAAATATGTACATTACCAACAGCTACTCTTTTTGAGAAATCTTAAGAATAAATGTCACAGATAGAAAACTGACCTTAAATTTACAATCACGTTACTCAAGACTATACCATTTAATAATGAGAAAAAAATAACATAGAATTGTCGAAAACCACTGAGATACCCATGGATATCACAAGCTTTCACCTTGAAACATTCATGTGTAAGCATGCATAAAGGTAAGTATCAGGATTCAAACCATAATGGCTAGACTCATAGACCAGTGTAATGTCAAACCCAAATTCTATGTTTTGGATGCTGTTCGGCCAGACCCATTTACATGAAATCCGCTGGTCCTAGGTACCATTTCTCCATATTTTTCGTTCAGAAAGCATCAAATTGTAGGTGTTCAGTGATCATAGCAGAAGTAATCAACCTGGATTACCCCCCGTAACAATGACATGCATAAAAGCACAAACAGATGAATCTAACAGCTACATCATCGTGTTGGCGTTGTTGTCAAGTTGCAAGTCCAGGACTGCGCATCCACCACATAGTTTTAGTTTCACTAGTTTCCAGCTTGCTGAACTCATGCTCATGCAATCAGCCATGTCACTACCTCTGACGTCTTATGCTGGCTGGTACCTATAATCCAAGGAAGTAAATGCCAAATATACAACAACGATGTGAAAAAAAATTGCTCAGAAACATCAAATGGATGTGTATAAATAAAAGAATATTATTACATGTGAGGTTAAGCCCTGGGGCTACATGCCAGTGACACATATCACTATTTTGGGTGCTTAATTTCGTTGAATCAGAAACTAAATCTTCAACACAGTTGCCAATTATGATGTTCTAAAGGTTGGACATGATTCTTCTCCACCATGGCCTTTACAATCAGGTTCTTCATCCAAAACAGCAGCATATAATATGGTAAATGCGAAGGATGCATATAGAAAACTTAATTGCTAGGAAAGTTCCAAGCCCAAATGTTCCACACAAAGTCATACCAAACTCAGAATTTGCAGATATCAAATTGGACTTGATGCCCGGTCAATGCAAATATCAAACAATCCAGCGATTTTCTTTAGAGCTATTTGGATAGTTTGAACACGCAATTGTCCATTTTGTACAACATGGGACAGTCCAAAACCAAGAAATATAGAAAGATGCATGTCGCTGTTCTAATTCTGAAGACAGAGACATTGACCCAATCTAAAGACACATAGTAGCTGGCTGGCTGCACATATGGAGATATAAAATGCATATGGTCAACTATTCTCAGCAAACAGAAACAACCACCTCTAATGGCTAGCCAGCTCTCCTCCCTCGCTGTATCGGCAGGTATGTGCCTAGCTGCAGTTTCTGCAATAGCCTTCCTGATGATCATCCTCTACATCCTCGGCGTTGTCGCGTCCTTCGCCGTCTTCTGCATCAGAGAGTTCTCCCAGAAGGCCCAGGACCGGCCACCGCTCCTCGGGACTGCACTCATTCAGCTAAAGAACTTCGACAGGCTCTTTGACGAACATGTGTCATATGCCCTTCTGCACCGCACCAGCCGGCTGGTATATCCTGAGCACAGTGAGATCTTCACCTCTGACCCTGCCGTCATCGAGCATTTCCTCAAGACTAATTTCAGTAAATACAGTAAGGTGATTCTCCATGCTGAACGTCTCTGTTCATCCTCTCCATTCTTAAGGATTAATATGCTGATAGATAGATATATAGGTAGTTCATTATGAATTTCGATGATGAAATCCTGAAGATTTATTCAATGGATAGTCAAATCAAACTTTGAGTAGTTGGTTAGGTGTTAACTATATGTGAATCAACAGTGTGCCCTTTCAAGGTACTCCCTCCGTCAGAAATAAGTGACTTGGATTTGTCTAGATTCGCATGTATCTACACGTACATGCGAATCTAGACAAATCCAAGTCACTTATTTCTAGACGGACAGAGTAATACAAATATTCAGCTAACAGTTATTAAGTGCACACACAAAATCATCTAGCGGTCCAACAGATCACAGTGCAATACATAGAGCAATCTTAAAGCTAATGTAAACTGGAATGGATCTAATAATGACCAGTAGGCAGACATAAATCTCAAAGCCACATATAGCCTACTCACATTGTCAATATATCGCCTTACAAGAAAGATGTCATGTTAAATAGCTATCGCAAATGCATAGAAAAGAAAAACACTGAACCTATGAGAACAACGTTTTGATGATGTTGGATCCTTTTTCACAGGGGGCTTTCAACACTAGAGTCATGAGGGATCTCTTCGGGGATGGAATTTTCGCAACAGACGGGGAGAAGTGGCGACACCAGAGGAAGCTAGCAAGCCACGAGTTCTCAACCAAAGTGCTACGGGATTTCAGCAGTGATGTTTTTAGAATGAATGCGGCAAAACTGGCAGAGAGAATCTCATATGCAGCAGCTGACAGAATTACCATAAATATGCAGGTACTTCCATGACTATGATCAATATTTTAATATTAATGTGCGCTTGGATCATATTTGTAGCTTTTGTCTAGTCTATTTTAACTTAGCATCTTAACTTACAAAAAGGCTAAAGGCAATCCAACCTACAATTAAACAAAAATTCAAGCTAGCTACTACTCTGAGTAGAGTAAATCTGAAGCAAACGGTGCACCATAAACTTCTGAATTGGGCTATGCGTAACTCAGCTTTTGAGGAAGCAACACTACCATATGGATTATTTTGAATATAGTTCAAAATTTGATGGAATGTGGTCGTTCCAAAGACTAAGTGACTTGAACAAGCTCAACTGTAAAGTTCAGAGAACAACCTAGTTGTCTTGTTCTACATATTTCTACCTTTTGATTACAAGTCAAGTTACCCTACTAATAATTTCCTCAGGACCTTTTGATGAGAACAACAATGGATTCAATGTTCAAAGTGGGGCTTGGTACCGAGCTTAACACACTATCCGGATCAGACGAATCTAGCATTCAATTCAGCAATGCATTTGACGAAGCAAGCTCTCTTGTTTACTATCGATATGTTGATCTGTTCTGGCAAGTTAAACGGTACCTCAATATTGGATCAGAAGCAAAACTCAAGAAGAGCATTCAGATAATCGACAACTTTGTGATGCAGTTGATCCATCAAAAAAGAGGGCAAATGAAGAACGGACATGACAGTGTAAGGGTTACAAAACACTATCTGCACTATGTTTTGTTACAGTCTGCACATGATATAACAAAATTTCTAATGGCTTGTCAGTGTCAAGTACAGAAATAACTTGCAGAATAAATTTTAACTTGGTACAATAGTGGATGGGGATCTTGATGTCCAATCATTCCAATTTTTCAAATCATAACCGAGCATCGACTGGGTAGGACATGTTGAAGATATAATATCTACATCACATGGCATATATTTCTAACAGTGTAATGTTGGCGAGTTGATTTTCAGGTGCTATGCTCCATTAGTATTAATTATGATGTGCCCTCTGGATGTTTAGAATTTGGTCGCTTAGAATTACTATTCAGAATAGTAGTAAGGAAACCTTCATATACTATACTTTTTTACTTATAACTATGTCTTCTCTTTCATGATGCATGCAGAAAGCCAGAGAAGACATACTATCAAGATTCATACTAGCAAGTGAGGAGGATCCTGAGACGATGAATGATCGTTACCTGCGTGACATAGCCCTCAGCTTCTTGATTGCTGGGAAAGACACCACAGCAAATACCCTATCATGGTTCTTCTACATGCTCTGTAAGAACCCCATAGTGCAGGATAAGGTTGCCTATGAAATCAAGGAATCTGTTGAGTGGGCGCAAGAAGATAACATGGAAACCTACACTAGAAGATTGAACCAAGGTGCCATTGATAAGATGCATTACCTCCATGCTACATTAACTGAGACGCTTCGGCTGTATCCTGCTGTTCCAGTGGTATGAATAACTCCAAAACTTCAAAGTCTATTCCTTCTAGAGAGTAGAATCCAAATAAAGTAAGACCAGACATGTTTGTCCTAATTCAGACCTGGCATGAAGTAGCCGCTTGCAAGTAACATACCATAACCTAGAACACTTGATATACTATATTAGTGTAATATTCAAGTAATCATGACACTAAAGGACTGGACTAGTCTGTTGAGTAAGTAACTCGGCATGGTATTCTACACTCTAATCATCACAAAGACATGAATTTATAGTAACAGTTTAAAGCTTATGCTAGCTTTGTGAGCATTTATCCGCAAAAAGAAATGAGGAGAGAAGGGAGTAGGGTTTAGAATAGCTGCTCCTAAAAAAATGGAGACAAATAAATTTGCTAGAATAATGCTAAACTGCTAGTAAAATCATTAGAGACATTCAAATAAAACATCAACATTTATTTGCGAGGAAATATATTATCTCGAAAATGGCATGGCCATGGTTAAAAAAATGTGTGGCACTCTTTCAGGATGGCAAGATGGCAGATGAAGATGATGTACTACCTAATGGCTACAGAGTGATAAAAGGGGATGGAATGAACTACATGATCTATGCCATGGGGAGGATGAAATACCTTTGGGGTGAGGATGCTGAAGAATTCAGGCCTGAAAGATGGCTTGTGAATGGAGTCTTCCAGCAAGAAAGCCCTTACAAGTTTATATCTTTCAATGTAAGTATTAGTGAACAAATATTTTATGCACATGTTTAGAGGGCATACTAAGAGAATATGTCCAATTCTACAAATTAGGTTCATGGTAGGAACAACCAAATATTCAAAAAAGTAGAACATATAGAACAACAATATTTTAGTGGTATTTAAATCTGACCATCTGTTGCTAAAGCAGGAAATAAAGCATACAGTATTGTATTCCAACTATAGCAGCGAAACATCATGCACCTAATTGTTAATCATATGTACTTTCCACAGAGTACTGCCACAAACAGTTATACACACCCTAATAAAAAACTTACATGTGTTAGTGTCAGTGCTCAAGTCATAAGGACAAGCAAAGCTAATTTTATTAATCTTAGATAGCCATTTTCATTTAAAAAGTCTTCTGATGATGAACAGGCGGGCCCCCGTATATGCTTGGGGAAAGAATTTGCATACAGGCAGATGAAAATCATGGCTGCCACTCTGCTACATTTCTTCAGGTTCAAACTGGAAGATGAATCCAAGGGTCCAATATACAAAACAATGTTTACCCTGCACATGGATAAAGGTCTTCAACTACTTGTGTACCCCCGTGGAATTTCAGCTTGAACACCTTAACAAGCTACTAGATCTGGCATATGTGCATTTCCAATATATAGCTACTCTTTCCGAAAGTTGTAACAGTAATGGCCAATTGTCACATACAAATAACAAGAATGCTTCACTTTGTACTTTGATGGGTAAAACTACGGTACAGAAAGAGTCTGTTTATGCTCCTTCAGGCAATCCAAAAGCAAATAATATGCCACATATTTTCTTAATCGCACAATTCTCAATAACCGAGAATAATGTAATGATCGCTTTTGAAAGAAAACAGAACCAAAAGCCTGGAACCAAACAACATTGTTTTGTTTCACAGTTGCTTACAAGAGAGTACATGACTGTTCTATAAGCTACTCTGATTTAAAACAAGGTACTACAAGATAAATGGTTACAGGGATGTTTATTCAGCTAGAGTCGGAAGCTGGAGTCCAGGCCTTGATGTCCAGCCTTTGATATTTCTGTAATTCTCAACCACCTCTTTTCTTAGCCTCTCAGTAGAAGCATCCAAAGGAGTCTTCAGCTGCAAAATCAAAGAACATACATTCAGAAAATAGTGAATGACACAAGTTCAGATACGAGGATGCGAGAAGAGAAGGCACCTTTGGGAATTTCAACTTTGGTGGAGCCTCGACAACTTCACCAAATTTGACCTTTTCACGTCCAGGGAATTCCTGAAGAGTCTCGACCTTACCGCCCTTGCGCTTCTTTTTCTTCTCATCTAGATGGCTGAAGTCAATGATACAAGATAGGGTTATTCCCTTATTACACCTTCTAATGAGTGAACATGAAAGTTTTCTTTAGCAGATTTCCACTAGACTAGAGTATCTGTCCAACTTCCAACATGAATACAATTAACTCTAGCATCACTTGAATCTAGAAACTTGTCATTTCCTTTACATGATGAGGAACCAGATAATCCAAATGGATGGATGCAAAGCTACACGTTCCGAGTCAAGCAAACAAGAAGAGATCAAAATGTTAGAGAACTTACTTCTTCCTTTTCTGCTTCTTTGAAACTGAGGCATTCGCGTCGAGTTCCTTGAAACGAAGATCCAAAACCTTCCCTCGCTTCCTCTTTCCCTTGCTTCCATCCGCATTTACGTTTTCATCGTCCACTGGTCCACCCTCGCCTCTAGTCTCAGCTGCCTTGTTATCGACAGCAGTCTCCAAGGCCTGCTTCTTAGTCTTCTACACGAACATTATACCAATTATTACAAAGTCAAATGGTGCGGGCGAAAAAAGGCCAAGACATGGCATTTCGATATAGTGTCATTGCTAAACCAAATATCTGAACAAATACCAAGAATCTTGTTATCACTGTGAATCGGATGAACATAGTAAGTTTCACCGCAAGCAAGAAACAAGCTGAATTCTACCAAACTGTAAGCTATTAAATAGAAATACGTCTCTATGCTGCATTACCTTATCTTTCCCCTCCTTGTTCTTCCCCGTCCCAACGGCATCTTGCTTCCCTGTAGTCCCTCCTGGGCAACCACCAACAACAACGGTCAGAGGAGGTACACGACTGGCAGAATAGCCACGCTGTTGAAGCATTTACGGTCAGAGGAGGTATTCTCACCTGAGGATGCGTCCGTTCTGGCGCCCGCTTTGCCGCCGGTCTGGTTGTTCTGGATGGCGATGAGGCGGCGGAGCTTGGACGGGAGCGCGTCGAGCTCCCGCTGCTTCGGCGGCGGGGGCAGCCGCGCGTCGCCCCCGTGCGCCGCCCGGTAGTTCTTCTCCCTCCGCCGTACCCCCTTCCCCGTCATCTCTTCCGCCTCCACCGCCGCCGCTCCCTCGCTCGCTGCTTGGTTCGTTTGCGCCGTCGCAGCAGGAAGGCACCGAGGTTACAGAGACCAAGTGGGCCATTGGGCCGGAGTAGGTCGAAGCTAAATAAATCACAGCAAACGTGTTCATCATATGGGCTTGTTTGGCCCGGCCCATGTGGAGGGCACAAGGCTCGCGTGAAGCGAATCTTCTAGGTACAGAAATGGCAGCGGCGACACGTGCAGCGCACTGCCTGCTCGGCTTCAGTCGCCGCGCCCCGCCGCTGCCCCCTCTCGATTCCCTCCTACTCCGGCCCCGGACCGGCGGCGCGTTGGCCGTCCGCATGGCCTCTTCGCAAGCTTTGGCGTCTCAGCTCAGCACCGCCATCGCGGTGCCCGGCGCGGCGGGGCCCGTCCGCGTGGTGGCGGCCCCGGGCCTCCCGGAGGCAGACTTCAGGAAGGCGGTCGACTCCGCGCTGTTCAGGAAGTGGCTGGACAACCTGCAGACGGAGAAGGGCGTTCTGACCTACGGGAAGCTCAGCCTCAGGCAGATCCTCATCCAGGTGGGGTGCTCCTCCCTCTCGCATCCGAATCTCCGGAGTTTGCCGCGCTGACTGCTGATTTGTGTGCAGGGGGTTGACATGTTCGGGGAGCGTGTGGGATTTCTCAAGTTCAAAGCCGACATCGTCGACGAGGAAACCAAAGCCAAGGTGATCAGAATGTTGCTGCCCAAAAAGAGTAGGACTAGCATTCTCACTGATATATATACCCTGATACTGATATGATGTTCCAAAATCCTAGTACTTGATACCTTCCAAGTACTTTATCAAGACTTGATTGATACCAACTGCTACTTTTACCACTGAAACCCGCATGCAGTTCGTAGTGAGTAGTTAGTATTTCTTTTAGTATTGCGTCTCTGTTTTCAAAACCACTATTGAAGACATTTCGTCATATTCATTGGTACTCCATTTACTTTTTAAATATTGGATATGGTGGATGTGTAGGAATAGGCCAAGATTAGAGCATTATTCATATTATCGATTGACATATATTTAGATTCCAGGAATTGTCTTCGCAAGAGGGCCTTCTGTTGCTGTGTTGATCCTTTTGGAGTCAAAAGGGAAAACGTATGCTGTTCTGACTGAACAGGTATATTGCTGTGACTTGGAGAGAGTGGGAAATTGTTTAGAGAACAGAGCAATCCGTTAAGTATTCACTGTTTTGACATTTTCAGGCTAGAGTTCCAATTGGAAAATTTATTTTGGAAATACCAGCCGGGATGCTAGATGATGAAAAAGGCGATTTTGTTGGCACCGCAGTTCGAGAGGTTAATTTCTTCTTTTCTCCATATGCACAGAACAGCATATCCACGGAGGTCTAGAAATATTTCAGGAAATGAGCCACGCTAATCCCATTTTTGCCCGAATTGGTTCACAAGGCATAATAATCCTATGACTGCTTCCATAAATTCAGTTGAACTTGTAAAATGCTAATTATTCAGTTAATGCATACATCAGTCTCTGGAAATGATACTTTTATTGCTCACAGGTCGAAGAAGAAACTGGTATAAAGTTGAATGTACAGGATATGGTTGACCTTACTGCACTCCTGGACCCTGCCACTGGATGCAGAATGGTTCCATCACCGGTAAGTGGACAACATTCTGTTCGATCTACAAATCTGGCATAAATTCAAATCCAGAAAAGAATCTACGCAACAACTCCCTCCGTCCCAAATTAATTGACACAGATTTGTCTAGATACGCACGTTAGTACACACGTTCTAGTGTATATGCGAATCTATATGCGTAACTAGACAAATCTGTGTGTATATGCGAATCTAGACAAATCTGTGTCAATTAATTTGGGACAGAGGGAATAGTTAATCTCAATTTGGCTTGGATCTCCCTGCCTGGTCATCTCACATGTTCTCGAGGATCGACAACAGGAAAAACAGCAAGATGGTCTCCTCGCAGAAGAAATGAAAGAAAACAACAACTCTGTGTCTCATTGTCATCGTGTTTCGTTGCTGGTAGATGTAGCAAACTGTATTACATAGCAATTTCATCAACAATCCAAAGCAGTATCAGAAATGAGATTTTGCGCAAGATCTGGTTCCTGCATGTGATTCTTACAACCAATTGTAAAAGGGGTGGCCCTTTTAGCGTAAAACCTAGAATGGGCACGTTTTCTAGATTAGTGTAGTAATTCTGACCCTTGTTTGAAAACTTACACTTACTCCAGTGTCCTGCAATATCATGACTAGTGTCGTCTTTTTCACCAGGGCGGCTGCGACGAAGAAATCGGGTTGTTCCTATACAGGGGACACGTCGACGAGGAGACCATCAAGGCTCTCCAAGGGAAGGAAACCGGCCTGCGGGACCATGGCGAGCTGATCAAGCTGCGGGTGGTCCCATACGACCAGCTTTGGCGCTCAACCGCAGATGCGAAGGCGCTCTGCGCCATAGCTCTATACGAATTGGCCATGAAGGAAGGCATCCTGCCATCGTCATCGTCGCCACCTCATGGTGGCTCGTTGGCAAACCTGTAAGAGCCGAAGGCGGAGTGCATCCTGTAATTTAACGAGAAACTTGGAATACCGGCGAACGGAGTGCTTGAACCCAGTATTTTACTGTCGTCCATGCCTGCTTGGATGGAAGGTAACAAGAATTGCACTTGCAGCGAGAGGTCGGGAACTTGTGCTAGACCTGGCGAAGTAGCTTTTTGGTACTTATCAGCGTATTCCCGTAGCGAGAGGTCTTTCTCACTCGTAATTGTGTTACTGTCTCAAAGAAAATTTGCTTTTCTTAATGTCTGAACATGGGTGATTATGTGCAAGGGTACGCCTTCAGTTAGTTAGGCAGTTCATATACAGCAGAGCTAGCATTCCAGTGACGGATAACTCGAACGGACCGATCGACCCGCTGAGGTACGGTATTATTAACCACCACATAATAATAATAATAATAATAATAATAATAATAATAATAATAATAATATCAACGCTTACGACACCACAGGCACGGCAGGGCTGCAAAGTAAAAGTAGAACAAGCACCAGGCATGGTTGAGCTAGCCGGTGAGGCACTTGGTGATGCAGTTTCCGTCGCAGTCCGTGGACACGATGAGATCGCAGTAGCTCTTGCAGAGAAGGTCGCTGCTTCTGCAGTCGGCCTTGCAAGCGTTGACATCCCCGCCGCTGCAGAGGCCATGGCACTTGAAGATGCACTCCAGCTCCGTCAGCCCCGTGCTCAGGACGAGCAGGGCGCAGAGGACAGCGACCACGACGGCAGGCTTGATGAGAGCGGAAGAAGCCATTGACGACGTACGATGGAGAAGATGAGAGCACGATCGATGGAGGGATGGATGGATGGATGGATTATTATTGAGTGAGATGGTGGATGACAAGGCTAGCTGCACACAACGGGGCTGCTATTTATAGGCCGCCGGGCATCCGAGATCAACCACGCAATTAAGCTGCTACAATAGAAGTATTTGCTTTCCGTCCGAAGCAATACATTTTTTTTCTAAAGCAATAATGCATGTATGTTTGACTTTAACGCATTATTAATCATACACGCTTGCTTCCTGATCCTCTTATCCAACCTCTTGCTGTATTTTTTATTTTTTTTGAAAAAGAAGAACCGAGACCCAGCCTCTACTATACATACACAGCCTTATTAGCCTCTCGTTGTTGTACTAAAAACCACTAGTACTCCATCCCCGTTTCAAAATATATAAGATGTTTTAAGTAAGAGAGAAAAAAATGTATCTAAACTTCTTTTTTGTGTGTGTAGATTTACTCTAAACATAAGTAAACATATGTATTACTAAAAGAAGTTTAAATATATTTGTTCTACAAAGCTAAAAAGAAACGGAGGAAGTATATGCCTATATATTCATGTGCCTACGTGTGTGCGAGCAGGAGGGCCTGACGCAGCACAAAGCTGACTCACAGAGAATAATAGTATATATAGTTAGCTCGTGTTCCAGTTCTCCGCATTTTTAGTTAGTATATATCGCGTCATGCTTCCATTGACTTTTGAGAGAAAAATAGTACTACGGTAGCCTCGTGCTCCATGCGCGAGATTAATGATGCTTCTCATCGTGAAAGAGAAAGGCGCCTCCCATTTGACCTTCATCCCTCTTTCCAAACAGATCAAACAATTATTAGTACAATTTAGAGCAAGTTCAATAATATTACACGGATCGAGTTCATACACTACATATAAAAGTTGCTATTTTTACAATCCCTATTGTCTCTGTACACAGCCGAATAGTATTCCCTTTTTGGGTTTAGGACTTCTGTATCTAAGAATCCCGTCAATTCCTCCTGAATTGCTCGTACGCGATCCTTTGGCAGAAGACCGTCTCGTAGACGTTCGATCTGATTTAAAAAAGGAGTCAGCCTATATGAATGAAACTAAACACAATTTGATTGTAATTAAAAACTATAAAAATTGTTTATGTACGTGGAGTTGCTCTAAATTTCTGTCCTTCTCATCGCACGTCTGCAGGATGAACTCGCAAACATAGTATCGACATAGATTGTTACCTGGTCCCTGCGTCAGGCACTTTACGAGAAACAGAGTTCAATCAAAATAATAATCAGGCATGATAATAACTGTATCAAAATTAGAATTAAAGAGACGCGCGGATATAGCTAGTGGTGCTTACATCTAGTGGTTGAAATGTAATCTCCTCTTTCCAAACACCCCTAGCCTTGTTGGTGAACAGTTTTCAAGCGCTGCCCGGCGAAGAAAACGAATAAAAGAACTTATTAATTACTTGATATCATAAAATTCACGAACGTTGCCGATATAATGTCTTAATGATTAGAATTACCGCTAGAGAAACATGTGCATGTCCTTCCACGTCTCAAGGGGTTTATGTTTCGAGTCCATGACTAGTACACGCCCTTTGTCAAGTTGAATGATTAACAGAATATAGTGAAAGCTGCGAATGCATAACTAATCAATTATATACTTAACATCGAGTAAGAGAAATAGAAAGTGTATAGAAGACAATAACACTCACTCGAAGTTGTAAGGAAAAAGTATTTCTCTTCTGGTTTCTTGAAACCTTAACGCGTGTACTATATTATCCTCCGTATCCTGGGGCTTGTTTTGAGATTAGCTTCATGAACCCAATATGGGTCAATGAAGCCAATGTCATATATTTGTCCTCTGCTGTATTCGAGAATCTTCATTCTTCATATTACAGTATAATTATATACATGCAATAAACAAGGTGAGATAGCTGGAGACTAAATTAATTACAGAATTAGTACTTAGAGACAATAGGCACTGATGATCGATTTGTCCAAGGCGTCTTGATTGAATAATTGAAATAGTTCATCAAATTCAATGGATATCATGTCATCCTTTTCTTTCCCATGATGCTTTTTTGTAACCCTCAGCACTATCCAGTTAGCCCCGGCCTTTGTGGCATGCATGTACCAGTTATGCAATCTTCGCATTTTTGTTGGAAGATTGTTTACCTCCTCAGGTTTGACGAGAGGTTTGCCGTACTGGTATTTGTATGCTACTTCACTCACGGGGAAGTACTCTAACTGGGATAAGTACTGGGCAATACTCATACCTTAAGCAGCGGCAGCTTGTCCGTATTGTGCAACTACCTCTGGATCATACTGCTCTCCGGCCCCATATTTGCTCGACCCCACATTGGTTTGGGAAATCACCTTGAGAGGGGCGCAAGACTGTTTTGCTTGTTCTCCAAGCTGGGCAACAGATTTCTCGCTTGCATCAGTACTGCTCTTCGAGGCTTTTTGTGCCGCATGTGACTTGAGAATAGAACACTCATAATCTGATGACAGCTTTGGTTCGGGTTGATAAATAGACTTTAGAATTTTCAACACTTTGGCTTTTTCTTTTTTGGTGTTGGGTAACTCTGGCTCTTTTGGCCGCCTCAGCTTAGCAAAAAACGTTGTCGTTTCGATCATCGATCGCTTGATCTCATCTTGATCTGATCCACAAGCTCTCTTTGGAGGAACCTTTGGTACTTTTGGAAGAGGCTCTTGTTCACGTTTCGGCGATCACTTACCACGGCCTTGAGTAGCGGTGCGCTTCGCTTTTATCTGGCGCGGCGATGACTCATGACGATGGCTCGCCGGAGATTGGTGAGGCAACGGGCGGTGAGGCGGCGAAGACGGCTGGCGGCAACGACCTCACGAGGGAGGCGTGGCGAAGATGGCCTTGACGATACATTCCTTTGGCCATAGAATGGTGACGTTTTTTGCGACTCCCAGTTCAGTCACATCCCCTTCACCTGCAGGGTAGTCAAGCTTCAAAACTTCAAAGGTGGGCATGATTTTATCCACCCCGACAACAGCGTAGCCCTCTGGAACCGGACGACAGTGGTAAGTTGGTGTGAGTCCAATTGGTAAGGCATAGCGCGGCATATCCAATCTGGCGTCCCCAATAGTCCAATGGGGCCCCTCTTTCTAATTTTTGATGACGACACATGAGAACGAAAACAAGACAAGAGATTGAGACCAGACCGATCAATTAATTGCTATGAACAGATTTATTATGGGGGTGGACATCGACAAGAAATTTGAGAGGAGAAGAGAAGAATGTGAAAATGGAGCCTGGTTTTCTTCATGTTCTTATGGATAACAAAGGAGAATGGTGCAAGGTTAATTCATATATATATATATATATATATATATATATATGTAAAGGTTATCTCACGGATGTGATTGGGAAGGTGAAAGATAGGGAGTAGAGAGAGAGGTCCGTTGAGATTGTTAGCAATAAGCCACGCCATACGGTGTCGACGACCAGCGTGGATGTACGTGCCTCTAACGTTGTATGTGACCGTGGTGGGTGTGCCAGTAGGTGTGCATTGGCAGAGTAGCGGGAGTCATAGTCTTGGCCGTTGGATGCCGGCCGCGTCGTGCGCGTGAGCGCGTCGTGCGTGCGGACCTGACGGAGCGGATCACAAGCTGGACAGGCGTACGTGTGCATGTGGAGGCCAGTATAAATCCCATGTGCTACTGTTCATTGATCAACTTGGTATGAGCCAGCTGAATAGAAAAGAAAAAGGGACGTTCGTGCGCTGCAAAACTTTTGCTGTCTTCTTCTACCTCTGTTCACCCGAGAGAGAGAGGTGCAGCCTCACCAACAGAGATTTCCATACAGTGGGTGTATTGGGTGTTGGAACGGGCAAATGTCAAGAAGATTAAATTGGCTCTTCATTGCAGTTAATTTTGATCAATATTTGTTTAACACTACTATCTCTATTTTGGTTTATAAGTCAAATACATATTTAAAAAAATAGTTTGATCATAAATTTGGTCAATAATATATGAATCATGTCACAAAAATTATATCACTGGAAGCGTATTTTGAATATGAATCTAATCGTAGATTTTTTGATAAATACATTTTATATTTTATTGATCAAATTTATGATCAAACTGTTTTGTCGGAATACGTATCTATCTTATAAACTGAATGGTAGAATTTTTATTCAATATAATTTATATTTTATTGACCAAATTTATGATCAAACTGTTTTGTCGAAATACGTATCTATCCTATAAACCGGAGCGGAGATAGTACTACTAACACTACTTAAAGCCACAAATCAGGGGCCTTAACTTTTGTGAGGCCCGGTGCAGTCGCACCTTCTGCACAGCCTTCCTGTACGGGCCTGCCGGTTTCCTGCAATATCATGACTAGTGTCGTCTCTTTCACCAGGGCGGCTGCGATGAAGAAATCGTCCTATTCCTATACAGGGGACACGTCGACGAGGAGACCATCAAGACTCTCCAAGGGAAGGAAACCGGCCTGCGGGACCATGGCGAGTTTATCAAGCTGCGGTTGGCGAATTATACTTGCCGCTCCAGCGATCTACCTAGGCTGCTCCTTCCATGGTAGAATCGCAAGGGAGTTCAACAACTTAGCCCGGGCAGCCGCCCGGGCAATGCCGGGCTGTGGCTCCGCCATCCCATATGTCCAGCTCTTGAGCTCAACTGCAGACGCGAAGGCGCTCTGCGTCATAGCTCTGTACGAAATGGCCAAGAAGGAAGACATCCTGCCATCGTCATCATCGCCACCGTGTAAGAGCATCTTCACCCGTTTCCCAATATGGCGTTTCGGCGCGGCTTTTTTTTCACCCTTATGGGGCGCCAGATAGATGGGGCGCGGTTTCTCAGTCGTGCCCTTCGTACAAAATTTTTGAACATTCGAAATAATTGCCAAATACAAAATTAAGATTGATTTTACAGATAGTTCAAACAAGTTTACACATATTTAAACAAATAAGAGAAAAAAGACAGAACTACTAGATGGGAGAGGAGGAGGTCGATTCCAGTACCGAGCGCAAACCTAGAGACTTTTAATCCAGATGCAGGTTGTTCCTGGCGGCGATGTAGTCGAGCACCCAGTCAAGCGTGCACCTTGCACTACGGGAGAAGCTGAATATGCCAACGGCTGGGTCCCGTCGGCGTAGGCCCTAAATGCCGTCGGCGTAGGCTGGCCCGACGGCTGCCGTCGGCATATGGCCGTCGGCGTATATAGCTACGCTGACGTGCCATCGGCGTAGACCATATGGGGTCCACCTAGATGACTAACGGCCGTTTGGCTACGCCGACGGCTTTACCGTCGGCCTAGATTTTTTCAAAAAAAATTTCCAATTTTTTTTTCAATTTTTTTGTATTGTTTAACTTGTTAATCTCACATGGACATTTTTAATTCTAAGTATACTTAGTCTCAAGTCAAATTGCATAATTAGTCAAACTTTCCAACCGGTCACCCATCCGCTGCAGAGGCCATGGCACTTGAAGATGCACTCCAGCTCCGTCAGCCCCGTGCTCAGGACGAGCAGGGCGCAGAGGACAGCGACCACGACGGCAGGCTTGATGAGAGCGGAAGAAGCCATTGACGACGTACGATGGAGAAGATGAGAGCACGATCGATGGAGGGATGGATGGATGGATGGATTATTATTGAGTGAGATGGTGGATGACAAGGCTAGCTGCACACAACGGGGCTGCTATTTATAGGCCGCCGGGCATCCGAGATCAACCACGCAATTAAGCTGCTACAATAGAAGTATTTGCTTTCCGTCCGAAGCAATACATTTTTTTTCTAAAGCAATAATGCATGTATGTTTGACTTTAACGCATTATTAATCATACACGCTTGCTTCCTGATCCTCTTATCCAACCTCTTGCTGTATTTTTTATTTTTTTTGAAAAAGAAGAACCGAGACCCAGCCTCTACTATACATACACAGCCTTATTAGCCTCTCGTTGTTGTACTAAAAACCACTAGTACTCCATCCCCGTTTCAAAATATATAAGATGTTCTAAGTTTGTGAGAAAAAAATATATCTAAACTTCTTTTTGTGTGTAGATTTACTCTAAACATAAGTAAACATATGTATTACTAAAAGAAGTTTAAATATATTTGTTATACAAAGCTAAAAAGAAACGGAGGAAGTATATGCCTATATATTCATGTGCCTACGTGTGTGCGAGCAGGAGGGCCTGACGCAGCAAAAAGCTGACTCACAGAGAATAATAGTATATATAGTTAGCTCGTGTTCCAGTTCTCCGCATTTTTAGTTAGTATATCGCGTCATGCTTCCATTGACTTTTGAGAGAAAAATAGTACTATGGTAGCCTCGTGCTCCATGCGCGAGATCAATGATGCTTCTCATCGTGAAAGAGAAAGGCGACTCCCATTTGACCTTCATCCCTCTTTCCAAACAGATCAAACAATTATTAGTACAATTTAGAGAAGTTCAATAATATATAGTTGGCTGTTGGCTATAAGAAAGTGTCATGTTATTTATAGCTAGTCATATAATCCATTTGTACAATAGTTAGCTACAAAAGCGTACAACTTAATTAATATGTGGCACACACTTCACTCACGTAAACTGTCTAAGAGAACGTGCTAGAGCCGGTTGTTAACTTACGACCTGCTTACATTCTCTTTCCTTTTATCTCCCCATAGTCTGCTGATTGTACCTTATTGTACTTACTCTTATATGTATACCTCGACATGAGCTGGACCGAGCCGTAAAAAGCTCGAGCTTTTTCTGGCGAGCCCGAGCCAGCTCGAAGATGTCGACGAGCCTCAAAGTGGAGCTCGGCTTGAGCTTCCCCAAACTCGGTGCAGCACGGTGCGGCTCGCAAGCCTGGCATGTGGATGATTCACTGGCGGGTGCATAGGCGGCTGGGAGAGGGTCGGCATCGAAGATGGGGTTGGAGGAGAGGAGCGAGGCCGGTGCGGGCACCTTCGCAGATTGGGGTCAGCAGTCGGCCGGTAGCATCCTCCTAGGCAGCGGCGACGGCGGCTCGCCAGGCACTACAAGGAATCTGGCTATATATGACCCTTTATTTTTGTCACAGAATCGTTATAATAGTCCGTTTATAAAGATTCTATGACGATTTTGAGATCGTCGAAAGCTGAGCGTCGCAAATAAACTATAACGACGATTTTAGTAAAATTGTCATAACCATCTATGACGATATTGGATCGTCATAACTATTATGACGATCCGATATCGTCATGGGAAAACTGGCATGGCAAGGTCAGATCCCACGTGGCTGATCCTACGTGGCATAGATATAGCCCGGTCCATTTTAATGATCTATATAGGCCAAGCCCAGTAATTCTAGCCTTTTTCTTTTTTAGGCTTTGGCCTTTTTATAGTTCAGTTTATTTTGGGCCTTGGGCTTGGCAGTCTGTTTCATTTCTGGGCCAAAGCCATTTTACAATCCATTACCATGTCGGAGATTGGCATTTTAATAGCACATTTATTTTAAACCTTTTTATTTTGATGCAATACAAAAGTCGATCCGTTTTCACCAGTACAGCAGGCAAGCAAATCAAATATTCTCATATCAGCACTAATATTTGTACATCACAGGCAGAATTTCATTCCAGAATATATATATATATATCATATATTTACAAAAGGTGAAATCAAGCTGCCAATTCAGACATACATCAAAGAAACTACAAAAAAACTACAAAAATATTTGATAGGCCACCAATTTCATTGTCTTCCTGTTCCAGTTTCGAAAAAATAAAGCACCTAGCATTAAAAAAACACGTATAAGCATATAGCATCAAACAAAATGCATGGCATAGTATGATTTGCACTAGTTTATTTTAACTTACCGATACGAACATAAATACATGAACTAGAGCAAAAAAGGACTACCATGTCAGGCCCCGACACATCACAATTGTGAATTTTAACCTTCTACTTGCAATGTTTAATGCTCGCAAGAAATGAGATGATATTAAATGGCATGGAAATCACAAAATATGAGACCACGATATTCTCATGAGCTGCTTTCACAAAAATAACAATGAAATTACATAATTGGCCTTGCCAAATCCTGTCAACAACTGTCAAAGAGGAGAATGCATACTTAACAACATTGTTGTGCACATGCATCCTCAACAACATTGTTGTGCACCTGCATCAACCAGAAGCACTAAACTGAGATTGCATCATGGAAACTAGTACGGGAAGTTGATTGGTCCAGCAATGTAAAATGTAAGCCTAGATGCAATAGATAAACTACATGCCTACAAAAGCTCAAAGTGGCAGTAGCTCAAAAACAGGAATTTTTCAAAGATAAACATATTAAGGCATACATCCACAGGCGTTATTTCATGTTCCAGGACATCCATACATAGACAGAGGTCAATAGAGTATGATCACAGAAGTAAAAACAACTGCGGTAATCACCATATAACACACTATTCTAGTGAAAAATCAAAATAGCATATCCCATGGTACACTACTAGTGTGAAATGCACACTACTACTACACTTAAAACAGTTAATTGCAATCTATCAAACAGATTTTACGTGCTAAGAAGGTATAATCCCAAGCACAAACCTAAGGGCGAACAACAGCAATAGGTAGAAGCCCACGCCTCCTCCCGTACAGATCCGGTGAAGAACTTGATGATGGCGGCCGCTGAGCAACAGCGTTACTCCGAATGTAGTGTGGTGAGGCCAAAACTGAGAATCCAGTGGCATAGCCAGGGCTGCCTGCAAAACAACCAAGAGGTAGGTGTCAGTAAGCATCAAGGATGCTGCTGTTGTGGGTCAAACCAAATCCTTCGCGTGGTGTCTTCTTATATGAAATAGTTGCAAGGAAAAATACCAACCTTGGTATATTGCAAGTGTCTCGAAAAAACCTTCTCAGAAATGACCTATCATGTCCGAGGTTTCATGGCTTTCGGACCAAACGACCAATGTTATGGCTAGAATCAGGGTATAGTTTGTGATAATGTGCCCATATTGTGAACATATATGTATCATGGGATGGTGAATAATGTTGCAGGAGAAAGTTTTTCTTTTTGACGCACGGAAAAACCATTTTCCATTTTTCGAGCGTAAAAAACGGGGCATTTTGTGAAGCAACCACCAAATGACAGTTTTATAATGGTACCACCACATTTTGTAAAAATATTAGACCACCTTACATAGACAATGTCCCAACCAGGATATCTCAAACCTTTCCATTCACCCTTGGTGAAAAAGACAAATTCCTGCCGAATCGGTAGGAACTGGGTCCGGTTTGAACTATAGGTACATGATCCGATGCTCCTGATTTTTGGAAAAAATAATTTTTAGACTCGCAATATGCTGTTTCTTCAGAGATCCAATGCAAGTTTAGCGAGTCTCAGCCCCTAGCTAAGAACCTCCGTGCCCGCCCGTTTTGACCATAGTTTGAAACGGGCATAAAAATTTCAAAAACGGTCCGATCAATGCAAATCCTGTTGGAATTATGCCCTAGAGGCAATAATAAAGATATTATTATTATAATTCTTGTTCATGATAAAGTTTATATTCCATGCTAGAATTGTATTAAGCGGAAACTTTGATACTTGTGTGGTTTATGAACAACACCGTGTCCCTAGTACGCCTCTATGGACTAGCTCATTGATTAATAATGGTTAAGGTTTCCTAACCATAGACATGAATTTTCAATTAATAATGAGATCATGTCATTGGGAGAATGATATGATGGACAGACCCAAATCAAGCAGAGCAATTAGATCGTGTCATCGTGTTCATCCTTGCGAAGCTTTTTCTTATGTCAAATATTGTATTCCTTAGACCATGAGATAATGCAACTCCCTGGTATCGGAAGAAAGCTTTGAGGTCATCAAACGTCATCCTATGAGAGGGTGATCATAAAGGTGTCTCTCAGGTGATCGGAAAGTACTTGTTGGGTTGTATGTATCGAGATGGGATTTGTCCCTCCCAAGTCGGAGAGATATACTTCGGGCCCACTCGGTAATCGATATCAACACCGCTTGCAAGCAAGTGGTTAAGGAGTTAATCACAAAGTGATATCGGATTACGGAATGAGTAAAGTACTTGCTATGAACGAGATTCAACTAGGTATTCCGATGCCAACGATCGAATCTCGGGAAAGTAAAATATCGCGTGACGAAGGGAATATATATGGGATTAATTGAATCCTGGCATCGTGGTTCATCCGATATGATCATCGATGAATATGTGGGAGTTAATATGGGTTTCCAGACCCCGCTGTTGATTATTGATAGAAGATCATGTCTGCATATTCTTGAACCCGTAGGGTCACACACTTAACGTGTCTCGACGCTAGGATAGAATGGATAATTGGTTTATGAGTTTTTTTCGGAGTCTCGGATGAGATCCAGGACGTCACGAGAGGTTCCGAAATGGTCCGGAGAATAAGATTCATAAAAGGGAAAGCAGTTTTTGGATTTCGGAATTGTTTCGGAATGTTCGGTATTGTACCGGAAGGTTCTAGAAGCTTCCGGAGTGGGACCAACGTGGCCCCACTTGTCGGGAGGGGCGTGGGCCTACGAGGGAGTGCCCTGGCTGCATTGGGCCAGGGGCACAAGGCCCCATAGGCCCAGCCGGCCAAGCCCTAGGCGAAACCCTAGGGAGAGCTTCTAGAAGGGGGGAAACTTGCCCCCCACTCCACCCCATGTGGCCGCCGGCCCTAGTGTTTGGAGGAGGGGAAAGGGCAGCCGGCCAGACCTCTATATAAAGAGGGCAGGGGCGCACCCTCCCCACACACCTCCTCAAACCCTAGCCGCCTACCTGCTGCCCTCCTCTCTCTCTCTCTCTCTCTCTCTCTCTCTCTCTCTCTCTCTCTCTCTCTCTCCCGACTGCGCGTAGGCGAAGCCCTGCCGCAAAAACTCTCCACCTTTGCACCATGCCGTCGTGTTGTAGATCCAATCTATCTCTCCACCCCGCTTGCTGGAACGAGGAAGGAGGAGACGTCGAGGTGACGTACGTGTGCATCTCTTGGAGGCGTCGCCACTTGCGGCGTTGGATCGGATCGGATCGCGAGGAGGAGAAGGCTAGTACGACTACATCAACCACGTTCCGTTGAATGTTCCGCTTTGTGATTTCTTCAAGGGTATGAAGATCTCATCTATCCCTCTCGTTGTTTGCATCTCCTAGATTAGATCTTGGATTTTCCCGTTCGCATCCATAGAAAATTTTGATTTACTATGCTTCGAAACCCATCAGTGGTATCAAAGCTAGATCTATGCGTAGATGTGTTTCACGAGTAGAACACAACATGCTTGTTGCGGGCTTTGATCTTTTCTGTTGCAAGCCTCTTGTTGTGTACTTCTTATGACGCGGGATAGTGAGATCGAAGCGGTACAGGCCAACTTTACGCGACCTCGTTCGCGATACCGACTCTACACTTGACGTGTGGCTTGTTCCACACATGCGGCTGGTGGATGCCAGTTTCTCTCACTATAGTTGTCATGAGATTTACACCGGATGTTGGCAACCATAATATCACCATTGTGGCTTTCCGTAGATAAGAATCGTGCTTATCTTGTTACTCCCATAAGCCACGTAAAACATGCAACAACAAAGTAGAGGCGTCTAACTTGTTTTTGTAGGGAGTGTTTATGTGATATGGTATGGCCCAAGATGTGATGTGTATGTTGTATGCAATGATCATGTTTTGTAATATTTCACGACTTGCATGACGATGAGTACACAACCGGTAGGAGCCATATGGTTGTCTTTATAATTGTGTATGACCCGTGTGTCAACTTCTTATACGCCATGTAATAGCTTTACTTTATCACTAAGTATTTAGCAATAGTTGTAGTTGCTATTCGTGGTGGAGGCAATCATGATGGAGTGATGGAGATCATGCTGGCACGCACAAGATGGAGATCATTGCGCGGAGATTGGCTATACCATGTCACATAAAATTATATGCATGTGATGTTTAGCCTTTTATGTATCTTATTATGCTTAGATCGCGACGGTAGCATTATAAGATGATTCCTCACTTAAAGATCAAGATAAAACTGTGTTCTCCCCATGTATGCACCGTTGCGAAAGTTCGTCGTGTTCAAGCACCATGTGATGATCGGGTGCTATAAACTCTACGTTCACATACAACGGGTGCAAGCCAGTTTTGCACACGCGGAAATACTTGGGTTTGACTTGACGAGCCTAGCATGTATAGACATGGCCTCAGAACACACGAACCGAAAGGTTAAGCATGAGTCATATGAATGATATGATCGACACTTTGTTGTCCACCATTGAAACCACATCTCTTCTCGTGAATATCGGATTAGGTGTGGTGAATTTGGATCATGTTCACTAAACAACTTGAGGGATGTTGAATTTAGTGGGAGTTCATCTAGTAATTTGATTAACTTGAACTAGTTATCATGAACATAGTCTAAATTGTACTTGCAAATTTTGTAGATCAGATGGCTAAGTCCAACTTCAACTTCAATGTTTTTGCTGAGAAAGAAAAGCTTAAGAACAATGGGTCTAACTTCACCAACTGGTTCCGCAATCTGAGAATCATTCTCGGTGGCGGACAAAAAGACTATGTCCTTGAGAAAGCGCTAGGTGACGCCCCTGCTGTAGATGCGCCGGCTGATGAAAAAGTTGTTTATCAGTCGCGCAAGGATGATTATGGTGTGATTAAGAGCACCATGTTGTTCGCTATGGAATCGGACCTTCAAAATCATTTTGAGGAGTTCGCCGGGCCCTTTGAGATTCTTGAGGAACTGAAAACTATGTTTCAGACTCAGGCCCATTCTGAGAGATATGAGATCTCTGAGAAATTCTTTAACTGCAAGATGGAGGAAGGGAGTTCTGTTAGTGAGCACGCCATTAAGATGTCGGGCTACACTCAACGCTTTGAGCAACTGGACTGCAAGATTCCAGAGGATCTCAAGATTGACAGAGTTCTGCAATCACTCCCTCCTAGCTACAAAGGTTTTGTAGTTACTCATAATCAGATTGGTTCCACTAATACGATCACTGAGCTCTGTTGGAATTATGACCTAGAGGCAATAATAAAGATGTTATTATTATAATTCTTGTTCATGATAATGTTTATATTCCATGCTAGAATTGTATTAAGCGGAAACTTTAATACTTGTGTGGTTTGTGAACAACACCGTGTCCCTAGTACGCCTCTATGGACTAGCTCATTTATTAATGATGGTTAAGGTTTCCTAACCATGGAAATGAGTTGTCAATTAATAATGAGATCATATCATTGGGAGAATGATATGGTGGACAGACCCAAACTAAGCAAAGCAATTAGATCGTGTCATCGTGTTCGTCTTTGCGAAGCTTTTTCCTATGTCAAATATTGTATTCCTTAGACCATGAGATAATGCAACTCCCTGGTATCGGAAGAAAGCTTTGAGGTCATCAAACGTCATCCTATGAGAGGGTGATCATAAAGGTGTCTCTCAGGTGATCGGAAAGTATCTGTTGGGTTGTATGTATCGAGATGGGATTTGTCCCTCCCAAGTCGGAGAGATATACTTCGGGCCCACTCGGTAATCGATATCAACACCGCTTGCAAGCATGTGGTTAAGGAGTTAATCACAAAGTGATATCGGATTACGGAACGAGTAAAGTACTTGCGTGAACGAGATTGAACTAGGTATGACGCATCGACGATCGAATCTCGGGCAAGTAAAATATCGCGAGACGAAGGGAATATATATATGGGATTGATTGAATCCTGGCATCGTGGTTCATCCGATATGATCATCGATGAGTGTGTGGGAGTCAATATGGGTTTCTGCACCCTGTTGATTATTGATAGAAGATCATGTCCGCATATTCTCGAACCCAGGGTCACACACTTAACGTGTCTCGACGCTAGGATAGATTGGATAATTGGTTTATGAGTTTTTGTTCGGAGTCTCGGATGGGATCCGGGACATCACGAGAGGTTCCAGAGTGGTTCGGAGAATAAGATTCATATAAGGCAGTGCAATTTTTGGAGTTCGGAATTGTTCCGGATTAATCGATATTGTACCGGAAGCTTCTAGAACCTTCCGGAAGGGGACCAACGTGGCCCCACCTTCCGGGAGGGGGCATGGGCCTATGAGGGAGTGCCCTGGCCGCTTTGGGCCAGGGGCACAAGGCCCCATAGGGCCCAGCCGGCCAAGAGAGGTTTAAACTCTAGATAGAGCTTCTAGAAGGGGGGGTTTCCTTGCCCCCCACTCTTCCTCCTTGGGGCCGCCGGCCTTGGCTTGGGGGAGGGGCTAGGGCTGCGCCCACCCCTCTATATATAGAGGGATGGGGGCGCACCAACCCCCTACACCTTCCCCTCCAACCCTAGCTGCCCTGCTGCCCTTCCTCTCTCCCTCCCGACTGCTTGTAAGGCGAAGCCCTGCTGCAGAAATTCTCCACCATATACACCACGCCGTCGTGTTGTAGATCCAATCCGTCTCTCCACCATACTTGCTGGACCAAGGAAGGAGGATACGTCGAGTCTTTGCGTGTGCATCTCACGGAGGCACCGCCACTTGTGGTGCTAGATCGGATCGGATCGCGAGGAGGAGAAGCGAAATGCGACTACATCACCCACGTTAACGAGCGTTCATCTTGAATCTTCAAGGGTATGAAGATCTAATCCAATATCCCTCGTTGTTTGCATCTCCTAGATTAGATCTTGGCTTTCCCTATGTTCGCATCCGTAGAAAATTTTGATTTACTATGCCGCGAAATCCTTCAAGCTCTTCGCTAAGCTGAAAGCTGCGGAGGTGGACATCAAGAAAGATAATCATGTGTTGATGGTCAACAAGCCCCCCAGCTTTAAGAAAGGTAAGGGTGCAAAGAAGTCCTTCAAGAAAGGCAGCGGCAAGCGCGTTGCCCCTGCTGAGAAGAAGCTCAAGTCTGGACCTAAGCCGGACACTGAGTGCTTCTATTGCAAGGACAAGGGTCACTAGAAGCGCAACTGTCCGAAGTACTTAGCGGACAAGAAGGCTGGTACCATCAAAGGTATATTTGATATACATGTTATTGATGTTTACCTTACTAGCGCTCGTAGTGCACGGTATTTGATCTTGGTTCGATTGCTAATATTTGTAACTCGAAGCAGAGCTACGGAATAGGCAATGACAAGCGAGGGATGAGGTGACGATGCGCGTTGGCAACGGATCAAGAGTTGATGTGATGGACGTCGGCACGCTCTCCTTAGTTTTACCTTCGGGATTAGTTTTAAACCTTAATAATTGTTATTATGTGCCTGTGTTGAGCATGGACATCATATCTGGATCGTGTTTATTGCAAGACGGTTATTCATTTAAATCGGAGAATAATGGTTGTTCTATTTATACGAGTAACATCTTTTATGGTCATGCACCTGCTATGAATGGTTTATTTCTTCTGAATCTCGAAAGCAATGAAACACACATCCATAACATTGAGGCTAAGAGATGCAAAGTAGATAGTGATAATTCGACTTATTTGTGGCACTGCCGTCTAGGTCATATTGGTGTAAAACGTATGAAGAAACTCCATTCTGATGGACTTTTGGAGTCTCTTGATTTTGAATCATTTGACACGTGCGAGCCGTGCCTCATGGGCAAGATGATCAAAACCCCGTTCTCCGGTATAATGGAGCGAGCAACGGACTTGATGGAAATCATACATACCGATGTATGCAGACCAATGAGTGTTTCGACGCGCGGTGGATACCGCTATTTTCTCACTTTTACTTATGACTTAAGTAGATATGGGTATATCTATTTAATGAAACATAAATCTGAAACATTTGAAAAGTTCAAAGAATTTCAGAACGAAGTGGAAAACCATCGTAACGGGAAAATTAAATTTCTACGATCCGATCGTGGAGGTGAGTATTTGAGTTATGATTTTCTCACGCATCTTAAAGCAAGCGGAATTGTTTCGCAACTCACGCCACCCGGAACACCACAGCGCAATGGTGTGTCTGAACACCGGAATCGAACTCTATTAGTTATGGTGCGATCAATGATGTCTCTTACAGATTTGCCGTTATCATTTTGGGGTTATGCATTAGAAACCGCTGCATTCACTTTAAATAGGGCACCATCTAAATCCGTTGAGACAACACCGAACTGTGGTTTGGTTCTAAACCTAAGTTGTCGTTTCTTAAAGTTTGGGGATGCGAAGCTTACGTCAAGAAGTTGATGCCGGACAAGCTTGAACCCAAAGCGGAGAAATGCGTCTTCATAGGATACCCTAAGGAAACGATTGTGTATACCTTCTACCACAGATCCGAAGGCAAAGTGTTTGTCGCAAAGAATGGATCCTTTCTTGAGAAGGAGTTTCTCTCGAAAGAAGTGAGTGGGAGGAAAGTAGATCTAGACGAGGTTATTAAACCTTCTCTTGAGTTGGAGAGTAGCGCAGCACCTGAAATTGTTCCAGTGCCGTCTGCACCAACAATAGAGGAATCTAATGACAAGGATCATGAAGCTTCGGACGATGCTACTACTGAGCGTCATAGGTCGATAAGGTCACGTGCCCCTCCTGAGTGGTACGGTAACCCTGTTTTGACTGTCTTGTTAGTAGACAACAGTGAACCTGCGAACTATGAGGAAGCAATGATGAGCCCGGACTCTGTGAAATGGTTAGAGGCCATGAAATCCGAATTAGGATCCATGAGCGAAAACCAAGTATGGACTTTGGTGGACCCTCCTAGCGACCGAAAGGCCGTTGAGTGCAAATGGATTTTCAAGAAGAAAACGGACGCAAATGGTAATGTTACTGTCTATAAAGCACGACTTGTCGCGAAAGGTATTCGACAAGTTCAAGGTGTTGACTACGATGAGACTTTCTCTCCCGTAGCGATGTTTAAGTCCATTCGGATTTTATTAGCAATTGCTGCGTTTCGTGATGAAATATGGGAGATGGATGTCAAGACTGCGTTCCTCAATGGAAACATTGATGAAGAGTTGTATATGATGCAACCCGAAGGTTTTGTCGATCCTAAGGATGCTGATAAGGTGTGCAAACTTCAGCGTTCCATTTATGGACTGGAGCAAGCATCTCGGAGTTGGAACCTTCGTTTTGATCAAGTGATCAAGAGCTTTGGATTTGTTCCAAATTGCTACGAAGCTTGTATCTACAAGAAAGTGAGTGGGAGCTCAGTGACATTTTTGGTACTATATGTGGATGACATATTGATTATTAGAAATGACATTGACATGCTTAACGATGTGAAGTGAACAAATGTTTTTTAATGAAAGACCTAGGGGAAGCTGCTTATATATTAGGCATCAAAATCTATAGAGATAGACAAAGACGCCTAATAGCTTTAAGCCAAAGTACATACCTAGACAAAGTTCTGAAAAGGTTCAGAATGGATAAGGCAAAGAAAGGTTCGGTGCCTATGTTGTCAGGTAAGATATTGAGCAAGGCTCAATGTCCAGCTACGGTAAACGATAGAGAAGCTATGAGCAAAGTGCCTTATGCCTCGGCCATAGGTTTTATCATGTATGCCATGCTATGTACTAGACCGGATGTGTCCAATGCTCTTAGTTTGATGAGCAGATACCAAAGTGATCCAGGAGTCGAACACTGGACAGCCGTGAAGAACATCCTAAAGTATTTAAATAGGACTAAAGAAATGTTCTTAGTCTATGGAGGTGATGAACAGCTCGTCGTAAAAGGTTACGTCGACGCTAGTTTCGACACCGACAAGGATGATTCTAAATCTCAGACAGGATATGTTTATATTTTGAATGGAGGAGCTGTGAGATGGATAAGCTGCAAGCAAAGCGTGATCGCGGGATCTACAATAGAAGCGGAATACATGGCTGTTGTAGAAGCGTCAAGTGAAGGAGTTTGGATCACGAAATTGATCACTGAGCTTGGTGTGGTTCCAAGTGCCTTGGAACCACTGGAGATATTGTGTGACAACACTGGCGCCATAGCACTGGCTAAGGAACCATGATATCATCCAAAGACCAAGCACATCAACCGCAAGTTTCATATAATTCGAGATTATATAACAGATGGAGATCTGAAGATTAGCAAAGTACATACGGATCTGAATGTCGCAGATCCGTTGACTAAACCTCTTCCACGAGCAAAACATGATCAGGACCTTAGTGCCATAGGTGTTAGATTGTTGCCAGATGTAAACTAGATTATTGACTCTAGTGCAAGTGGGAGACTGTTGGAATTATGCCCTAGAGGCAATAATAAAGATGTTATTCTGATAATTCTTGTTCATGATAAAGTTTACATTCTATGCTAGAATTGTATTAAGCGGAAACTTTGATACTTGTGTGGTTTATGAACAACACCGTGTCCCTAGTACGCCTCTATGGACTAGCTCATTGATTAATGATGGTTAAGGTTTCCTAACCATAGACATGGGTTGTCAATTAATAATGAGATCATGTGATTGGGAGAATGATATGATGGACAGACCCAAATCAAGCAGAGCAATTAGATCGTGTCATCGTGTTCATCTTTGCGAAGCTTTTCTTCTGTCAAATATTGTATTCCTTAGACCATGAGATAATGCAATTCCCTGGTATCAGAAGAAAGCTTTGAGGTCATCAAACGTCATCCTATGAGAGGGTGATCATAAAGGTGTCTCTCAGGTGATCGGAAAGTACTTGTTGGGTTGTATGTATCGAGATGGGATTTGTCCCTCCCAAGTCGGAGAGATATACTTCGGGCCCACTCGGTAATCGATATCAACACCGCTTGAAAGCAAGTGGTTAAGGATTTAATCACAAAGTGATATCAAATTACGGAACGAGTAAAGTACTTGCTGTGAACGAGATTGAACTAGGTATTCCGATGCCAACGATCGAATCTCGGGCAAGTAAAATATCGCGTGACGAAGGGAATATATATATGGGATTAATTGAATCCTGGCATCGTGGTTCATTCGATATGATCATCGATGAATATGTGGGAGTCAATATAGGTTTCCAGACCCCGCTTTTGATTATTGATAGAAGATCATGTCTGCATATTCTCGAACCCGTAGGGTCACACACTTAACGTGTCTCGACGCTAGGATAGAATGGATAATTGGTTTATGAGTTTTTGTTCGGAGTCTCGGATGAGATCCAGTACGTCACGAGAGGTTCCGGAATGGTCCGGAGAATAAGATTCATATAAGGGAAAGCAGTTTTTGGATTTCGGAATTGTTTCGGAATGTTCGGTATTGTAACGCAAGGTTCTAGAAGCTTTCGGAGTGGGACCAACGTGGCCCCACTTGTCGGGAGGGGGCGTGGGCCTACGAGGGAGTGACCTGGCCGCATTGGGCCAGGGGCACAAGGCCCCATAGGCCCAGCCGGCCAAGCCCTAGGGGAAACCCTAGGGAGAGCTTCTAGAAGGGGGGAGGACTTGCCCCCCCTCCACCCCATGTAGCTTCCGGCCCTAGGGTTTGGAGGAGGGACAAGGGCAGCCGGCCAGCCCTCGATATAAAGAGGGTAGGGGCTCACCCTCCCCACACACCTCCTCAAACCCTAGCCGCCTACCTGCTGCCCTCCTCTCTCTCTCTCTCTCTCTCTCTCTCTCTCTCTCTCTCCCGACTGCGCGTAGGCGAACCCCTGCCGCAGAAACTCTCCTCCTTTGCACCACGCCGTCGTGTTGTAGATCCAATCTATCTCTCCACCCCACTTGCTGGACCGAGGAAGGAGGAGACTTCGAGGTGCCGTACGTGTGCATCTCTCGGAGGCGTCGCGACTTGCGGCGTTGGATCGGATCGGATCGCGAGGAGGAGAAGGCTAGTACGACTACATCAACCACGTTTCGTTGAACGTTCCGCTGTGCGATTTCTTCAAGGGTATGAAGATCTCATCTATCCCTCTCGTTGTTTGCATCTCCTAGATTAGATCTTGGATTTTCCCGTTCGCATCCGTAGAAAATTTTGATTTACTATGCTGCAAAACCCATCAGTGGGATCAGAGCTAGATTTATGCGTAGATGTGTTTCACGAGTAGAACGCAACATGCTTGTTGCGGGCGTTGATGTTTTCTGTTGCAAGCCTCTTGTTGTGTACTTCTTATGACGCGGGATAGTGAGATCGAAGCGGTCCAGGCCAACTTTACGCGACCTCGTTCGCGAGACCGGGTCCGCACTTGACGTGGAGGCTTGTTCCACACATTCGGCTGGTGGATGCCAGTTTCTCTCACTATAGTTGTCATGGGATTTACACCGGATGTTGGCAACCATAATATCACCGTTGTGGCTTTCCGTAGGTAAGAATCGTTTTTAGCTTATTACTCCCATAAGCCACGTAAAACATGCAACAACAAATAGAGGCGTCTAACTTGTTTTTGCAGGGAGTGTTTCTGTGATATGGTATGGCCCAAGATGTGATGTTATGTTGTATACAATGATCATGTTTTGTAATATTTCACGACTTGCATGTCGATGAGTACACAACCGGCAGGAGCCATATGGTTATCTTTATAATTATGTATGGCCTATGTGTCAACTTCTTATACGCCATGTAATAGCTTTACTTTATCGCTAAGTAGTTAGCAATAGTTGTAGTTGCTATTCGTGGTGGAGGCAATCATGATGGAGTGATGGAGATCATGCTGGCACGCACAATATGGAGATCATTGCGCGGAGATTGGCTATACCATGTCACATAAAATTATATGCATGTGATGTTTATCCTTTTATGTATCTTATTATGCTTAGATCGCGACGGTAACATTATAAGATGATTCCTCACTTAAAGATCAAGATAAAACTGTATTCTCCCCATGTATGCACCATTGCGAAAGTTCGTCGTGTTCAAGCACACGTGATGATCGGGTGCTATAAACTCTACGCTCACATACAACGGGTGCAAGCCAGTTTTGCACACGCGGAAATACTTGGGTTTGACTTGACGAGCCTAGAATGTACAGACATGGACTTTAAACACACGAACCGAAAGGTTAAGCATGAGTCATATGAATGATATGATCGACACTTTGTTGTCCACCATTGAAACCACATCTCTTCTCGTGAATATCGGATTAGGTGTGGTGAATTTGGATCATGTTCACTAAATAACTTGAGGGATGTTGAATTTAGTGGGAGTTCATCTAGTAATTTGATTAACTTGAACTAGTTATCATGAACATAGTATAAATTGTACTTGCAAATTTTGTAGATCAAATGGCTAAGTCCAACTTCAACTTCAACGTTTTTGCTGAGAAAGAAAAGCTTAAGAACAATGGGTCTAACTTCACCAACTGGTTCCGCAATCTGAGAATCATTCCGGACAAAAGGACTATGTCCTTGAGAAAGTGGCCCTAGGTGAATCATGGGTGATGAAAAAATTTGTTTATCGTCGCTTGGGCCAGGGGCACAAGGCCCCATAGGCCCAGCCGGCCAAGCCCTAGGGGAAACCCTAGGGAGAGCTTATAGAAGGGGGGGGGGGGAACTTGCCCCCCACTCAACCCCATGTGGCTGCCGGCCCTAGGGTTTGGAGGAGGGGCAAGGGCAGCCGGCCAGCCCTCTATATAAAGAGGGCAGGGGCGCACCCTCCCCACACACCTCCTAAAACACTACTAGAGAAAAGCCTATCCGAGGCGCACCAAAAAGCCTATCTGAGGCGCATATCACATGTGCCTCTAGCTTCAAGCCTCGGGTATTTCTTATCGAGCATCGATGCGCCTCCTATACTTCACATATCGGGCGCATATCGATATGCGCCTGATATGTGAAGTATAGGAGGCGATATCGATGCGCCGCATATGTTTCAGAATCGCCTCGGGTATTTATAGTATATCGCCTCATATGTTTGAGAATCTTCTCGGGTATTTATAGTATATCGCCTCATATGTTTGAAATCTTCTCGGGTATTTATAGTATATCGCCTCAATAGTATCCTATATGCGCCTCCGGTAATATTTTGAAATTCAAGTTTTCTGAGACCACTATATATAAATAATATACAGATATTCAAATATACAATATAGTCCATGTAATTTTGAAACTTGCATTTTGCCAAAGCATAATAGAACCAACATGAATACACATCAATCATGACATACAAGTTCATACATCAAGTGTTTGTGCCACAAGTTCACACCTCCGATCGGTACAAGTTCACAATCACATTACACCTTGAGTACAAGTTCACAATTCACATTACAACTCCAACGTAGCTCTACCTAGATGAAGTAGAACACAACCTACAATGAAGAGCAACAAGGTGGTGATCACGAGGAAGTTCCTCCATTTCTTCCTTCCATGCCTCCTCCACTTCTCTTCCGCCACCTCTCTACTCTCATAGCCTTGGTAGCTGTTGCCCGAGAAGTTGTTCACTTGCTTCTGGCAGTCTTTCCACTCCTCGTACACACCTGGAACCCGACCGACGTACACGACATAACACCTCGGCATATCCTACACATAATAAAGATGATATTACTTATGTCAGTGGAAAGCAATAGCTAGCAGTTCACAAAGATATAATCATCGGCATTTCGAAGAAAGACCAAAACAAAGCAAACCAAGAATGACTTGGATTAGTGCCTCATACTTAGATTGGGCACGGAAATAAGAATGCTCGCTGTTCGATCTCATGCGGCAAGTAGAGTATATGCCCAAATTACTAGTCTACTTGGCACACAATATCGAACAGCGGCATAGTCATACACGTGACACCACAACACGTTCTAATCATCGGCATTTCGAAGAAAGACCAAAAGAAAGCAAACCAAGAATGACATGGATTAGTGCCTCATACTTAGATTGGGCACGGAAATAACAATGCTCGCTGTTTGATCTCGTGCGGCAAGTAGAGTATATGCCCAAATTACTAGTCTACTTGGCACACAAGATCAAACAGCGGCATAGTCATACACGTGACACCACAACACGTTCTAATCATCGGCATTTCGAAGAAAGACAAAGAAAGCAAACCACAAGAAAGTAGGGAAGCAATGACAAATGAAAAGCAACAAGCACTTAAAATAGTTCGTAACACAAATAACTAGCTAGTGTCTCTCACAATCAAGTTCAACGCGGTTGTGAAACATATTCTAGAGGTTTTGCTAGGCAAGTTTAACACAGTGATAAGAGGTTACAACACGAGTTGAACTAACAGCTAGGTACCCGTGCAATGCAATCATGAAGTCTTCTTGGCTCTTGAGTCGACTTTGGGGAGGCATTGATGAAGCCCGACCGAGTTTTCGCCATTTGCATGAACATCCTTCCGTCACCTGCTTTGCGCTAAGCGTTCGTCTATCTCCTGTTGAATGTGTATAGCCGCCGTGGAAGGTGCCTCCGGCTTTTATGACTCCCTGGTACACGATTATCGCGATCTCCTCCTGGATGTTGAAGAAGTGTTGCCTGAGGTTGCGAGCCTGTATGCATGCAAGCTTTTCATCCCACTTCACGAGGTCAGATGGCAGCGTTTTGGTCTCCATGTCATTGAAGAACGCCTTCATGTGGTAAATGGCGTAGAAGGCATCCTTCCCACTGCCGGTAATTGCTTGGTGAGCAAACTTAAATGGCGGAACGATGCGAACACGTACATGTGGCCTTGAACTTTACATGGCGCCTCCGTGCGGCGTAGCCGGTGGTGAGAGAGCCATCAAGAATTTTCTTGATATTGGTGTAGTTTTTTTGGATCGCCTGTTTGAGTCGAGGTACAAGGCTGTTGAGTGTTTCAAATTCAAGCTTATGAGCACACGCCTGTCCGATCATCCTCCGTGATGGGATGGTAGGGAAGGAGAATCACATCCTTGTCCGAGTATGTTTGCGGAAGTTTGAGAGGTAGTCGGTCGCGGATCTATGGCCTCGGCATCTTCGGAGACGGCGTCACGCATGAAGTAGGGATCCACTATCTGGATGCGGATCTTGTCTCTGGTGATCTCCATGGCCATATTGAGGAGAACAACCGGACTAGGGTATTGTGCGATGAAACCCGTTCAACATGTCAAACAGGTCGGTATGCCGACGTAGAAGATATCCCGGGGAATGCGGTGAAGCACGACATGTGAGAAGGCACCTTAGCCTTGAAAACGAGGTACGACGATCGTTGTCGCGAATGCGGCACCTTTGCTCAATGTGAGACATCCATAATGAATACTACGCATATGCGAGCTGCGACCTCGAGCATCGATTTACACATCATCGGTACACCCGCCACGTCGGCTGATTCTGGCTTGCCCCACAACACCGTCCAAAAGAGGATTTGGATCCTGGCCCGATCACCTTAGGCTTCCTTTGCGACCCTTCTTGCTCTTTTACGGCTTCGCTGCGTTCACCTCACCGACCGTCTTATGGAGGGTGTCGGGCTGATCAAAGGAACCACGGCCTTGGAGGCTCGATGAAGGGGACGGTGGCGGCGTCTCGACTAGTTGGGAAGAGCGCACCTTGCAAGGGTTTATTTGGTGCTGGTTGGGTCTCGGCAACTTGATGTGCTGATGGTCGGCTCATACAAATCAGAAAACCTTGTGTTAACAAACTGGTCACCGTAGTTCGGGTCAATTTCTTCATCATCATCGGGATTACGTGCCATGTTGTCCAAGTCTCCCATCTCAAGTCTTCATCATGTCTGGTTGTCTGCCTCTAGGGTGATGTTGAGCTGGTCCTCTGTCCCCAAGCGGATCGGCTCTTGACCATAGGTACAAGTAGCCGGTATTGAGGACCGCCGTGTCCTCATCATCCCATCCTTGAGGTTGAGAGGAGGTTCCACTTGCTCGTGCCGGAAGCACCATCTGTATTTGACCCTCATCATGTCGGTGGCATTGTGACATTGTGCATTTGCGGTTCTCTGGTTGAACAATAGTACCCTTGGCAACATCCATCAATGGCCCACCCAATGCATTAGAGTGCAAGGAGTGTCTCCTGCGAAGATCGACATGTAGGCGGCGTTAGAAAAACATAGATCAAGTCATCGGTGTGGTTGAGCCTCCCAACTCTCGCTTTAATTAGTTAGTTACCTTGAGGGCGTCAAATTCGGCCAATGTCGAGGCAGAGCCGAAAGCTTGAGCACGCAAGTGGCGGAGTGGCTGCTGATGGCTCGGTGGTGCGGGCGGCGCCTTGCCGATGGGCAAGTTAAGCTCGAGCTAGAGGAGTCTCCACCACCACCGGCCCTCTTGGAGGAGTCACCAGCGCCTCCGCGCCACATTGTCCGATTAGGCTGTTGAGGTTGGGAACCGTGGCCCCGTTTACCACCCTTACGCCACTTGTTGTACTTTTCCATGTAGCGGGAAGGATGGTGTTGAGCTTCTCGTTCACTTGTGAATGGACTTGTGACCGGACTTGTGTGGACTTATTCTTGGAACTTTGTCTCGGCGGTGACACGGCCTTGTTCACGGCATCTTGGAATATATTTGGAAAGGCTTCCACTGTTCCTTAGGAGTTTTACCTCGGCGCTTCGGCCTTCTTGCCCTTCCGCTCGGTGCCATAGTACTCGGACCATGATATGCCGCCAAAGCCGACCACCACCAGCCGACGGGCGCCAGAGATCGACACTCTTGGTCGGTTCAGCCCTATTAAAAGTGGTGTCCCACTTGGCGGCGGCGGTGGCCGACCCCAGGATGAGGAGCTCCTACACTCCTCATCCTGCGCAAGGAACGCAAGCATTTGATCGAAAACGGACTTCATTGATTAATCATGAATGCAATTAATCGACTTGCATGCAAACTACTTACATATTTTTGCATGAAGTCCGTCACCCTCGAACAAAGGGGCGGGCTCAAGAATAATCAGAACCCCTTTCTTGGCGGGGCAAACCGGCCTGACGAAATTCTTTACTGCTCCTCCTTTATGTCGTCAAAGGGCGTGTCAACCCCTTTGCACGACGTCGGCGTCCTCCTTATCCCATTTGGGCCTCGCTCTATAACCCGGAGCCGAGATGGTGGGTACCAATGTTTCGGGATCTCATATTCTTGCCCTTCTCAGTCCTGGCCTTGCCCAAGGCGGAGTTACATCTGGCCTTGAAAACATTGTAGTCTTCTTCCTTGACCAGAGGCTCCTTCTTGACGAGCTCTGGATAACTTAGCTTCTCCTCGAAAATCAGATTCTTCACCCGATGTGGCATCCCGCAAAAACCACTACTAGAAAATCGCGTTGAATTTGTGCATTGCATCTTCATCATCATGCATTGTTTGCCAAAACTATGTTTGCAAAACCCGTCTTTGTTTTCTAAACGCCCATCTTATTCAAACGCCAAAACCCCGGGGCTCCGGAGTATTTTGTTTTGTTGCATTCGGGTTGCAAACGGCCCAATGAAATTAAATAAAAGATTTAATTTGTTTTAGTAGGGCGATCGAGCAGGCCGAGTAGACCGAACGACCACCCTGTTTTTAAATCGGTCCATCCTGCCGCCCCATCTAATCCTAAACCCACCTAAAAAGCTACCCATCCCTCCCAGCCACATCACCCCCTCCTATCAGGAGCTGCCACCTCACCCCTCCTCTTCCCTCTAGCCTATCCCTGCCTGACACCTAGCCTACCCCCTCTCTCTCTCCTCTCACCCCTCCCCACACCCAGCTCAGCCCCACCACCAAGGCCATGGACCGGTCCACCAGCCCTGCTACCTCCCTCATCTCTCCCTGACCCGTGGCCCCCAACCTCTCACCCCAGCCACCTGGCCCCCCACGAACCCTCCCGCCCCGCCTGTTCATCCCTTCCTCCAACCATCCCGCGTTGCCTCCTCCTGGCCCCACCCCTCGAGCCTCGACGCACACCGAGCTGGGCCTCCCTCCTGCCCGCCTCTCTCCTCCCCTTCCTTTCCGGCGCTCAGCCCTCGCCCGGCTCACCTCCCGTGCTGCCTCCATCTCAAGCCCTCCGCCTCGGCAACAACCACCCCACCAAGCCTGACGCCTCCCTACGCGCACCCGCGCTGAGCCTGGCGCTCCGCGCCGGCTAACGTTCAGCCGCGCGGTCTCCACCTCCATCGCCTCGTCCCGAGGCCTGGCCGTCCTCTCCATGAGCTCCGCTGCCCTCGCCCCTCGCGCTCCTCCCGCCAGCGCCCGCGCCCGGAGCTCCAGCCGCCAGACCCGACCCGTCGGCGTCCCTCCACCTCCGCTGGCCGGGCTGCGAGCTTCGCCTCGCGTCCCGACCTGAACCGCGCTGCTCCGACCACGCCCCCGCCCTCCTGCGGCCCCGCCGCCTGCAAGCCTGCGCCGCCCCCGGTGGCCTCGCCGTCGCCCTCTGGCCTGCGTGCGTCGGCGATCTGCCCAGTCCCGCGAACCGCGTCGCCCTGGGGTCCCTCCTCGGCCGCACCATGCTCGTCTCGTCTTGGGCGTCGGCTACACCGCCTCAGTGTTGCGCTTGCCTGCGCGACCCCGACCTGGAGCCGGCCTCGTTTCCTGCAGCTTCCTTGGCGCCAAGGTCCCCGAGGTGGAACCGACAAGTTCTCCTACCCGGAATCGCCATGACCGTCCAAGATCCCCGAAGACCACGGAACCAAGGAATTCCAGAACGACGAGAACTACTTCGCGGACCCGGCGGCCACACATGCGACAAGACCTTCGACCCGGATGCGAAGACCGAACCCGCACGCCAAGTTCGCCGACACGGATGCGACAAGTACTCCCTCACAGACGCCATGACCCGACGCCCCCGGATGCCAAGACCGCCTCGATGGCGCGGACCCGACAAGAGCGTCGCAACAACAAGAACGACAGCAACCAGGACGGTACCGATGCCCCGACGCCAGGCCAAGTACTCCTTCATGGAACGCCGAGACCCCCGAACCCGGAGATGATCCCGTAACCGAAGGCCGCGGATGCGACAAGATCCACTACCCCGGAACCCGAGAACGCTTCCGCCGAACCCCAAAGACCCCAGATGCGACAAGAACGGCACCGACCCCGGAATCCGAGAACGATTCCGCCGAGTCCGAACCGTCGAACCCTGGACCCTGTCGACCCCGAACCCCCCGGAAAACCCAAGATCGTCGAGCCCCCTCTGATGTGTGAACCCCCTTACCGCAAACCCTATTTTTATAAATGAAACACAACCTTGTTGCATATTAATTTGTCATCTCGCATGCATATCTGTGGTTTGGGGGCCTTATGCCGATTCACCTAATAATTAAATATGGGGCCCATATGCGGGCAAATCTAGTCTCATATCGGCCTCATTTAAACTTGTGTAGCGAACCGGTATCTCATCTTGCCTTGTCATAACAACATTTAATTTGCGGGGTAATTAAATAACTTGAACCATATAATCAATTGTCCGGACCTCGGTTCCGCTTAATATGACCTAATTGCATCGCACCTTTGCCATGCCATCCCTCATGCATGCATCATGCCGATCTTCTGCCGTTGTATTAAATATTGCATCCGGTGTTTCTTCTAGTGTTTTGCCTCTTCGCGGATAAGGCCGTTGAGTTGATGTGAGCTTCGCCCCGATCTTCGGATGAACCCGTCGACAATGTTTTCAGGCGAGCATCTCCCCCTTTCTACCTATCTTACTTTTCTAGTATTTATTCCCTCCTGTTGATCTTTGCTATCTGTGTTGCGATGCTCTAGTTTCGGACCCGTGATATCCCTTGCAGCCATATATAGCCTTGGACACATCCTATTACCTGTTGTTTGGTAGATAGTTGGACCCGCGTGTCGTAGTCGCTTGCTCTAGTGTTTTGCTTGTCGTCAAGTACCACAAATTGTTGGAGAATGGCCGCATGTTGACGTTGGAGATGATCATGGCTTTAATTATTGTTTCACTTTAAATTCTGTTTAACAACTAAAATTGAATTAAGCAGAGGCATCGGTGGGTGATAGGTAAGATTTGGTTTCCGACCGCCCACTTGTGTCCCGTAGGACCCGAGTTCTTGACATCTGTTCCGAGATCGAGCGCGCTAACCACAGGTGGGGAGATATGGGCCCCCCATTGATAATTACCTGATTTCAAAGTATTGTACTGGGGGCCACAAAGTAGTTTGGGGCTTTATTACTATCCTGTACTTATGCCATGTTTACTGCTTTATTTACGTTTGTGCGAAAGCACGTGTACTGTTTAGGAAAGCGGGATGTTTTCGCGGTATGGGCAGTCCCCGTTTGAGGCGTCTCAGATACGCCATCGACGCAAACCGAGACCGTCTCGAGACCGCCGACTCCGTTGCGGTGTCGACTTGGGGTGGCCCCGTGCTTGCTTTAGTGCAGGGAACGTCGTGACCTAGGCCCCGCCGACATACCGATGGGTGTATGTTAGCGATCCGCAAAAGGGTGAAGTGCTGTGGATACTTTGGTGCACCCTGCAGGTTTAATCTTTTCGAGAAGCCGTGTCCGCGGTTATGGGCGACTTGGAGCACGATGTCGATCATAGACAACTATAACTAAAGTTCTTGTTTTAAATTAACTTGTTTCCGATATGATTAGTAATCAGCTTCACTACAACGGAATGGCTAAGTAAAAGTACCAACAACTGCTGGGTTTTGGGGTTATCTCATGATAATTGTATCTGACTAGTAAGTGTTGCCACTATAACGGAATGACCAACTAAAAGTGCCCACTGCTTACTTTATCAGGAGGAATATCTAAACTTGACTAGTAAAGTGCCACAACTATAACTGAATAATTAAAACTGCCAACTGTGTGCGTTCCTTGGTTGACTTCCTCGTTTGGTCTCGAGGGGGAAACATCAGGATGGGTTTGTTTGGTGTTAGCTTCAGGTTGGATCCGAATAGTTCTTTCTTACCCCTCTCTGATAGCCGCCAGTTGTATCGAGTCTCTATAGGTTGTTTAGTGCATCTTTGCCGCCGCCATCCACCATACCTATGTAGGCGAGGACCAAATTCTAGCCTCGCTGCATCGCCTCGATCTTGACGCTCCTTCTCTGTTTTACCTTTGTCGGCACCCCTTTTGTTAAGCAGGTTTTGAGATCGACGTCGTTAGCAGGGTTACCCTTCCGGCTTGGCCTGGGCAGGGTTATGGACGCCATTGGTTATTCTTCAGGGCTCTTAGCCCCATTTGCATCTTGTCCGTAGCTGGACGCCCTATCGTTTTCAAGGTGATTCGGATCTTGTATATTATATCTGTATTCTTGACTCTTTGAGTCGCTGTTATATATATCTGTTCTGTGGGTCCCATCGAGGACTGTTGTGTAATGTTATTACTTCGTTTTACACCCGCACGAAAGTGCCTGGTGGGCACCTTTGAATCGTTTCTATGCGGGTTTGGCGAATTTTGCTCAAACTTGCATAGGTCCGATTCTGAGGGTGTTACAGAGTGGTATCAGAGCTCAGCAGTTGCGATACCCCACAAGTCCAGCCTGTAGGATAACCTAGCTAACGACCGAAGTAGAGTGTCAAAACTATTTTGAAAAAAACGGTTGGATAGATCTGGTTAGGTCTGATTTTTACTCCTTACCCCTCTGCTATTCTCCTCTTACCTCGACGTGTTTTGAATCTGCTCTCTTATCTTTCTTCGAGTCCAGGAATTCTCGTGGTTGGGTTTCCGTCGTACCTTTAGGGTTTCGCTTCCTCCTTTGGTAACGGTGTTCTACCATCCGGTGTTCAAGCTGCCTGATGAATCCGTCTACGGTGATACCAATCTTTGTTCCTTGTTTGTGCCTTCCGGTGTTCTGACGCGACGACATCCTCTATGCCAGATCCGATGCAGAGCCTGCATCACCCCTTTGATCCGAACCTCGCTTGTCGAGATCTTTAGTCTGAATCCGAGAGTTGGTTGCATAAGCTGTCTATTCATGTACAGGGTAATGCTTTGAGTGCGGGATGGAGTCGCGACCATACCACTACTCTTATCATTCGCTCATGTACATTGAATGGTGGATCGATGTAATTTTACTCCTTCCATGGAAGTTGGAGGTGGCTTTACCTTTAACTTCGTCCGTTGTTTTCCGGAGTGTTCTCTTGATGATCAGGGACAACGACCTCTTGTTAGTGGTGTCGCGAGGATCTACCCGAAGCGAGAAGACGCAGATCGCCGACCTTTCCTTCCGGTACCATGAGGCGGATCTCGAGGGCGAGATCCCTTGTTAGTGGTGTCGAATTGTGGCATCCCGCAAAAACCACTACTAGAAAATCGCGTTGAATTTGTGCATTGCATCGTCATCATCATGCATTGTTTGCCAAAACTATGTTTGCAAAACCCGTCTTTGTTTTCTAAACGCCCATCTTATTCAAACGCCAAAACCCCGGGGCTCCGGAGTATTTTGTTTTGTTGCATTCGGGTTGCAAACGGCCCAATGAAATTAAATAAAAGATTTAATTTGTTTTAGTAGGGGCAGTCGAACGGGCCGAGTAGACCCGAACGACCACCCTGTTCATCGGTCCAACTGCGGCCCATCTAATTCTAAACCCACCTAAAAGCTACCCATCCCTCCCACATCACCCCTCCTATCGAGGCGCCACCTCACCCCTCCTTTTCCCTCTAGCCTATCCCTGCCTGACACCTAGCCTACCCCCTCTCTCTCCTCTCACCCCTCCCCACACCCTACCCGCCCGGCCCGCCCATGGACCCGGTCCACCAGCCTGCTACCCTCCCCTCATCTCTCCCTGACCCGTGGCCCCCCCAACCCTCTCACCCCCCAACCCTCTCACCCCAGCCACCAACCGCCCCCGCGGGCCCCCCCCACGAACCCCTCCTGGCCCCGCGCCCCTGTTCATCCCCTTCCTCCAACCATCCCCGCGTTGCCTCCTCCTGGCCCCAGCCCGGCCCCTCATTGCCTCGGCTTGCCCCCAGCCAGACGCACAGCCGGGCCTCCTCCGCCTGCCCGCCTCTCTCTCTCCTTCCTCTCCGGCTCCGCCTCGCCCATGCATGTGAGCTTCGCCCTCACCTCACCGTCGCCTCCATCTCAAGCCCTCGCCTCGGCAGCCAACAACCACCCAGTGCGTCCGCCGGCGCCTCCCCTACCGCCGCGCCGCTGAGCCTGGCGCTCCGCCGCCGCCGGCTAACGTTCAGCCCGCCGCCGGTCTCCACCTCCATCGCCTCGTCCCCGAGCCGGCGCCGCCGTCCTCTCCATGAGCTCATTGCCGGCCCCTCGCGCTCCTCCTCCCTCGCGCCCGCGCTTCCGGGCTCCCAGCCGCAGACCCGACCCGTCGACGCGTCCCCCTCCGCGCCCTCCGGCGAGCCTGGCTTCGCCTCGCGTCCCGACCTGAAGCTGCTCGACCCGCCCCGCCCTCCTGCGGCCCGCCCGCCTGCAGCTTGCCGCCCGGAGGCCTCGCCGTCGCCCTCGCCTGCGTCGCGGCGATCAGCCGATCCCGAACGCGTCGCCTGGGTCCCTCTCGCGCACCATGCTCGTCTCGTCTTGGCGTCGGCTACACCGCCTCGGTGTTGCGCTTGCACTGCGACCCCGAGCAGGCCCTCGTTTCCTGCAGCTGCCTTGGCGCCAAGGTCCCCGAGGTGGAATCAACAAGTTCTCCTACCCGGAATCGCCATGACCGTCCAAGATCCCCGAAGACCACGGAACCAAGGAATTCCAGAACGACGAGAACTACTTCGCGGACCCGGCGGCCACACATGCGACAAGACCTTCGACCTGAATGCGAAGACCGAACCCGCACGCCAAGTTCGCCGACGCGGATGCGACAAGTACTCCCTCACAGACGCCATGACCAGACGCCCCCGGGTGCCAAGACCGCCTCGATGGCGCGGACCCGACAAGAGCGTCGCAACAACAAGAACGACAGCAACCAAGACGATACCGATGCCCCGACGCCAGGCCAAGTACTCCTTCATGGAACGCCGAGACCCCGAACCCGGAGACGATCCGTCAGAATCGAAGGCGCGGATGCGACAAGATCCACTACCGGAACCCGAGAACGCTTCCGCCGAACCCCAAAGACCCCAGATGCGACAAGAACGGCACCGACCCCGGAATCCGAGAACGATTCCGCCGAGTCCGAACCGTCGAACCCTGGACCCTGTCGACCCCGAACCCCCCGGAAAACCCAAGATCGTCGAGCCCCCTCTGATGTGTGAACCCCCTTCCCGCAAACCCTATTTTTATAAATGAAACACAACCTTGTTGCATATTAATTTGTCATCTCGCATGCATATCTGTGGTTTGGGGGCCTTATGCCGATTCACCTAATAATTAAATATGGGGCCCATATGCGGGCAAATCTAGTCTCATATCGGCCTCATTTAAACTTGTGTAGCGAACCGGTATCTCATCTTGCCTTGTCATAACAACATTTAATTTGCGGGGTAATTAAATAACTTGAACCATATAATCAATTGTCGGGACCTCGGTTCCGCTTATGACCTAATTGCATCGCTTTCTTGCCATGCCATCCCTCATGCATGCATCATGCCGATCTTCGCCGTTGTATTAAATATTGCATCCGGTGTTTCTTCTAGTGTTTTGCCTCTTGCGGATAAGGCCGTTGAGTTGATGTGAGCTTAGCGATCTTGGATGAACCGTCGACAATGTTTTCAGGCGAGCATCTCCCCCTTTCTACCTATCTTACTTTTCTAGTATTTATTCCCTCCTGTTGATCTTTGCTATCTGTGTTGCGATGCTCTAGTTTCGGACCCGTGATATCCCTTGCAGCCATATATAGCCTTGGACACATCCTATTACCTGTTGTTTGGTAGATAGTTGGACCCGCGTGCCGTCGTCGCTTGCTCTAGTGTTTTGCTTGTCGTCAAGTACCACAAATTGTTGGAGAATGGCCGCATGTTGACGTTGGAGATGATCATGGCTTTAATTATTGTTTCACTTTAAATTCTGTTTAACAACTAAAATTGAATTAAGCAGAGGCATCGGTGGGTGATAGGTAAGATTTGGTTTCAGCCACTTGTGTCCGTGGGACCGAGTTCTTGACATCTTAGAGATCGAGCGCGCTAACCACAGGTGGGGAGATATGGGCCCCCCATTGATAATTACCTGATTTCAAAGTATTGTACTGGGGGCCACAAAGTAGTTTGGGGCTTTATTACTATCCTGTACTTATGCCATGTTTACTGCTTTATTTACGTTTGTGCGAAAGCACGTGTACTGTTTAGGAAAGCGGGATGTTTTCGCGGTATGGGCAGTCCCCGTTTGGGGGCGTACTGTCGCATACTGCCATCGACGCAAACCCTGAGACCGTCTCGGAGACCGGCCGACTCCGTTGCGGGTGTCGACTCGGTGGGGTGGCCCCCCGTACTTGCTTTGTGTCTGGGAACGTCGTGACCTAGGCCCCGCCGACATACCGATGGGTGTATGTTAACTGATCTGGCAAAAAGGGTCGAAGTGCCTGTGGATACTTTGGTGCACCCCTGCAGGGTTTAATCTTTTCGAGAAGCCGTGTCCGCGGTTATGGACGACTTGGAGCACAGTGTCTGATCATAGACAACTATAACTAAAGTTCTTGTTTTAAATTAACTTGTTTCGATATGATTAGTAATCAGCTTCACTACAACGGAATGGCTAAGTAAAAGTACCAACAACTGCTGGGTTTTGGGGTTATCTCATGATAATTGTATCTGACTAGTAAGTGTTGCCACTATAACGGAATGACCAACTAAAAGTGCCCACTGCTTACTTTATCAGGAGGAATATCTAAACTTGACTAGTAAAGTGCCACAACTATAACTGAATAATTAAAACTGCCAACTATGTGCGTTCCTTGGTTGACTTCCTCGTTTGGTCTCGAGGGGGAACATCGGGATGGGTTTGTTTGGTGTTAGCTTGAGGTTGGATCGAATAGTTCTTTCTTACCCTCTCGATAGCCGCCATTGTATCGAGTCTCTATAGGTTGTTTAGTGCATCTTTGCCGCTCGATCCACCATACCTATAGGCGAGGACCGGAATTCTAGCCTCGCCGTGTCTTGGCCTCGATCGACGCTCCTTCTCATTTCTGCTTTGCCCTTTGTCGGCACCCTTTTGTTAAGCGGGTTTTGAGATCGGCGTCGTTAGCGAGGTTACCCTTCCGGCACTGGCAGGGTTATGGGCCATTGGTTATTCTTGAGGCTCTTAGCCCCATTTGCATCTTGTCCGTAGTGGACGCCTATCGTTTTCAAGGTGATTCGGATCTTGTATATTATATCGTATTCTTGACTCTTTGAGTCGTTATATATATACATGCTCAGGTCCCATCGAGGACTGTTGTGTAATGTTATTACTTCGTTTTACACCGCGAAAGTGCTGGTGGGCACCTTTGAATCGTTTCTATGCGGGTTTGGCGAATTTTGCTCAAACTTGCATAGGTCCGATTCGAGGGTGTTACACGAGCCTTCCAATTTGACAAGGCCTTGGTCATCCTCCAGAGGGCATACTTGTTCACCGGATTCCCTTTGAGATTGTCATTATTATACTTGTTTTCCTCATCACCCGAACGCAGCGTATCTTGCGTGCGGAAAAGCTGGATGAGGAAACCCTGTTCTCTTGCCTTGGGTTCTCCATGTTGATCGTGGCGGTGTTAGGAGGATTCTTGCGAGCTGGTTAGAGTAACCCCAACAAATTCTTACGGCTCCAAAGGCGCACCTTTAGGGCTCACGCTTGTGATGATGGACCTTTTGAGGTCGACCACGATCGGGTCCGATCCTTCCGAGACTTCTTCGATGCGCTACCACCGTCTGTAGTAGCTTCACCGCGCCATCGGTGGTAGTGGCGTCGCCATCGCGTCCCCATCTCCTCATTGCCCGACGAGGTATCCTCGTCCTCCTCCATCTCGTCGTCCATGGAACAAATTCCGGGGCCTCTAGGATTCCATCTCCTCCTGCTGCTCCCAAAAGGGCTTACGGCTAGAAGGGCCCGGATCCGACATTTCTAAACACACAAATAAATGAAACTAATAAGCACAAAATTCACGGAAAATTTTGGCATGAACTTTGCTAATTTTCTATGTCTAGGAGTGCAGAAATTCCGGAGCGGAAATGAATCAACATTCCGTGAAACATTGGCAACTCAAAAGAAAAACCTGCACAAAAGGATCAAACAGCCATCATCACAGCCATTTTACGCAAAGATACACAAAATCACAGCCATCATCACAACACGGGGACTTGTTTCCAAACAGAGGGAGTACATGGATGGCAGACTGGAACACCTTAGTAGTTCACAGAGAAAGAACTAGGTAGTTCAAATTTAGGTTCACAGAGAAAAATATGTCCGAATCAAACTCAAGAAGAGCATGACACAGTACTAGCATTGTTCAAGAACACTTGAACCAACAACTGAAAGAGGCATAAATATGATATACACAAAATAAGCGAGATGAATAAGCACATTTTACAGATATACATATAAACCTAGCGCTAGTGTTACGAGGGGCGTCATGCGTGTCCATATATGCTATTCAAAATCATGGAGACCAGGTGACTCAAGATCTCGTCAAGTGAGAAATAGACACAGCTTATTCAAAATCAACAATTATAGACTTTATAATAAGTAGGAGTAACCATTTCAGGAACTAACAACATCAGTAAAATTAGAAAACATAGGAAAGGTAGCAAGGCTGAGCAAATGATCAGAACGCATAAAAGCATAAACTTAATATGCTTCTCAATATTAATTGGTGTTTGCATAGGAAATAAAGACCATGATGGGCCAACAACGACAAGGTAATGATCTCGCTATGACTGAAAACTAACTATATGTGGCCTTTTCCATATGGAAAATGCAATTGGGGTTGTTGTTATAGGAGTATTTGGTATTCGTCCAAGAAAGGACGTTAAATTTGTAGTAAATGTGCAAGCCAACAAACAAACAGGTCAATTGCTACTACTCCGAACACTAGCATGCTACTCCTCTCTTGTCATCTCGTGTGTGTACATGTGTGTGTACTTGCTATCTCGGAGATTGATTAGGACCAGGACATTAGTCCGGAGTACATACTTCCATGACTTAGTAGTTCACGGAGAAACTACAACTTAAATGTCACATATTTAGGTTCACAGAGAAACTAGGTAGTTCAAATTTTAGTAGGAAGTAATCGCAACTTTTATTTCATATAGTTGTACCCATTTGCGGACAATGGTGAGCAATGATGGAGCAAACAAAAGCAGACCAAAGGCAGCAATGCTCCTTTGCTAAATTGTACTAATCGACAAAGATACATTGCCCCTACTCTCTCCACTGAAACAACATAATAAACAAGATAACTTCAGTCCTACAGTAGATAGTGAATCCATCTCCTCAAATACAGTATTGAAGCCTTGGGACAGAAGCAACCATGTAGAAGATTACACTACCTATGGCTTTTAAGTTATATAGGAGTTCTTTGAAAACATCACACTGATAATTTCGAACATTTCATTGCATGGGCAGGTGTCAAACTGGTTTATCAATGCAAGGGTTCGTCTCTGGAAGCCGATGGTGGAAGAAATCCACAACCTGGAGATGCGGCAGGGGCACAAGAACTCGTCTGGCGACAAGAGCCGGTGGCAAGAAGACCAAACAAAGCATTCGGACGGCGGCGGCCGCCATCTGATCCTTCCAACTCGCAGCAAGGGCAAAGCAGCAGCATGGTGGCACGGAACCGTGGAGACGCCCACGCCCCTCGGAGAGTATGGGAGGAGAGGGGAAGAGGCGTGGGTGGGTGGGGGCGGGGACTCACCGGAGAGAGGGGAAGAGGCGTGGGTGGCGGCGGCGGCGTCGGGCTCCTCCTCCTTCACGGGGACGGCGGCGTCGGGCTCCTCCTTGTTCACGGGGACGGCGGCGTCGGGCTCCTCCTCCACGGGGCGGCGGCGAGCTCCTCCTCCACGGGGCGGTGGGCTCCTCCTCGGCGGCGACGGCTTCGATCCACGGCGTCGGGCTCCTCCGATCCACGGCGTCGGGCTCCTTCGATCGATATGTGAAGTCTCGTGTCTGTACTAGCTGCTAGTGTGCGACTTGGTCGATGGGTGCCGGTTATGCGAGGCGCATATCGCAAAGTGCGCCTCGTATAATATTACGCGAGGCGCATCTGGGCTAAATGCGCCTCGCATAATATGCACTCCTAGACAAATAGGGCAGTGCGCATGTTTCTATCAACTATCACACAGCAGCCTAGTGGTAGCATGCCTTGTCCTTCACTGCTGGCCACCCAAGTTCGAATCCTAAGGGGGCCAATTTTTTGGAAATTTTTTTTAAAGGCCAATTTTCATGTAAAAGCATACAAATATGAACTATAAAATATACTACAAATATTTTAAATATTCAAATATTGCTAAAACAACAAAAGTGAGTATTCTCAATGAATGTGTCTTGTCGATACGTAATATTCTCAATGCAATATTATTATAACACACACATAATGAAAATTAAGAATGTTTTGATACATAATAGTAGGCCACACACACGACGGTTCTTGACAATGGTCGGAGCGCTAGCGTTTCTTGACAATGGTCTTCTTGCCCTTCTTTGTCGCGGTTGCATAGGTTAGGTCCGGGCGTCTTCACTACTTCTCTTGAGCGGAAGTCCTTTCTTAGGTAGGGTTGTGGTGTACGGTGTTTGGTTGCCATACCGTCTTCTATCTTCGGTCGCCGTTCGGTCAAAGTCTTGCTCGTTGGCGACTCCGTCCATTCCGATAATGTTCCTTTTGCCTCTCCTGACGACAACCCGGCTAGGCTTTGACGGGTCTTTGATGTACCAGCATTGGTCGACTTTGCTAGCCAAAACCCAAGGCTCATTTCTTGCGGGTGCGTTCGCGCTGGTGGTCTTTGACGGTATAACCATCGTGGTGAAATACCGGTCTTCTTTCTCGACGCTCTTGGCCCACCTGACACGGAACATCGGCACCTTCTCCGTAACATAGTCGAGCTCCCAAATCTCCTCGATCCTTCCGTAGTATCTTTTCGGGATGTCGCGGTGTAGAATATCCTGTTACCCCGAGTTACGTAATCGCGATTATTGTCTTTTTCCTCTGTAGAACATGTATCCGTTGATATCGTAAGTTCGATAGGTCATGAGGTTGTGCGGCCATGACAATGAGAATATGAGTTTATCTTCCTCCGAGTACTGCCTGCGGTGGATTAGCTATGACCTTCTCCCTAAACCACCGCGTGAAACCGGAGTTGTGCTCCTTGATAACATCTTCCTCCCTCGGGACTGGCGCCCCGATCGTAATTCTTCTTGATAAACTCTTTGTGCTCATGTATGTATGGATCAACCACTGCAGTGTTGCGGAGCGACCAGGTTTGCTCTTTCAAAGTCCTTGGTTCGGCCCTCCATGTCGACATGCTTTGCACGTCGACCCTCATGACCCCATCCAAATGAGCCTCCCGAGGTGCTTGTTGAATGGCATACCAAGAGGGGTCTCGGTTTGTAGAAAGTTCGGCGAAGAGATGCACTCTTGGCGAAGCCGTTGCTATGCTTCCATCGGGCGGGACTTGTTCTTAACGTATCCCTTGATGTGTCCATTGAGCCTTCGAGCGGCATCATGCTTCGGTAAACGCAGGACCGAGGCTGGGCGATATCCTCCACGACATGGAGAAGCGGATGAAGCATGATGTCAAGAAAGCGGAAATAGATCTCGAGCTCGCACATTATCACCACGATCTCGTCCCGTAGCCTCGTGAGCTGCTTAATGCCTATCGACTTAGAGATGGCGTCAAAAAGTTGCAGAGGCCAAACAGTGTTTCACGGATGTGCTTGTCCATTATACCTCGGATCGCGACCGGGAGTACTGCGTCATTAGCACGGCGTCGTGAGACTTCATCCCGACGCTGCCGCCTCGTCTAGCCATCTGCTTATCTTCCCCGCGTAGCCGTTCGGAAATTTGACTCCGAGGAGGCACTTCATAAACTGTATGGCCTCCTTCTTACTCAGAGTGAAGCATGAGGCCTTGAGCTTGACCTCTCCCTTCTTAACCTTTTTCCCCTTACGACGGCTATTACGTGTTTCTTCTCCACCTCGTCCTCCTCCTCATCATCGCTAGGTGGTGGTTGAAGTTCATCCCTGATGCCCATATGCTTCAAGTCGTTCCTTGCCTTCGGCCCATCTTTGGTCTTGTCGGTGTTAAGGAGGGTGGCAAGCAGACTCTCGCCCACGTTCTTCGTGATATGCATGAGATCAAGGCTATGAGGCACGCGGAGGATCTTCCAGTATGGCAAGTCCCAGAAAACAGACCTCGCCTTCCATACCTTCAGCAACGGCTCTGGCTTCTTCTGGGTCTTTCCTGGCGCAGGGCACTCCTTCCAGTTATTCAACAGCTTGTAGATTTCCGCGCCACTCTTCTGGTGTGGGATTCCTCGGAGCTCGATCGTCCCATCGAACAGATGTCCTAGCTTTCTCCAGGCGTGATTCTTGGGAAGCCACCTCCGAGCCCCAAGGAACACGGTTTTCCCGGACCCGGATCTTTACATGGTGGCGATGCGTTGTATTATCCTTGCACCTAACGCACCCATAGAATCCTTGGACCACCTGCCCGAGAAGTATCCGTAACAGGATAGTCTTGCACCGTCGTGATCACCGCTCTCATGTCAAAGTACTCTTGTCTCGGCGTCCCATGTGAGCTCCTTCTTCCCATAACGTGGCCAACTCCTCTTTCAACAACGTGAGATACATATTGATGTCTGTGCAGGTTGTTTTGGCCCTTGAACAAGCATACTCATGGTTACGTACTTCTTCTTCATGCACAACCAGGGGAGGAGGTTGTAGATCCATACAAACACGGGCAGTCTTTGTGTGTCTGCTCGCTTCCAAAGCGGATTGAGTCGTCGGTGCTCACGCCTAGCCCGAGGTTCCTTGACTCTTTCCCAAAATGTTGGTAATATTGTAGGTCCAACGCCTTCCAGCAAGCATCCGAAGGGTGCCTCAACATTTCCTCCTTCTCCGGATCATCGTCTTCCGGCCTCTTTCTTTCCGCGTGCCAGCGCATGAGCTGTGCTTCCTTAGGGTCTGCGAAATACCGCTGCAAACGAGGAGTTAGAGGAAAGTACCACACCACCTTTCTAGGAGCTTTCTTGGTCCCTCTCTTGTATCGAGAGGTCTTGCACACCGGACACGTGGTCTTCTCCGCGTCCTCGCCCCGGTAGATGATGCAATCATTTATGCAGACGTGGTATTTCACGTGTGGTAGATTGAGAGGACACACGACTTTCTTCGCCTCAGCGATACTAGTCGGACATGTGTTCCCCTTCTTGGGAAGAATATCGTGCCAGAATACAATGTTGTCGTCGAAACATTCGTCGGTCATTTTGTGTTTCGCCTTCATCTCCAGCCCTAAGCGTTACATTTAGAGGTATCCCGTCGTTGCATCCGTCAAACAATGGAGTGACCGCGTCTTTCTCCATTTGCTCTAGTTTAGCCTTCTCTCTACCGGCTCTGGCGTTACTCGTCTCCTTGAGAAGCGGATCTTGGACATGAGGGTCTCGCAACCAGCTCGAATCATGGTCGGCACCACCTTGATCATCTTCGTGTCCATGCCCGACGCCACCTTGATCATCTTTGTGTCCATGTCCGGTGCCACCACCACGATCTTCGTGATCGTGGATCGGCGTCTTGATCTTCGTGATCATCACCGGCATCTTGATCTTCGTGATCATCACGTATCCATCGAGTGTAGCCATCCATGAAACTACGTCAAGCAGGTGCGACTCGGCATTCGGAATCATGCCTTATCGGATACATCGACTTGCGTCCGACATGGACATCTTATCTCTGTCTTGTTTGCACGTTCCATGTCGGCCCTCGCGCATGTCATCCACCTATCCACGCTGGCTTTGTTGATCGCTGGTCGGACCATGGCACTGCGTGGTACAAAGAGCAAGAGAATAATTAGAGCATATATGGGCGTGGATCGCGGAAAAATTCGCATGACCTCCCTAAAGAGGACATCTGCGAGTGCCATAAATTCGCGGAAAAGAAATAAATCGACATTCGGTGAAACATTGGCATCTCAAATGAAATCCTGCAAAAAGTAGCACCACAACACAATCATATAGTCGGTGTCTCCGACCGGCGCATACATGCAAGCAACGCCTTCACGCTTCCTCCAACAACGACTTGCGCAAGAGAGCCGGAGAAGTAAATGGACATGTTGTAGATCTAGAGGAGCAAGAGACTTCACTTACATATGGGTGTCAACCAATGGATGTTGAGCAAGATTGAAGGTGAATCAATGGGGAAATGAGGTGGGGAGGAGGAGGCGACCAGATTTGTTTGGTGGAGGAGAAAGAAGTGACACAAGTGAGTGGGGTGCTAGTTGCCTCCATGTGCAAAAGCTGGAAAAAGTGGTGCAGCTTATGCGAGCGCATATTGCACAATATCGCCTCCTATAATTCAAACTATAGGAGGCGCATATTGTGCAATATGCGCCACCTACCACCTTCGCCGCATGAGTTACTTGAGGCGCATATGGCCATATGCGCAAGATGTCAATATGCGGCATATAGCCATATCGCCTCTCGCATTCGTGCACCTGTCTGGCAGGCTCACACAGAATATGCGGCGCATTACGCCATATCGCCTCGCATATTGTCCAATATAGGAGGCATATAGCCATATCTCGCATATTCGCACCTACCAACACGCGGGCCCATACGAATATGCGAGGCATTCGGTCATATCGTCTCGCATATTATCAAATATAGAAGGCATATAACCATATGCCTCGCATATTCGTACCTACCAACACGCGGCCCACACAAAATATGCGAGGCGATCATCCATATGCGCTTATTTTTATACTAGAGGCGCATATCTTAAAGTGCGCCTCGCCTATTTTTATAGGAGGCGCATATGCTAAATGTGCCTCGCATAAGCATGTCTCCTATAGCCTTTTCTCTAGTAGTGAAACCCTAGCCGCCTACCTGCTGTCCTCCTCTCTCTCTCTCTCCCTACTCCACGTAGGCGAAGCCCTGCCGCAGAAACTCTCCACCTTTGCACCACGCTGTCGTGTTGTAGATCCAATCTATCTCTGCACCCCACTTGCTGGACCGAGGAAGGAGGAGACGTCGAGGTGCCGTACGTGTGCATCTCTCGGAGGCGTCGCCACTTGCGGCGTTGGATCGGATCGCGAGGAGGAGAAGGCTAGTACGACTACATCAACCACGTTCCGTTGAATGTTCCGCTGTGCGATTTTTTCAAGGGTATGAAGATCTCATCTATCCCTCTCGTTGTTTGCATCTCCTAGATTAGATCTTAGCTTTTCCCGTTCGCATCCGTAGAAAATTTTGATTTACTATGCTGCGAAACCCATCAAATACTTCGCGTGGTGTCTTCTTATATGAAATAGTTGCAAGAAAAAATACCAACCTTGGTATATTTCAAGTGTCTCGAAAAAACCTTCTCAGAAATGACATATCATGTCCGAGGTTTCATGGCTTTCGGACCAAACGACCAATGTTATGGCTAGAATCAGGGCATAGTTTGTGATAATATGCCCATATTATGCACACATATGTATCATGTGATGGCGAACAATGTTGCAGGAGAAAGTTTTTCTTTTTGACGCACGGAAAAACCATTTTCCATTTTCCGAGCGTAAAAAACGGGGCGTTTTGTGAAGTAACCACCAAATGACAGTTTTATAATGGTACCACCACATTTTGTAAAAATATTAGACCACCTTACATAGACAATGTCCCAACCGGGATATCTCAAACCTTTATGTTCACCACCGGCGAAAAAGACAAATTCTTGTCGAATCGGTAGGAAGTGGGTCCGGTTTGAACTACAGGTACATTATCCGATGCCCATGATTTTTTGCAAAAATGACTTTTAGACTCACAATATGCTATTTCTTCAGAGATCCACCAAAAGTTTTTCGTAAAACTTAACCCCTAGACGAGACCAGTCACTCCCTAGTTTTAAATTCATATTTTGAACTATAATATTATACCTACTATGGACTAATGTGGGATTAGTAAAACCACCATTTTTTATTAATCAAAGTATTGCTAATTAATACCCTAAGATGATCTACTAAATTTTATAAAAATTTAGAAACAAAAAACATTTTTTTTGAACTTATTATAAAAAGCTACAAAATAATTAAGAAAACAAAAAAATTATAACTGGACCAGCCGAGCTGGCCTGGTACTATCTACCACGTGCGGCCCAGTCAAGCTAATAGAGGTAGAAAACTTAGGACAACACGACCCACCTTCCTTTCCTCGGAGGCCCATTGCGGTGGAGGACTCGGCCTAGGCAGAAAATGGAATAGTTATGATGCCGCGTTGTATAAATACGACATGAAAGTTTTGTAGCTGTAGCGGTAAGCAGCGGGTTGTATGTGTGGGAGGTCGGCCTTAAAGCGTGTCTAACATGTTAATAGTTTGGTCCCACTCACTAGTCCACCTAACAGCTATTAACACATAGATATCACACGCGGTCAAAAATTGACACATAGGCGCAATTGCTGACATGGCCGACTATCAATTTTAACTTATCCTAATTTGAACGTTATAACGATTTTAAATCGTCGTAGTGAGATAGAAATAATACCGTAAACTACATCCACTAGGTTATGACGATTTGAGCTAATGAAACTATGACGTTTCTGAGCAAAATCGTCGTAATTTTCTAAGGTTTTGAACCTCCCAAACAGCTTACCACCATCTGGTGCAAAATCGTCATAACTCTATGATGATTTTGTCCACGGTCACTATTAGAAGGTCATAGAATAACACATTCCTTGTAGTGAGGGTGGTCTGGTTTATATTGTTATTTGCATTGATATATCACTATTTATGTCTTTTTAGATAACTTATGGTACTTTCCTACAAAGTCCCTTGTTTTGGTATTTGATTTCTGAAAGTCAGGAAACTTTTGTTTTTTCATATTTTGATATTTCACGGACTTTGTGAACACTAATAAATTTAGGAAAAAATACCACAAACTTTTTTCATCGGAAAAAGGATAAGAGAGGATAATGGGCATTGGAAACACACCGGGTGGGCCACGAGGGCTGAATGAGACCTAGTGGCGCGACCCACCCCCTAAGCCGCGCCATATAGGCCAATTCCCTCCTCAAGCATCATTTTGGCTCATTCTTTTTACATATGCCTCCGCTTCAACAGAAACCTATGCCCTATTTTTCCACAATTTACAAAGACGGTCACATAGACGAAGACGAAAGTATTCTCCTAATCCAGGAGAGGTGGATCCTACCGCTCCAAGGCTGCTAAAGAGGTGGAAATTGAAGCTACCATCCCTGCCAACTCCTCCTTAGCGTAGGGGAGTATCTCTATCACCATCTCCACCTCCCCCAACATCAGGACCATATCCATCTCAAGATCGATATCATACACTTCATAGTTTGTGGTAGATTGCAACATGGAATATTTTTAAGTGTTGTGTGCATGATTGTGCTTGGTAACTTGTCTTTATTTTATGGTGAAGTTATACTTTCGGATTGTGTTGTAATCCATATACCACTTATCCGTGCCATGTTTTACCGGTGTGAGTACTTCCCCATGTTCATGAGGGCATACGATGAATTAGCTATAATTTTAATATAGTATGTAATGAGTATTTGGTTAAGTTATAATCATATATATGATTCTATGATGATATCGACTGCATGATACCTTTATGGACTCATATGGCTACACATTAGTGTAATAAAGAGAGTAGGGAGGGATGGAATGACAAAAATCATGTCTTGAGACTTTGAGTTGCAATAGGGGGTTCTTGATGAGGGACCTTAGAACTTTAAGTGATGGTTGGAATGTTATATCTTAATTATTTCTTTGCATGCACATGAAAATGGCCTTATGATCAATCATTAGGTGTGCACGTGCACATGTATATGGCTGCACCTAGTTTAGGCTCTGTCCAACAAGAGTAAAACTTAACAAGATACTTACCATACGACTTAGAAATCTTATTGTATGTAAATCCATGCCTGCCTCAAGAACGTTTGTCACATATAAGAACACACACTTGAGCTTGTCCTCTTGCTGCATAGAGAATTGAACTTTCTCTAAAATGAGCATTTACTTTATAGCAATTTACTTTTCTGCAAACCATAAACCGAAAAATCCAAAACTCCTGCATATTTTACTGTTTTACTTATTGAATTTGCTAACCAATACTTTCAGCTCCTCGTTGGCTTGACAACCTTTTCTATATTGAAAGATAGTACAATAGATCTTCTGCACTTGGAGGACATCAAGATACTTTTTAGCGCAATTGTCGAAGAGTGTAGCGCTATTGGTAATTGTTAGGTTCGAAAAATTAAAGTTGTTTTTATTGTTTTCTGTTCTACTCTAAGGTTTTTACAATGAGTACTGAAATTGTGTGACCTCCTCTTTTGAGCTATGTTCACTCTGTTAAAAAGAAAAAAAATTATATAAACCTCATGTGCTAGAGAGGGAGTATCAAATTCCTACGGGTGCTATTAAAGATGTTATGAAAAAAGTTTCTTTAGGAGATGGAGGTAAAACTACTTTGGACCATTTACAAATGATTGAAGAGAGATGTTCTCTATTTAAAATCTCTGGTATTTCTGAAGAAGAAGTGAAAATAAACTTATTATATTTATCTCTCATTGGGGATACTCGCATATTATTTAACTATCTTAATGAATAACATCATATTGATTGGGAATTCCTAAGGAAGTCTTTCTATCTCAAATACTATTCTCCTATGAAGGCTTATAGTGATTGTTGTCATATTTATTATTTTTGGCCTCATGTTAGAGAAAGTATTACTGAAGTTTGGGTAAGATTAAAAGATCTCCTTTGTAAGAATCCTTTCCATGGTTTATGTAAAGAGGGGAGATTGAGAGAGAATCGAGTTGTGTAGCTGCTGTTGTGCTATTTTTTGTAGAGAGGTATTCGCTGATGTGCTGTTGATTGTTGCTAGGTGCGGAGTTGATCATATTAAAATTAAAAGTTCTTTATTTCTCCATGCCACCGAAACGAGTAGTAGTACTAAAGGTTAAGTGAAGACTTATCCTGGCTAGGAGTTACTAATTGTTTCTGGTTAATGAAACCACCATCTTTATTTAATTTATTCTCAAGCCCTTGGACATTACACAGTACAAAACAAAATACAAATAATAAGAAAACCCAACTGAATGACAACAAAAGTAATGATAGGATAGTACAGGCGATACCAGAAGAAATGACATGACAGCAGAAAACAACAACAACGTACCTACGTACGAGGGCTTCTTGGTGACATAAATAGTAGTGCTACGTTATGGCTTGTTGGACTCCATAGAGTAGAGGCATGTGGCGCCGCAGTTAGCCCGGTTGTCATTGCAGGATTTTAGGGCATTTCTATTTGGGCCGATCCATCTGGTCCAAGTGTTGCCGAACTTGTTCGATCGCGTCGCGCGTCGTGTCCTAGCGTATCGACCAATTTAGAGAAACGCGTCCGGTTTGATCTATTCATGCATCTAATAAAGAGCTCGGTTGCGTTGGCTCGAACAGCGCGTGTCCTCCCTTTATCTTTAACGGTCCCTCCTACCAGTGATACAGAAACCACACCACGTCTTTCTCCAAAAAATTTATCCCAAATTTCCACTGGCGGGAGCGAAAGAGAAGGCGATGGATCCCGCCGCCATGATTGATGTTGCGCCCTCCGCCGCCAAGAAGCGCGGCCGGCCGAAGAAGCCCGCAAAGGACCAGACACCGGAGGAGCGGAAGATCGAGTCGGACAATCGAGCTGGCCGGCGGTTGGTGGCGAGAAATCGACGCACCGCTGCTAGCCTCGAGACGGAGCGTCAGGAGGAGAAGGAGCGCCTCCTCGCCACCCAGAACATGGTCGACACCAACGAGATGGCAGTGAATGCCGTCAAGCACGGCGTTAACATGATTAAGCAGGAGGCGCTCGACACCATTTTCGGCGGTGCCGTCTCTTTTCCCGGCCTGGCCACGCCCGACATGTCCTCTACCAGCTCCGTTACTTCCACGCCTACCGGCCACCAGCTTAGCCCAGGACGACAGGGCCGCCAACGCCCTTGCTTGGAGGCCACCAGCTGTCCCAGTTCAACCATCCTCGCGCGGCGTCGTCGGGAGAGCCCGTCGTCGACCTGAACCGCACTCTATTCAACGCGGACGCAACCTCGGAGGTGTCGACAAAGCGGCGGACCATCTCTGCCACGAACATGTCAACGCCAGTCAACCTGTTTTATTTTCAATTTAACTATATCTTGAATTTAAATAAAAATAAAATAAATTTATTTATTTTGCCTTTTTCATTTAATATTGAATAATTCATATCTACAAATGCGTAAATCGTAATTCGACAAATAATATATCCAAATCGATCAGAAAAATGTGAGGAATCCAAATATGAAATCCCTATCATCTAATTAATTATGTATCGTATTTTTTTTAACACTAGACCAACCGAAACTATGTCAGAATTCATGAAATATCCCCTTTTTGGCACTCGGACTATGTGACAAACCAAGATATAGATAGAATCCACATATTGAAAATGATATTTAGCTTGGATTTTATTACATTAATATAAGATATATAAAATCCAAATTAATACAAGTTCACATCTTATGTTATTATTACAAAAATTATTTTCAAACTAATAAACCCACAAATCCCTCCATTTTTAAAGCATGAAATGAGCTAAACTAGCAATGAAAAATAAAAGGATGAAGTTTCCCCCTTTTATCCCGAGAAGCATGACGAACCCGAGGATAACTCGTGCGCGCCAGGTACCAGGCGAGGAGCTTGCTGTTTTTGCCCTGTTTTAGCTCAGGCTTCCTAGCGGCGGGAACATCACCTTCTGGTACTGCTACTGCTGCTTCAGCTTCAACAAAGACGACGATGGCGATGAGAAGTACTCCCGATCCTTCCGCACCGCCATTATACTGGACACGAGCCGGACCGAGCCAGCTCGCCGGCAAAAGCTCGAGCTTTTTTCGGCAAGCCCAAGATAGCTCGCCGCAGACGAGCCATGAAAGGAAGCTCAGCCCGAGCTTCCCTCAAACTCGTTCTGGCTCGATGCGGCTCGCGAGCCAGGAGGTGGCGTTTCGCTGACGGGTGGGGCCGTCATCCACGACGACATCTAGGCTGCGGCGGCGACACGGCGAAGGACAGCGGCGGCGTCTAGGCAGCGGCGCGGCTAGGATGGCGCCGAGGAGGGACGGCCAGTCTCAGGTTCTCGCGACGCTGGCCAGCGGCGTCCACCTACACTGGTGCGGCTACACCCGGCGGCGGCGGCGGCGCATGACCTGGGCATTTAGTGCGTGCGTGTTGGTATATGTCGTGAGGAAGAGGAATACGAGTGAGCTGAATGGGCCTGAATATACCAGCCCATCTTAGTTTTTATAACTCTATTCGGTCTTTTTAAAAAATTGAAAGCCAAGCGAGCGGAAACCAGCCCGAACCAGCTATAACCGCGGCTATGTATGTTTGTCGCACGACGAAAATCAAGGAGAAAGGCGTTCAAGATGTGAAAGAAAAATTCAATAAGAAAAATCACAAAATATCAGGGTCCACAGTAGGCACGAATCTCGGGGCCTGGACCAATGGACAGATAGATCCTGTACTCATAATGTGATACTTCTAACTATGAAATTCGATGTATGAACATGTTAACAAATCCATTGGAAAGAAAAAAATATGATTAAATTAGCTTTAATTTTGTGTGTTACCATTATTTTTACCAACATAGTAATATATAACATAATGGTCAAAGTGTCACCATGGATACTATATTAATTTCTATAACTCACAAATTTTAAAATTGTGTGGTGAGAAAGAAACACAAAAACTGCAGATATTCTAACTATTAAGTTTGATATGCCTATAAGGATGACACTATTCTCCTTTCAGTTCATCAAGAGAACTAATCATTGTTAATTAACATAACATACCGATCTAACATAATCAAAAAACCATATTTGTATTTACTAATCTAATACTTATTACATTGGTCTTTTAACAATTGGAATAATAATTATTTTCACATAGATTTACGATGCTAAAAATTCTACTCATGTGTGGGTTATTTCACTTACAACATCATTGGGATGCTAATGGGACTGTATTAATTTATATCATAAAGTGTGATACCTATGAGACAATAATTTTTTCTCGAACACTTTCAACACAATAAAGATGATGCTCTCGCATTTGAAAGGGCCACTATGCTAGTGAAAGAAAACAACAACTCTGTGTCTCATTGTTCATCGTGTTTCGTTGTTGGTAGATGGTAGAATTGAAATTCTTCCGAAGATCCCATTCCCACATGTGATTCTTACAGTTGTAAAAGAGGTTGCCCTTTTAGCGTTAAAACTATAATGGATATGTTTTATACTTTCTCTGTCATCAAATTTTGACAAATTAAAGACATCTATTTCAAGATAGAGAGAGTAGATTAGTTTATAATTCTGACCCTTATTTAAAATCTTACACTTACTCCGGTTTCCAGGGCCGTACCTGATAAAATGGAGGCCCTGTGCGAAATCTAATGCTAATAGATCGTAGTTATAAATTTTTAATAAGCTGTAAATAATTTTATGTAGAAGAAAATGCTATGATATGTTTTCTCAGAGAACTTTCCTTGCCAAACACAATTACCAGATCTCCTAGTCTATCTTCTAATTAAACATTGCATTCTTTTAGCATCTATGATGCAAATCTCAGAAGAATATGTGATACTTCTGCCAAAACCATTCTTCTATTTTTGTGTCACTTGTAGAAGACGTTGTAGAAAAATCAAACACCACCTGTTTGCACAAACATAGCAAGAATAAATAATATACATCAGAATTGAAGAACATCGAGAGTAAAGGGGGAGGAGACAACCTGGGTGTTGAGCTACACTAGTGGCAACGAGGTAGCGCGGCGTATCCAATCTGGCGTCCCCAATAGTCCAATGGGGCCCCTCTTTCTAATTTTTGATGACGGCACAGGAGAACGAAAACAAGACAAGAGATTGAGACCAGACCGATCAATTAATTGCTATGAACAGATTTAACATCGACAAGAAATTTGAGAGGAGAAGAGAGGAATGTGAAAATGGAGCCTGGTTTTCTTCATGTTCTTATGGATAACAAAGGAGAATGGTGCAAGGTTAATTCATATATATATATATATATATATATATATATATATATATATATATATATATATATATATACTAGCTATGTAAAGGTTATCTCACGTGATGTGATTGGGAAGGTGAAAGGTAGGAAGTAGAGAGAGAGAAGTCCGTTGAGATTTCCATACAGTGGGTGTATTGGGTGTTGGAACGGGCAAATGTCAAGAAGATTAAATTGGCTCTTCATTGCAGTTAATTTTGATCAATATTTGTTTAACACTACTACCTCTATTTCGGTTTATAAGTCAAATACATATTTGAAAAAATAGTTTGATCATAAATTTGGTCAACAATATATGAATCATGTCATAAAAATTATATCACTGAAAGCGTATTTTGAATATGAATCTAATAGTAGAATTTTTGTTAAATACAATTTATATTTTATTGATCAAATTTATGATCAAACTGTTTTGTCGAAATACGTATCTATCTTATAAACCGGAATGAAGATAGTACTACTATAACACTACTTAAAGCCACAAATCAGGGGCCTTAACTTTTGTGAGGCCCGGTGCAGTCGCACCTTCTGCACAGCCTTCCTGTACGGGCCTGCCGGTTTCCTGCAATATCATGACTAGTGTCGTCTCTTTCACCAGGGCGGCTGCGATGAAGAAATCGTCCTATTTTCCTATACAGGGGACACGTCGACGAGGAGACCATCAAGGCTCTCCAAGGGAAGGAAACCGGCCTGCGGGACCATGGCAAGTTTATCAAGCTGCGGTTGGCGAAGCCAGCCGCTCGTCCATGCCTGGGCAAATTATACTTGCCGCTCCAGCGATCTACTTTTGTCCATGCAAATTCTTCCTAGGCTGCTCCTTCCATGGTAGAATCGCAAGGGAGTTCAACAACTTAGCCCGGGCAGCCGCCCGGGCATGCCGGGCTGTGGCTCCGCCATCCCATATGTCCAGCTCTTGAGCTCAACTGCAGACGCCAAGGCGCTCTGCGTCATAGCTATGTACGAAATGGCCAAGAAGGAAGACATCCTGCCATCGTCATCATCGCCACCTTGTGGTGGCTCGTTGGCCAACCTGTAAGAGCATCTTCACTCCTCTCCCAATATGGCGTTCGGCGCGGCCTTTTTTCACCCTTATGGAGCGCTTGATAGATGGGGCGCTGTTTCTCGGTCGTGCCCTTCATACAAATTTTTTGAACATTCGAAATAATTGCTAAATACGAAATTAAGATTGATTTTACAGATAGTTCAAACAAGTTTACACATATTTGAACAAATAAGAGAAAAAAGACGGAACTACTAGATGGGAGAGGAGGAGGTCGATTCCGGTACCGAGCGCAAACCTAGAGACTTTTAATCCAGATGTGGGTTGTTCCCGTCGGGGTGTAGTCGAGCACCCAGTCAAGCGTGCACCTTGGTACGTTCCACCATCGCCTCCGGCCGTCGAGATTGTTGATCAGCGGCTGCGGGCCAGCGCCGTCGTAGGCGATGATGCGGCACAAGCGCTGCTGTTCAAAGAAGATCGTCCATGCGTCGTGGTTGTCGGGATGCCATTGGGGGTCGTCCCTCTCCTCCAGTGTGAGGCCGGACCAGAAGTGGACGAAGATGGCTGCGGGTAGGGCCGCGCCGACCGGCACCGGAGGTACCGGCAAAGCACCAGCACTGAGCGTGCATCCCCTCGGCAACCGCGTGCTTGGAGGGACTGGGTACCGGGCCTCCTAGAGCGCTTTGCGCCTCCTGGACACGTAGGCACCACCGCTCATAGCCGTTGACGGAGGCACAATCTTCAACAAAATGCGCCATCGACGGCGGTGATTCGGCTACGGTTTTGATGGTAAAGTTTGCGGGCGGGTTGTGTGAAGAATGGCGCCGACAAGGCCGTTTTACCTTCGGCTGCCGCCCTAGATATAGTGGGAGAGAGGTGTGGTCACGGTGTAGATGTAGATATGCAATGACGATGGCCAGCGTGCCTACATATAGCGAGAAAAGGGCGGGAAGCGGTGGAAAAAGCATGAAGGGCATGGCGGGAAAACGCGCTAGCGAGCAATTTCACCGCCGCGTGGCCAGCGACGGGACGATGCTAGGGAGACTAGCCGTCAATCTCACTGCTTGGGCTGGCCGGCGTTGTTTTTATCTCCATCCAGCATCCCCGCGCTAGACCCCTATTGGTTGGGTTCATCTTGCGGACGCCGGATAACAAAACGGGCCGCGCTAGCACAAAAAATATTCTAGGGATGTGTGCGTGTGTGTGTGTGCAGGGGCGGATGCTTGGCCCAATTTTGAGCGCTGACACCCCTCATAGCTCTTTAAGGGGGCTTTAAGGACCCCGAGTGGAGATGTTCTAAAAACCGAAGGAAGATTGCATCGTGAACTTCGAACAGTTGCTATCGCTCTACCAAATCAAATTGAACCAACTCGATAAGTGTTATTTGTTTTGCGTATGCTAGGCTCAAATGGTCCCAAAACACACGTGATTTCTTCCAGGAGAGCCGTTTGCGAAACTTCGTCATTGTACACGCCTTTGTACCATAAACCGTGTGACTTGTTCAAAAATCACGCACACCGCACAAACTGAATCACATCTCATCCAAACATCACACACGGTTTATATTAAAGAAAAACATTTGCGTCTGCTAGGCCTCCATCATTGTGTCAAGTCGACATACCCGAGAGTGGATTCCCATGGAGGAATGGTGTCGATGAGAGAGGAAGTCGGCGAAAGATTATATGAGGATTTTATAGGTGAGATAACACGTCGATTAAAGCAATCCCAAACAATTTATACGTGCATAAACGTGGGCGATATTGAAAAGCATCGTAAACAGTTTTTATATGGTACATGAGGCGCAATACAATAATGTTACAAAAATATGCAAGTTGCTACTACTTGTCGTCGTAGGAGGGGATGTAGATGATCTCATTCTTGCTAGCGGTGACACTCCAGGCCTTCGCCGCGCGCTTTCTACCGTCCTCGCGTTTCTTTGTGTACTACTCCGGCAGTGGTGCCTACTGTTGGATCATCTCATCCTCCTCGTCTTTGGCCTTCCGCTCAGCCTTCTCCCACCATTTGAGGTGTCGTGAATCATCTTCTAGCATCACAGTCGCCGCGTCCTCGTCGTCCTCTAAATTGATTTCGTAGTCATCGTTAATGGAGTAGTCTCCGTTGTGGTACGGTGGCGGGACGGGGGTGCTTCTCCTCCCTAGTCGGAGATGATTGCTCCTCCTTCACCACAGGAGAGGTCTGCTCAACACGGAGGCGCTGGGCCAGCAGACTGCCAAACACAAGAAAGACGAGCGGTGTTCTTGTTGCGGGTCATATCGAAGTGTGTCTACTATAGATATGGTTTGTGCAAGAGGGCGTGGCGGCGTGGGGATTTATGCACTTGTCCGAGAAGTTGCATCGTCCCCATCACGTAGCACACAGATGAATGAGAAGAGGCTACGCACGCGTCTTACGGAATTCAGAAAAAAGTAGACCATGGTTTATACTAAAAAAATAGTAAAAAACTTGACAAATCGTCGCAAATAAGAGGTACATAGTTTGCGAAAAACAAACTAACGTGGGGTCTCCATGGCAATGTCCATACTTGATGGACTTGGGTTTTCGGGAAGGATGTATGCGCTAGAGACTTCGTCGGCTAACAGACAAACGGAGGGGATGCAAGTTTACCCATGTTCAGGTCTCCGGGGAGAAATCTTACTTTTGCTTGTTTGTTCTTGATTGATGATGAAACTGAATGTTACAATATCGCCGAGAAGGCTATAGATGCGTAGATTAGATTTGGCGTGAGCTACGGGTGGTGTGTAAGGGTCTCCTCCTTGGCTGGCCTCTGCTAGCCTTTATATATGAGGAGGCTAGGTCACGGGTACCGTCCGAGTTGGTTACAGTTTGACGGTGAACCCCCAGTACTTTCCTAGTTCTTTTTTCCTTGCCTTGCACGCCAGGAGCGCCTGTCATTATGGGTTCGTATCTCTTGAATATTTATGGGCTTCATGGATCTTAGCAGTTCATCCCGTGGGCCTCCAGTTGGACCGAATCGGATAGGCCAAAGATGGGTGCCCATCTGGCAATACCTATGTCACGAACCGTGAGGTTGTTTTGCCACCGAGCATAGAGTTACGCGTTGGATAGCCGTGTACTCTCTCCGTTTGGGATTATAAGTCCCGCGCGGATAACTAGGTTGCCAATTTAGACAACAAAACATAAATAATATAGCATAAAAATTATACCATTAGAAACTTTAGAGGTTATATTTTTTAATGATATAATTTTTGTGATATATAAGTTACGTTTTGTTAGTCAAATTAACAACCTAGGTATGCGCGTAGGACCTATAATCCCGAACAGAGGGAGTATATCCTAATTGTTATGGTCCAAAGAAACGTCAATGTGTGACGTACCCACGAAGGTGCCTGCCTGGGTCACTATAGCAAACGGTCAAAATTTCTAGATCCTGGTGTCACGATCTTCGGCACAACACACGAAAGGGTGTTCCATGTGCGATAGGGTCTTAATACTCCCGATCTGTACTAGTGTAATAATGTCTGCATCTCGAAGTCAATCAACATAAACTCACTGCCCATTCTTGTGCAGATTGTGTTAGATAGATCTCAACGTGACTGGGCCCAACGGCCCAGCACGCCCCTAACTGCGCCCTGATCGGGGGCGCCCAACCTTATCTGGTTGGTGGGCCCCTGTCGCCAGCGCTATATAAAGAGGTGGGGAGCCGGCAGCACGACTCACGAGGTTAGACGTGCCCTAGCCGTCCCACCTACAAATCCTACCCGATCTAGGCTAAGCGCTGCGCCGACGGGAAGCTCCACCACCGCCACACTCATCCTTTACCACCCATGGCCAACGACGGAGGTTCTAGCTTCGGCACCAGCTCGGGCATTCCCTCTAGCTCGTGTCTGTCGAGCCAGGGAGCAGGTAGAGCTCATCTCGGTTCTCTTTCTCTCTCTCTCTCTCTCTCTCTCTCTCTCTCTGTTCTCGATCTATAAAGGTGATGTATAGTGCTACTGTTAGATCTAGACTAGATCCTTATTAAAGGTGGTTTTAACATTGGTATTAGAGCAAGTTTTAGTTGCTAGATTTTTCAGTGCATTTGTAGAAAGTAAGAGTTCAAAAGAAAAGGAATAGATCCAAAGTGCGCCTGCCCTATGGCCGCGTCGTTCCCCTCGATCTAGATGGACATACATTGTGGAGACATCTAGAAGAAGAACACACCCTTCGGGGCAAAGCAAAACCCTAGATCTAAAACCCCAAAAGATCCCGAACGCAAGTTCTAACCCCATAGATCCCCAAAGAAAAGTCAATCAAAAGAAAAGGGTTCACTCCGGCCATCGCCGGGAAAGTTTCTGCCCCGCGCCTCGGCCACTTGACGACGGTGCACCCACCCTCGGGTGGATGCACACATCGGCAAGGAGCAAAGGGGGGGGGGGGGCGCCGCCGCTTTTCACTTCGGACCAAGTACCAAAAAAACAAAAAAGAACGGGAGCGAAAAGGCTCCACCGCCGCCCCTCTTGACGGTGGTGCGCCCACCCTCGGGTGGACGCAGCGCCGGCAAGGAGGGCGGGGGGGTGGGGGGCATGGCTCGGAGCAAGCAAAGGAGGGAGGGGCGCGCCGGAGGCGGCCACCTCGCCTCGTGATCAGGCGGGCCACGCCGGAGACAGGGCAGAGGGAGGGGCGCGCCGACGCGGCCACCTCGCCTCGCCCGACCCACACGCATGCGCCGCCACAGAGAGGGAGAGGGAGGGGCGCGACGCGCAGCCGCCTCGCCTCGGCCCTCACGCTGGCTCGCGCCCGGCAGAGGGAGAGGGAGGCGCGGCGCGCCTCGCCTCGGCCCTCACGCGGGGCTCGCGCCACCGGAGCAGAGAGGGAGAGGGAGGCGCGGGCCGCCTCGCCTCGGCCTCACGGGGAGAGGACGCCTCCGCCACGGTGAGTACACGGGGCCAGCCGCCGGCGCCTCCGCCAGCCTTGAGCCGGGGTTGCCGCCTTGAGCGGCGCCACGAGCGACGCGAGGCGGTGTGCACGGGCAGCCCAGCGAGGACGCCACGGTGGGCACGCGGGGGCGGGTGAGGGGGAGAAGTGGGATTAGGGTGGGGGGGGCGGCGGCCGGGGGGGTTCTTATACCCCCGAGACGCGCGCTGCACCGTTCGATCTAGGTTAGGCCGCGCGAACGGCCAGGATGTAGCGGCGCGGGCGGGCCGCGGGCTGGCGGCGTCTTTGGGCATGGTCTTGAAACCAAGCGGGCTGGCCGGGCGGCTTTGAGCGACTATAGGTCATGAGACGTCTGGCTCCCAGCCTGGGTGGTGGGCGGAAGCCAGCTGGAGGAGCTGAGCCGCCAGACGCCTGCACGAGCTGGCCCAGTAGGGCGGTTTTAGACAGTTTTTTATGTTTTTCCTTTTTCAGAGTTGTTTTAATTGTTTTGCTTAAGGTGTTTAAGCATTTTTTGCATAGTTTTCTCTAGTCATCTTATTGCAAGTATATTTTGACTAGAGAATGATTTAAAGGCAGAATTTTTTCTGTAAAGTTCAAAGTATTATGAAAGTCATCATTAAGTTTCCACTGCAAATGTATGTTTTAAATTGCAATGATGCAACAAAGTCGTTTAAATTTTGACATAAAGATGTGACAAAGTAATTAAAGATGATTGTGTCCCATGTTATTAATTGACCAACGTTGTTAATAAACATGATCATGATCCTTTTCATTGAGTATTAAAGGTGCATTTAAATTTATTTCTGCCCAACGGTGATGTAATTTTAAATAGCACAAAACGATTGCATGCTTAATTTATACCAACGTTGAATTAATGCATACAGTTGTTTTCCTTGGTGATCTCACATCTTTTGTGGTTTTCAGGAGGTCTCAACCTCATGGCCTGTTTGAAGGACATCCCGCTGCTGCGGGGGGACAACTACTCCGAATGGAGGAAAAAGGTCGATTTGGCGTTCGTATGCGCCGAAGTGGATTGGGTGGTTGACACCAAGCAACCAGTCAAGCCCGCTGACCCAGTCAGGGGAGATGCTGAGGAAAGTGCTGAGTTTGAGAAAAGGAAGAGGGACCATGCTCCATTGGAGCTGGCCTACTCGATTGATAACCAGAAATGGGTGAACGCCAACAAGAAGTGTTTGGCCTTCGTAAAGAACACAATTGAGAACGCAATAGTGGGCTCAATTGGAGAGTGTGCTACCGTGGGCGAATATCTCGCCAAGATAAAGAGCCAGTTTACTGGCTCTTCAAAGATGTATGCGACCCAGCTGTTAAAGCAGCTGGTGACTGAAAAGTACACGGGGGGACCCCACGGAATAAGAGAGCACATCTTGAGGATGTCAAACATGGCAGCAAAGCTCAAGCCCATGGATGAGGACCTCGAGCTAAAGCCAGCACTCTTGGTGCACCTAGTGATGGCCTCACTTCCATAGCCTTTCAAAAATTTTGTAATAAACTATAATATGTCCCCTGAAAAGTGGGACATAGAAAAGACCATTGGATGTGCTCCCAAGAGGAGGAAAGGCTGAAGGCCCTTCACGGCGGTTCCCTGAACTTCGTGAAGGACAATAGGAATAGAGGCTTCACAATCGGCAACCATGGTGGCTCACCCTCCAAGCCACATGGCAAGGGTCCAATGCAGCACCAGTACCAGCATCACCAGTCCACCCCTGGGGAGAAAGACCAGTGCCATCACTGTAAAAAGCCTGGCCACTACAAGAAGGACTGCCTAGTTTGGCTGAAGTACATCATGGCCAAAAAATGGTAAAGATATAGTTTCTTTTGTTAATGAATCTCTGTATGAAAAGTTTACTAGATCAACTTGGTGGATTGATTCTGGTGCAACTGTTCATGTTGCCAACTCTTTACAGGAGTTCCATTCGACAAGGATCACGCCAAGAAGAGAAAGACTCATTGAAGTGGCGAATGGGATAGAAGCAGAAGTGGAGGCCATTGGTGACGTCCCTCTGGAGCTGGTTGATGGCTCTTTACTTTTGCTCAAAGATGTGCTTTTTGTTCCCTCGATACATAGAAATTTAATTAGTGTTTCATGTTTGGATAAAGATTCTTATGAATGTTATTTCGGAAATGGCAAGTGTACCATTTGGTTGAAAGACAAGTGTGTGGGTGTTGCTACCTTATATGATAAGTTATATTTATTATCCCTGCATGAGAAAGTACTTTCTGTGTGTGATGTGAATGAAAAAGTTTCCTTGTCGAACAAAGATCAAAAGAAAAGAAAGCGAACTCTTGACTCATCAAAACTATGGCACTGCAGACTAGGCCATATTTCGAGGGGAAGAATAGAAAGCCTCGTTAAAAATGACATTCTTCCTCCGTTAGAGTTCTCCGACATAGAACAATGCATAGATTGCATTAAAGGAAAGTATGTCAAACAAATTAAAAAGGGTGCAAACCGAAGCATAGCTACACTAGAAATAGTCCACACGGATATTTGTGGACCGTTTCCGATGAAAAGTGTGGATGGATATGATTCATTCATAACATTCATGGATGATCACTCCCGTGGTTATATTTATCCAATTAAAGAAAGATCCAAAGCATTGGATAAATTTAAAATTTTCAAAGCTGAAGTAGAAAATCAGCATGATAAAAGAATTAAAATAGTTCGGTCCGATCGTGGGGGGAGTACTACGGTCGGCATACTCCATATGGTCAAGTACCAGGACCCTTTGCAAGGTTCCTGGAAGAAAATGGAATAGTCGCCCAGTATTCTATGCCGGGCGAACCTCAAAGAAACGGAATGAAAGGCGCAACCGTACCCTTATGGATATGGTGCGCAACATGATGAGCTATTCCACCCTCCCATTGGGATTGTGGATGGAGGCGCTTAAAACCGCCATTCACATTTTCAACAGAGTACCAAGTAAGTTGGTGCCCAAAACACCGTATGAATTGTGGACAGGCAGAGTCCCCTCTCTGCACCACTTGAGGGTCTGGGGGATCCTAGCTGAGGCAAAAGTTTTCAATCCAAACATTGCAAAGTTAGACCCCAAAACAGTATCTTGCCACTTCATTGGCTATCCAGATAAGTCAAAAGGCTATCGTTTCTACTGTCCTGACAGATACACAAAGTTTGTAGAAACGAGACATGCACTCTTCTTGGAGGACGAATTGATGAGGGGGAGCACGGTAGCTAGGAAAATTGATCTTGAGGAGAAGAGGGTGCATGCACCTAATCCGATGACTCAGGAGCCATTTTTCTTGCTACCTGTTGTGCCACCATCTACAACCCCTGAGGTTGTGATGCCGGCACCTGTTGTGACTCCACACGTGACAACAATGGGCGAAAGTTGAACTGTTCACCAGAGCCACCGAACCTTGTTGAGCACGAAAGGGAGCCAGAACAGCCACCTAGTGTAAATGTGCCTGAACCCGAGGCAAGAAATGAGCAAGAGTCTGATGAACTCAGACAGTCTAAAAGAGAACGAAGACCAGCCATTTCCAAAGAAATCTACAAAGTTTACAATGTAGTTCATATGGAGGGCGATCCTACCTCATATGAAGAAGCCATGAGTAGCCCTCACTCAGCCAAGTGGGTATAGGCAATGGAAGATGAAATGAAATCGATGAGTTCCAACAATGTTTGGGACTTAGAGGAAATTCCCAAAGGAGCCAAAACAGTAGGATGCAAATGGGTCTACAAAACAAAGTATGACTCCAATGGGAATGTAGAAAACTACAAAGCTAGACTCGTGGCAAAAGGCTTTACGCAAAGAGAAGGCATAGATTACAATGAGACTTTTTCTCCGGTCTCATGTAAGGACTACTTCAGAATCATCATGGCACTAGTTGCACATTTTGATTTAGAGTTACATCAAATGGATGTCAAGACGGCATTTCTAAATGGAGATTTAGAAGAAAATGTTTACATGAAACAACCCAAGGGTTTTTTCATGGAGGGGAAGGAACATATGGAATGCCGCCTAAAGAAATCCATTTATGGGTTAAAGCAAGCCTCTAGGCAGTGGTATTTAAAGTTTAATGATACCATTAAAAGATTTCGATTCAAAGAAAATGTTGAGGACAACTGCATTTATGCAAAGTTCAAAAGTGGAAAATATATTTTCCTAATTCTATATGTGGATGACATTCTGCTTGCTAGCAGTAATGTTAGTCCACTACTAGAAACAAAGAAGTTCTTGTCATCAAACTTTGACATGAAAGACCTTGGTGAAGCCTCTTATGTTTTGGGCATAGAAATTCACCGAGACAGAAAGAATGGAGTGTTAGGACTGTCGCAGAAAGCGTATTGTGAAAAGATTTTAAAGAAATACAATATGCATGCGAGTAATTCAACACCTGCTCCCATAGTCAAGGGCGATAGTTTTGGGAAATCCCAATGTCCAAAGAATCAATATGAGATCGATCAAATGAAGTCAGTACCATATGCTTCGGCTGTTGGAAGTTTACAGTATGCACAAGTGTGCACTCTCCCTGACTTAGCATTTATCACCGGGGTACTCGGTAGATATCAAGAGAATCCAGGCATAGAGCACTGGAAGATGGTAAAGAAAGCTTTGCGTTATGTGCAAGGGACAAAAGGCCTCATGCTAACATACAGAAGATCTGATTCCCTAGATATAAAAGGGTATTCAGATGCAGATTTTGTGGGAGATAAAGACGACCGAAAGTCCACGATAGGGTATGTCTTTACTCTCGCAGGAGGTGCTATTTCGTGGAGAAGCGCCAAACAGTCGATAGTTGCATCATCTACGATGTATGCAGAATTTATAGCATGTTATGAGGCCATGGGACAGGCGTTATGGTTAAAGAAATTATTACCCGACTTGAAAGTGGTTGACTGCATCATGACCACTCTGAGATGTACTGTGACAACGAGCCCGCAGTATTCTATGCTCACAACAACAAGTCGAGTAATGCTACAAAGTCTATAGATATAAAGTATTATGTTGTGAAGGACAAAGTCCAGGATCAAACTATAAGACTCGAGCATATAAGGACAAAGGATATGCTTGCGGATCCGCTAACGAAAGGCTTACCACCCAATGTGTTCAAGGAACACATAGCCGGCATGGGTTTAACGGGAAGCCTATGATTCCTGGACTATAGAGGCCCAAAAGTAACAGGATTTGTTTCAAAACATGAAGGTATATAGTGGCTGTCTGATTCCATCGGCAATTGAGCTGAGACGATGAAACATGCTCTATGTATCATTCTGTGATGAAATAAGTAAAGAACAAGGTTAAAAGTAAAGTCGAGATCTAGGGGGAGAATGTTAGATAGATCTCAACGTGACTGGGCCCAACGGCCCAGCACGCCCCTAACTGCGCCCTGATCGGGGGCGCCCAACCTTATCTGGTTGGTGGGCCCCTGTCGCCAGCGCTATATAAAGAGGTGGGGAGCCGGCAGCACGACTCACGAGGTCAGACGTGCCCTAGCCGCCCCACCTACAAACCCTATCCGATCTAGGCTAAGCGCTGCGCCGACGGGAAGCTCCACCGCCGCCACACTCACCCTTTACCACCCATGGCCAACGACGGAGGTTCTAGCTCCGGCACCATCTCGGGCATTCCCTCTGGCTCGTGTCTGTCGAGCCAGGGAGCAGGTAGAGCTCATCTCGGTTCTCTTTCTCCCTCTCTCTCTCTGTTCTCGATCTATAAAGGTGATGTATAGTACTACTGTTAGATCTAGACTAGATCCTTATTAAAGGTGGTTTTAACGGATTGTACCGTGTCGGATTTGGTGATGCCAAGTGAACCGAGCAAATTTTCGATTTTAGTCGAATAAGCTTTGCCATGTGGTAAGCCTCGAGTAGTACTTGTGTCGTTTGTTGAGCAAAAGGTTCCTATGTAGTAGGGCTCATATATATATATATATATATATATATATATATATATATATATATATATATATATATATATAGGGTAGCGCTATTTGACTCCCAGGGTGTAGAATAGTTATTCTACACCCATCCTCTATCTTTAGAACTGTATATTATTTTTACGTCGCATAAATTTTGTCTTACCTCGAGAGTTGAGAAGAACGTAAGAAATATAGACATGTCATAAGTTTTTTTGTTTACATGTCGTATAAAAATACGACGTAAAATGCATATTTTTAGTGGTTTTTACACTATAATTACTCACAAACTATTTTTTTATGTCAATTTTTTTGCGTCGTGGATGAATATGAACATAATTATTTATATAAAAAACATAAATTTTTAAATATGATAACGTAAAGTTATATTGGGTGAAAAATAACTATTCTGCACTCCGGGTGCTGAATAGGGTTTCTATATATATATATATGATAACATAAAGTTATTTTTAAATATGATAACATAAAGTTATATATATATATATATATATATATATATATATATATATATATATATATATATATATATATATATATATCAGGCTGATTCACGTCGGTTTTAGTAGGTAGCTGCTCCCAATTAATTAATCAAGCGCCACTGTCTTTATTAGAGAACCCTTACACATTACAACACTGATTATACACAGATACTAAACACAGATTACATAAACTCTACTAGGTACTCCGTAGCAGACCATAAATAAACAAGACAAGCGGATGGACAGGGTTTATATATGCACTGGCTCACCAAGGCAATAGGGCTGGTGGTCGGCATCAGCACTTGTCAGTGCAAGCGAGGAACTTGACCGTGCAGGCGGCCTCGCCGTCAGTGCAGACCTTTGAAAGGCATATGTCAACGCAATCCACTTCTTTGGATGGGCAACCGGAGAGGCAACTCGTAAAAGACGAAGCGCAGGCGACCGGGGGCGCGGCGCAACTGCTGTACGCCCGGGCGCACTTGCTGCCGCGGCCACCTGCCCCATCATGGTCAGGGCCAGCACAAGACAGAGCGCGGCAACCACGGCGACGACCTTGACACCGGAGGCCATCGATCAGATGCGATGGAGATGCTAGGAAAGATGGAGCAAGGTAGTATGCTTTGCTAGTGTGTTAAGGGAGGCTAGATAGGGAGGCGAGGATATGATCATCAGACGCCATGGAGATGCTATTTATAGCTTATAATTAGCAGCAAACGCGGAGCGACCCAAAAAGGCTTTTGAAAATTGCGGATCATGTAACACGCACCATTATTTTTTAAGCAATTAAGCTGTATAGTATTGAACTCCCTTAGTCCCTTAGTGTACATAGGCAAGCAAGCTGCTAGCACTTCTAATCTACATCCGGTCAATGTAGCTAGCACAAAAACAATCCTAACAACTCGTTCCTTCCTCAGCTAGCTTCCCTTAACGAACGGTGGTTACAAAGTGCCCGTGTGCTATGAGAGATAAGCGAATAAAGGATGGAAGCCAAGAAAACCACATGGCAACGAACGAATATTCTGGCCCGTGTCCATTCCTGAACTTCGTCTCCGATGTGGCCACGAAACTTACAAAGTGGTACAAAGCTAGCTGTATAGTACTCCCTCCGTTTCAAAATATAAGATGTTTTAGGTTTCTGAAATACCCACCAATGACACCACACCGAGGCCAAAAGGTCACTTCCATTTCTCATTTTATTTTTATTTTGATGTCAACTGTATGACAAAGTCGTCAATTATTTTTATGCTCTTCTTGAGACTGTCTTCATATGATATTAAGATAGCTATTAAAGTTTCCAGAACATATCAGCATAGCGATAATAATAAACAAGAGAATTTTCCTCGTCCAATGCTCTCCTGAATTCAATGCTAGTTTCATCTTATCCCCACTTCAAAGATTAAATTCATAGTTCCCATGAAAAGGTCCTGAGGAGATGTGCATCATTGTGAGCCAGTGACTTGATGTGAAGTGAAAGGATAGAAGATCGAACCCATTGTTCTTATATTTCACATAAAACCAGGCTAGTCTCTAAACTTTCCAGTTGAGCCTTTTCAAGTAATTCAGCTTTGGTGGAACAATCACACTGCCTCAAACTCGGATTCTATTTATTCCTTTTTTCTCTTGGAAATCTGAGTTATGATTAGCCCGGTTTAGAACTTCTCAATGAAACCATGCTTCTATTGTGCCTAGAATAGCTAGAGTGAATTTAGGTTAGCCTTTTAGGCATAGGACTTTATTTTCGTACTATTTTGCAGCATTCACACTGAAAGAATCACTGCTGAAATCACGGCTTTTGTTGAGAACTCGTGGCTTGCTAGCCTCTTCTATTGAAGCCCACTTTTGCTTCTGTATCCCCATCCCCCCTTAGGGAAGCTTTGAGGGGAAAACCGGTTTTTTGGGGTGGTTTTTAGGTTTGATCTGGATCCGGTCTGATCGTTTTGATCCATACACATGAGGTCATATGCATACATGGCTGGAGTATAATACGGAGATGATGTGTACGAGAGATCAACTCATCATGTCGAACGAAACCGATCACGACATGAAACAAGGAGATTTACCAACATCTATTTTCCATGGGGTCGTCCTGTACAGATCGCCCCCAAATCGTATACAAATACAACATACTGGGGTAGTATGGGCTAAACCTTGACAGGTACTCACCCAGAACTCACGCGAGAACCTGTTTTTCATCAAACTTTTCCCTGGGGTGGGGGGGGGGGGGGGACACCGAAGCAAGCCTCATTGATGCCACTTCTCCCCATTCCGTTGCAAACATTCCATCGGCAAAGAGAACATTCATGATTCAAAGTTATCGATTTTCTTTTACTTTTTACTACATTGGCATAATGACTAACTTGAATGATAGTATGACTAACTTTAAATTCCTGTAGTTGGATGACTAGGATGATAGTTGTACCCATCCCAGTAGAGCTTAAACTCTACGTTTTTCTTAGTGGCGAGTGTATGTATTTGTTGTAACCTTGTGAGCGCCTTCGTTTGTACAATGTTTCTAAAAAAGAACTTGAATGTAAATTTAGAATTAACTTTCTTCTAATAAAAGTTAATTTAAGAGTTTTATCTTCCCTGGGTTTAAACATACTCTCCTATCAATTTTGCAACCGATTGTAAAATCATCTTAAGCATTAATAGTTATTTTGCACCCAACATATTGTTACATTGTTATACTGAAAATTTTATGTTTTGTATACGGATAATTATGTTCATATATTCACCACAACCAAAAAAATTGACACAAAAATAAAGTTTATAAGTCATTATAGTGTAAAAACACCAAAAATATGTATTTTACGTCAATTTTTTTACAGCATGTAAACAAAAAAAATTATGTCATTTCTAAATTTTATTATGTTCTTCTCGACTTACAAAGTAATACGTGATGTAAAAATACTATACGGTTCTAAAGATAGAGGGTGAGTGTAGAATAATGTAGAATAAATATTCTACACCCTGGATGTCAAACAGCGCCACCCTAAACCGTAAAGATAGATGATGGGTATAGAATATATATATATATATATATATATATATATATATATATATAGAGGGTATATATATATATAGAGGGTGGGTGTAGAATATATATATATATATATATATATATATATATATATATATATATATAGAGAGAGAGAGAGAGAGAGAGAGAGATAGATAGATAGATAGATAGATAGATAGATAGATATAGATATAGATATAGGAAGCCCATATGGGGCACCATGGTGCCCAGGCACCAAACCTGCGTTTCGTACATATTCGATATACATACCTAAATTGCACATATCTAAGGTTTACATATCTAAAATATACTTATCCAAGTTATATATACTTAGCTAGGTATCATATACCTAAGGTATACGTACCTAAGTTGCATATATAAACACCTATCCTGGATACGTACACCTTAGATATGCAACATCTTAGGTATGTGATACCTAGATATGTGTAACTTAGGTATATGATACCTAGGTATGTGTAACTAGAGTACGTATACCCTCAGGTATGTGTGATTCAAAACAAAACATATGTGTATATATATATTAGATACCTAAACCCTACATGCTTTTTCTTCAGAACTTACTTTAAGAGGACTCATAAATTTAATACCTTTAGACTGCATGCTTTCAATTACATCATCTACATTTACTCTATATCTGGAACTACTTTTATTAGTAAGTCTTCCTATAAATTCTATGCTTGCTAGCAAATTTGTTCCTTTAAAATCTTCATATCCCTTAGTCTGAAATCCAAAACTCATTTTATCAATAAATTCTTTCACAGGCATCATTAGGTCTGGAGCTATGTAGGTTATTAATCTGTTTTCATTCATATCTCCTTCCATAAAACCTAACGCTGCTTTATCTACAGATCCCCATCTTTTGTCTAATAAGGTTATTAAAACCTTTGCTCCTAACTTCTTTCTCGTCATTCCTTTGACTCCTATGATATACATACCTTGATGGATATATTTATAACCACAATATTTGAGTTCATTTTCAATATTCCTACTTACAATTTTTAGATCTACTAGATGTGTTAATACGCTTAGTTCAATTTCTCTAGATATCCTATATAAACCACTCCTACTTTCAAACATTCCCATGTGATAAACCTGCTGTGGTTTTATTTTTCTTAGTGTATCCTTCTGATACCTTTCTAGGTCTCTTTGTAAGTCTATAACTTCTTCTAAATTAATGTCATCGGCATTGCTGCATGACATTCTATGCCTTAATGCTAAGGGTTTTGAATCTTGTCTTACTAATTGGATATTTTTGTCTCTTCTAGTGAGGCTTTTAGATATGTCTATTTTTCAGAATTTATACTTCTTGCTGATGCTATTATTCCAGACGAGGCTAACACAATATCTTTGTTACTTTGTTTGCTATTTAGTTTTCCTAAAATCTGAATTAATAACTGAATGATTGTGTTATTTTGCCTTATTATTATCTTGGAGTCTTCCTTTGGTGAATCGTGATCTGAAAACCTGTAGGGGTCCCCATCTTAGATAAGATTGATCCCTCCTGTGTTTACAATGCTAGTCCCTGGATCAATAGCTAGCATCCACAGTTTAGATGTAATATCAAGAAACAAAGGTCATAATATAACTTTATAACCAGGAATAACATAAGTTTATTACATCAAACATAGCTCATTTGGCTATTACATTACATTGCAGCGGAATAACTATGGTCAAGTGGTCCTTCATCTTCAAAGTGCCACAGGCAGATGTTGGTTGTAGACTTTGTAATCCTAAACAATCAATCTTCACTAAAATCAATCAAACCTGCAACATACAAGTTACAGCCACAAAGGGTCAATACATTTGAATTGTATTGGCAAGTGATACTATGGTAGTATAGTGGAGTCTATCATCTATATGCATTTGGCTAAGTGGAGTTGAGGCTTGCATTTCTCAAAATAGATTTTTCTTATCATTTTGAAAATACTAAGTGTTTGCTTGTCAAAATCATTTTTCTCAATCAAAGATTTCAAGATCCTTGTACCAAGCCATCTCTCCATCAATGATTGAAGAATTCAAACAACCCTTGTTCAAACCACAAGATTTTAATTTAGAAATTGGAATGATGAGATTCTTGATTGCTTCCATGTCTTGATGCTCAAATTGTCCTTTACCAGGGACATGGCTAAGTACTTAGATTTTACTCTTTGCAGAGGTGGTGCACTTTACCCACAAGACTTGGTTTACCAAGACAAAATCTTTCAGAAGCCTTCCCTTAGACCAAAATGGACGCGTTCCAACCTATCAAACACTACCACCCACTGTCCATTTGGCTAAGTTCTTGCAACCTATATGATCATGGCAGAGCCCATATTGCCAAGTGGTTGCACTTGAAGCATCTCAACATTTGACATCTCAAATCCCTTTGTTTCCTGGGTGGCCATCCACAAGTGAGATACACAATCCAAGTCATGGCATTGTGAACCACTCAACATAACCCAATCCTTCCATTCCACCCAGGAGGTTCATTGACTTAGTTGTTTTATTAAACAAAACCTAAGTCTTCAGACTTAGAATATTTTTCCATAGTGTGAATATATTTTCCACCCATGTTTTCTATTAGCTAGGCTAAGCTTGGTAGTATTAGGAAACTTAACTTAGGAAATCCTACTAAGGATTCATCTACTAGGTTTTCCTATAGTAAGATCTATACTTAGCAAAATCCATGCAAGTTTTACTTAGCAAAATCACTAATGCATGGAGAAAGTATTGGGATAGAAAGTATGAAGCATCACTTGCCTTTTGGAAGGGAATGGTAGTTCACTCCTTGATCTTGCTAGTCTCACACTTCACTACAAGTCAAACAAGCAAACACTAATTCAATTTACATTCCAAAACAATAATCACTCAAACAATTTCACACACACAAGACAATGGAAACCAATTCATGCATGGGAGCATGCCCAAGATAGTTTTATTTTTCAAAGGGTCTCTATGGGGTTTCTAAACTTTGTAAGATCCAAATTGGTCATTTACCAAAGTGGCAAAGTCATTAGCAAGAGGGATTTGTCCAAAAACTATTTTAAATCCATTCATCATTTCATGTGGTGAAAAATGTTTTTATTAAGGCAAAACTCTTAAGTTTTTCACCAAATGAGTTGCTATTGCAAAGCTTGGTGTTTTTGGGTCAGTAGGTTTGGTCCAAACCATTTTCTCAAAGTTTTCTTTCCATAAACATTTTTATAATAAAATCAACAATTTTATTTGGCTAGAAATGGACTAAACTAATTAATCCATTCCAAACTTTTCCAAATTCATTTTCCAAACCATGGGTTGGTTTCTAGGGTCAGTAAGGTCACAACAAACCATTTTGCAAAAGTTTTATCCCTAAATTCAATTTTAAACAATTTTTATACTCTAAACAAGTACATAAATGTTTCTGCAAATTCAAACAAGCTAACATATATTATTTGCTAAACTAAGGGCATGGTTGGCTAGGGCTTGTTCTCCTGAATCCATTGATATAAAATTTGCAAAATTTGGACGTGTGGTTTGAAAGTTATAGCAATTACAAATTTGTATTCTAATCAGATCAAAATTCTGTTTTAAATCAAATCCTGTACACGTGGCTGCTTCTGATTGGGCAATACCGTTTCGTGTGGATCGCGTGATACAGGCCACAGGATTAAAAGGAGCGTGTGCGGCTCAGATGAAACGTACCCCTTTGTTTTAGTGAATCTATCCAAGCCATCCGATGCTAATCTAACGGTTCCAATTGCTCGGCCAAACAGCGGTATGGCGCGGGCGTCTCGTGGCGAGCGGCGACGGCGAGGTTGCCGACGATGCAGGATGCGAGAAAGAGGGAGGGGAAGCTCACCGAGTTCGTAGCGCACCGCTGATGCTCAACGTGGTCTTTATTGGCCAAGGGGCGCACTATACTGGCTTGAATTGCTCGCCGGAGTTCGTGTCCGCGTCGGCTTCTCTGTTTATCGTCGGAGGCGACGACACAAGCCACGGAAAAGCAAAATAGCGATTCGTCGAGATGCGTCGGGTCGGTGATCGTGTGTGCATCAACGAGAAGGAAGGGGGTGGTCAGATGTTACCTAGGGTACTTGTCGGAGTAGAGGCAGTGAACGGTGGCGAGAGGGCGTCGTCGTTGCCGGGGTTCTGGGGCGTGCGCGAGCGAGCTAATGCTTCTGGGAGGTTCGCTAGGATGTGGGGATCAGGTGAGGGTGGTCGAAGAGGCAAGGGGCGGTGAGAGGCTGCCGGAATTGATGAGAATGATCGCCGGAGACAGAGACAGTCGAGGAGGGATTGTGGCGGCCTGGAGGCGTGCTCGGGGAAGAAGGCAGAGGGGAAACGGAGAGGAATCAGGGGCGATTAAATCAGCGTGGTTGCAGGAGTGATTAAGTGCGGCGTTAACGCGAATTGATGCCCGCGAATTCATCACTGAAACGGAGGAGAGGGGGGGAAGAACGGTCGCGGGGTGAGGAAGAAGAGCAGTAGGTTGTGGGGTCTGCTGGCAGTGAAAGAAAAGAAGAAGGGGAGGGGTCCACTTGTCGGTTGCTGAGCGGGTTTTAAAAATAGTGTGAAACGTTTTCTTTCGGGGGAGGGGAGTTGGGCTAGATGGGCTGGAGCTGGGCCAGATGGTTGGGCTGCTCGTTTTGTTCTATTTTTTCTATGTGATTTCTTTTTCTTTTTTCCAAATCTATTTCCTGTTTTTGAATTTCAAACAACCAAACATCAACAAAATAAATTCAAACAAACACCACACCTCACAATTTTGAACTTGGTTCTGTTTAGTAACCTGAACCAAAAATCCTAAATAAAATAATATTTTAAATCTTTTAGGTTCCATTTATTAATTAAATAAAATGGTCCATGGTTTATTAATAAAACAAGGTTTGGTTTATTTAATAAAATCTTCGTTTGAAATCCAAATGCTTTCAAAAACCAATCAGTAGGGTTTATTTGGAAATAAAGAATATTTGGAAAACTTGTTTAAAATAAAATAATCCTTTTACCTTAGGGTCCATTAATAATTAAATAAAATGGACCTTAGTTATTAAATCAAATAGGGTTTGATTTTATTAATAAAATCTTTATTTGAACCTAGATATTTTCAAAATCAAATTAGTAGGTTTAATTTGGGAAGTATATGATATTTGGTAATTTGTTTTAAAACAAAATAACCTTTTTTTATAGTGTCCATTATTAATTAACATAATAGGCTTTCATTATTAAATCCAATAGGTTTTGTTTTATTGAGATATTTATTTTGAAACCTAAAATAAATCCAAAACACTTTAGTGGGTTTTATTAGAGAATATAAAATGCTTGGAAAACCTATTTAAAACAATTTAATAAGTTTTGATGTTTTAATTAAAATGGTAAAACCTTTTATTTGAATAAAATTTGGATATTAATTCCTTATTATTTTATTAAGCAATCCTTTATTATTTTTAAATACTTTTGCTATTTTATTTAAAATAAAATGTTTTAATTCCCAAAGCTTTGGCTAAGGTTTAATTTGGCTTTATAAAATAATATTTATTCATAAAACCTTATTTCTATTGAAAACCAAATCTCTTATTAAAGGATCCAAAATAGTAATTTCAAAACATTTTAATTCCTTTATTAAATGTTTATCTTTAAGAATCCCTTTAGGATTTTATTTAATCCAAATTGGTTTGAAATTCCAATTGAATTCCAAAAGTTTCTTCTGGCTCTAAAAATCAAACAAAGTTTTATTTTATTCATTTATTTTTCACATTACAAGATTTGGAAAATCTTGGGATGTGACAAAACCCGATGGGAGGTGTCAAATATTTGGCTACTTCGTTTAGTGCTTGATTATATTCGGACATGCAAATTATGAGAGAATTAAGGTTTTTACCTCTTGCACTAACCTTTTAATTTCAGATATGTCTTTTCTTGTGTCTATGCCAGATAACAAGTCTTTATTTTTATTTAGACAACTTCCTATACTTTTCCCAATGGACTGCACTTCTTCTTTAATATAATCGTTATTCTTACTAACTATGTTTTGTCTTGCTTTTCCTTCTTCTAGCTTATGTAAAGCTATATCAATTTTATTATTCAACCCAGTATATCTATCAGCAAGCTTCTGATTTTCTTTAAATAAACTTTGAAATTTTTGGTCTAGACTGTCTTGTATTTTTCCCCAAGATATGAAGAAGTTATATATCAGATCAACCACTATATTTAATTGGCTATGAGAAGTATGCCAACTATGCTCCTCAGAGGGATTTATTCTACACTTTATATCAATATTTTCTTTAGTTTTTATTATCTTACCTGCGCTAACTTCTAAATTTAGATACTTTAACCTTTCAATGATTAAACACTAGCTCTGATATCAATAATACACAAAATAAAAATATTCTAAATAGTATAAAATAAGAGATTATAAAATTTTATATTTAGTGATTTATTAGCGTTGATTTTGATATATTAAAATTAATATTAAACTGTACGTATATACTGCAGGATCTTCTATATACTGCAGGATCTTCTATATACTGCAGGATTAGGCGGCCACGTCTCTGCCTGTCCGTGTGTGTGTGTCTGCATGATATCTTGTGCGCTCCATCGTCTATGTACTGCGAGAAGAACCATTGTTGGGTTCTTGTCGTGTCCTTATGTTTAAGGAATTAAGGGTTTCCCTTTATAAAAAATAAATAAGAGAGTTGATTTTGCTTATTCCAGTGATCAGGCCTATTCATCCAACCACGATGGCCTGAGGCTGTAAGCCCCAGCTACTCTCTCTACTACTATTCGGAACAATATTCGATTACAGTGGCGACTTGGGTTCCAGGCTAGGGAGGTAGTAGGGAGACAGATACAAGTTCAGAGAGAGGAATACAATTAGGTTCAGTAGTTTCATATCGCCCAGGCGCTTGCTCCACTAGCGGGTACGCGTTGATTTCCTCACGTGGCTCTCGGCGATTTGAGCGCGGGCCTGCTTGTGAATCGAGGTTGGCGATGGCACGGGCCTAACATTACCCCCTTCTTCAGTTTCGGCTTGACACCAAGCAGGTGCTCGAGGGGGCCGAGCTAAAGCGGCGAATATAGGGTGCACGCTATATCCCGTGCTTGTTTCTCTCGTTGATCTCATGCTTTTAGATTCGTGCTATGATATATCATCAAGTTTCATTATTTTTGGCAAAATCTAAACTGATTGAAACTCATCAAAATGAGTTGAAACAGTGCACGCTATTTAGCGTGCACGTCAAAATCACATTTCCGGGGGCCGAGCTCGCAGTTGCGCCTCGTCTTCCTAGGTCACCAGTAAAGCAGGGAGCGACGAGCAAAGGATCTGTATTGGGTCCGCACCGTGGATCCACGCTTATAATGTCGTCGCTAAAGAACTTTGAAACGGCTAGTCCCTCCCACCAGAAGAAAAGAGGGCTTCGGTTCGGTCCTATATCCATCACTAGTCCTAGTTTGTTACGGGTCATACCGTCTTAAACGGCTAGGAGCCCGAGAAAGTACTAGTCCCGGTTCGTGATACGGCCCGGGACAAGAGACCTCGCGCCATTCGGCTACACTATGCGGAAACAATTAGTCTCGATACGTATCATGGACCGGGACTAGAGGTTTCTCTATATAATTCTATTTTGTCTATGCCCGAGCCATGGCAATTTTTCTTCCAACGCAAGCCGAGTTCATGCCCTTTTTTTTCAAGATTGTGAAGATTTGGTGGCAACCCCTAAATCCAAGGTTTTTAAAGGTTAGGAACTTCATCCTTTCATCTTTCATTGTTAGTTTTGCTCAATGCGTTAGAAGTAGAGATGGATTGCATGCTCTAGAAGTAGAGAGATTTCTAGATGTGTAATTTTAGGCAAATTCAGAATAGAATGAGGTTTTCACTGCTAGAACAATAGTTAAAAACTCCACATTTTTCAAGTTAATTGTTTTCTTCAATTCAAAAATTGGTGCATGTAAAATTTTCAAAATTCAAGTTTAATGCTCTAGAAGGTCATATTATAACTTGTATTAAATTGATCACTGATCTCTATTCATGATGTTGTGTAATGGTTTTTGATATACTATTATAATAATATAGACAGTCCGGAAATGGATGTACGATACCGACCGATGCTTTGGCGATTCCATTAATAGCTGTTGGAAATATAAGCAATAATCCATATGATTTAATCCGAATAATAAACTGATAAAACATGATCATACAAACGGTACTAAAACCAATTATGCAGATCAACAAAGTAGATGAACTGATTACATCTATAGGAGATAAACCTATCACATCTACAGCAAACGCTAGAACGGAGAACTCTAGCATAATCAGAAAAAGACAGTTGAGTATCACGTACAGAGTAGGCTGAATAGCAGCCGCAGCGGTTGCAGCAGCGTCGCCCATGTTGAGGTTGTCGAAGAGGTCGCTGACGTCCGGGAAGAAGTCGTCGTCAGGGAACTCGTTGTCGGACGACGTCGTGGTTGCCAGTAGTCGCGCTTGAGCGCTCCCCAAAAACCTGATCGCCCCTCACCCGTACAGGTTCACGAGAGGCGGGGTTCCGGAGGCCTACTGTCCCGATCTGCGGTGCACGCCGCAAGCCGGGATGGAGAAGACGAAAGCGGCGGCGCAAGGTTCTGGAGGTAGGCGCGTGAGTGGATTGATACCGTACCGATTAGGTTTAGCCCGGACGCTTTATATAGTGCAGGTTAGGAGGATCGTGGGCTCAGCCCACGTCCGAGTCGGTAACAGCCACGTCCATAAAAACTGGAAACGGCTGTAATTAACGCGTCCGTTAATGACTCATAATCAGTTTTCCCAACCAGCAAAATAAAGCTCGGCTCGGCGAGATTCCCGCAACCCGCGGCGCGCGTCGTGACGAGGCGAGGCGTGGCGAGGCGGGCGGCGTCGGAGGAGGAGTGCGCGAGGGCTACTCTTCTTGTCACACCTTAGTGAGTGGTGCAACACTCTACTATATAAGGTGGTCCAACTCCCCTTCAACTAGCAATGTGGGACTAAACTTTAGCACCACTAGCACAGCCATATGCTGCCATATACAAGTGGGCCAAAGAGAATTTCAGAATTTGTCTAATGGGCCAATAGCCCAATATACACCAAATTCCAACAATCCCCCACAAAGTCTCATTGGCACATCACAACACTTTTCTTCCAGAACATTGTTTTATATACCGGTGTGTAGTGGAGACTGTTAAGTTGAACTTCCACGTTAAACTTCATGCTACACTAGCTTGCAACTTGAATAGTGGACTATGCCTTGAACTACAAGTTTTCTGCGCGCTAGTTTCACACAAAATCTAGACCGGTACAGGGCTACCGTCGGCGTCCCCGGTTTGGAGCTTATCGTCATACTGAGGCCTTTCATGAGTTTACTAGAGAGCACACCCAACTCTCACGGACTGCGACGTTTGACAGTCAGACTCATATAGGTGTGTTCCTCAAGAGATGTTCTGCAGGACAACATCTCCGCTTATAAAAAGCCACTTGGAACACATTAAGATAAATATTAACCTGCCATGCAGAATAAGAGAGTATTGCATCTTTATGGAGATGTAAATATAATATGGGAATACTCTCCTCTCAGCTGACCAACAGCTTGTCTCCCATCTCTAATTCACGGGATCTCCGATCACATAGAGTGGGTTTCCACTGGGATCAACTCACAATTATGGGTTGCAGAAAAGATCACAATTATGGGTTGCAGAAAAGATCAAGCCCATTTTAGCCACAACACCAAACAACACTGCAAAGAGACTGAAAATAGACTTGGAAAAGCAGTACCCCATTAAGCTGAATTATACTACAGTGTGGAAGGCAAAGCAAAGGGCAATGAAAGAGCTATATGGTGATTGGGCAAATACCTTTCGAATGCTTTATAACTTTAAAGGTATAGAGAAGAGGTCACTGGCGGTGTTGTGGAGATAGATATTGAGGTAACGGTGATGGGAAAGTCTTCTTCTCTAAATTCTTCATGGCTTTAAAGCCTTGCATCGATGGCTTCAAAGCGGTGCCGTCCATATTTGAGTATAGACTCATCTTTCTTGTTGGAAAGTGGAATGGTCAACTAGCGCATGCAATGATTTAGATGGACACAATTGGATGTTCCACAGCTATTGGCATGTTTGATCTGAGACAGAGGCATCATGGACATGGTTCATGATGCAGTTGAAAAGATGCATAGGGCCAGTCTCTCCATTGGCAGTGCACACAGATGCATGTAAAGGTTTAGAAAATGCAGTGAAGATTGTTTTCCCTCATGCTGAGCAGAGGGAGTGCTTCGGCCATATGTGGATGAATTTGATCAAAAAATTCAGAGGAGATGAATTTGGACACATGTGGCCAGCAGCAAGATCTTACACCAGCCAGACACATTTATATCACCTTGAGAAGATTAAGGCGGCATGCTCTGAGGAGGATAGGGTCAAGTTTTGTACATGGTTGGAAACCTACCATTCTCTTTTATGGTACAGGTCTGGTTTTAACACTGCCATCAAATGTGATCATATCAACAATAATTTGGCAAAAAGTTTCAACAACAAAGTGAAGGAGTTAAAAGACTTGCCTGTCCATGACATGGTTGACCAGATCAGGATCATGATCATGAGGTTGTGGGAATTGAGAAGAAGGCTTGGTGATGTTCTTCAAGGAGATAAGCTTCCTGATGTTGTGCAGTAGGTGGTCAACAGGAGCAGAAATCTTGCACATTTGCGTGTTGAGAAATCCTCATTGTGGGGTGCTGAAGTCAGAGATACAAAGACTGGCAGGAGGCATGTTGTTGACACTCAATTGCATGAATGCACATGCCTTGAGTGGCAACACACTGGGAAGCCTTGTGAGCATGCCATACTTTTCTTGTCCTCCAAACACAAGCTAAATATGCACCCATATTTGCATGAGTATTATTCTGTAGCAAAATTCAAGGATGCATATGGAACACCAATTCCAGCACTTACAGATCAGTCTCAGTGGCCTGAAGTGGACATTCAGTTCTCCTTGTGTCCTCCTTTGATGAAAGGAAAGGCTGGCAGGTCCAAGCAGAGTAGATTCAAGGCTTGGTTTGAGAAAGGTGGGAGCAGCAAGAAGGGAAAGAAAGATGAAAATAAAGATGCGAAGCCAAAAAGGGCCCAAAAAGGTAACAAGAATAGATGCAAACTCTGTGAAGAACTTGGACACCGAGCTGGCTCTACCAAGTGCAGATACACTGCTGAAAAGCCAAAGTATGTTCATCCAAAATCTATCCCATTTCTTGTTGATGATTTTTCTCCCCCAGCTAACTTGCTTGTTTTCAGGAGGAAGCATGGAGAAAAAGGCCCACCTCTTGTTGTTGTGAATCTTGGCCGATGAAAAGGGCAAGAATCAATGGCCAAAGAAAGAAGAGAACTAACCAGATCATGTTTGGTGCTGCTGAGGTGCAATCTGAACTTGTTTTGGAGGATGATGTGCAAACTGTTGAGGCTTTAGGGCACAACGTTTCTGATTTGGAAGCTCTGGTGCAAAATGAGGGGAAAAATGAGCCTGTTGTTGAGGCTCTGGTGCAAAATGAGCCTGCTGTTGAGGCTCTGGTGCAAACTGACCATGTTGTTGAGGCTCTGGTGCAAAGTGACCATGTTGATGAGGCTCTGGATCATGATCATGAGGTTGTTTAGGAGGTGAAGGAGACTCTTGGACGTGCTGTGGGGAGGCCAGATGGTAATGGTAAGAAAAAAAAGAGCATAAACCTGTTGTGTGGTGTGAAACTTGTGAAGGAGAAGAAAACGAGGGGTAAGAAGAGCCAAAAGAAATAGACTTTGAATTTGGCACTTGTTGTTGTAAACATTTGTTATTGTAATAATTTAGCAGTTGTTGTTGTAAACATTTGTTATTATAATAATTTGTCACTTGTTGATAATTTGGACAAAATTCAAATATGATGGTAAATTTGAATTTCAACAAATGTAGCTATGTCACTTTTCTATGTTTGTATGAGCTTCCAACGTTTTTATCATATGTACAATACAACTCATCCTCACCCTGATCCCTTTTGTGAAGTACAACTCACCCTCACCCAAAATGGGGTAGAAATGGGCTCCAAAGCTAGGGTAAACCACCCCATTTCTAAGAAAGTTTTTTTCGACCATTTCTAAAACCAAGTTTGATATTTTTCCTCAGAACTATGTCACATAAAATGATACCATGCGAAGGTTTTGTATTTTTTTTATTTTTTTTGAATTAGTTATGAACATTTGAATGTCTGGTCAAACTTGAAGGGTTTTCATAAATATTCTTAGCTAGGGGCTGAGGCTCACAAAACTAGCATTGGATCTCTGATGAAATAGCATGTTGTGAACCTAAAAATGATTTTTACAAAAAATCATCAGCATGAAATCATGTACCTGTAGTTCATATCTTACCCACTTCCACCCGAGTCGGCATGATTTGTCTTTTTCACCAGGGATGGAATAAAAGTTTTGAGATACCCAAGTTGGGAAATTGTACATGCTAGGTGGTCTAGTATTTTTGAAAAATAGGATGTTACCATTTTGAAACTTCAATTTGGTGGTTGCTTCACAAATCCCCCCCTCTTTCGGCACTCAGAAAATAGAAAATGGATTTTCTGTGCGTCGAAAAGGAAAACTTTGTGCTACAACATTGTTAGTCATCCCATTATAGACATGCATGCCCAATATGGGCACATTATCACAAACTATGCCTTGATTCTAGCCATATCATTGGTCATTTGACCCGAAAGCCAGAAAACCTCGGAGGAGATAGGTCATTTTGTGAAGGATTTTTTGAAATATGATCAATAGACCAAGTTTGATATTTTTCCTCACAACTATGTCACATAACATGACACCATGCGAAGGTTTTGTATTTTTTTTATTTTTTTGAGTTAGTTATGCACATTTGAATGTCTGGTCAAACTTGTGAAACCCCGTTGACTGCATCCTAAACCCAGCTAACCCTAAGGCCGAATGAGGAACGTAGATCTAACCCTAGCGCGACACTGTGGCCGTCCGATCGCGTCTTTTAGAAGGATTCGGCGGGTGGCTCTAGGCGATCCGTGGAAGGGATTGTTCTGCAACCTGATTGGTTGGCGTCTCTTAAAAGTATTTCGCGGCTAGCTCTTGGCGATCCGTGAGATGGATGATTCTGGAATTTGATTGTCTTCATCGTTTTTCCATGAACAGATAAGGTACAGCGTGGACACTCCATTGACCGCTGGACCGGGCGTGGCATGCGAGGGCGCTGGGCGGGGCGGGCTGAACCATGCATGCAGCTGCCCCTAGCGTCGCAGTCTAGCTATTTTGCGTGCAACAACGCTGCAGCGTATTTACTCCCTCCGTCGCATTAAATAAGTGTACGTTTAACAACTTTCTTCAGTCAAACTTACTCCCCTCAGGTTCATTGTAATAAATGAGACTTTACATGATACCACATCTATGTTATTTTGCACTATGGAGTAGTAACTTAGACTATTAACATATGCATGATACCACATCTAAGTTACTCCCACATACTCCCTCCGTCCGCAAATAAATTGAAGAGACCATTTGCTAAATGTTATTGGACTTGATTTCCGTGAAACAATTTTTTCTTTAAAGTGCATTGAAAAGATAGAAGTACAATTTTTTTGGACAAATTTTGAAGCCAAACGTACACTTATTTGTGGACAGAGGAAGTATGCATGTCACTATGATCAGCCTAAGAAAAAATATCAAAATCTAAAATATGTAATAAATATAACGTAGCGTGGCACACTCCATTGACCGTTGGACCGAGCGTGGCATACGAGGGCGCTGGGCGGGGCGGGCTGCACCATGCATGCATGCTATGCAGCTGCCTCTCGCGTCGCAGTCTAGCTATTTTGCGTGCAACAGCGCTGCAGCGTATTTACTCCCTCCGTCGCATTAAATAAGTGTACGTCGAACAACTTTTTTCAGCAAACTTACTCCCATCCGGTTCATGCGCTATACAAAAAGTCAATATTTATAAATCTAAAATATCAACTTTGACTACGTATATAAGAAAAAAAACAAAATCTAAAATATTATAAACTTAGTTTCATACTTCCTCTATTCCGTCCAATTGACATCCCTCTGATTACTCCCCACCGATTTTTCTTGCGTGTGTAAAAACGAACGAGTTTGTTGTATGCGGTGTGTAAAAACGAACGAGTACCTTGGTACTAGATTCCTGCATTTTATTACCGAGTAAATCAAAGCCAAATTCTATTTTCTCTTTTATTTTTCACTGCCAATGAACAACTATCTTGAACTTTTTTTCTCTCTTTCGCATTAATGAATGCATGCATGTAGGGGCGGGGGCGACGGTGCAGGGGTCACGTCGCATCCTAGCAATTTTTTTTCTCTCTTTCGCATTGATCACGCACGCGGCTACGCCCGCTGGCCACACGCAACGCAGCGCACACGGCTGCGCCAACGCTGGATTCCCACGCCGCCCTTCACGCCCCGCCCTCAATAAATAGGAAAAACGCCTTTGCCTCCTTATCTCATCTTGCCCCTCATCTTCAACCTCGAGCCCGTCCCTTTGCCTCCTCCCAGCCCCCAAACACTCCGGCGACCATGGTGACCTCCCCCCTCCGCTTCCCTTCCGACACCGAAGTTAGCGACGAGGACAACTACCCAGACCACAAGCAGGCCTGGGAGCAGGAGGCGCCCACGCGCCCCAAGCGTGGCAAGAAGGGACACAAAGCCCCGCCCTGCCCCTAGGCGGAGGGCCCCTTCGTCCACAACCCCGTCCCCGGCGACGGCAACCTCCCCGACAGCCCCTCAAGAAATCTTGGAAGGCGACGGAGAAGAAGGAGGCAAAGGAGGAGGCTGCCTACGCCAGGTGGGAGGAGAAGCAGGCCAAGCGCGCCTTGAAGAAAAGGCGCAGACGGGAGGATGAGGAACGACGGGAGGCCAATCGCTGGGCCTTCCCGGAGGAGAAGCGGCGGCGGGAGCACCGGGAGAGGCTGGCGGACTGGAATGCCACAGCTGCTCGGAGGGCGGCGGCACCGGCACCGCCTCCACCGCCGATGGAGTAGGGTAGCTAGGGTTAGGGTTTAGGGGCTAGCCCAGGGTTTAGGCGGGGCGCCTATTCCCTTCTATATTTTTGTACCTTTTTCTTTTTATTGTAATGTTATCCCAATGTTATCGATCCGGCTATCTAATATAAGGAATGTTATCCCAATATTATCTATCCCCTTGTTTTATTATAATCTGTGTTTTATTGTATTGTCATTTGTCAAAACACCCAAAACAAAAATTGTATAAAACAAAAGACACAAAAACAAGTTCTCATATAATACTCGTGCAATATTTATAAAATGAGTGAAATTAGAAAATCTCAAAAGGAAGAATAAGTTAACGTATTGATGGTTGATTATTTTCAAACAACACATGGTTCATTTTCAAACAAGACATTTACATATTTACATAAGTTAAAGGAGCGCCCAAGTTATGTCAGTTAAATGGATGCCCTTGGACTTCATTTATATATTTACTTTCGCAAAAAAAAAGATTGCGACCTGAGCACGAGTATCTGTAGATCCACACGTCCCTATTTAGATTGTAACGTGAGTACCATTTTTTTTGCCCAATCAACATATAGTTACTATTGGGCCTGGATACGTCCATTTTGGCCTAGCTAAGTTCTATTTGGGTTTGGCCTTTTTCAATCCTCGTCAATTGTTTTTTTACTTTTCAACCCCTCCCCCTCCCCTGCACACGGGCGCCCCATGCACACTGATAAAAGGAACACTGACGAAACTGAAGGAACACTGATTTCGAAAACAGGGAAGCTCAAAATTAACCCGAATTTGTGTTGCATTTTATTCAAGCCAAAGACATAGACCATTACATCCATTACAAAGCGTCACTCGAACACTGACTGCGCTGTCTAATGACTAACGATCAGGAGATAAACTAATCCGAGAGAAATTACACAAAAATAAAAAAACCGGCCATCAGATTATCCTGCTTCTTTAATTCGATGATTTGCCTTAGCTGCTTGTTCATCTTTTTCAGCTCGGCCTTCACTTCCGCATCCACCGTAGTACCAACGGAAATGGGGTTGCCACATCCCAATTGCTCTGCCACGGACGGGGTTTCGAGCTCCCGGGATGCTACCTCCACCCCAATTCGCTCGATGTACTCATCAAGCCACTCAAAATGCCCACATTTTGACAGTTCCTGAAATTGCAGAGATGAACCCTAAATCCCAAATTCGATGAAATGCATGAAATTTCGAAAGAAAAACGAGAAATTGGCGCTCGGAACACTCATATCTCACCTTTCCTGGCTCGGGCTTGCTCTCACACTTCACAAATTCCCGGCCAATGTTGCTGTTCTTGTCGGTGGATGTGACAAGCCGCTTTAGGGGCGCGGTACGGGGGCAATCGGGGCACCTCCTTATCGGCACCGCACCATACCGAGGCCATGAGCGGTGGGAGGAAGCAGAGCTCGACATTCCTCGCCGGCGTTGCCGTACTTGCTCGCCGGAGAAGAAAACGGAAGGGGATGAGATGCTGGAACGGTGGCGGGAGTGCTCGGGTGCGGGGACGGATCGGGGCCAACGGCTCTCTTCAACCACAGGGTGGGTCCCACGATATGATGTGGACATCAGGTGAGTTCCACCGTGACGTGGAGAGGCTGTGGGTCCTACTATGCTCAGCTGATTCGAATTCGTTGACGGTCTCGTGGGATTAAGTAGAAGTGTCGCACGGTAGCTATTTGCCGCTTCAGAAGTGTCGCATGCGAGCTATTCTTTATAACGATGTCGCTTTCCTTTCAATTCCACGTAAAGACGTCGCATATGAGCTATAAGCCCGATAAAGTGTCGTCTACATGAAAGAATGTGGCCTTTATTAAAAAAACTGCATTGACAAATTCGCCGTAGACACAGGTGCACAAGGCAAGGAGACACACAGACGCGTAGAGTTGGTATTACATGGATGGACGCAACAATTAAGCAGACACAGTACAGACAGACATGCATGGCAGCTGAATGCTTGGTGACAGACATGACAGCGCGCGGCACTCGATCGCTTACCGATGGAGCTAGCTGGTTTCAGTTTTGTTTTTGCTCGTTGGCGCGGCACTTGTCCAGGCAGTCGTCCCTCTCCTTGATGGGCTTGGAGCAGATGCCCTGGCAGTCCTCGGGGGGTATGCGCACAGGGCAGGCCCCTAGGCACTGGGCGGCTTGTACCGTTTGTGTGCGGCATTTGGTCTCGCAAGTCGCCACCTCCTCGGGGCACTTCTGCACGCAAAAGATGCGCTCATCGAAGCAACGTCTGAAATTGGAGTCGTCGCAGAAAGGTTTCATGCAGTGGGTACACTCGGGCTTGGCGCATCTCGCCAAGCAACTCTCTCTTGTCTCCGGCTGCTGCTGCCCCATGGCCAGGGCCTGCAGCAACACGCAGAGGGCAACAGCTATGGTGGTGAGCTTGAGAACACAGGCCATCGCAAAGAACAGGAACAAGGACGGATGGGTGGATGAGAAATCCAGAGGCTATAGGGTTTATTAGTTAAAGGAGCCGGTCAAACGCCCCAACCCTGGCATTTTATTGTAGAGCATGTAGCATGCGCCAAATAAACTAGAGTATTCAGTATACACGGCGCTTAAATTTCAATGAACGCAAGCTCGTTCGTGACTTTAGTTTTTCCCGTTATTAAGCATCCTATAGCTGGACTATTCCAGACCACATGTGCATCGTGGATAGCCACTAGTACTTACTTGCAGATCTCAAGACGATTCGTATTGCTCTAGGTCAACGCCTCATTCTCTCTCTTTCGAAATAGGCTTTCGCCTCGCTTTATAAATAAAGCACACAGGTGAGACCGCTGTTGGGCCAGACAACACATCGCCCAAAGGAACAAACACCACAGGATACAAGGCGCAGGGGCGAACCCAAGACCTACACGAAACGCAAGAAGAAATAAAGGAAAAAAAAGAAAGCCGAGGACGGCGGTGTGCCGAAAACGGAAACAACTCGCGACCAGAGCGCCCCCCGGAGAAGTACCACCACACAACTCGCAGTCCAAAGCGCCTGCGAACCAAGACAACACCTCCAAGAAGGGGAGTGACGACGACGACACTGCTATCCGGCCGAAGGCCTAGGGTTTCCCCCGGTACGCAGCGGGGGTGGGGAAGGGAGGCCCCCGACACCCTTCAAGAAGGAAGGTGATACCCGCGGGCGTCACCGTGTCAGCGTCAATAGACAAGGATTTCTCCCGACCCCTCCAGACCCACACGCCTGAGCACTTTGTAAAGCGCCACCCATCAAGCCACCCACGAACACGCGCCACCCTGGTCTTGAAGTCGCCACCGCCGTCACACCGAGAACCACGGAGCGCAGCCGGTAGACCGAGAGAGCGGAGACTTCGGTGATGACCAGCATGCCAGCAGCACGCGGGAGGGAACGACCTCCACCACCATCAGGTGGTAGCCGACCGGATGCAGCAGCAAGACAAACCAAGCCCTCGGGCCCAACCGATCCCGTGGAGGCTCGTGAAGTCCCGCCGCCGCACTGCAGCAAGGGTGCCACCGAACACGCCAGCCACCACCCCATCCCTACTCCTCCTTCCACCAGGGGATCCACCACCACGGCAAATCCCGGCCGCCAAGCAGCAGCACCGACGCCACCGAGCTCCCCCGGGCCTGCCGGACCGCCACCGGTCAGGGAATCTCACGTCACCTCCCGGAGCCACCTCCACTGGAGGAACGTCGAAGCCGTCCACCTTCCGAGGCCGCCGCCCCGGCGTCCACGAGCTCGAGTCCTTACCTCCGCCAGCCTCACACTCTAGAAGCCGCTCTCCGGGTAGGGCGATCAGGCGCTAACTCCAAAGGCTGTAAGTCCGCGCAGCCACCGAAGTGCGGGGTACTACCCACCACCACCCGAGGGGCCGCTGTCCGGACGCGGCTGCAGGGCCGATCAACCGGGATCAGGCCCAGATCAGCCCGCAGGCCCCACAGGCCCAGATCAGGCCCAGATCTGGCCAAGATCAGCCCCGCTGCCGCGCTGCTACGCCTCGGTCGCCGCCGACCCAGCCCCGAAGCACGCCCTCCGAGCACCATCCCCACCGGACCGTCACCATTGTGCTCCGCCGCCGCCGGCAGGGACAATGCCGCTGCAGGAGCTCCCCGAGCCAGCCCAAGGGCAAAGGGGAAGAGCCCCCCGCAGCAACCAGAGACAGAGAGAGGAAAGCGCCACCTCTCCATCGCCGGCCGAGCTCCCCGCTCCGCAGCGACGTCCCGGGCCCCCAGCCCGCAGCCGCCAACACGGGGCCAGCCCAGCCGGCCACCGCGCCACGGCCGGCCAAGACGGGGCCAGGCTGTCCGCCACCGCGGCCACAAGGGCGGCGTGGCAGCGCAGCCCTCCCAAGCTCGACGAATCCGCCGCCGAGGACCGCCGCCACCATCGCGCGCCGCCGGGCAGGAACCCCGCCGCCAAAGCACCGCTGCCACCACTGCGCGCTGGTCGGGAGCCCCGATCTCGAACCAGACGCGCGGCGAGGAGGATCCGCTGGCGCGGGCGCCTGAAGCTTTGCCCGCGCCACGCCGGGCGGCGGAGGGAGGAGGAGGCGCTGGGTTAGGGTTTCTGGGGCAAGCTCCCGTCGCCCTCGGGAGGAGCCAGGAGTTTTTTTTCTCAACGCCTCATTCTGCGCGTCATGTTCATCGAACAGCGCGCCACGACTTTATTTTTCTACCGAATCAACTACACCTGACTTTGCTGAGACTAGTCGCAATGGGAGTATCATGGGTAGTATCATGCACCACATGCATACAAAATGCTTATGTGTCACTGCAATTAATGATAAAAGAGATTGTGTTGGTATCATAGGTAGATACGGTATCATAGCACATAAAACTAGAAAAACTAATCCCAAATAAATCTTGCACACAAATTTATATTAAGATTCTATAAAACAATAAATATATTAAGACTATGATACTACTACATGATACTATGCATTGTGAAGATGGTATTATATATTAGTTTCATATGCATGATACTACTATATGATATTCCCATTGTGACTAGTCTGATAGAGAGTGGCTCAATCTAGAGATACAAATAAATGAAAAATAGAACGGTTAATATGCCACATAATATTTCTATCCGTAAAATTAACATAGGCTCCGTATAGCCGAGGTCCTGAGTGGAATCGTATTCCAAGAAATGGAAACTCAAGTGGCAACCTCCTTGGGGTGAAGGATATATGGACAAACACATGTGCTAAATTCTCTGTGAACATGTCCCTCACCCATAGACGATCTAATCCTGGTTGGGAGATTATCATCGTCGAGGGCCCCGTGGACCATAGAAGGTCCTTGGTCTTCTTAGTAGAGTAGAAGTCTAAGTTGGAGCCAGCTCCCATTCCAGTGGTTGTGGATGGGCATTTTAATTTGGTTTGCTCACCCGATGAAAAACTATCGGCTAATATTGACCACACAAGGATGATGATGTTTAATGACTGTACTCTGGACATGGAACTTTGAGAGATCACACATGTGGTAGCACGATACACTTAGTATAATAACTAGGTAGACCCGATTCGAAGTGTGTTAGATCGGGGTGTTAGTACCAGTGGAGTGGGACGTTGCCTACCCCCTTTGCTCTCTATGGACGATCACTAGGAACGGCTAACACCATTGCCCCCTCTTGCTTTCTACAGGGGGTGGTCACCCACGGAGACAGAATCATTTTCACTTGAAAAACTTCTGGCAAGACAAGGCAATTTCTGTGGAAAAAACGATTCGTCTTAAATGGGACTTAGCTGCTGCATCTCCGCCTCGCAGGTTTAATATGGTTGATGCTTGGCACCATAGTTCCAAATTTACCCGCCAATTCATGTGGGGTTGGGGAGAAAATCTTGGTTCCGAACTTTAGCAACAAAAATGATCTATCAAAGGCCAGATTCGGTCTCTTGATGAGGCATATGACTTCTTGGTTCTTACCTCTAAAGAATGGCTTCGACGATACACTCTATAGAACTAACTTACAGAAATCTTTATGAGTGAGGAGATTCTCTCGCGTCAAAGAAGTTGCCAGAATTGGATCCTAAAGGAGGACTCATATATGGCATGCTTGACCCCATGCCTTTGGGAGAGTAATATCACGTTGGTGGAGGCCACAAACATCTCCACCCATATATACTCTTTAGCGGTTAACTCCTGTCTAGAGGGGGCCAATGTCACCATGGAAGAGAATGAGGAGCTTACCCTCCCATTCTTACTTGATGACAAGAAAGCCGGCAAGTTTGCCTCAAAAGACAAAGGTATATATGATATACATGTTATTGATGTTTTCCTTATAAGCACCAGGAGAAACACCTGGGTATTTGATACCGGTTATGCTGCTCATATTTGTAACTTCCAGCAGGAGCTACAGAATAAGCGGTTCCTGGGGAAGGACGAAGTGACGATGCGCGTCGGCAACGGATCGAAGGTCGATGTCAAGGCCATCGGCGATTTGTCTCTATGTTTTCCTTTGGGATTAATATTAGTTTTGAATAAGTGCTATTTTGTACCCGCCTTGTGCATGAATATTCTGAGTGGATCTTGCTTATTGCAAGATCGTTATTCATTTAAATCCAGAACAAGTGGTTGTTCTATTTTTATGAATGATGTCTTTTATGTTCATGCGCGTGTATGCAAGGGTTTATTCTTACTAGATCTTGATGACAGTACTCACATCCATAACATTGATGCCAAATGAAGCAAGCATGATAACGATAATACCATGTATATATGGCATTGCTGTCTTGGTCATATTGGCATAAAGCGCACACACAAGCTTCATTCTGATGGATTTCTTAGATCACTAGAGTTTGAATCTCTTGATACAAGCGAGTCTTGTCTCATGGGAAGGATGACCAGGACACCTTTCTCCAGTAATATGTAGCGGGCAATAGACCTGTTGGGAATAATACATACTGATTTATGTGGTCCGATGAGTGTCTTAACACGCAATGGATATCGTTATTTTGTTACCTTTACTGATGATTTGACACTACTAGAGAAAAGGCTATAGAAGACATGCTTATGCGAGACACATTTAGACCATATGCGCCTCCTATAAAATAGGCGAGGCACACTCCTTCTCCATGCGCCTCTAGTATGAAAATAGACGAGGCGCATATGATAAAAATGCGCCTCCTATAATCCCTGTACGGACTAAATCTAGCAGCCCCATATTATGCGAGGCGCATTCTAGTCATATGCGCCTCCTAAATATCAGATAGGCGAGGCGCATATGGGCAGAATGCGCCTCGCATAATCTGTGTGGGCCCGCGTGTTGGTAGGTGCACGAATATGCGAGGCGCATATGGTTATATGCGCCTCCTATATTTGATAATATGCAAGGCGCATATGGTCATATGCGCCTCAAGTAACTCCTGTGGGCCCGGGCGGAGGTAGGTGGCCGCATAGGCGAGGCGCATATTGCTATATGCGCCTCCTATAGTTTGAATTATAGGAGGCGCATATTGTGCAATATGCGCCTCCTATAACCTGACACCACTTTTTTCCAGCTTTTTGCACATGGAGCCAACTACCACCCCACTCACTTGTGTTGTGGTGCTACTTTTTGTGCAGGGATTTCATTTGAGATGCCAATGTTTCGCCGAAATGTCGATTTATTTCTTTTCCGGCGAATTTCTGGCAAAAGGAACATTATCGGAATGGACGGAGTCGCCAACGAGCAAGACTTTGACCAGAACGGCGACCCGAAGATAGAAGACGGGTATGGCAACCAAACACCGTACACCATAACCCTACCTAAGAAAGGACTTCCGTTCAAGAGAAGTAGTGAAGACGTCCTGGACCTAACCTATGCAACCGCGACAAAGAAGGGAAAGAATACGACCATTGTCAAGAAACGCTAGCGCGCTCCGACCATTGTCAAGAACCGTCATGTGTGTGGCCTACTATTATGTATCAAAACATTCTTAATTTTCATTATGTGTGTGTTATAATAATATTGCATTGAGAATATTATGTATCGACAAGACACATTCATTGAGAATACTCACTTTTGTTGTTTTAGCAATATTTGAATATTTAAAATATTTGTAGTATATTTTATAGTTCATATTATGTTTGGACAATGCTTTTACATGAAAAATGGCCTTTAAAAAAAATTTCCAAAAAATTGTCAACCGCGACAAAGAAGGGAAAGAATACGACCATTGTCAAGAAACGCTAGCGCGCTCCGACCATTGTCAAGAACCGTCATGTGTGTGGCCTACTATTATGTATCAAAACATTCTTAATTTTCATTATGTGTGTGTTATAATAATATTGCATTGAGAATATTATGTATCGACAAGACACATTCATTGAGAATACTCACTTTTGTTGTTTTAGCAATATTTGAATATTTAAAATATTTGTAGTATATTTTATAGTTCATATTATGTTTGGACAATGCTTTTACATGAAAAATGGCCTTTAAAAAAAATTTCCAAAAAATTGTTAACCTTAGGATTCGAACCTGGGTGACCAGTGAAATAGGACAAGCCATGTTACCACTAGGCTGCAGTGTGTTTGTTGACAGAAACTTGCGCACTTCCCTATTTGTCTAGGATTGCATATTATACGAGGCGCATTTAGCCCAGATGCGCCTCGCGTAATTTTATACGAGGCGCACTTTACGATATGCGCCTTGCATAATCCGGTATAGATCAAAACACACAGCTAGTACACGACCTTTTTCACATCTCACGCACACGCGCCGTATCACATCTCACAGATAGAAGCCGTCGCCGCCGCCGTCTGCGCTCGCAGCGCCCTTCCTGCCGCCGACCGTCCGCGCCCGGAGCAGCCCGCCGTCCGCGCCCGGAGCAGCCCGCCGTCCGCGCCCGGAGCAGCCCGCCCGCCGGACCTGCAACCTCACCTCCGTCCTCGCCCGCCGGACCTGTAGCTCACGCAGAGCGACGCCAACAACGGCGGCGGCTTCTCGGTGCCGCGCTCCTGCGCCGACCTCGTCTTCCCGCCGCTCAACTTCCATCTATATTAGTTTCTAGAAAACTGATTAAAGTCTGCTCTTTGATAAGAAACAACTGTGTGTAAATTTATGCAATTTAACACACATCTTTTATGACAACATATCTATCACTTTTATTATATGACGGGCGCGGCAACGCGCGCCATCATGGTCTAGTATTACCTGTAACTATTTGTCTATGCCCTACTTCCTGTGGTTTGCTTTCTTTGTCTTTCTTCGAAATGCCGATGATTAGAACGTGTTGTGATATCATGTGTATGACTATGCCGCTGTTCGATCTGGTGTGCCAAGTAGACTAGTAATTTGGGCGTATACTCTACTTGCCGCATGAGATCGAACAGCGAGCATTGTTATTTCCGTGCCCAATCTAAGTATGAGGCACTAATCCAAGTCATTCTTGGTTTGTTTTTTTGGTCTTTCTTCGAAATGCCGATGATTATAACCTGATTTCTTACATCTTGTTGCACCCATATATATATGCATGATTCTATCTTGTGAACTGCTATTGCTTTCCACTGACACAACTTCTCGGGCAACAACTACCTAGGCTACGAGAGTAGAGAGGTGGCGGAAGAGAAGTGGAGGAGGCATAGAAGGAAGAAGTGGAGGAACTTCCTCGTGATCACCACCTTGTTGCTCTTCATGGTAGGTTATGTGCTCTACTTCATCTAGCTAGAGCTCCTTCGTCGGAGTTGTAATGTGGTTGTGAACTTGTAATCGGAGGTGTGATCTTGTGGCACAAACACTTGGTGTTGTGTGAAAACTTGACACTTGTTGATTCTACTTGATGTATGAACTCGTATGTCGCGATTGATGTGCAATGTATTGTATTCATGTTGGTTCTATTATGCTTTGGCAAATTGCAAGTTTCTGAAAAATTCTGTGCTCTTTATACTGTATTCTGGACTATATTGTATATTTGAATATCTGTATATTATTATTTATAGTGGTCTGTAAAACTTGAATTTCGAAAATATTACCGGAGGCGCATATAGGACAATATAGGAGGCGCATATACTATAAATATACGAGGCGCATACGAGGCGTATATCGATATGCGCCTCCTATATATGAAGTATAGGAGGCGCATATAATATGCGCCTCGCATAAAAAATAGCCGAGGCTCAAAGGTAGAGGCGCATATGATATGCGCCTCGCATAAGCTTTTAGGTGCGCCTCGCATAAGCTTTTCTCTAGTAGTGTGAGTAGATATGGGTATATCTACTTGATGAAGCATAAATTTAAAACCTTTGAAAAGTTCAAGGAATTTCAGAAAGAGGTAGAGAATCAACTCAACAAGAAGATTAAGCACCTCCGATCAGATCGGGGAAGCGAATACTTGAGTTATGAGTTTGGCATGCACTTAAGGAACTGTGGTATAGTACCACAGCTTACGCCAGCCAGAACACCACAACGTAATTGTGTGTCGGAATGACGTAACCGCACTCTATTGGATAGTGTTCGGTCCATTATGTCTTTGACTGATTTGTCTGTGTCGTTTTGGGGTTATGCATTAGAAACCGCTGATACGTCTCAAACATATCTATAATTTTTGATGCTCCATGCTTGTTTGGTACCACTTACATTATCTTTTGTCTACACTTTGTGGTATTTTTATGCATTTTCTGGAACTAACCTATTAACAAGATGCCACAGTGCCGGTTTCTGCTTTCTGCTGTTTTTGGTTTCAGAAAAGCTAGTAAATAAGTATTCTCAGAATTGGACGAAACAAAAGCCGAACCTCCTATTTTTCAGAGGCGAAGACGGAGTCCAGAGGCCAGAGGGAGGCGCACCCTAGGGCGGCCACACCAGGCCCAGGCGCGGCCAGGGGGCATGCCGCCCTATGGTGTGGCCCCAGGACCTCAACCGACCTTTCCACTTCGTGTATATAAACCCCCTGAGGCAGAAACCCTAAGTCCCCGATCAGAAATCCATGAAAAAGCCGTAGCCGCCGCCACCTCCATCCCTAGATCGGGGGGATATGAAGCTCTTCCTTGCACCCTGTCGGAGAGGGGAGATCATCCCGGAGGCCTTCTTCATCACCATGCCAGCCTCCGGAGTGATGCGTGAGTAGTTCATCCTTGGACTACGGGTCCATGCAGTAGCTAGATGGTTGTTTCTCCTCTTTTGTGCTATCATGTTTAGATCTTGTGAGCTGCCTACCATGATCAAGATCATCTATTTGTCAATTGCCCCGCTGTAATTTGTTCACCCAGCATGTTATTTATCTTATGGAGAAACACCTCTAGTGAACTATGGACCCTGGTCCAATTCCTTTCCATTGATATTCCATCTATTGTTTACTGTTTACTTTCTACAATTACTTTCAAGCAATTACTATCTTCCACACTATACGTTCAATCCTTTGTTTTCAGCAAAACCAGTGAGCTTGACAACCTCACTCTAAGTTGGGGCAAAGTATTGTGGTTGTGTTGTGTAGGTTCCACGTTGCTAGCAGCACCTTGGGATATGTTTCCTTTCTCCTACTGGTTCGATAACCTTGGTTTCATAACTGAGGGGAACTTGCTGTTGTGCTCATCATACCTTCCTCTTGGGGTTCCCAACAAGCTCTACATCATCTGAGCCATCAACCGTTGCTTTTATTCTAAACAGAGCACCATCCAAATCCGTGGAGACAAACCCATATGAGATATGGCATGGAAAGAAGCCAAAGTTGTCGTTCTTGAAAGTTTGGGGATGTGAGGCTTACATTAAGAAACTATAGCCTGAAAAACTTGAACCTAAATCGGAAAGTGCATCCTTGTAGGATACCCAAAGGAGACTATTGGGTACACCTTCTACAACAAAGACGAGGGCAAAAGGTTGGTCTCTAAGGACGGCGTCTTTCTAGAGAAAGAGTTTCTCGTGAAAGGAGTTAGTGGAAGAAAGATAGAGCTAGATGAGATCGTTGACCCTTCTCTCCAAGTACCGAGTGGCGCAACAGAAACTGTTCTAGAACCGCCCTCTATAGTGAAAATAGAAACGAATGATACAAATCATAACATCGAATCTCCTACGGTTCGGAGATCTATAAGGGCGCGTGCTTTTCCAGATTGTACAGTAGCCTTGTGATGGCAGTCTTGTTAGATGAACAAGAGGAACCTAAAACCTATAGATAAGAAATGGAGAGTGATGACTCCGAGAAATGGCTACAAGCCATGAAACCCGTGATAGGATCCATGCATGAGAACCAAGTATGGAACTTGGTGGATCTCCCTGAAGGTCGAAAGGCCGTAGAGAACAAATGGATCTTTAAGAAGAAGACGAATGCTGATGGAAATGTGATTGTCCATAAGTCAAGACTTGCCGCAAAGGGTTTTCGACAAGTGGAAGGAATTGACTATAGCGAGACATTTTCTCATGTGGCAATGTTGAAATTTGTCCAGATTTTACTAGAAATTCCTGCATATTATAATTATGAAATATGGCAGATGGATGTAAAGACCGATCACATTTATGAAGAATTGTATATGATACATCCTAAGGGGTTTGTCTATCCTAAGGATGCTGGAAAGGTATGCAAGCTTGAGAGTTCCATTTATGGACTAAAGAAAGCATCTAGGAGTTGGAACAAGCGATTTGATCAAGTAATCAAGAGTTTTGTATTTGTCCAAAATAATCAAGAGGCTTGTGTTTACAATAAAGTGATTGGGAGATCGGTGGCATTCCTAGTAGTGTATGTGGATGACATACTACTGATTGGGAATGATGTAGATTTATTAGGGAGCATAAAAGAATATCTGAGTAGTCAGTTTTCCATGAAGGATTGATGTTTCTCAGTTGACTGTAGAGCCTCGTTGGGAGACCCCAAGAGCAAGGCATGAGGAGAACAGCAGCAAGTTTTCCCTCAGTTATGAAACCAAGGTTATCGAACCAGTAGGAGCAAGGAAACAACTCCAAGGTGTTGCTAACAACTTGGAACCTGCACAAACACAAACTCAAAACTTTGCCCCAACTTATAGTGAGGTTGCCAATCTCACTGGTTTGCTGAAAACAAATGATTAAACGTATAGGGTGGAAGATAGTGATTTCTTGCATAAAGTAAAAGGTAACAATAGATGTTTTAACAATGATAAAGATTGGACTGGGGTCCACAGTTCACTAGAGGTGTTCTCCTTAAGATAGATAACATGTTTGGTGAACAAATTACAACGTGGCAATTAATCGATTGGGAAAGCATAACAATGCATATACTAGACATCTTGACTCCTATGAGATTTTATTGGGCATTACAACATAATACATAGACCTTAATCGAACTACATCTATGACTAATAATCCACCTTCAGTTTATCATCCAAACCCCTTCCGGTATTAAGTTGCAAGCAACCGATAATTGCATTAAGCAATGTGTGTAAAGTAAACAATGAAATTATTCCATGAAAAAAAGATTATTGTTTTCTCCCTAGTAGTGATGACCCACAAGTATAGGGGGTGTATCGTAGTACTTTCGATATATAGGAGTGTCGATCCCAACGAGGAGCAGAAGGTGCTGAAGAGTGGTATGGAGCAGGAAATCCCTGTAAATACTTAGCAACCGGATTTTTAGTGGTTTTCTGACAAGGCAACAAAACAAAGAGAAAGTAACAGAAGTAACGAACAAACGGAGCAAGTGGACCAATCCTTTCTTAGCAAAGGACAAGCCGGTGGAAATACTTATAAGGAACAAACGTTCTTGGGGACACATGGGAATTCTGTCAAGTGCTTTTACTTCAAATAGTTGAGTACTCTTCTTTGGTGTTCGTAAGTGTTGTGTGGGTGAACCTGTGCTAACATACCGCCCTTCCTAGGAATAATACATACTTGTGATTAAACCCCCTGCAAACATCTGTAACTACAAGAAAGTAATTAAGATATAAATCTAACCACAACCTTAAACTCTGAGATCCTACACTCCCTTGTGCAAAGGTGTCCTAACGGGGGTTCATGTTTCTGTCACTCCGGCAACCCCACAATTAGTAGCCAAATACACAATGCATCCCCCTAGGCCCATAAATGGTGAAGTGTCATGTAGTCGACGTTCACATGACACCACTAGAAGAATAGCACCACAACTTAAATACTAAACCATTGAATAATAACTCATCACAGATTCACTACTAACAACATGACTTCTCCCATGTCCTCAAGAACACAACGAACTACTCACAAGACATCATATGGATCAAGATCAAAAATGATATGATAATGGATAACAATCTGAACATAAAAAATAATTCAACGGTTCCACTCACAAGCATCAACTACAATAGTAATTAACACTAGGAAAGTTTCCCCTAAGAACTAAAGCAATATCCAACACAATTGTTACAGCGGGACGGAGTGGTGATGATGGTGCTGGTGGAGATGATGGTGTGGATGATGATGATCCCGATGAAGCCTAGCTTGATGATGGTGTTGATGGCGACGGTCTCCCCTCTCCGGGAAGGAATTCCCCCAGCAGAAATCTGTCTGCCGGAGAGATCTTTCTCTCTCGGTGTTTTCCGCCCCCCGGTGGCGGCGGAAATCTATTTGTGGCCACTCTCTCAGCCTTAGGTTTTCAAAGGGAAGATATAGGCGAAGGGGGAGAGTCGGAGGCCGGGCAGGTGGGCCACACCTACCCTAGGCACGGCCTCAGGTGGGCCCGCGCCTAGGGGTGTGGGCCCCCTACATCCCCCCTTCGCTCGTCCTTCTGTCTTCCTTAGTCCTTAGGTAAAATAATATGTTTCCATATTTTTCTGGTATTTTTCTGATCTTCACGAAATTGCACTGAAACGCCTTCTTTTCCATCAGAATCCAGACTCCGGTTGTCCATCCTCCACGAAACATCCAACATGCATAAACAGATGAAAAGCCATAAGTAATACCTCATAATAAGACAAATATCAATGAATAAAGGTAAATTATGATATAGAATGGTGATGCAAATTGGCGTATCAACTCCGCCAAGCTTATACTTCGCTTGTCCCCAAGCGAATACTGAGCTTAGTAAACATGTCCATAGGTTTATGGAGTGAAGTGTCGATAAAAGAATACGAACAAGAAGCATCACACTTACTATTACACAACTCATAGAAGAGAGCAACTCACCATTATATAACTTAGCTTGCAACCAAGTACAGCAGTAACAATAGAGATGCATAAATATAAATCATAATTGGAATTGGCAAACTTGTTCTTGGTCAGACAGTTTCACAAAATATTTTATAGAAGTTTCAAAACAGGAACACTCTTTGCTCAAAAAGGTTTTTCACAAGTGAAGGCTTTCAAAGTAATACTCAATACATAAGAGTTTTGTGCAAACAAGGAAGATAAAGAACATGATTGAATAAATCACCATATGAATGCTTGAAACACAACAACTCAAATGCTTGCTGGAGATAGAGGGGAAGTAGGTTTACTGACTCAACTTGGAAGTGGGAGAAAGGTCCCTTCTTAGAGGGAAGCAGGGATTACAAGTCATAAAGAGCTTCCAAATATTATGGTACTTACTAGATTTGAGCCCTCATTGCCCCTATCATAAGCATCTTGAGATGATTAAGGTTAAAGTGAACAAAGATGGAGTATATGCTTGATGAAATATAAGTTGGCAATCTCATGTCCCTTGAATATGAGGGCCACTCCTCATGCTACTCAACTTTGGGCCCAAGCAAGTTCTTGTCATTGTAAGTACTTGCATATCATTGAGAACTGCCAACGGGGTACCCCTTGCACATGGTACATGATCTTTCCCATAACCAAAATGACAAGGCAAGCAAACAATGAGCATCTCAGCGATCTTTTTATTTACTATGTGTATAGTTTTTTATTGAGTATGCTTCACAGAATGCTCACTATGGTGGTGCTTCAAGTTTCTACCATGATTAGGCATGGCTTAGGCTGGCGTCCCAGGCGTTTCTCTAACACAAAATACAGACTCCATGGACTTACAAGTCCCCTCTTTATTTCACACCGTTGACATCCATAGACAAAAGAGCACGATATCAATGATGTACAGAGTATAAGTGCTATGTTGAAAATGTTCCCCGTGACAACACGGTTTTGCTAATTCCAACGTATAGATGCAAGCATATATAACTTTGATGTCCACAATGGTTCAAGTCTATTAGGGGCAAGTAAATAAAGTGTGCCATCAAGTTCGTGAGAGCTTTACTAACTAGTTTTCACATAACAAAATACTTTTTAATTCGATAGGTAGATGAGGCTTGAGAATTTGCTAGGAATAGCAATAGCTACTAGGTAGATATGGTGGACACAAGTGGCAAAAGTTTTTGGCTCAAAGGGATTTGGAAACATGAGAAGTATGCCTTCTCAAAACAGGTTTTTGGCTAGCAAGGATGGGTAGCAAGCAAGAGAGTTGAAAGAAACAAGCAAACATACAAGTAATAAAGACAAACATGCAATCTTCCTTGAAGACACAAAAGATCTTAAATAAAGAATACTAAGCTTATGAGCCAACAAGAAAGAAAACAAATGATACCAAATACCTGTAAGATTTTTCTTTCTCTTTTTCTTTCAAACCTCAAAAATTGTTGCTACTGACCAGAACTCGGTTTGCCAAAACCAATTTAGATCCACTTGATGCTCCCAAAGTGGTGCCAATACTGATCAACAAGATCCATCATATAATAGAGATTGCAAACTAAAATAAGAAGTGCAAAAAGTAAAAGATGAGACTTCTCATTAATATTAAATAAAGGCACTCACACCAAGGGATACATAGATAATCAACTAAAGGAGAGATACTTCCACATGCAAACCAAACTATAAGATAAATTCTCTACCACAGATATGAATCCACTAAAAAGGTAAAATATGAAAGATAATGGTGGTGATACCGCGGCACTCCCCCAAGCTTGGAACAAGCCAAGGGAATGCCAAACCTGATGACGAATTACTCCTTTGGTGGTGGTGGTGTTCTCTTGTCATGGGTCAGGAAATCTTCCAGCATCTTACGAAGCCTGTTATTTTCTGAAGCATATCCACCTTCATCCTCAAAGCACGATACTTATCACAAAACTCATTGGTGGTTCGAAGGGCTTCCACTGCCTCAGGGCAGTATCTGAGTTTTGGACCGAAGGCTACAATTCCCTGCATGTGATGAGAAAAAACATCCGTAGTGTTAATTTCTCCTACAAAAGTAGGTTTCCTTCCCCTTGTTCCCGCGATGGTTTGTTCTTCCAACTCTATCTCCACGGACTTCTTGCCTTTGTCGTTGGCGGAGGCCATGGTGCCCTGAACTTGAGAATATTTCCTGACAGAAACAGATTGAAACGAAAACACTATGAGAACACGATGCACGAACCTCGGGGAACCCGGGGGTTATATATTATGAAGTTTCAATGCATAAGGAAGGTTTTGACACGGAAACGAAGCGGAGACGGAGTTCTAGGGGAGGACACCCCCCTTAGGCGCAGCCAGGCTGGGCCCGCGCCTGGGGTGAGTTTGTCCACCCCGGGCTCCGTTTCCTCTTTATTTTCGTCTCGTAACTTCCCTTATGTATTAAAAACACCAAAAATATAAAAAGATTGGGGTTTCACGAACCTTCTGTTTTCACCACTTTTACCTATTCAAAGACGAACTCTGTAGACTCTTTTTCTCTTTCTCCTGAGAATTTCCTTCATACAAAACCTTTGCACAAACTCAATGACAAAATTAGTATAATCAAAAACAATAAACCTTTGGTACACACTTCAACTGAAAATCCAACACAACAAAATCTTCAATAAGAGGCAAATGCAAATGGTGGCAGAAATCTGTCAAAACTGACCAGCAGGTAAAGATTGATTTTTTCAAAGACCTTCTGTTGCTCAAATCAAAAAGTGTAGAACTAATGAAAGTTTGGTAACAACCTGGAGAACAAGATCAGAAAAATGCAGCTCCATATGAAGTACTGAGCTCCCTCACCATTTTTTACAATACAGCACAAAAATCTGTCCTAGGACAGCCACTTTTCACAACTCCTCTACTTCACAAAAGTAGTTGAACTTGACACAAAAATCAAAACAAAAAGGATAGGGAGCGGTTATTGCTGAGGTAATAACTTCCAAGACACGACAAAACTCTTGGGCTATCTCCCAACAAGTACTTTTCTTTAATGCCTTTAAGTTAGGCTTGAAACTTTCAAAGATGCTCACATAGGATATATATATTTGAAGTGAAAGAGCGCATCAAGAAGCAGTTAACCAACACACTTGAGTCTAAGCCACTTACTATGCATGGGATTATCATGAGAAAACAAATTGTTGAAACAAAAAGTCACTAGTATAGGAAGACAAAATAGATGCAACTTTAGAGCTTTCAACATAAAATGGGGAAACTTAACATCATTGAGATGCATAAAACCATGTTTCCCTCTCTCATAATAACTTTCAGTACAACTTTGAATAAAGTTTACAATATAACTATCACTGGAAACAACTTTATCATCAGAATAAGCATACTTACAATCATCAAAAAGAGGTCTTTATTAGGCAACTAGTATCAGTCATAGACTGGATCAATAGAAGCAAGTTGTTCCATCCTGAAATCTTTATTAGGCAAGCTATTTTCACAAGGATCTTTAGCAAATTTGGAAAAGTTAAACTCATAAGAATATCCATCAAACTTAGTTAAAACTTTTTCCTTCTTACAATCAATAATAGCTCCACAAGTGTTCAAGAAAGGTCTACCAAAAATGATAGGACAAGTTTTGCTAGCCGCTGAATTAAGCACTAGAAAATCAGCAGGATATTTAATCTTACCACAGAGAACCTACACATCTCTTACAATGCCAATGGGGCAAATGGTTTCCTTATTATAAAGGTGGATAACCACATCAATGTCCTCAAGCTCACAAGGACTAATCTCATGCATAATTTCCATGTAAATCTCATAAGGAATAGCACTAGAACTAGCACCAATATCAAATAAACCATAGTAGCAATGATCACCAATTTTAACAGAAAGCACAGGAACACTAGCTTTTCTAGCCTTACTAGGATGAGAGATAATATTAGAAGCATCTTCACAGAAGACAATGTGCTCATCCTCTATATTTCTAGTGACAGTGTCTTTCACAATAGATACCACAAGTTCAACACTCAATTGCTTACCAGTCTCCACAATTTTCTTTGTACCTTTGTTATTTGCACTAATAATCATAGAATACTACTTTACCTTAGCTGGGAAAGGCATTTTCTCAACATGAGGTTCAGGCAAAATATGATTAGTAGTACAAACTTGAGTACTTCTAACGGGAACATGATTAACAACATCTTTATAAGGAGCATGGTACTTATTCCACTTCTTCTTGGGAATTTCTATGTAGGAGGCAAAGGCCTTAAAACAGTTGGAAATACTTTGGTAATCAAGACCAAACTCATTTCTAATATCATGGAAGTCATCAGTTCCCATAAAAGATTTAATGCATTCATAATCATAGTTGATACCTGACTTTCTTCCTTTATCATTCTCCCAAGCTTCAGTGTTATCTTGAATACGGACTAAGAGATCCCATTTAGCTTCTTCCTTCATACGTGTGAATGATCCAGCACAAGAAGCATCTAGTAAATCTTTATCATGAAGAGAAAGCCTAGCATAAAAGTTATTGAGAATAATATTGTTAGGGAGTTCATGAATAGGAAATTTAATCATTAGTAACTTCAATCTCCCCCAAGCTTGAGCTGTACTTTCTCCATCAAGAGGCCAAAAGTTATATATAAGATTTCTATCCTTATGGATCTCACTAGGAGGATAAAATTTAGAGTAAAAGAGAGATGACATCTCCTCAATTCCATGGACTGTCCATTCTTCAGCAACTTATACCATTCTTCAGCTCTCCCTTTCAAGGATATGGAGAGTAGCTTCTTCTTCACCTGTTCAGTTGTGATACCTGCACACTTAAACAACCCGCATAATTCATTGATAAAAATCAAGTGATCACCGGGATGGACAGTTCCATCCCCAAAATAATAATTATCCATAACACGATTAACAATACTTGTAGGTATCTTAAAAGGATCTATATCAATAGGTGGTGGTTCATCTACTGCCCTAGCAGTGGTAGTAGATTTCCCAAACAGAAAACCAAGTGGGTTATCCATATTGGAAATAAAGTAACAAGCAGTAACAAGGGCAATACTCATAGTGAAAGTTTCCCTTACCAGTTCCACTCTTCAATAGCGCTTCACTCCCCGGCAACGGCGCCAGAAAATAGTATTTATGACCCACAAGTATAGGGGGTATATCGTAGTACTTTAGATAAATAGGAGTGTCGATCCCAACGAGGAGCAGAAGGTGCTGAACAGTGGTATGGAGCAGGAAATCCCTGTAAATACTTAGCAAATGTATTTTTAGTGGTTTTCTGACAAGGCAACAAAACAAAGAGCAAGTAACAGAAGTAACGAACAAACGGAGCAAGTGGCCCAATCCTTTCTTAGCAAAGGACAAGCCGGTGGAAATACTTATAAGGAACAAACGTTCTCGGGGACACATGGGAATTCTGTTAAGTGCTTTTGCTTCAAATAGGTGAGTACTCTTCTTTGGTGTTCGTAAGTGTTGTGTGGGTGAACCTGTGCTAACGTACCACCCTTCCTAGGAATAATACATACTTGTGATTAAACCCCCTGCAAACATCCGTAACTACAGGAAAGTAATTAAGATATAAATCTAACCACAACCTTAAACTCTGAGATCCTACACTCCCTTGTGCAAAGGTGTCCTAACAGGGGTTTAGGTTTTTGTCACTCCGGCAACCCCACAATTAGTAGCCAAATACATAATGCATCCCCTAGGCCCATAAATGGTGAAGTGTCATGTAGTCGACGTTCACATGACACGACTAGAAGAATATCACCACAACTTAAATACTAAACCATTGAATAATAACTCGTCACAGATTCACTAGTAACAACATGACTTCTCCCATGTCCTCAAGAACACAACGAACTACTCACAAGACATCATATGGATCAAGATCAAAGATGATATGATAATGGATAACAATCTGAACATAAACAATAATCCAATGGTTCCACTCACAAGCATCAACTACAATAGTAATTAACACCGGGAAAGTTTCCCCTAAGAACTAAAGCAATATCCAACACAATTGTTATAGAGGGACGGAGTGGTGATGATGGTGCTGGTGGAGATGATGGTGTGGATGATGATGATCTCGATGAAGCCTAGCTTGATGATGGTGTTGATGGCGACGGTCTCCCCTCTCCGGGAAGGAATTCCCCCAACAGAAATCTGTCTACCGGAGAGATCTTTCTCTCTCGGTGTTTTCCGCCCCTAGAGGCGGCTGAAATCTATCTGTGGTTACTCTCTCAGCCTTAGCGTTTTGAAGGGAAGATATAGGCGAAGGGGGAGAGTCGGAGGCCGGGCAGGTGGGCCACACCTGCCCTAGGCGCGGCCTCAGGTGGGCCCGCGCCTAGGGGTGTGGGCCCCCTGCAGCCCCCCTTCGCTCCTCCTTCTGGCTTCCTTCGTCCTCAGGTAAAATAATATGTTTCCATATTATTCTGGTATTTTTCTGATCTTCATGAAATTGCACCGAAACGCCTTCTTTTCCATCAGAATCCAGACTCCGGCAGTCCATCCTCCAAGAATCATCCAAGATGCATAAACAGATGAAAATCCATAAGTAATACCTCATAATAAGACAAATATCAATGAATAGAGGTAAATTATGATATAGAATGGTGATGTAAATTGGGCGTATCAAGTAGCAACAGCACATCTACAACCTTAGAGATTTCTGTCACTTCCCCAGATTACTAGAGGCATGAACCTACTATCGAGCATGAATACTCCCTCTTGGAGTTGCAAGCATCTACTTGGCCAAGATAGCTACTAACAACGGAGAGCATGCTAGATCACAAATAACATAGACATGATAGAATCAATAATCAATCTGACATAGTATCTCAATATCCATCGGATCCCCGCAAACACAACCTGTATGATTACAAATAGATGATCTTGATCATGTACGGAGCTCATAAGATCTAAACATGATAGCACAAAGGAGGAGAAACAACCATCTATCTACTGTAGGGACCCCTAGTCCAAGGGTGAACTACTCACGCATCACTCTAGAGGCTGGCATGGTGACGAAGAAGGCCTCCGGGATGATCTCTCCCCTCCGACAGGGTGCCGGGAAGAGCTTCAGATCCCCCGATCTAGGGATGGAGATGGCGTCCGCTACAGACTGTTTCATGGAGATCTGATCGGGTGCTTAGGGTTTTTCCCTTGGGAGACTTTTATAGGAGAAGGGGCAAGGCAGGGGGCCGCACGAGGGGTCCACACTTAGGGCTGGCGCGCCCCCTCTAGTCGCGCCGTCCTAGGGTGTGGTCGCCTCGTGGCGCCACTTCTTTTTCCCTCCGGACTCTGTGTTCCTTCTGGTAAAATATTGGCTTTGGCTTTTGTCCGGTCCAATTCCGAGAATATTTCCTTTCTAGCTTTTCTGAAACCAAAAAACAACAGAAAACAGGCAACTGACACTGCGGCATCTTGTTAATAGGTTAGTTCCAGAAAATGTATAAAAGTACCTCAAAGTGTAGACAAAACATAGCAAAGTTGATACTAAACAAGCATGGAGCATAAAAATTATAGATACGTTTACGACGTATCAAGCATCCCCAAGCTTAACTCCTGCTCGTCCTCGAGTAGGTAAGTGATAAAAATAATAATTTTTGAGGTGACATGCACCATCACAATATTGATCAAAATATTGGTAAAACATTGATAGCTGGGATCAAAGTACTCTAAACATGAGCATGAAATATGAAGTTCTAACAATAAGACATAGCAACTAAGTGGTAGCATGAAAAGGTACAAACAAAGATCATGAATAACAGTGCATTGGGAGACATTTGTTTGTTTCACATATAGAAAACATAGCTTAGTGGTATTCAGCTTGTCCCTCATGGAATAGCAAAACATAAATGCATAGGACACCTTCAAAGTTCATAAGGGTGACTAGATACAAATAGTTCAAGAATAAGCAATATCAACATTATGAATCAATCAATAAGTTTTGGGACAATGCACACATAACTAAGAATGACAACTATGCTATCTTAATTGGTGCATAAATATAGAAGGTGGAGACTCAACATAAAAGTAAAAGAAAGGCCCTTCATAGAGGGAAGCAGGGATTTCAAGTTTCATAAAGAGCTTCCAAAAATTATGGTACTTATTAGCTTTCAGCTCTCATTGCCCCTATCATAAGCATCTTGAATTGGTTAAGGTGAAAGTGAAACAAACATGGAGTATATCCTTGACAAATCTTAAATTGGCAATCTCATGTCCCTTGAGTACGAGGGTCTTTCCTCATGCTACTCAAATTTAGTCACAAGCAAGTTCTTATCATTGTAAGTATATGGATATCATAGAGTACCGCCAATGGGGTACCCTTGCCCCATGATATAGGAGCTATCCCATATCAAAATGACAAGCCAACATACAATGAGCATCTTAGCGATCTTTTTATTTGCTATTTGCATAGGTTTTTATTGAGGATGCTTCACAGATTGCTTGCTATTGTTATGCTGCAAGTTTCCACCATGATTAGGCATGGCTTAGGCTAGCTGCCCAGGCGTTTCTCTAACACATATACATAACTCCATGGACTTACAAGATCCCCTTTTATTTCACACCACCGACATCCATAAACAAAAGATCATGATATCAACTTGGTAATATGTACAACATGGTTCTGCTAATTCGCAACTTATAAGTGCAAGAATATAAAACATAGATGACACAACGGTTCAAGTTTATTAGGTGTAAGAAATAAAGTGTGACATCAAGTTTGTGAGAGCTTTAATCACTAATTTTCACATAACAAAGTAACTTTTTAATTGGAAGATAGATAAAAACATAAATATACTTGGAATGGTGTAACACACCATACATAGGAATTTATAGTGGACTCTTTGGAATAACTTAGTTTCTTGGGAGTTGGATGCATGAGTAGAGCTTACTCAGTACAAGTGGAGGCTAGCAAAATACTGGGAGCGACGAACTAAGAGAGCAATAATGGCCATAATCATGCAGAGCGACAAAACATTATCAACTAAAGCATAAAGTGGTATCACAAGTCAAAAACTAAATGATCATAGAGGGTGGTGAATCGTTCATAGTCTTAACATGGTGTAAGCATGTGCCAAGTCAACCCAAATAAAGCATCAAAAGAGAATACCACAATATTATGCTTTTGTTTGCTAAAACAACGCATGATTCTTTCAAGGCACATTAAGAAATCTCAATTGTTTGGAACAATTCATGCTACAACAATAATCACTAAGCATAAGGTCAAAGCAACATGTAGCATGACATGATAAATTCTAAACCACAGTCAAAACAATGCTCCTTTTGTACCACTAATAGCATAAAACTTTCTACTCTTTTCCAACACCAATCAACTTATTTGAAACAAAACATGCGAACACGGGGGTCCAACTAATTTATTCAAGAAAACCAAACTAAAGAAAACCAAAATGAAAACTAAGACGCTCCAAGAACAACACAACTATGCATGAAACAATAAAAATGAAGTGTTTTGCAAGAAAGCCTGAGATTTTTATTGATGAAGAAGGGGATACCTTGGGCATACCCAAGCTTTGACGCTTGTACTTCTTAAATATTTCTTGGGGGTGACATGGTTGGCATCCCCAAGCTTTACCTTTTATCCATTCTTCATCTCATCACATCATTCTTCCCCTACACTTGAAAATTTTCCTTCATACAAAACCTCACACAATCTTCATTAGCAACATTAGTGTATTAAAGATAATAACAATTTGGGTTTAGTTCCGACACAAGAAAAACTTCCATTAAAACACAAGATACTGTAGAAATTCCTTGTAGAAGCTCATGTGATCAAAGAGAACCCAAAAAAACAGATAAGAGGCAAATGCAAATAATGGCAGAAATCTGTCAAAATATACAAGCAGGTAGAAACCCATCTTTTCGAAGACCTTATGTTGCTCAAATAGAAAATTGTTGAACTAACAAAAGTTAGATAATAGCCTGGGACATAATCTCAGAAAATTATAGATCAATCCTACATACAGGGAGTTTTCACGAATTTTTTATAGTGAAGCACAAAAATCTGTTTCAGGACAGCAACTTCTCCAAATCCCACTTCTCTATCATTAGAGGTTATTCTTGGTACAAAAACCACACAAAAAGGATAAGAGGAGGTTACTACAGAGGTAATAACTTCCAAGGCTCAACTAAAACTATTGGGTTATCTCCCAAGTACTTTTCTTTAACGCCTTTAAGTTAGGCATAGAAAGCAAGACTCAAGTATTTTCAAATGAAGAAGCATTAACATCAAATTTTTCTTTAATAGGAGGAGAAAAGGTATCTTCTCTATCTTCTTAGGGAAGTATTCTATACCTTTCTTGAGTGAGAATTGATATTTAATGGTGCCTTCCTTCATATCAATAATGGCTCCAACAGTTCTAAGAAAAGGTCTTCCCAAAATAATAGGACAAGAAGCATTGCATTCAACATCCAAAACATAGTAATCAACAGGGACAAAGGCATTGTTAACCATAATAATAACATCATTAATACCCCCCATAAGTTTCTTTTTAGCATTATCATCAAGTTGGACATCTAAATAGCAATCTTCCAAAGGTGGCAAATCAAGCATTTCATAAATCTTTCTAGGCATAATAGAGACACCAGAACCAAGGTCACATAAAACTTTGAAATCAAAATCATTCACTTTCATATTAATGATGGGTTCCCAACCATCTTCTAATTTCCTAGGAATAGAAGCTTTATGTTTCAAATTTTCTTCTTTAATTTTAATGAGAGCATCTGTAATGTGTTTTGTAGAATCCATATTCATAACACTAGCATTAGGACTTCTAGCAAGCTTTTGTAGGAACATAATTACTTTAGAGATATTTCAACCATCAATATCAAAATCAAACTTAGCATCCAAGGTAGTAGAACTATTGTTTCCCACATTTCGAAAAATTTCAGCATTCTTGTTGGGTTTAGGCATTGTTGCAAAAGGAGTGGAGACTTCTTATGGTTTGCTAGCATCAACATTGGTGGTGGTGATAGCACACATACTATTATTTCTAGGAATTTCATCTTCTCTCTCCCACTTAGCATGCAATTTAGCTAATAGTCTAACATTTTCATCAATTCTAACTTGTATGGCGTTAGCAGTAGCAAAGGCATTTTCCATGGTTTCAGGTTTAGCAGCCATTTTATTAATCAAAGGGGGTTGTGCTTCAGACAAAGATGAAATATTTTTCTCAACATTTTAAAGCTTTTCCTCCACAGTTTTGTTGAAAGTAGTTTGTTTACTAATAAAGTCTTTAAGCATGACTTCGAGTTCAGAGAGAGCACTTCCATTATTGTTATTTCTAATGAAGTTCACACCAACTTACTCTTCTTGAGCAACCAAAGAGGCTAAAGGAACATTATTTGGATCAATATGAACTTTTCCATTAACAAGCATAGACATAATAACATCAATTTTATCACTCAAGGAGGAGGTTTCTTCAACATAATTTACCTTCTTACCTTGTGGAGCTCTCTCAGTGTGCCATTCTGAATAATTAACCATCATATTGTCAAGGAGCTTTATTGCAGCACCCAAAGTAATGGTCAGAAAGGTACCTCCAACAGCAGGATCCAATAGATTTCTTGAAGAGAAATTTAATCCTGCATAAAAAGTTTGGATAATCATCCAAGCAGTCAGTCCATGAGTGGGAAAATTCTTTACCAAAGATTTCGTTCTTTCCCAAGCTTGAGCAACATGTTCATTATCAAGTTGTTTAAATTTCATTATTTCACTTCTCACCGATATAATCTTAGCAGGAGGATAGTATTTTCCAATAAAAACATCTTTACACTTAATCCAAGAATCAATACTATTTCTAGGCAAAGATAGCAACCATTCTTTAGCTTTTCCTCTCAAAAAGAAAGGGAACAATTTAAGCTTAATAATATCTCCATCTACATTCTTATATTTTTGCATCTCACAAAGTTCAACAAAGTTATTAAGGTGGGCAGCAGTATCATTAGAACTAGCGCCAAAAAAATTCTTTCATAACAAGATTCAGCAAAGCAGGTTTAATTTCATAAAAAGTAGCATCAGGAGCAGGTGGAGTAATAGGTGTGCAAAGGAAATCATTGTTGTTTGTGCTAGTGAAGTCACACAACTTGGTTTTTTCAGGAGTATTCATTTTTGCAAAAGTGAAGCAAGCCAACAGAGGTAGTAACTATTTTTTTGTGTTTTTTATAAGAAAAGGCAAACTGAAATAGTAAATAAGATAGGAACTAATTTTTTTGTAGTTTTGATAAAAAAGAAACCAGCAAACCAAAGCAAAAGAAACTAAGCAAAAAAAACAAAGTAAAGAGGTTGGTTGTGAGAGACTCCCCTTGCAAAGCTGTCATTTTAACTCCCTAGCAACGGCGCCAGAAAATCTTGATGTGGCTCAATTGACTGTATATCCTCGTTGGGAGACCCCGAAGAGCAAGGTGTGATGAGCACAACAGCAAGTTTTCCCTCAGTTATGAAAACAAGGTTATCGAACCATTAGGAGCAAGGAAACAACTCAAAGGTGTTGCTAACAACTTGGAACCTGCACAACACAAACTCAAAACTTTGCCCAACTTACAGTGAGGTTGCCAATCTCACTGGTTTGTTGAAAACAAAGGATTAAAAGTATAGTGTGGAAGATAGTGATTGCTTGCAGAAAGTAAAAGGTAACATTAGATGATGTAACAATGATAAAGATTGGACCGGGGTCCACAATTCACTAGAGGTGTTATCCTTAAGACAAACAATATGTTGGGTGAACAAATTACAGCGGGGCAATTGATAGATTGAGAAAGCATAATAATGCATATACTAGACATCTTGACTCCTATGAGATTTTATTGGGCATTACAACATAATACATAGACCGTAATCCAACTGCATCTATGACTAATAACCCACCTTCAGTTTATCATTCGAACCCCTTCCAGTATTAAGTTGCAAGAAACAGATAATTGCATTAAGCAATGTGTGTAAAGTAAACAATACAATTATTCCACGAACAAAATATTGTTGTTTTCTCCCTAGTAGCAACAACACATCTACAACCTTAGAGATTTCGGTCACTTCCCCGGATTACTAGAGGCATGAACCTACTATCGAGCATGAATACTCCCTCTTTGAGTTGCAAGCATCTACTTGGCCAAGATAGCTACTAACAACGGAGGGCATGCAAGATCACAAATAACATAGACATGATAGAATCAATAATCAATCTGACATAGTATCTCAATATACATCGGATCCCCGCAAACGCAACATGTATAATTACAAATAGATGATCTTGATCATGAACGGAGATCACAAGATCTAAACATGATAGCACAAAGGAGGAGAAACAACCATGTAGCTACTGTATGGACCCATAGTCCAAGGGTGAACTAATCACGCATCACTCTAGAGGCTGGCATGGTGATGAAGAAGGCCTCTGGGATGATTACTCCCCTTCGGCAGGATGCCGGGAAGAGCTTGAGATCCACCCGATCTAGGTATGGAGATGGTGGTGGCTATGGACTGTTTCGTGATCTGATCGGGTGCTTAGGGTTTTTGCCTCGGGATACTTTTATAGGCGAAGGGGCAAGGCACGGGGCCGCACGAGGGGGCCACACCTAGGGCTGGCGCCCCTGGCCGCGCCGCCCTAGGGTGTGGTTGCCTCGTGGCCCCACTTCGTTTGCCCTCCGGACTCCGTGTTCCTTCTGGTAAAATATTGACTTTGACTTTTGTCCCATCCAAGTCTAAGAATATTTCCTTTCTAGATTTTCTGAAACCAAAAATAGCAGAAAACAGGCGACTGGCACTGCGGCATCTTGTTAATAGGTTAGTTCCAAAAAAAATATAAAGGTACCTCAAAGTGTAGACAAAACATATCAAAGTTGATATTAAACAAACATGGAGCATAAAAAATTATAGATATTTTTACGACATATCAAGGATCTAGATGAAGCAGCCTATATATTGGGCATTAAGATCTATAGAGATAGATCTAGACTCTTGATAGCGTTAAGTCAGAGTATATACATAGATAAGATTTCTAAGAAGTTCAAAATGGAAGACACTAAAAGGAGTAAGACTCAATGTCCAGCTACAGATGCTGATAGAGAAAGAATGGTTAATATTCCCTATTCCTCAACCATAGGTTCTATCATGTATTCTATGTTATGTACTCGACCTGATGTGGCCCTGGATCTCAGTTGGACATGGCATTTCCTAAGTGATCCAGGAGTAGAACATTGGACAGCTGTAAAGAATATCCTGAAGTATCTGAAAAGAACTAAGGATGTGTTCCTAGTCTATGGAGGTGATGATATAGCTCTGAACGTAACTGGTTAGGTGGATGCGAGATGGAACATGGACTCTGATGACTCGAAGTCTCAGATAGTATTTGTCTTCTTGGTGAATGGTGGCGCGGTAACCTAGTGAAGCGTGAAACAACCAGTGGTGGTACAGTCTTCAATGGAGTCGGAATATATCACACTTAATTCTACGACGAATGAAGTTGTATGGCTACTGAATTTCTTCATTAAACTGGGAGTTGTTCCTAATGTGGATGACCCTGTTACAGTATATTGCGACAACACAAGTGCCATAGCAAATGCGTTGGAACCAAGAACTCATTCCATAGCCAAGCATATCCATCTTAGATTCGAAGCCATTAGACAAAATGTTGAGAATGGCGAAGTAAAGAGTTGAAAAGTGCATATGTATCTGAATGTCACAGATACATTTACCAAAAGTATTCCACAAACCAAACATGAGCAACAACGGGATAGTATTGGTGTTAGGCCATTGCCTATTGTAAAACTAGATTAATTTGTACTCTAGTGCAAGTGGGAGACTCAAGGAGATATGCCCTAGAGGCAAATAAAAAGAGTTTTTATTTGATGTATCTCTTGTTCATGACATGTTTTTTTTACCATGCTATAATTGTATTAATACGAAATGTTAATACATGTGTGGTATGTAAACAACCAATTCTCTAGTTACCTCTAGTAAATTAGCTCATTGCGCAAGTGATGATCTTATGGTTTCGAGATCATGGTGATAGTTCCGATTGACAATGAGGTCACATCATTGGAGAATGATGTGATAGACATTCACCCTAAAGTTAATCACAAAGAGATCTAGTTACTGAAACGTTCATCATTGATGATAACATAAAGACATCGTGGCTTATATCCTTCGACTATGCGATAATGCATAATCACTGTTTTGGAGGGAGACTTTGATGATATCAAGTATCAAGACATGCAAGGGTGATCATAAAGGTATCATTGGGTTTCCTAAAGAAATGGGTTGAGGAGTTTTTATCAAGACCAGGATTTTCCAATCCAAGTAACAAATAGATACATGTGGCCAACTCGGTGTCATTGCATTAACAAAGCTTGCAAGCGTATGATTGGATCATGGAATGCAACAGAACGAGTAAACGAGTTCATCGGTAATGAGGTCGAACACAAGTATGGAAATGATTGAGATCAAATCTCGGATGACCTAGGTACCGTATGGCAAAGGGAATAGGACTACGCAGTTAAGGTTCAAACGATGAGATTAATCGTGAGGGCATGAGGATCATTATGTCCATCCAGGTCCCGATGTTGATCATTGATACAAGAGAGTCTTGGTCATGTCCGTAGAAACTCTGAGCCAAAGGGTGACACACTTAAGGGTGGGGACGCTTTGGGATCGAACCGACACCGAAGGAGAAACGAGAGAGAGAAACTGGAAAGGTTCCGGGTAATATCTGATGATGATTGGAAGAGGACCGAAAGGGTTTCAATGTATGAAATATAGTAATATATGCGTTTTATATTAATTAGTTGAATTCATAGTAAAACATATTTATTTTATATTTTATGGGCAACCTTATTGCTATTGGGCCGCTTCTAGAAGGGCCCATAGGGTAGGCGCCTAGGGGAGAGGGGGCCACTAGCCGAAACCATAGGGTTTCCCACCCGCGGGGTGGGGCCGAGGGCCACCGGCGGCTTGGGGGTCCCACTACCCAAACCCTAGGGTTTGACCCTGCCCCATCCCTACTATAAATAGAGGAGCCCCCTCCCCTCTATTTTCATCCCAACAAGTTCTCTACTCTCCCCTAAACCCTAGAGCTCTCTCCATTAGATAGGATCTATCCTATTGGTTTAGTTCTCCACCTCCGCACTACCATCGTGTGTAGGACGGTTCGGCTTCCTTCTTCTTCCGCTGCTCTACTGGACCGGATCCCGGGAGACGTCCCTACATCGGACGTGTGTAGAGCTTCGAGGCGCAACACTTGGGGCGCTGTCTTCATCGCTATACGCCTACATGCGTAAGGCGTTCCACGGTCTCTTGAAGGGTATGAACTCCGTTCTTCATCTGTACTAATGTGTACATAGTACAGATCTTGGTGACTATGTTCGTGTAGGTAGAATTTTTTTGATTTTCTGCTGTGAACCCCAACAAGTATGGCATGTACGCATGTATAAGGAGAGTACGGACGCCGTCATTGAGTGTACGAAGAATATGTTCGGCCTTGCCATTTTGTTGGGAGGTGTATGGGCAAGTGAGGCGAAGGAGAGTTCCATTGGTGGTAAAGAGGGCACGATTTGCAGTGTTGTCAAATTCTCGACCATTATCGGTCTGAAAAGCTTTAATGGAGTACGAAAATTTCGTGCAAACATAAGCATAGAACGCAATGAGAAGAGGATGAACTTCAGACTTTTGACGAATAGGAAACGTCCAAGTGAAGTGTGTAAAATCATCGATAACAAGATAATATTGAAAACCTGAGATGCTTAATACATGACTAGTCCATAAATCGCAATGAAAAAGCTCAAAAGCAGCAGATGTTTTGGTGGTAGAGGGAGAAAAAGAGAGTCTAGTGTGTTTGCCCAAACGACATGCATTGCAGTGCATAGGTAAATTTTTATTACCACTGAATTTGAAATATTTGGAGGTGTTTGCCAATGTTTCAATGCCAGGGTGGCCAAGCCGTTGATGCCACAAAGCTGCCGAGACGGTGGCGAGAAAACATTGGGACGGCTGCACGAAGGGGTAGAGGTCGCCGGTGGAGTTACATCGGTGAATAACCCGTCCCGTTGCCAAATCCTTGATAGAAAAGCCGAAAGTGTCAAATTCAATGGAAACAAAATTATCACGTATAAAAGCACAAACAAACACTAGATTTTTTATGAGTTTAGAAGAAACAAGAATGTTAAGAAGGGAGCGAGGGCGAGTGGATGTTCAAAAGTGAACAGAACCAGTGTTGGTGATAGGGAGAGAGGAACCATCACCGATAATGATATAAGAGGGTAAATTGGGAGGACGAGGAGAGAGTTGTATACCGGAACCGGAGCCCATATGAGAGGAAGCACCTCTATCGAAGACCCACTCGTCGCCGTGTCAGGTTTGCGCTTGGAGCGCCATCTAGTTTAGCACGGTGATGAGGGCCGACTGGTCCCACTGCGTCGGAGGAGCAGCTGGAGGAGTGGAGGGTGCAGTCGGCGTGGCGTGGACGGCGGGATCATGCGACACAGTCGGGGTAGGCGGATGGGCACTAGGAGCGGCACCGAGGATGCCGAGACCGGCCGAGGCCTGGAACGTACCAGCGAGGGCCGGCGCGTATGGGTGCGGAGCAGGCGGACGTGCACCCTCGGTGGGAGGGGCGAACGGAGCACGGGCACCAAGAGTTGCCCCTTCTTATTTTTCTTCTTGTCCTGACCGGGAGCGGTTGAAGGGCCAGCGTGGGTAGCACCCGTACCGTAGAAGCCCGCTGGTGTCGGGTTGAAGTAGGGGGAAGAGAAGGGTTGGTGTAGGCCGACATGGGAGTGCCGGCGGCCTAGAACGCGAGATGATCCTGGGCGAGGAGCGCGTTGTGGGCGACGACGCGAGCGCGGCGGCCGAGGTGCTGCTCCTCCAGGAGCAAGGAGCGGAGCTTGATGAAGGTGGGAAGACGACCGCGCTTCATGTGCGGGACGGCGTGCTGCAGCTGCTCGTTGAGGCCACAGAGAACGTTGTGGACGAGTTCGCAATCTCGGACGTGAGAGCCAAGGTCGTCGAGCGTGTCCACCATCTCCTTATTCTTGGAGGTTTACTCGATGATGGAGAGATCGCATTGGTTGAAGCCGTGAAACTCGTCATGGAGGTAGGTGGCGCGCGTGTCGCGACTATCGCAGAAGATGTTGTAGATGGCGCGCCAGAGGGAGATGGCAGTGGCATTGCGTAGCTCCACGATCGCTAGAGTGGCAGGCGTGACCATGCTGTCGTACCATGAGAGGATGGTGAAGTCGTTGAGCACCCAATCAGAGTGCCCTGGGCAGGGAGCCATCGATGTGATCCCGAAGCCCGAACTTGGAGAGGGCGGTGAGGAATTGACGGCTCCAGATGTCGTAGTTCTCCTTCTCGTAATCCAGCCTGACGAGGACGCGGTCACGGATGCGGAGAGCATGCAGCTGAGGGGTGGGGAGAGTTTGAGTTGCGACGGGGATACCAAATTGTTTGAAGGCATCATTGTCGGAATCTGAGGAGGAGGCAGAGTTGTAGCCGATCGAGCTCATGGCAGTGAGGGAGAGGGGGTGGCGGCGAAATTTGGAGAGGGGATTGGATCTAGGTATCTGATACCATGAAGGAGCCTAGACTACAAATGGCAGGAGGAGACTCGGTTTGGGGCAACTGATTTCATTGATAGGAATCGTTGCTATAAATAGCCTACAAATAGCTCATGTCTTGCGCAATAAGAAGAGCAAGATCAGGCCAAGATCAATTAGAGATATCAACAATAGCTAAACAATAACTAGGCTATCTTAGACTATTTGTTAACAAAATGCACTTACATCACTTAGTGAGAAAGGACAACGAAAACAATTTTCAACTGCAACACCAATTGCAACTCCCATGACAAAACCAGTTCTTACAACTAATAATAGGACGACGAAGCAATCATGAGTTGAAACCCCAATTGCAAATATCTGCCCCCTTCTCTCACTAAAATATGGTTATTTTCTATCAGAAACAACCTACTGAATAAAAAATGACTAGAACAAGATATAACAAAAAATACAACCTGGTACATTCGCCTCTAATATATATATATATAAGAAACATCTCTGAACCTTCTTCTCTATCTCACTCCAAAAATGCAACAAAAGTATAATGTAAACAAGAGAATGACATAGCGTCTTCATAGGAATAAGATGAAAAAAGGGAGAAAAGTCAACTATGAAAGATTCACGCTAAAAAAGTTCAAAACACCCGCATCCATAAACTATTTTGGGCAGTCTATACATAGCTGGCCATTGTTTGCCTCTCAACTAGCAAATTTGCATGCGATCGTAGCTCACTGTACATCCATTGCCGCTTCATCTGCACTAATATATAATATATATCAAAAATTAATAGGGAGATGACCATTTATATATATAGTACATGAATAACACATGAAAGGATAGTTGCCGACCTCGACCGAGAAGGAAAGAGCAACGAGAAAACTTATTTTGAGCTCTCGGGCATTTCACCGAACATCTCTTGTGCATACGGAAAAACACAAACTAGCACACCTCACACCCTCTTGCTAGGCTCCAAAATGAGAGAGTGAAAAAATGGAAGAGAAGGGTGTGGGCTGCGGTGTCTTATATAGCCCCCCCTTTAACACCGGTTCAAACCACGAACCGGTGTTAAAGGGGGGGGCACTGGTGCAGGGGCCTTTAACACCGGTTCGTGCCACGAACCGGTGTTAAAGGGGGCTCCTTTTTGCTGCACGGTCCACGCTGGTACGGCCTTCCCGTTTAACACCCATTTCTAGGCTCAACCAAAGGCCTCGTTTCCACTAGTGTAGACGCAAGAAAAAAAGGAAAATGACACGGGACAACATGACATTCTGACCTTTATTAAAAGGAAAACCCTGCATTGACAAATAATACACCAGAGAGGAGGTACTGTATTACATAAAACCATGGCACAAGACAAACAATCATGAGTGAAAGACGCGTAGAGTTGGTATTACTCCTACTCCCTCCGTTTCAAAATATAAGATGTTTTAGGTTTGTAAAAAAAAAGAATCTAGACTTATTTTAGTATATAGGTTTACTCAACTTTGAGGTGAATCTATACACTAAAAGAAGTTTAGATTTATTTTCTTCACAAACCTAAACCATCTTATAGTTTGAAACGGAGGGAGTACATGCATGCATGGATCGACGCAACAAACAAACAGACAGACATGAGAGCTGAATCATTGGTGACGACATGATGACAACATGCACTCGCTTACCCATTGAGCTGGTTTCAATTTAGTTTGTGCTGGTTGGCGGGGCACTTCTTCACGCATGCAAATTAGATAAATCCACTAAAGACTACAACGGTCTGATTTTAATGATCCAGAAGTAATTTCAATTATTATCGCACTATATCGACATATTTTGTTTATTTCTTAATATTAAGTAATTAATAATTATTTTATTAATTTTATTTGTCAAGCAGGTGTTGGAAATAGTTCCTATAGGATGTTGTCAGTGAATGGAAAAAGGATCCGCGTTTTTGACGAACCTCGGTAAGTAGTACTAGTTAGGTCCACGCATCTCTTTAATTCTAGTTTTACTGTTATTATTATGATTGATTATTATTTGATTGAATTCTATTCTTATAAAATGCTTGAGACACGAACAGGAGAATAATTTATATGCATACTATGTTTGCGAGTTCATTTACATGACGGCCAATGAGCGGCGTAGATATCTACAACAATTTTAAATATGTAAACAATATTCACAATTTTTTATTACCATCAAATTTGTTGAGGTTCATCAATAATTTTTTATGATGATTTGATATATATACACAAAACTCATATATTTATATTTTTTGCCTTCTTTAAAGACTGAAGATATGCGGGAGAAGCTCCTACCAAAGAACCGCCTACGAGCAATTCAAGATGAATTCTATGAATTTTTTCTTACGGAGGTCATATCTGAAACCGGAAAATACCATTGCCGCTAATGCCTCCATGTAATTAAATAGATATATACACCAAATTGTATATATATATATATATATATATATATATATATATGCTCGCAAGAGAAATTATATTATATATGCATCAACATGTACAATATGTGGTAGTGTAGAATATGTACACAAAAACTTGTGTAAAATGAAAAAGAGTTGAATGAAAACATAAAATTAAAAGGTAAACACACAAAATGAAAAGGTAAACACGCAAAATGAAAAATAATTGAATGGAAAACACAAAATAAAAAGGAACACACAAAAATAAAAAATAATTGTATGGAGAAAACAAAATCTTTAGTCTCGGTTGGTCTTACCGCAGCCTCATGGAGTCCTTTAGTCCCGGTTGGTGTCCTCCAGCCCCGACGCTCGACCGCGGTCACGTGAAGGGACTTTAGTCCCGGTTTATGGCCAACCACAGCTAAAAGATCGGGGCCTTTAATTCTGATTTTATGGTTTCGGTTGGATAACCGGGACTAGAGGTTCTTTTTCTACTAGTGAGAGGAGTGTGTGAGGGCTACTTCTCTTTCCACTCACTTAGTAGTGCTAGAACATCTCACATTATAATCTAGTTCAAATCTCTCCCAACTAGCAATGCAGGACTAAACTTTATCTCCACCTCTTACCATTCACGAATGAACCATATAAGAGTTTCGGAATTTGTATTGATTATGGGCCTAAAAACCAATGGCAAACTTCAACAATGCCTACTTTTGTTTTCCGGTCTGGATTGGATAGTACTCCCTCTGTCCAAAAATACCATGCATTCTGGGTTTAGTCAAGGTCAAACTTTGTAAAATTTGACTAAACATATAGAAAAATCTATATACATCTATAATATACAACATAAGTAACATTAGAATCATCATAAGTTATGTTTTCATATTTATATACATTCGGTGTTATAGATGTTTATACTTTTTTGTATATGATCTACCAAACTTTACAAAGTTTGACTTTGACTAAACCTAGAATATAGGGTAATTCTTGATAGAGGGAGTATGGACATAGGGGTTCAGCGATGATAAATCATTGCAAAGAACAATGATCTGAGGTTAATAGGATGCACCTGGTTGCACGAAGCGGATCAGCAAGCATGACAACATGCACTAGTAGAAAAATGACTTTTCGTTTGACGCTGCTCTAGCCTCTAGTCCCGGCCCAGTCTGGAACCGGGACTAGTGCTAACACTAGTCCCGATCCGTAAAACTACAGCGGCTAGATGGCAGCAATAGACTAGTCTCGGTTTGTTGGGAACCTCTAGTCCCGGCTGGTAATACAAGCCGGGACTAGATCTCCGGTGGGACCTACAGAAACATATAGTCCCGGGTGGTTATACAAATGGGGACTGGAGATCAATATCTAGTCTGGATTCTTGGTACCACCTAGGACTATATATCCCTCCTTCGACCCTGCACAAACCCATAGCCATTTCCTCCAAGCTAGATCAAGTTCATCCTCATTTTTGTCCAATTCAAGCTTATTGATAGTTCAGTGGCAACTTCAATCCAAGCTTTGTCAAGATTTGATGGCATCTATCAATCCAATCTTCTAAAATGGTTAGCAACTTCAATCTTTCATCTCGTATTGTTAGTTTAGCTCAATGCTCTAGAAGTAGAGAGGGATTTCATGCTTAGAAGTAGAGGGAATTTTAGATGTGTAATTTTAAGCAAATTTTGATTATACAAAAAGTTACTGAAAGTTGAGATGTGTATTTTTAGAGTTTCGAATCTCAGAATTGAATACGGTTTTCACTGCTAGAGCAATAATTAAAAATTCAACATTTTTATGTTAATAGTTTTGTCCAATTCAAAAATTGATGCATGCAAAATTTTAGATTTGTAAAATTAAATGTAGTAAAAATGATCCAAAATTTTTATATGATAGAAAATTTTAATTATACTACAGATGAGCCGGAATAGATGTACGATGCTCCCAAAATGTCTGACGTGTTCATTAAAGGCATGCATTCTTTTCTCGATTTGGCTAAGGCAAACAAGCGGAATGGTTTTATGTGTTGTCCGTGTCGTGTGTGTCGAAATGAGAAGGAATACTCTTCCTTCAAAACCATTCACATCCACCTAATTCAGTCAGGTTTCATGTCCGGCTATATTTGTTGGACAAAGCATGGAGAAAGCGGGGTTATGATGGAAGACAACAAAGAAGAAGATAACGATGACAACTATCGAATGTTTCCTGAATACGGTGGTACTGCACTAGAAGACAATGAACAAGAAGAAGGTGAAGAACGGGTGTTATATGAGACTGCTGATAATCTTCGCCAGGCCATTCTTGATGCACAGAGCGAATGCGAAAATGAAAACGAGAAGAAGAAGTTGGAGCACATGTTAGAGGATCAAAAAAATGTTATACCCAAATTGCGAAGATGGCAACACAAATCTCAATACCACAATGGAATTACTGCAATGGAAGGCAGAGAAGGGTTGGTGTAGGCCGGCATGGGAGAACCGGCGGCCTGGAACGTGAGATGATCCTGGGCGAGGAGCGCATTGTGGGCGACGACGCGAGCATGACGGCTGAGGCGCTGCTCCTCCAGGAGTAAGAAGGAGCGGAGCTTGATGAAGGTGGGCAGACGGCCGAACGTCATGTGCGGGACGGCGTGCTGCAGCTGCTCGTTGAGGCCACGGAGAATGTTGTGGACAAGTTCACAATCTCGGACGCGAGAGCCAAGGTTGTCGACCATGTCCGCCATCTCCTACTTCTTGGAGGTGTACTTGACGATGGAATGATTGCCTTGGTTGAAGCCATGAAACTTGTCACGGAGGTAGGTGGCGTGCGTGTCGTGATTGTCGCGGAAGACGTTGCGGATGACGTGCTAGAGGGAGAGGGCGGTGGCGTTGCGCGGCTCCACGATCGCCAGAGTGGCGGGCGTGACTGTGCTATCGTACCACGAGGCGATGGCGAAGTCGTTGAGCACCCAGTCGGAGGTGCCCTGGGCGGGGGAGCCGTCGATGTGATCCTGGAGACCGAACTTGGAGAGGGCGGTGAGGAATTGACGGCTCTAGATGTCGTAGTTCTCCTTCTTGTAATCCAGCGTGACGAGAACATGGTCACGGATGCAGAGATCCTACAGCTGAGGGGTGGGGAGAGTTTGAGTTGTGACGGGGATACCGAACTGTTCAAAGCCATCGTCGTCGGAGTCCGAGAAGGAGGCGGAGTTGTAGCCGATCAAGCTCATGGCACTGAGGGAGAGGGGGTGGCGGCGAAAGCTGGAGAGGGGATTGGATCTAGGTATCTGATATCATGAAGGATCCTAGACTACAAATGGCAGGAGGAGACTCGGTTTGGGGCAACTGATTTCATTGATAGGAATTGTTGCTATAAATAGCCTAAAAATATCTTATGTCTTGCACAATAAAAATAGAAAGATTAGGACGAGATCAGTTAGAGGTATCAACAATATCTAAATAATAACTAGTCTATTTTAGACTATCTGTTAACAAAATGCACTTACAACACTTAGTGAGAAAGGACCACGGAAACAATTTTCAACTGCAACACTAGTTGCAACTCCCATGAGAAAACCAGTTCTTGCAACTAACAATAGGACGACGAAGCAATCGTGAGTTGAAACCCCAATTGCAAATCTCTGTCCCCTTCTCTCACTAAAATATGGTTATTTTCCATGAGAAACCACCTATTGGATAAAAAATGGCTATAACAAGGTATAACGAAAAATACAACCTGGAAAATTCTTATCTATCAGTAAATTCGCCTCTAAAATGTATATAAGCAACATCTCCAAACCTTCTCTATCTCACTCCAAAAATGCAACAAAGTATAATGTAAACAAGAGAATGACAAAGCGTCTTCATAGGAACAACATGAAAAAAGGGAGAAAAGTCAACTATGAAAAAAATTCACGCTAAAAAAGTTCAAAAAACCCGAATCCACAAACTATTTTAGACAGTCTATACATAGCAGCCTGTTGTTTGCCGCTCAACTAGCAAATTTGCGCGCGATCGTAGCTCACAGTCAAGGAGATAAACCAAAAACTAGGGTCAGGACAAACACGGACCGGGGACATCAAACAAAACTAGTCGCAAGGAACAAAGCAAAATGGCACGGGACAACATGGCCTAGCTACCAGTACACGACCCAGCAAAAATATGAGGCAACATTCCAAAAAAGAAAACCGGGACAAACACACTCGGTAAACACGCGAGAGGGTCTCCTTGGGAACAAAATTTGGATACGATTGAACAAAACATTTCTGATCACGTAACAAATTACGAGTATACGTGGAACACAAAATTAGCGTCTGAGGACAATGGTACAATAATTTTGTCTAGTCGATTTGTTTGCTGAAGCAGAAAATAACAATCACAGAACACATCATTAAAAGAAGAAACATAAAAAATAAAAAAAACAAGACAAAAGAAATAAAATAAAAAATGTCAACTATGGAGAAAAGCCAACTCGGATTGAAAAACTTCAAAAAGCCAACACTGCTACTTTTAGCAGCCTATACAAATCTAGTACCCACCCTAATAAAACCATTTTATCCTTATGGAAAAGATAACAAGACAGCGTTGCCTCTATTGCATGCCGATGTAAAAAAAAATAGATGTGTCACTCGTTGCAATGCGCGTTTCCGACCGAGCCCACAACAGCGAACTGGATCAAAGCCCGGACAGAAACACATCAACGCCAAGCGGAAAAGGTCCATGTAACACATGGGGACAATCCGATGGTGGATGAGTTAGCTGTGTTGTATCTTAAAACATAGCTAGTTGCGTTTTAGCAACAAGATCTAAGGACTTTGGGGAACAATGTGGATTTTATTAAAAGGAAACCCTGTATTGACAAATAATACACCAGACATGAGGTACTGTACATAAAACCGGGGCACAATGCAAGAGAGACTAACAATCATGGGTGAAGACGCGTGGAGTTGGTATTACTCCTACATGCATGCATGGATCGACGCAACAAACAAACAGACAGACATGACAGCTGAATCATTGGTGACGACATGACGACTCGCTGGTTTCAATATAGTTTGTGCTAGTTGGCTGGGCACTTCTTCAGGCATGCGTCCCTCTCCTTCAAGCAGCTGCCCTGGCAGTCCGCCGCCGGGGGTATGCCCAGAGGGCAGCCCGCCGCTAGGCACTGGGTGGCCTCTCTGCCGCATTTGGTCTCGCAACTCACGATCTCGGCGGGGCAGGCGAACTGGACGCATTTGGTCTGTTGTCGCAGTCCTTGCAGGAGGTACACTCGACGCATTTCGCCAAGCAACTCTCTCTTGTCTCCTGCTGCTGCTGCCCCATGGCCAGGGCCAACATGACGCATAGGGCAATAACAGCTGCGGTGGTGAGCTTCAGAATAGAAGCCATCGAGATCGACAGACGACAGGGCAGAGAAATGAAGGAAGGATGGGTTGGACGAGAAATCCAGAGACCATAGGGTTTATTTACCGCATCAAACGCCCCAGGCCTGGCGTCGGAACCGACCCAAAGCTACCTCTTTTTTTTTTTTATTGCAGAGCATGTAGCATGCGCCATACTCTCTAGTATTTAGTATACAGAGGGCTGAATATAAGCGCCGAATCAACATTTCAACCAACGCAACATCGTCGTGGCTTTAGTTTTTCCCATTATTAAGCGTCGTACGTAGCTGGATTATTCCACAGCACATGCATCGTGGATAGCCACTACTACTTACTTGCAGATCTCAAGACGATTTCCTACTGCTAGCTCCAGGTCAATGCCCCGTTCAGCGCGGCACGTACGACCTTTTTTTTTTCCTAATCAACTACACCTGACTTTGCTGATAGAGAATGCCTCGATCTAAAGATACGAATAAATTAAAAATAGAACAATTAATATGCCACATAGTCCTTCTATCTGTAAAATTAACACGGACTCCATAGCCGAGGTCCCGAGTAGAATCGTATTCCGACAAATGGAAACTCAAGTGGCAACCTCCTCGGAGGTATTTTTTGCCAAATCTGGCCAAAACAACAAAGTTGAACCGAATCTGATCCGAGGGCAGAACTAATTCAGAATCTAACCCATCACGTCGACGCAATTTAAAATGGCGCCGACCTAACGCAGGTCGGCGATAGCGCCGAGCTAGCGACGTAAATGGAAGGGGAGCTGACGTGGCCGCTATGTCGACGCCATTTCAAATGGCGTCGACCCTAGGGTTATAGCGAATCAGCCAGTCCTCTTCTCCCCGATCCAGTCAACTCACCCCCACTCGTAGCCGGCCACTCCTCTTCTCCCTCACGACGCCGGCCGGCCGCACCACTTCCGGCCGCTCCATCGCCGCCGTCTCCACCTCCGGCCGCCTCCGCCGCGCCACCTCCACCCGCACGTCGGTCGCCGCCCTCACGCAGGTGGACTGCTTCGGCCGCCCGCACGCACGTAGGTGGACTGCCGCTCCACTTCCACCTGCACGCCGGTGAAGGGTGGGCTGCTCCTCTCCGGCCGTCTCCCTGTCCCTTCCCTCTCCTCTCCGGCCGCACCTCCTCCACAGGTACCTCTCCCCTCCCCTCCCCTCCCCTCCCCTCTCTCAAATCCCCTCCCCCCAATTCCAAAATAATTTGTCCATTGTGTTATACTCCATTGTGAAAAGGTTCATTCTAGTTACTTGACTTAAATATTTCACTTAGATGAAGCATTCAACATATGACTATGAAATTGTACTTGGTATACAAGTGTGAGTAATGTAATTATTTCACTTAAATAATATTGGTAAATCTCACATATGCTTGAGCTTGTAGGAGTAGGATACATTTTTAAACGGGAGAATGTCACGATTGTGTGGCTTCAATCTACCTTCACACTCATCTTGACTTCTTGTTGTGGCTTCTATTCGTCCCGTGGCGCACCCCAGGGCGCCTCCAGGGGTACCTGATCCCGCCGCCAACCCTCCTCCTCTCCGATCTACCACTCTTCTTCAATATTACCATTGAGAAACGCCATATCTCATAATCGAAATATGCAACAATTGCTAACATAATCCTAACTGACTTTAGCATCGCTACGGGAGAGGAAGTCTCATCGTAGTCAACTCCTTGAATTTGTCGAAACCCCTTTGCGACAAGTCGAGCTTTATAGACGGTCACATTACCATCAGCATCAGTTTTCCTTTTGAAAATCCATTTGTTATCCACGGCCTTTCGGTCGTGAGGTAATTCCACCAAGTTCCAAACTTAATTTTCATACATGGATTCCATCTCGGATTTCATGGCTTCTAACCATTTGTTGGAATCCGGGCTCATCATCGCTTCTTCATACGTCGCAGGGTCATAATTTTCATCAACCATGAAATTCATGACAGGATTTCCGTACAGCTCGGGAGCTGCACGCGTCCTGTTTGACCTGCGAGGTTCGGTAGTACTCTCTTTCGGAGTTTCATGATCATTATCATTAGTTCCCTCTTCAACAGGTGGAGCCAACTCCGGAACAACTTCCGGCGCTGCGCTACCCGCCATACTTTGAAGAGAAGGTTCCGCAACCTCTTCGAGTTCTACCTTCCGACTAACATACCTTTCGCGAGAAACTCTTTCTCTAGAAACGATCCATTCTTGGCAACAAAAACCTTGCCCTCGGATCTGTGATAGAAGGAATACCCAATAGTTTCTTTAGGGTATCCTATGAAGACGCATTTTTCCGCTTTGGGTTCGAGTTTATCCGGTTGAAGTTTCTTCACATAAACATCGCATCCCCAAACTTTAAGAAATGACAGCTTAGGTTTGTTTCCAAACCACAATTCATACGGTGTCTTTTCAACGGATTTAGATGGTGCCCGATTTAAAGTGAATGCAGCAGTTTCTAGTGCATAACCCCAAAATGACAACGGCAAGTCTGTCAGAGACATCATAGATCTAACCATATCTAATAAAGTACGATTACGACGTTCCGACACACCATTTCGCTGTGGTGTTCCGGCAGGTGTGAGTTGTGAAACAATTCCACACTCTTTCATGTGAGTGCTAAACTCGTAACTTAGATACTCACCTCCACGGTCGGACCGTAGAAATTTGATATTTCTATTACGATGATTTTCCACTTCATTCTGAAATTCCTTGAACTTTTCAAAGGTTTCAGACTTGTGTTTCATCAAGTAGATATAACCGTATCTACTCAAATCATCCGTGAAAGTAACAAAATAACGATATGCGCCTCTCGCCGACACACTCATTGGACCACATACATCAGAATGTATGATTTCCAATAAATCTGTCGCCCGTTCCATTGAACCGGAAAACGACGTTCTAGTCATCTTGCCCATAAGGCATGGCTCACATGTATCAAATGATTCATAATCAAGTGATTCCAAAGTCCATCCGAATGGAGCTTCTTCATGCGTTTAACGCCAAAATGACCTAGACGGCTGTGGCATCCCGCAAAACCACTACTAGAAAATCGCGTTGAATTTGTGCATTGCATCGTCATCATCATGCATTGTTTGCCAAAACTATCCCGCAAAGCCCGTTTTGTTTTCTAAAAACGCCCCATCTTTATTCAAACGCCAAACCCCGGGTGCTGCCGGATATTTTATTTGTCTAAAAACCACTTGCAAAAGTTATCGCAAATTAAATAAAAAGTTAAATTATTTTAGCGGGGGCAGTCGAACGGGCCAGCTCGACCCGAACGACCACCCCCAGGAATAATAATCGGTCCATCCTGCCAGCCCCAGCTAAATCCTAATCCCACCTAAAATTCTACCCACCTACCGCCACCTCACCCTCCAATCCTGTTTGACACCTCACCTCCCTCCCTCTAGCCTATCAAAACCCGCCACATCACCCTCACCCACTCTCCTCTCAACCCAGCCCCACACACCCACCAACCCCAAATGTCCCCACCCAAACGCACACACTACGCGCACACAGCAGCACGCACCCGGCCTTTTCCCCACACCCGCTGCAGCTGGCCCCACCTCTGGCCCCACTCTCCCCGCCTACAGGCCTCTGCTGGCCCCCACCTGCCCTGCGGGTCCCACCCTGTCGGTCCTCCACCCGCGCCTCTCTCCTTCCCCGTCGTCTTCCCCGCCGCATCCACCCCGGCCCGAGATGTCATGGCGCTCAAGCCCCCTCCGCCAGGCAGCCACCTCTCAAGGCTGCCGCTCCCTGCCCCTCAACCGCCGGCCTCCTCCCTTCTTCCTCCTGCTGGCCACCGCCCCACCCCCTCTCTGAGCCTCCCTCAGCCGCCGCGCTCGCCCGCCTCTCCACCTCCGCTCCCTCCGGCTCGCCGCACGCCCCCAGAGCCCCGCCCAACCTCCGCTCTCCCTCGCGCGCCTGCCCTCCCTGACCCTCTGCTCCGCCGCGTCCTCATCCCTCCCTCCGCCGCAGGCCCCGCCGCTCCACCCGAGCCTCCTCGCCGTCGTCGAGCCTCCCCCACCTCTGGCCGCCCAAGAACCTCTCTCCGCTGAGCCGCCGCTGTACCCTCGCCGCCGCCAAGCTCGGACCGCCACACCACGTTGCCTCTCCGCTGCGCGCGCCGCTGCGCGCTGTTTCGCCTCCCGCCACGCCGGAGCCGCCTGACCAGCGTCTGCCGCGCCGCCTGTCGCCGCCGCCAAGCCCTTCGTCGCCGCCTGCCGCCGGTCGGCCTCAGCGCCTGCCTTCCGCCCGCCAGCGACGCCGCCGCTTCTCCTCCGTCCGCGCCTCTGTTTCGCCGACCTCGCCCTGGCGTCCCCTTCCCGGCGCCCGCCAAAGACCGCCCGCGGCCAGACTCGCCAGCCCACGGCATCTCGCCACACTTCCCTAACGCTGTTCGCTTCGACCCGACGCTGCCCAACGCCAACGCCCCCGAGCCGCCGTGGTCCTGCCCCGCGGCTCCGCCCGGCCCTGCTGTGGCCCTGCAAAACCGCTGCAGGCACCTCCTCGGAACCTCTGGTGCGCTCGACAGGCCTCCGTCGGCCTTCCGCGGCCCTGCGGCGCTTCCGTAGCAACGTGGGATGTATGTTGTGTGGCCATGGCACAAACAAGTGCGCAAACACCGAAGCCGTTCAAGTCCGCCTCTCGATCTCTCGTTGAAGCGTCCAAACGAGGACCAAGTCCGTAACGCCAAGATCTTCCGAGAAGACCTGTACCATGTGCCGACGTCTGACCAAGCTCGTCCACGAGACTGTTGTCGTCAAGGACTCGCAACCCTCGGAGGACCCCACAAGACCACGGGCGCGAGACGCCAAGACCGTACCCAGCCGAAGCTGTCCGAAGAAGCTCCGACAAGAACTCCATCACGGAACATCTAGCACTCCGACACGGACCCTGGATACCCCGGCGTCGAGCCCCAAGTTCATCCCCGATAATCAAGGTGGAACCCCAAGACCCCGAAGCCCCGATCCGAAGGCCGATCCGAAGCGCCAAGGCCTCCGCCATGGAATCAACAAGATCATCACGAAACGCCGTGTACTTCTTTCAGGACGCCATGATCGTCGACATGACCCGAAGACCGCGAATGCGACAAGAACGGCACCGACGCAGTACGCCAAGTACTTCTTCCCGGAACGCAAGATCTGCCCCGTTACCGAGAACGAGAGAACGATCCCGCCGAGCCCGAACCGTCGAACCCTGGACCCTGAAACCGGCCCCGAACCCCGGAACCCCAAGATCGTCGAGACCCCTAATGTGTGACCCTTTTCCTCGATACCCTATTTTTACAAATGATATCAACTTGTTGCATTAAATCATTCATCTCGCATGCATATCTGTGGTTTGGGGGCCTTATGCCGATTCACCATATAATTAAATATGGGGCCCGTATGCGGGCAAATATAGCCTTATATTGGCCTCATTTAAACATGTGTAGCGAACCGGTTCCACCTGTTGCATTGCTAAACAACATTTAATTTGCGGGGGTTCTAAATAACTTGAACCATTTAAGTAATTGTCGGGACCCCGGTTCCGCTTAATATGACCTAATTGCATCGCACTTTTGCCATGCCATACATCATACTTGCATCATGCCGATCTTCTGCCGTAATCTTAAATATTGCACCCGGTGTTTCTTCTAGTGTTTTGCTTCTTCGCGGATAAGGCCGTTGAGTTGATGTGAGCTTCGCCCTGACCTTCGGGTTGAACCTTCGACAATGTTTTCAGGCGAGCATCTCCCCTTTCTACCTATCTTACTTTTATAGTCTTTATTCCCTCCTGTTGATCTATTGCTATCTGTGTTGCGATGCTTTAGTTTCGTACCCGTGATATCCCTTGCAGCCATATATTGCCTTGGACACATCCTATTACCTGTTGTTTGGTAGATAGTCGGACTTGCGCGTCGTAGTCGCTTGCTCAGGTGCTGGTGTGTGTCGTCATATGCCACAGTTGTTGATGTATTGCCGCATGTTGATGTTGGAGATGATTCTAGCTTTACTTATCGTCACTTTAATTTCTGTTTAACAACAAAAATTGAAATAAGCAGAGGCATCGGTGGGTGATAGAAAATATTTGGTTTCCGAACGCCCACTTGTGTCCCGTAAGACCCCGAGTACTTGATACCTGTTCCTTGATTTATCGCGCTATCCACATCCGGGAGGTATATGGGACCCCCCTGAGCCAGAGCTTGATTCAGTCTTATTTCTTGGGGCCACAAACTAGTTTGAGGTTTTATTTACGATCCTGTATTTATGCCATGCTACTTTCTGTATTTAAATTGTGCGAGGAGCACACTGTACTGTTTAGGATCGGGACACGTTTACGCGGTATCGACAAGCCTAGCCACACTTTCGGGTTCCCATCGCCATTGGCCCACCCAAACCTTGAGGCCGTCTCGAGTCACTAGCTTCGCTATGGAATCTACTTAAGGGTGGCCCCGAAATATTTCTGAATCTCGAGATTGTTCAGTCGTGAAAGCCTCGTTGGGTTTTGATTTGGTTTTTCCGAGGTTGATCGAGCGTGTGTTGCTATTGGTGCACCCCGGCCGGGTAAAACTTTCTGAAAGCCGTGTCCGCGGATATGGACGACTTGGAGCAAAGTATCTCGATCATAGACAAGCATAACTAAAGTTTACTGCTATAAATTTGACTTATAATGACTAGTAATCAGCTTCACTATAATGGAATGGCTAATTAATATTGCCCACAATTGCTTGTTTGGTTGTCGCTTGCGACAATTGTACCTCACTAGTAAATCTTGCAACTACAATGGAATGGCTGAATAAAAGTACCAACAACTGCTGGGTTTTTGGGTTATCTCATGATAAATGTATCTGACTAGTAAGTGTTGCCACTATCACGGAATGGTTAACTAAAAGTGCCCACTGTTTACTTTATCAGGACAATTATCTACACCTGACTAGTAATTGCTGCAACGATAACTGAATAAGTAAAACTGCCAACGGTGTGAGTTCCTCGGTTGACTTCCTCGTTTGGTCTCGAGGGGGAAACACCAGGAAGGGTTTGTTTGGTGTTAGCTTCAGGTTGGTTCCGGATAGGTCATTCTTACCCCTCTCTGATAACCGCCAGTTGTATCAAGTCTCTATAGGTGGTTTAGTGCATGCTGCCGCTGCCGCTTCAGTCCACCATACCTATGTAGGCGAGGACCGCCGAATTCTAGCCTCGCCGTGTACTGGCCTCAGTACTGACGCTCCTCTTTTTCCTTTGCCTTTGTCGGCACCCCCTTTTTGTTTAAGCAGGTTATGAGATCGACGCCGTTAGCAGGGTTACCCTTCCGGCTTGGCCTGGGCAGGGTTATGGACGCCATTGGTTATTCTTCAGGGCTCTTAGCCCCATTTGCATCTTGTCCGTAGCTGGACGCTCTATCGTTTTCAAGGTGATTTGGATCTTTGTATAATATATCTGTATTCTTGACTCTTTGAGTCGCTGTTATATATATCTGTTCTGTGGGTCCCATCGAGGACTGTTGGGTAATGTTATTACTTCGTTTTCCACCCGCACGAAAGTGCCTGGTGGGCACCTTTGAATCGTTTCTATGCGGGTTTGGCGAATTTGCTCAAACTTGCATAGGTCCGATTCTGAGGGTGTTACAACGGCAGTGCCACATATATGCGGATATATCATCATTAAGTTTAATCCTTTTAGCATCAACATTATGAATATGTGTAACATTATCATCGAGATCTAATAGAAATAAACCATTCATCATCAGTGCATGACCATAAAAGATTTCATTCATATAAATGGAACAACCATTGTTCTCAGATTTAAATGAATAACCACTTCGCATCAAACACGATCCAGATACAATGTTCATGCTCAGTGCAGGCACCAGATAACATTTATTCAAGTTTATAAATAATCCCGACGGTAAGTGGAGAGGCAGCTTTCCGACGGCGATGACATCAATGCTTGATCCATTGCCGACACGCATCTTGACCTCACCCCTTTCTAGCGGTCGCTTGTTCCACAGCCCCTAATTCGAGTTACAAATATTAGCAACTAAACCGGTATCAAATACCCAGGTGCTACTGCGAGCACTAGTCAAGTACACATCAATAACATGTATATCATATATACCTTTGTTTGCCTTGCCGGCCTTCTTGTCTGCCAGATACTTGGGGCAGTTGCGCTTCCAGTGGCCAGTTCCCTTACAATAGTAGCACTCGGAATCAGACTTAGGTCCAACTCGGGTTTTTTCAGCGCTGCAACCGCTTGCCGCCTTACTTCCTTCCGCTTTTCCCTTCTTGTCTTTCTTGAAACCGTGTTCCTATTGATCATCAACACTTGATGTTCCTTTTGATCTCCACTTCAGCTTTTAAGCATTGATGTAAGCTCGGGGAGAGACTTCTTCATGCCTTGCATATTATAGTTCATCACGAAGCTCTTATAGCTAGGTGGCGTAGACTATGAACACGATGGATGCCTAAGTCAATGGGAATCGATATTCCCAAGGACACAAGCTTATCGGCGTAACCGACATCTTGAGTACATGCTCACTAACTGAGCTGTGCTCTTCCATCATGCTTGACTAAAGAACTTTTCAGGCGTTGTAGCTCTCTGAGAAGCATGTGTGTCGAAAATCATTTTCAACTCACCCATTGTATCAAATGCATCGCCGCTGAAACGCTTTGAAGTTCGGCTCTAGCTCATACAATATGCCGCAATGAACTAAGTTGTGGTCCTCCGAAGTCCGATAGACATTCTTCTCCTCATCAGGCATCATCTAAAGGTGGGGGCCTAACGGCTTCTAGCACATATTGCTTTTGTGCAGCAGAGGAGAATCCTCAAATTCATGGCCCATTCGGTAAAGTTGCTACCGTTGCTAGTTTCTCTTTCTCCATGAACACATTGAAATTAAAAGCGGTGGTGGCATCTACAACAGAATTTGTAAAGTTTAGACTAAGTGTATGATAGATTGAGTTCAACTAATCTATATTACGAATGAACTCCCACTCAAAACGACATCCTCGTGCCTTTTGGTGATTACATGAACCAAATCCACTACACCAAGTCCGATCATCACGTGAGTCGGTATAGCTTCAAAGGCGAGCATCAAATGGGCATCATATCAACTATATGACTCATGCTTAACCTTTCGGTCCGTGTTCGAGGCCATGTCGTACATGCTAGGCTCGCCAAGTTAGAACCTTAGTATTCACGTGTGTAATCGCTTTTACACCAAATATGGTCGTGGATCCAAGAACACCCGATCATCACGTGATGTCTTGGAGCGACGAAAACATAATCGGTGCATACTAAAGGAAGAACACATTCTTATCTTGATATTTAAATGAGGGATCATCTTATTATGCTAACAAAGCGCTAAACAAGCAATATAAGATGCTATCAAACATCATATGTTTATTAGTGAAATGATATGGTTCCCGCAGATGATCTCTATCATGTGCATCGTGGTATGATCACTATCATACCTATATGTGTAAATCCAAGGTCTATGGATATTACACGCTATGTGTGTTATAAGAGTATCATCTCATACTTCTACTTACAACACTACCATATCATAACACTAGCCCAGCAACAATCTAAACTAGACACCTCTAATTTATCCATTGCAAGTTTTACGTGGCTTAGGGCTTTCGAGATAGAACCGTTCTTACCTACGAACATGAACCACAACGAGGATAATCAAATTGTTGACAACTCGCTTGCAAAATAGATATTGACTATAGTAGGAGAGACAGACACTCGCTAGCCACTTATGCAAACTAGTTTCATGTCAAGCGTGGAACAGGTCTCATGTGCGAGGACATGTAAAGTTTGTCCGGGCCGCTTCATCCCACTATGCCACCAATATCCAAAATTACAACAAAGGAGCAACAACATGATCATCATTGCCCACATACTCAAATGTGTACTACCCGTGTAAAGTATCTATGCATAGATCCGGCTCTGATACCACTGTAGGGTTCGCAGCATAGAAAACAAAAATTTTCCTACGATGTGAACTATATACCAAGATCTATCTACTAGATACAAACAACGGGCGGATGTATATCCGTAGAGAACATACCCTTGAAGACCGACAAAGCTTAACGATTTCAACTCGTGGTTGATGTAGACGATCTCTTGCCGATCTCAAGATCGAGAGGAAGTCCTAGCGCCGCAAATCAGCAGCGCATCCGTGCTCGCACACACGTTCGAGGCACCGAGAAACCTCCGCCTCCTCGCTCCAGCGATGCAGCGGAAGCACAACTCTTTCTTGCCGAATAGCCACCGGGAACATGTATCTCGCTAGTCCAAGACCATGGGGGATAAATTCTAGAGGGGGAGAGAGATCCTTCACGAGGAGGTGTGAGAGACAAGTGAGGAGGGGGGCTCCTTTTATAGGAGGAGGGGGGCACCCAAGGGGTGTGGCCGCCGGCCATGGGGGCTGCCCCCTCCCCTCCTTCATTCATGTGGGTGGACACTCCACTCACAAAATGCCTTTTAAAATCCCTCCACTCAAAAGTCCACTCAAATTCCCATTAAATTTCCACCAAATTTAATGCAAACTCTCATTAAATAAAACTCTTTTATTTTATTCAGAATTTTGTAAATTACTTTAATGACAAACATTCACAAATAACCCCTTGCTAGAATTCTATTTCACATGCATAACCAATTTATGCAATTTCACCCGAAAACCTATTTCGGTATCTAGTGAAATAAATTCCTGCACTTGTTCATTATTTCGGCATGAAACATTTGCTCCAATTGGATGTCGGTGTCTCTTAAGTGTGTCACCCTACGGTTTGTGAATAATGCGGGCATGATCGAGACCCCTCTCGGATCAATAATCAGAAGCGGGATCTGGAGACCCATACTGACTCCCACACATTCAACGATGACTTTCTTGTGATCGTCGGAACCTTTTACGCTAGTATCTTAATCCCTTTGTTTCACGATATATTACATGTCCGAGATTCGATAATCGGTATCTCCATACCTAGTTGATCTCGTTACCGACATGCACTCTTTTCTCGTTCCTGTGATATAACATTCTAGTGATCAAATCACATGCTTGCAAGCTAATCAATGTGATATCACCGAGAGGGCCCAGAGTATATCTATCCGTCATCGGGATGAACAAATTCCACTCTCGATCCATGAGCCTCAACATAACACTTTATTAGTTCCGAATCCATCTTTATAATCACCCTGTTACGGTGTGACGTTTGATGTTATCAAGAAACTCTTCCGGTGTTAGTGATTGACATGATCTCATGGTCTAAGGATTAGGATCACTTCGTAAGTTGTTATAGCAATATAAACTCAATGACTTTGATCGTAATTCTCTACTTCGGATGAATGTTCATCACACCATTACACTAATGTTGTGATCCCGTTATTAACAACATCCAATGTCCATGACCAGGAAACCTTGATCATCTTGTTAATCAACGAGCTAATTTATGAGAGAGGCATAAGTAGGAACTTTCTGTTTGTTTATTAAACACACATGTATTAACGTTTCCGTATTAATACAATTATAGAATGCAAAATAAACATCTATCATATACTTGGAATACACATAATAAACACTTTATTATTGCCTCTCAGGGCATATTCCCTTCAGCTACTCCCTCCGTTGCTAAATATAAAGTGTATAATTATTGGCATGGAAATTAAAGAACGCACGTGGAGGGTAAGATACACATGTTTTGAGCGAGATTACACCTCACTAATTGACACGAGAAAATAGAGGGGCTTGTCTGAGATAAGGAAATGTAATCAAATCTCTAAACATATTATCCAAACAGGTGTTTCAATGCAATAGACCTTATATTTTGATATTTTTATCAAAAAACTATACACCTTATATTAAGGAACATAGGGAGTATATCAAAGCCAACATATACAAGTGAGAGGTTGTTTGGTTTCAAAGGGAGCGATTTGAAGATCTGTTGGCTGTTAATATCATGTGACATATTCTTGTTCCATGGTGCTGGTGGAGAAGGTCATGGAGGCCGAGATCTGAGGACTAGCAATGGTGGTTCGAATCTATTAGGCGACGAGAAATTGTCTTGGCATTTCTTTACATGGAGGACCGTCTTTCAAGTGGGAGCAATTGCATAGGAGAAGTTCAAAGTCTTGCCTTTCAGGGTAAAATATTCAAGGTCTGGCCTTTATTGGTTGTGTCTAGCAATGGTCTTGTTGGAGACATTATTTTGAGAGGGAGGATTTTCTTCAGGGTGAAAATCTAAGATATATGATTGGAGGACGAAAGCGTTTGTGCATTCACTAGTGGAAACGAGGCCTCTAACACCGGTTCGTAGAGGCCTCTAACAGCGGTTCTAGAACCGTTGTTGGGGGTTCAGTGTTAGAGCCCCCCTTTAACAACGGTTCTTATACGAACTGTTGTTAAAGGGTGGCGCACGTGGGGCTGCCACAACACTCAGCCCCTGTAACATCCCAGCATTAGAGCTTAGAAATAAGCTGAACACAGAGATGTGCATTGCATTCATGCATAGAAAATGTGAATAATTTTTGTGGTTTTAAATAAAAACTTGACAAAGTGATTGAAACTTCTCTTAACCTGATGGAATTGAAGTAGATCATCAAGTTGACTGCGATAAGTTTCAATATGACCTTTGCTAAAAACTTATTTTGGGTAAACATGATTTGATCTAAGGGTAGATAAAATGGAATAAAACTAAACCCTAATACATTACTTAATGATTTATATTTGATCCTTAGGAGATCATATCATAGTATTTATTATAATCACTCATGAATACCAAATTATAAATATAACACAAATAATAAGAATGTAACAACTATATCTTAATCTCATCTAATTATACCATGAGTAACATGGAAATACCTAACTTTAACTCTCTAGTGAGATTGAGTAGGAAAGAAACCAAAGTCAAGATCAATCATCATGTATCTTTCTTTCCATATCAATCTTTATCATCTCTATTGAATCATATACTTATATTTGTTGTTCATAAATATTGAGTAATCAACTATTGATTCACCAATTCTTGACCTATCAAGTCTTGTTATTATTATAGCATTCACTTAAGGCTTATAACGTAAGAAGAGGTAAATAGTGATGCTAGTTTTAGATGTTATCTTTAGGATGTGAGTAATTAGAGGAAATCAAATCAATATGGTAACAAAGATGATTACAAGGATGAAGTTTGAAGATAGTTACCAGGAGTATTCCTATTGGATCAAGTAGGTATAGTCAATGAATTATATCTCTTAATCCAATAGAGCTAAACAGAAGATAATTATGATACAACTGTAATCTTGTATTGATGAAGCCTTGTTTAGCCAACTAGAAACCTGAATCACAAAGGATCAAAGGATTATAATGATCATGCCTTATTCACCAATATTGAATGCTTATACCATGTATAAGTGACATTGGTGGATAAAACATGATTGAACCATAATATAGAGTTATTATACTAGATTAGTCATTACAAGTCACATTAATATAATGTGAGATTGGAATGTTAGATATTGGAGTCAAGTAGAGACAAGATAGTATGATTAAAATGATGTTAGAGCAACATTGGATTAAAGAAGTAGTGTTTTCCTCTTTGGAAATACTAAGCACTTGAGGTGAAGTAGGATTTGATGTATACATCTATTGAAGTGATATTAGTGAAGGATGATTAAGGAAGAGTATGATTGGAGTTAGAAGTAACCACTTTTTGGACTGGGGATTATCAGCAATAGAGTAGTTGATATAGCCAAGTATAGATATAAATTATTATGAAAGGCTTTAATGACAAGCTCATTGGATTTACAAATGGCTTTAGAAGCATAAAAGGTGGATAAGAATATTCTTGTTAGGTAAAGATCATCATGTTAACACATGATGATGGATATGAAGGAGTAGTATATCTAGGAAATGAATTCCTTAATTAGAAGTCCAGGATTGTGAATTATGGAAGATAGGAAATTCTGGATAAAACCTTAACCCTAAATCTTAAACCAAACATATTATCCATTTCATCTAATTGATCTATCATTTTGTTTCCACAATGCTTCAGAGGAATATTTTCCTATATCAAATCACCTGAGCACATCTTTGTCATTTTCAACCATCATTATCATAGGTGCTTAGGAACCATCTTTATCAATTATTTCTCATAAGATAGCCTAGAAAACAATCCTACTATTTTACTTCAAAGGGTGATAACATTAAAAATTATAAATATTAAGACAATATGATTAACCATTAATCTTCATTCACATAAAAAAAAAGAAAATAAGTATAGTAAGTACCTTATACTTTAGGGTGAGTAATTACAATTCAGAACTCTAAATTTATAAATAAGTTTTCCCATCAACATTTCATAAATATTCTATTTATAATCAATAGACAAAGTCTTTAATTCATTTCTCTAACCACTTATCCCATATGAGCATGGAATAAGTGGGGATCCAATATTATAAACCATCTTATCCTATACTATGTGATTAAATACATATAAATAAACCCTATGAATATTATTAAATATTTTAAAACTTAATTACTCCAAATAAAAGTGTAAACAATGTTGTAGAAAAATATATACATAAAGAAAATATCACAATACATAATAAAAGTTCACAAATTGATTCTTAATAACTTTATTATTACTGCAAGTATTCAGCAAATAAAATTCCATAAAGAAAAATTCAAACCAAATATAAAAATACAAACCTGAAATCAAAACAGAAAATGAAAAAGGAATAAAGCCAGGAAAAATCAGAGGAAACACCCAATCTGGCCCACGGCCCATTTGCTCTTCCCTCTATCCGTCGCACGCAGGTCACAGCCAATTCTCTCCGCTCGCTCCGCAGAAGTCCGCTCCGGCCCAACAACAATTGCATACCCCTTCGCCCTCTTTTTCTTTTCTTCTTCCTCTCGCCAAAAAGAACGCCGGCGAAGCAGCTGCCTGGCACCACGTCGGCCGTCCGCCGTCGTCGTGATGCCCGCTGACGCCAAGATCCGCGCCGCCGCTGTTCGTTGCCTATAAGTAGACCATCGATGCGCCGGAGATCCTTATCCTCATTCTTCCTCCCCAAATTCCTCGCTGACTGAAAAATGAGCTCGCCGGAGCCGCTCGTCACCGACGTTTCTGAGCTCCCCTTGAACCGCTGAGGCCGCAGTTAGGATCTCTTTGATTATCTGGTTCGATTGCCCAACGAAGCACAAGCCGAAGGAGCTCCAATCGCGCCAATCGACACCTCCATCTCCGACGGGTTCCTCCGTCGTCTACCCGATTCCGGCCACCTCCGGTCACACTAAGACCTCCACTGCAACGCCGGTGAGTTGCTGATCCTCGGGCACCTCTCTAATCTCTTATCGCTTCTGGAATCATCTCCACCGGGTTCATCTGTAACCGCCGCCGCCGTACCTCGTCGCCAGTCATCCTCCGGCGACCATATCTGAGTGGCGCCGCTATTAGTAGGTTCCCTGCACTGCGCTCTTTCAAACCGTAGCAACCACGCATGCCAAACTCCACTAGATCGCGGCCGTTGCCAGCCACCTGACCATCACCGGTGAGATGACGTCACAGCGACGTCATGCTTGCGTCATTTCAGCTCGTTTGACCGATCCATGCCCATGTGGCGTGTGACGTGGTCCCTGGCCCACCTGTCATTGGCTGTGGGTAGAAGTTGGGCCAGTAACAAATGAATTCACCAATCTGAGGGGTGATGTGGCCGATGGCCCATTAGTCAGTGACTTAGTCTAGGTTAGCTTTATTATAAAAAGTTTTTATGTTTATGAACTAGATAAAACAGTATTAATTCCAAATATAAAATAAAATGATTAAATCTTGTAAATTTGATATCTTTTGTTTTATAAATTAGAAATATACATATAATATATGAAAAAGTTTTGAAAAATAAAATCTACAACTTAAAACTATTATCAAATATTATTATGATGAATATTTAAATAAATATTATTTAATAAAGGTTTTATAAGTAATAAAACTTTGATAATTAATATTTTAATAATGGTAAATGTTAAAATCTAAATAAAATACTAAAAAAATCCAAAATATAAGAATTATACTTTTAAATTATAATTATACATTATTATTCCACTTAATTAAATATTTATTAATTATTAAGTATTTATAAAGTAATAAACCTTATTAAAATTATATCTTATTATTTATAAATCACAAAAATAATACCTACATGTTAAAAATGTGATATTCCACTTTTGAGTGAAATAAAAGATTAAACAACTTTAATAACTTAAATATAAACTTATTTCCTTAATAGATAATTCATATAAGGTAAATAAAATTTGTTAATATTCCTAAAATTTCCAATTTAGATTTAATAAGTAATACCAGTCTTCAATATTGATAATATGAAGTCAAAATGGTTCAACACATTTTAAATACAATTTTATTAAATTATCTTTCAACCATAAGTATAAATTTTGTTATAAGAGAATTCTTATCAATTATAAAATCTCCAAGAATAATTTGTAAAGAAATAAAACTTATTCCTTTACTTTAACCACAAGTTTATAAACAAATCAAAACACTATAAGTGATTTTATAAGTAATAAGTAATATTGTTTACTTATTCACAAACATTAACCACACCCTTATAAGGAGATAAATTCCTTTATACCATTATAATGTAAATAAATCACTACTCCAATAGAAGTTATGCCATTCTTAAGTAACTCCAAGGATACAATATAAAGTGAACATGATACAAGTATCATAAGTAATACACCCTAAGTCTATCTACATTCTTAAAGTTACTCATAGTTACAAAACTTTAAGTATGATGCTAAAGACTTTATTATATGCTTTATAGTTAACTTTGGTTTGTTGTAATTAAGTTATAAAGCATCTTAATACCAAATCAACCCAGTTAAAAACCAAGATAGATAAGTCTCAAATACTACTAATTTTAGTATTCCAATAAAGGTAATTCTTTCTAACTTAAAGACTATAACTATAAAGAACACCTCATAAGGTTAACTTAAGAGCTTAAATGCTTCTGCTTAGTCGAGTAAGATTTTCTTCAAATGTTATTCGTTTTACCACTTCAATCAACATATGACAATTAATAGTAAACACCTTACTTTATACTTTACTTATATAATAAGATTGTTAATACTTAAATTCTTTTTAAGTGACATTACTTGTAAAGTAAAACTTGAAGATAAACAATTAAGATGTAAGCAACCTTGAGTAGCATTCCATACTGTGTATTTTGTTGTTGTATAAATACATGTTGTTTTCCACACACTCACAAGCCTTAATAAGAAGCACATGTGTGAAACTTAATCTAAAAGGGCAACACATTCCAAGGAAACCCCTTTCCAGTATCCGAACCCTAGAACAACGTTATTCTTGGGATTCGCGTTTGTCAACATGCATTACATCACTTATGCATAACAGCATCTTGCTTCTTTAAACATTAGTCCTTACTGGACCAATGATGCAGATTTCAACTATTGGATCTTATATTGTCTTGAAGACCGTGAGTGCATAATCTTGCAATCACAAAAGGCAAGTTCACACTTGCTCATGTCCTTTGATTATTTTCTATAAAGTATTTTGCAAATCAAGTATTGTCATCACCTGCATTTGAAAAAGGTCAGAAAATACTATTTTCATAATAATGTGATTATAGGTTATTTACCATGAGGTAATAACCTACTATAAGAGTTCCGGTGGTAAAGGAACATATTATTTAGGACTTAACAACCAATGTCGCCAGTGATTCTTGCGCCGTATATTACGCGTTGACCATGAGATTTGGAATGGGACGAAGAAGTCAGCTGTATCTTTTCCCTCTCGCATGGAGCTGGATGTTCGGGTCGTGGCTGTTATCACTCATAGCGTGCATATTATTTATGGTAATTCGTAGAGGATATGCAGCATATGGGTGGGAGACCTCAACGTCCCATGATAGTTCCGGCATCTGAATGGTTTGTACTGCCATTGCCGTAATTCAATAGGTGGGCTGGCGTACACCAAGGAGACATGCGGGGTCGCGGAGAAGGCAGTGATTGGCTTGGATCTTAGTCTGGGCCTCGCACCAAGGAAGTGTGAATGAACCTGCAATTCGGATGTGCAACAAAGCTAAGATCTCTCATGGGTAAAGTGACGCACCTCTGCAGAGTGTAAGAACTATAACTTGTTACTCCCTGTTCCAGGAAGGAGCTGCGAACGCGGCGGGAAAGGAACCCCATGATGGTTCTGGTAAACCCGTGAAGGCTAACGGACATAGCTTTTTAGAATAAAAGCAACCTTTGAAGAAATGTTTACGAAAACTTGCATTGCCTACAACCTATGGTCTATGGCTGTAGATATAGTGCATCAAACACTCCTTTCTAATGAACTTGCTGAGTACGCTCGTACTCAAAGTATCTTCTTAACCCTTGCTAGGTTCTAAAGCCAGTACAGACGACGTCTACATCAAGTTATGCTCCAGGAATCATCATTAAAAGCTAAAAATCTTTAATGAAGTCAACATATACATCAACTCAATTGAAGACGACATTGCTGATTAGATAAGAATAGAATTTCTAACCATAGAACCTACTTCTGTAGAGTATTGCAATAGCAGCAATGCAAGCCTTGTTGGAGATATGCCCTAGAGGCAATAATAAATATAGTTATTATTATATCTTTGTGTTTATGATAAATGTTTACATTCATGCTATAATAGTATTAACAAGGAAACATTAATACTTGTGTGATTTGTAAACTTAATTTGAAGTCCCTAGTAAAGCCTCTATACATCACTAGCTTGTTGGTTAATGAATGATTATGGTTTCCCTGTCATGAACATTGAGATGTTATTAACAACAAGATCATATCGTTAGGAGAATGATATGGTGGACATACTCCTATAGATAAGCGTAGCATAAAGATCAAGTCATTTTAATAGTTCAATTGCTATATGCTTTTTGATACATAGTAACCTAATTCCTTCGACCATGAGATCATGCATATCACCTTTACCGGATGGATGCTTTGATGACATCAAACACCACACCAATCGGGTGGCTATAAAGGTGGCATTGAGTGTTCGGAAAGTATTGGTTGAAACACATGGATCAAGAGTGGGATTTGTCCATCCATATGACGGATAGATATACTCTGGGCCCTCTCGGTGGAATGTCATCCAATTAGCTTGCAAGCATGTGACTGGCTCACAAGGGATCACATATCACAGGAATGAGAAAAGAGTACTTATTGGTAACGAGGTTGAACTAGGTATGTAGAGATACCGACGATCATAACCTCGGATGAGTAAACTATCGTGAGACAAAGGGAAATTGGTATCGTATGTAAGTGGTTTATTCGATCGCAAAGTAATCGTAGAAATATGTGGGAGCCATATGAATTTCCAGATTCCTCTATTGGTTATTGTTCGGAGAAGTGTCTCGATCATGTCCGCATAATTCACGAACCGTAGGGAGACACACTTAAGGATTCGACGTTGTTTGAGTAGTTATGGAATGATGAGAAAGAGTCCAAATGTTGTTCGGAGTCTCGAATGGGATTCGGGATATCACGAGGAGATCCTGAATGGTCCGGAGAATAAGATTCATATAAGGAAAGTCCCGTTTCGGAGTTGGAGAATGGTTCCAGTGTTTTCATCGGGAATGTTCTAGAAGGTTCCGGAATGTCCGGCACTCCAGAGGGGAAGGGTACATGAATGTGTTATATCAAGTTGGTATGATTGCATCATGTACTCGGTGTCATCGCTGAACAAAATAGAGGGTTTATTCAAATCCTAGTTTGAAAAGTCAAACGCCAAGTTTGAAAGTCAAACGGCTATTTTTGGGAAGTGGAGAGGGAGGTGGAAACCGATTTGGGGGAGGAGTTCCTCCTCCCAGCCTGGCGCACCACCAAGCCGAGTTGGGGAGGGACTCCCCTCCCCTTGGCCGGCCCCCTCCACCTATAAAAGGAGGGGAAGGGCTCCCCTCCTAGACACAAGTTCCTACACCTCTAAACCCTAGCCCCAAGCCGCCACCGCCTCCATAGCCGCTGCCGGCCCTAGGGCACTCGCCGCCGCCACCTAGGTGAAACCCTATCCGCCGGCCTAGCCCCCTCCTCGGTGTGTCTAAACCCTAGATCGTCGAGGGACTCTCTCATACACCACCATACTCGCTCCGGCTTAAGGCGAAGCCCTGCGAGATCTCCCCTCTACTTCCGGTACCACGCCGTTGTGCTGCCGGAATCACGAGGAGAGTGCTACAACCTCTGCTGCCTGCTGGAACAAGGGAGAGGAAGGTCTTTGTCGAGTACTGAACGTGTGACCGACTGCGGGAGCGCTGCCGGAACGCATCGCCGGAAGGATCGTCTACGCGATCTTGAGATCGAGAAGAGTACGACTACGTCACCCACGAGAATCCGCTCTCGTTAAACACTTTGGAATCTTCGAGGGTGAGTTATTCCATCGACTCGTTGCTACAATCTAGTAGATAGATTTTGGCTTGTTTGTTTGTATGCGATAGAAATTTTTTGTTTTCCATGCTACGAATCCCTACAGTGGTATCAGAGCTGTGTCTATATGTAGATCTGTTGCACGAGTAGAACATAATGGTCATTGTGGGCGTTGATGCTTTTATTGTCGATTGCTTGTTGTGTACTTTGCATCTTGCGGGATGTTGGGATGAAGCGGCCCGGGCTAACCTTACATGACATCGTTCATTAGACTTGCTCCACGCTTGACATGCAACTTGTATTGCATAAGTGGCTTTGCGGGTGCCTGTTTCTCCTAGCATAGTTAAGATTCAATTTACAACGGGTGATTAACAATGCTAGTATCAATGTTGTGGTTCTTGTTCGTAAGTTAGAACGACACTTATTGAAAGCCCCAAACCACGTAAAATATGCAAAGAAAGTAGAGGCGTCTAACTTTGTTTTGCAGGGGTGTGCTGTGATGTGATATGGCCGTGATTGTGATTATATTTATTGAAAGCCCCAAGCCATATGGTTGTCTTTAATTTATGTTAAGACCCGCGTGTCTATTCAAAGTAGTTGTAATAGTTGAAGCCGGTGGACGACAACCATGGAGAAGCGTCATTGACCTTGATGCAATGCCGGTGATGATGGAGATCATGTTCGTGCTTGAAGATGAAGATCGGAAGCACAAAGGAGAAAGGCCATATCATTTCACATATTACGAATTGCATCTGATGTTAATCCTTTATGCATCTTGTATTGCTTAGTAGACGACGGTAGCATTATAAGATGATCCCTCATGCACATGAATTTCAAGTCATAAAGTGTTCACCCTTAGTTAGCACCGTTGCTAAAGCTTGTTGTTTCGAAGCACCACGTGATGATCGGGTGTGTTAGATTCCGCAAGTGTATACAACGTGAGCAAGCCAGATTTGCTCATGCGGAAACTAAGGTTTGATCTTGACGAGCCTAGCATGTACATACATGGTCTCGGAACACGGATCACCGAAAGGTAAAGCATGAATCATATAGTAGATATGATGAACATGTCGATTGTTCGCCATTGAAACTATATCAGCTCTCGTGATGATCGGTGTTGATGTGGTGGATTTGGTTCGTGTGATCACTAAAACAATGTGAGGGATATTGTTTTGAGTGGGAGTTCACGTAGATTAATTTTATTATTAATTTGAACTCAATTTGTCATAAACTTAGTCTAAACTATTGCAAATATGTTGTAGATCAATGGCAGCCCCTACCATCAATTTTAATGCGTTCCTAGAGAAAGAAAAGTTGAAAAACAATGGAAGCAACTTCGCGGATTGGTTCCGCAATTTGAGGATTGTCCTCACTTCTGGTAATTTGACCTATGTGCTGGATGCACCGCAGGGTGACCCACCTGCAGCTGATGCCGCCGATGAAGTAAAGAATGTTTACCTCACTCGGAAGACTCAGTACTCCACAGTTCAGTGTGCTATCTTGTATGGTTTAGAATCGGAGCTTCGGAAAAGGTTTGAGAATTCAGACCCATATGATATTGTCGAGGATCTCAAATTGATCTTTGAGACTCATGCGGCAATTGAAAGCTATGAGGCTTCTAAAAAGTTCTTTAACTGCAAGATGGAAGAGGGCAGCTCCGTCAGTGAGCATGTCCTTAAGATGTCTGGGCACGCAAACAAACTTCAAAGCTTAGGTATAGTGATTCCTAATGCTTTGGGTATTTACCGTGTCCTCCAATCACTACCACCAAGTTACAAGAACTTTGTGATGAACTACAACATGCAGAACATGAACAAGACGTTGCCAGAACTCTTTGCCATGTTGAAATCTGCAGAAGTGGATGTCAAGAAAGAGCACCAAGTGTTGTTGGTCAATAAGACCACCAAATTCAAGAAAGTCAAGTCTAAACAGAAGGGACACTTCAAGAAGGGTGGTAAGAAAGTTACCACGCCAACAAAGAAGACCAAGGGTGGACCTAAGCCTGATACTGAGTGCTTTTTTCTGCAAGGGAGAAGGTCACTGGAAGCGGAATTGCCCAAAGTACTTGGCGGATTTGAAGAACGGCAACATCAAGAAGAAAGGTATATCCGATATACATGTTATTGATGTGTATCTCACTAGTACTCGTAGTAGTGCCTGGGTATTTGATACTGGTTCGGTTGCTCATATTTGTAACTCGAAACAGGTGTTGCAGAATAAACGGAAGCTAGCGAAGAACAAGGTGACGATGCGCGTGGGAAACGGATCAAAGGTTGATGTGATCGCGGTCGGCACGCTACCCCTTCATCTACCATCGGGATTAGTTTTATACTTACATAATTGTTATTTCGTGCCTGCGTTAAGCATGAACATTATATCGGGATCTTGTTTATTGCGAGACAGTTACTTGTTTAAGTCCGAGAATAATGGTTGTTCGATTTATATGAGTAATATGTTTTATGCACATGCACCTTTGATAGATGGTCTATTCTTGTTGAATCTCGATAGTGGAAATACACATATTAATAACATTGAGGCTAAACGTTTGAAATCGAGCGATAACTCGACCTATATGTGGCACTGTTATCTTGGTCACATTGGAGTGAAGCGTATGAAGAAACTCCATTCCGATGGACTTCTTGAATCACTTGATTTCGAATCACTTGAAAGATGCGAAGCATGTCTGATGGGTAAAATGACTAAGACTCCATTCTCTGGTATGATGGAGTGATCTACGGACTTATTGGAAATCATACATACCGATGTGTGTGGTCCAATGAGTGTAGCATCATGCGGTGGTTATCGTTATGTTCTTACCTTCACGGATGATTTGAGTAGATATGGGTATATCTATTTCATGAAACATAAGTCCGAAACTTTCGAGAAGTTTAAGGAATTTCAAAGTGAGGTGGAGAATCAACGTAACAAGAAGATTAAATTTCTATGTTCTGGTCATGGAGGTGAATATCTAAGTTACAAGTTTGGCGAGCATTTGAAGAAATGCGGAATACTTTCACAATTGACACCGCCGGGAACACCACAACGTAATGGTGTGTCCGAACGTCGTAATCGAACTCTCTTAGATATGGTTCGTTCTATGATGTCACTTACAGATTTACCGCTATCATTTTGGGGTTATGCATTAGAAACAGCCGCATTCACTTTAAATAGGGCACCATCTAAATCCGTTGAAACGACACCGTATGAATTATGGTTTGGGAAGAAACCTAGATTTTCGTTCCTTAAAGTTTGGGGTTGCGAAGCCTATGTAAAGAAGTTACAGCCGGACAAGCTTGAACCCAAAGCGGAAAAATGCGTCTTCATAGGATACCCGAAGTAAACTATTGGGTATACCTTCTATCATAGATCCGAAGGCAAAATCTTCGTTGCCAAGAATGGATCCTTTCTAGAGAAGGAATTTCTCTCGAAAGAAGTGACTGGAAGGAAAGTAGAACTCGACGAGGTTGTCGAACCTTCTCTCGAAATTGCAAGTAGCGCAGCACCAGAAGAAGTTCCTGTGGTGCTTGCACCAGTTAGAGAGGAAGCTAATGATGATGATCATGAAACTTAGGTTGAAGTTGCTACAGAGCCTCGCAGGTCAACGAGAACTCGTACCACTCCAGATTGGTATGATCCCGTTATGAGTGTCATGTTGGTGGACAACACCGATGACCCTGAGACATATGAGGAAGCAATGATGAGCCCGGATTCCAATAAATGGCAAGAAGCCATGAAATCCGAGATTGGATCCATGTACGAAAACCAAGTATGGACTTTGGTGGACTTACCAGATGGCCGGAAGGCTGTCGAGAACAAATGGATTTTCAAGAAGAAAACAGATCTCGATGGTAATGTTATCGTCTATAAAGCTCGACTTGTCGCAAAGGGTTTCGACAAATTCAAGGAGTTGACTACGATGAGACTTTCTCACCGATGGCGAAGCTAAAGTCTGTGAGGATTATGTTAGCAATCGCTGCATATTATGATTATGAGATATGGCAGATGGATGTCAAAACAGCATTCCTCAATGGAGACATTGATGAAGAGTTGTATATGATGCAACCCAAAGGTTTTGTCGATCCTAAAGATGCTAACAAGGTATGCAAACTTCAACGGTCCATTTATGGATTGAAGCAAGCATCCCGAAGTTGGAATCAACGTTTTGATAAGGTGATCAAAAGTTTTGGTTTTTTACAAACTTATGGAGAAGCTTGTATTTACAAGAAAGCGAGTGGGAGCTCTGTAGCATTCTTAATACTATATGTAGAGGACATATTGTTGACTGGGAATAATGTAGACCTTCTTAATAGTGTTAAGGAATATTTGAATAATAGTTTTTCAATGAAGGATCTTGGCGAAGCAGCTTACATATTAGGCATAAAGATTTATAGAGATAGATCGAGACGCCAAATATCATTGTCACAAAGTACATATTTGGACAAAGTTCTAAAGAGGTTTGGAATGGAAGATAGCAAGAAAGGGTTCTTGCCCATGTTGCCCAATACGACCTTGAGTAAAACTCAAAGTCCGACATCGGCAGAAGGTAGAGAAAGGATGAGTAAGACTCCCTATGCCTCAGCCATAGGATCTCTAATGTATGCCATGCTATGTACTAGACCCGACATTGCATATGATGTTAGTTTAACTAGCAGATATCAAAGTGATCCAGGAGTGGATCATTGGACAGCGGTCAAAAACATCCTTAAGTACTTGAGAAGAACTAAGGATATGGTTCTTTCTTATGGAGGTGATGAACAACTTGTTGTTAATGGTTACACCGATGCTAGTTGGAACACCAATCCGGATGATTCTAAATCACAATCTGGATACGTATTTAATTTGAATGGTGCAGCAGTTAGCTGGAGGAGTGCAAAGCAAAGCGTTGTGGTGAGATCTTCAACTGAATCGGAATACATGGCTGCTTCGGAGGCTTCACAAGAAGCGATATGGATGAAAGAGTTTATTACAGAGCTGGGTGTGGTTCCTAGTGCGCTGAACCCAATGTCTATCTACTGTGATAACATGGGCGCCATAGCCAATGCGCAAGAACCAAGGTCACACAAGAAGCGGAAGCATATCAAGCTATGTTTTCATGCTATTCGAGAACATATCCAATATGGGGATATAAAGATTTGCAAAGTACACACAGATCTGAATGTGGCGGATCCGTTGACTAAACCTCTCCTGAGGGCAAAACATGACCAGCACCAAACTGCCATGGGTGTTCGGTATATTACCATGTAATCTAGATTAGATGACTCTAGTGCAAGTGGGAGACTGTTGGAGATATGCCCTAGAGGCAATAATAAATATAGTTATTATTATATCTTTGTGTTTATGATAAATGTTTACATTCATGCTATAATAGTATTAACAAGGAAACATTAATACTTGTGTGATTTGTAAACTTAATTTGAAGTCCCTAGTAAAGCCTCTATACATCACTAGCTTGTTGGTTAATGAATGATTGTGGTTTCCCTGTCATGAACATTGAGATGTTATTAACAAAAAGATCACATCGTTAGGAGAATGATATGGTGGACATACTCCTATAGATAAGCGTAGCATAAAGATCAAGTCATTTTAATAGTTCAATTGCTATATGCTTTCTGATACATAGTAACCTAATTCCTTCGACCATGAGATCATGCATATCACCTTTACCGGATGGATGTTTTGATGACATCAAACACCACACCGTAACTGGGTGGCTATAAAGGTGGCATTGAGTGTTTGAAAAGTATTGGTTAAAACACATGGATCAAGAGTGGGATTTGTCCATCCATATGACGGATAGATATACTCTGGGCCCTCTCGGTGGAATGTCATCCAATTAGCTTGCAAGCATGTGACTGGCTCATAAGGGATCACATATCACGGGAACGAGAAAAGAGTACTTATCGGTAACGAGGTTGAACTAGGTATGCAGAGATACCGACGATCATAACCTCGGATGAGTAAACTATCGTGAGACAAAGGGAAATTGGTATTGTATGTAAGTGGTTTATTCGATCGCAAAGTAATCATAGAAATATGTGGGAGCCATATGAATTTCCAGATTCCTCTATTGGTTATTGTTCGGAGAAGTGTCTCGATCATGTCCGCGTAATTCACGAACCGTAGGGAGACACACTTAAGGATTCGACGTTGTTTGAGTAGTTATGGAATGATGAGAAAGAGTCCAAATGTTGTTCGGAGTCTCGAATGGGATTCGGGATATCACGAGGAGATCCTGAATGGTCCGGAGAATAAGATTCATATAAGGAAAGTCCCGTTTCGGAGTTGGAGAATGGTTCCAGTGTTTTCATCGGGAATGTTCTAGAAGGTTCCGGAATGTCCGGCACTCCGGAGGGGAAGGGTACATGAATGTGTTATATCAAGTTGGTATGATTGCATCATGTACTCGGTGTCATTGCTGAACAAAATAGAGGGTTTATTCAAATCCTAGTTTGAAAAGTCAAACGCCAAGTTTGAAAGTCAAACGGCTATTTTTGGGAAGTGGAGAGGGAGGTGGAAACCGACTTGGGGGAGGAGTTCCTCCTCCCAGTGGCACTGCAACTGCCGAGTTGGAGAGGGACTCCCCTCCCCTTGGCCGGCCCCCTCCACCTATAAAAGGAGGGGCAGGGCTCCCCTGCTAGACACAAGTTCCTACACCTCTAAACCCTAGCCCCAAGCCGCCGCCGCCTCCATAGCCATTGCCGGCCCTAGGGCACTCGCCGCCGCCTAGGTGAAACCCTAGCCGCCGGCCTAGCGCCCTCCTCGGTGTGTCTAAACCCTAGATCGTCGAGGGACTCTCTCATACACCACCATACTCGCTCCGGCTTAAGGCGAAGCCCTACGAGATCTCCCCTCTACTTCTGGTACCACGTCGTTGTGCTGCCGGAATCGCGAGGAGAGTGCTACAACCTCCGCTGCCTGCTGGAACAAGGGAGAGGAAGGTCTTCATCGAGTACCGAACGTGTGACCGACTGCGGGAGCGCTGCCGGAACGCAGTGCCGGAAGGATCGTCTACGCGATCTTGAGATCGGGAAGAGTATGACTACATCACCCACGAGAATCCCCTCTCGTTAAACACTTTGGAATCTTCAAGGGTGAGTTATTCCATCGACTCGTTGCTACAATCTAGTAGATAGATCTTGGCTTGTTTGTTTGTTTGCGATAGAAATTTTTTGTTTTCCATGCTACGAATCCCTACAAGCCTAGTAGTTCAGCTACTAGTTTTATAAGTATGATAGCTATGAGTTATTTATTCCCGATTCTTCTTAGTAAGAAGTTTCTTTCTCTCTCTTTAACCTAGAGTGTTCTCTGGATCTTGTGTAAAGAGTTGAGTTGTAACCTATAGTCATGTCTTGGACCTGCTATGTTTCTGTTGTACTACTCTGAGGGATGTAATACTAGTGAACAGTGTTTCATTTCTGTTATGTCAACGACTATAGTGTACTACATCATGCATTGGTATGCTGGGTCACCGCAGCCCCCTTTAACACCGGTTCATAACACGAACCGGTGTTAAAGGTTCTCTACCGCGGCAGGAAAAAGACATAAATCTCTTCCGCGACAGAGTTCCGCCGTCGCCCCGTTCTGGGCGTATTTCTGCGGCGCGGCGGGGGCGGGGATGGGGAGAGGGAATCGATCGGGAGAGGTATACACATACATCTTTGTCGGTACATACGATTACATGAATAATTAAGCAACTATTATTATACACAAACATCGTCATTGTGGTATTCTCCATAAACGTTGAAGCATCAAGTACAAGACAAACACGTTCAAGCATATATACAACGTTCATTTTGGTGGATATCTAAAGAGTTCTCCTCCAGGCGTGACGACCTCATCAAGTATGAACCCCGCCAATTCCTCTTGAATGGCTCGTATGCGGTTAAATGGTAGGATTTGGTCCCGCATCCGTTCGATCTAAATATATATGAAGAATGGGGTCAATATATATAAGAATAAAACTCAACACAATTGATGGTAATAAAATAATATTGTGTACTTTGTTTACTTACTCTAAGTTGTTCTAGTGCTGCTTGGCCCGTCGCACATATCATGCTGCGAATGAACTCGCAAACATAGTATCCACATAAGTTATTGCCGGGTCCCTGATGCACACACTTTACGAGAATAGAGAGTTCAATCAAAATAATAATCAATAAAGCATGATATAATGGAATTGGAAGAAGAATCAAAGAGATACGCAGACCTAGCTAGCTAGTATTACTTACATTTTGTTTACAAAATTTAGTTCTTCTGACCATTCACCCATGGCCCTGCCCGTGAACCTTTTCCAAACCCTGTCTAGCAAAGAAAATGGTTAAAGGAGTAATTAATTACTTGTTGTCATGAAAGTTGCCGATATAGTGCGATAATATGATTGAAATTACCTCTGGAGCATCTCTTTAAAGTCTGCCCCATAGCTCTTGGTGTTTTCGTAACGAGTCCATGACAAGGACTTTTCCTGAGTTAGGTTGAATGACTAGCAGAATAAAGTGGAACCTACGCACGCATAACTCATCATCAGTTATACTTAACATCGCGTAAGCCGAAATAGAATGTGTACAAGAGAGGGTAACAGTACTCACGAGAAGTTGTAAGGCAATAGTATTTCCCTTTTGTTTTGTTGTCTCAGTAAAGACCTTAGCAAGAAATCTTCTATTTTCATGGGTCTGTGTTTTACCACTTGTTCATGAACTCTATTTGGGTCAACGAACCCAATGTCAAAAGTGCCTCCTTTCATGCATTCAATAACCTTTTTCCTGCATAATAGTATATACATATATGGTGAGCATATATATACATGCAATTAATGAATTGAATGAGATGAGATAGAAATTACAGAAATAGTACTTACACACAATAAAGGCTGATGGCAGCTTTGTCGAGTTCCTTCTGATTGAATAGAAAATGCAAGTCTTGAATGTTGAAGGCAATCTCTTCATCTCCGCACAAGAATATCTAATCTCTTATATGCGCCGTGATCCATTCTTCCTTTCTCTTCTTGCGGAAATCAAGGTACCACTTATGCAATCTTCGCATCTTTGTTGGTAGATTCTTGAGCTCCTCTTTCTTGACGAGATTCTTCCCATACTTCCATGGTTGTATGGGGTTGGCATCGCCTTTGGGCAAGTTGTCTCCCATGATGTTCAAATATGCAATGTAAGTAATCCCCATCTCATTGGCCTTTATTTGTAGCTCTGCCTCGTAATCATTTACAAGAGGAGCATTCCGTGTGTTGAACTCTTGAAGCGGGGCGCTTCATTGGTTTTCCTGCTCTCCGAGCATGGGAACTGTTTTCTGGGGTGCCGCACGACTACTACTTTCAGACTCCCTCCTCCTTGCATCCCCCTTCATAATCTGGCGCTCGTAGTCCGGCACAAGTGGGGTTTCAGGTTTCAAAAGATTATTGTAAAACTTCTCCACCACCGCCGGATCTAGTTTCTCCTTTGGCTCGGCCCTTCTAGGTGCAAAGAATTTCTTGACCTCTTCTTCCAAGATCCTATTGGTCTCCTCGTCGCTGCGATTCCACGGTAAAACCGATAATGGCTTGGCGGAAGGCTGCGGGACATTGTTTCTTGAACTCTTTGGCGTACGGTTTCCTGCGGATTTCTTCGTGGCAGTGCTAGTGATGCTCTTCGTGGCAGTGCTCTTCCGCTTACGCTGAGGAGATGGATGAAGTGCTGGAGATGGCTGACACGCAGGAGATGGCTGGCGCGCCGAAGATGGCTGCCGCATAGGAGATGGCTGGCATGCCGGAGATGGCTGGCGTGCCGGAGATGGCTGCCGCCCAGGAGATGGCTGAAGCGCCGGAGACGATAGGGGAGTATTTTGATGACTTGGAGATGGCTGAGGCGGCTCAGCTGCTGACGCTGCGGAGACGGCGGGGGTGCCAGTGGCCTCTAATTTGGAAGCACGATGTGTTCCTTCTTCCAAAGAATGGTTGTTTTCACTGCAATTTTGAGTTGAGTTCCCCCTTCACCTGTAGCTTGGTCAAGCTGTGCTTCCTCATATTCCTTCACAACCTCATCCACCCCGATAATAGCATAGCCATCTGGAATCGGTCGGCAGTGGTAAGTTCCACCAGCTACAGGAGGTAAGACATGGCCGACCGCCACCTTAATGGATAAGCCCATAAATCTCACATGCAGCTCAGCGTGTTCGCTCTCCGTGGTCTCATCCACGAGATATCGAGGACCCGCCATTTCAAGCGTGGGCTGCACGTTCTCCGTGGAAGCCATGCTGCTTTTCCGCGTAGAGTCTGGGCCGCCGACAGCTTCCAATGCAGGCTCTTCGTGCCACTGAGATGGGCCGGTAGCTTGCTGGCTCTTTTGTGCATTCACTTGCGCCTGCAGCGCCACAAGTGCATGTTATATCTGTGTCATTCGCTCTCTACGCTCTTTTTCTTTTCTGCCGCTCCATCTGTAAGAGCCGTCCCACTCGGCAAACCCATCCTTCCACGTCATACGCCATGTGCCTCGTGCAAGTCCAGGGTGTTCTTTTTTACCGATGGCGCGTGTCAGCTGGTCATTCTCTCTGTCGGGATGGAAGGTCCTGGCGGCTGTTTCCTCGTATGTCGTGATGAGTTCAGTGACGGGTTTGGCAAGGAGGGTTGGGAAGATACACAATCTCGTTTTTGGGTACAACCTTGCCCCGATTCCGTAGAACCAAGTCTTTGCACGTAGGTCCCACCCATGTGGGTGTGATCCCTCTATCGCGCAGGGCCTTCTCAGCTTCCTCCCACTTAGGCCTCTGAGATATGTAGCCACCTGACCCCGTCCACTGGTGATATTCCTTCTTCTTGGCATTTAACGTATTGGTTTCTGACCACTTTGTAGCTATAGCACCTTCCTTGTATGCCACAAATTCGGGCCAGTGAGGTCTTATCTTCGCATAATATGTGTCTTCGAAATCTGGAGTCTCGCGAGCTTTGACAAATTTGTTCAATTTTGTCTTCCAGTTGCGGAAAGCGTCAGCCATCTTCTTTAGAGTCCACTCTTTGACCTTTTCCTTTATAACCAGTTTATTTTCATCCTCCTGTGGCGGAAGGGTGAAATTTACCAACAGCGAATTCCAAAGTGTTTCTTTGGATCTTTCATCGACCTAGGTACCGTCGCCCTTCTTTAGCTTATACCAATATTCAATTATGATTGGGATTTGGTCCCTAACATGAACTCCATCCTGATGTATAAATTTGTCTACGACCTTCTTGGGCTCCATCGTCCTGCCATCAACATGGACTCCTTCTATCGTGAACTTTGCACGATCTTTTTCGTAGAAGTTCGGAGGAGGTGGGCCATCCTCCTCATGCCTGGCGATCGCCCTCTCACGCCGATCCCCGAAGAAGGCTTTCCAAGTCGGGAAATAGTCAGGATGCCATCTGGGATTCCTCCGCTGCTCCGGCGTGAGCTCGAAGTAGTAGTTGTTTGTGATGGCCATCCGACATGCCACACCTAGAGGGACAGGAGGAACCGGCACGCCTCCGGCGCTCAACATCCAGCCGACGGAGACGCAGTAGCCCAGCGGGCAGGGGTAGTTCGAGGCGCAAAGCGCCTCCGCCTCCCTGTGGGTTAGTGGTACGGTGGAAACCATGGGAAAGAGTGATGAGGTTGCAGATATGAGTCTAGAGATGTGCAATGACAATGGAGGCCAACCCTACATATATATATAGTGAGAAATGGTAGGAAGATAACTGGAGGGAAGAACTAGTGGGAAAAACTGGCGGGAAGAAATGGCGGGAAGAACTGGCGGGAAAAAATGGCGGGAAGAAATGGCAGGAAGAAAAATGGCTCATTTAATACATATAGTGTTAACAGAAGAAATATGACATTGATTTCCATGTTGAGACACATATGTGTGCCAAAAATGGCTCAATTAATATATATAGTCAATCTTATGATCGCGTCGGCCGTAACCATCGAGTATCAGCACCGTTTAACAGGATGGTTGGGTCAGTCTTCACTCTGAAGGGCGGAATTTATCAAACTTATTATAATCTTCTGACATGTCTGTCTTGTCCTCCACTCCCACGATGTTTCTTTCCCTAAAAGAACTATGTGACGCTTTGGCTCATCGTGTGATGTATCTGTTTGCTTATTTTTTTCTTTTTTATGGTTTGGTAGACACGTCCTTCACATAGAAAACCTGAGCCACATCATTGGCTAAGACGAATGGTTCGTCTAAGTTCTTGTCTACCCTCATAAGATTGTTGAGATCCACTATTGTCATTCCGTACTTCTTGTCTACCTCAACCCCTCCTCCTGTTAGCTTGACCCATTTGCACCGAAACAAGGGGACCTTAAAATTAGGTCCATATTCAAGTTCCCATATCTCCTCTATGAACCCATAATACGTGGTCTTTTGCCCATTGTCTTCTGCTGCATCGAAGCGGACACACTGTTTTGGTTGGTGCTCTTTTTATCTTGGCCTATCGTGTAAAATGTATTCCCATTTATCTCGTACCCTTGGAAAGTACATACAGTCAAAGATCGTGTCCTGGCCAACAAGTACAGCTGATCTCCAACAGTGGTGTTATTCGTGAGAAGTCTTTGCAGCTAGCCGCTAAAACTCGCCATGTGTTCACTTATAATCCATTCATCAGACTGCCCCGAGTGTTTGAGGCATATAAAATTCTTGTGCTCATTGATATATGGGGCAACCAAGATAGATCTTTGTAAAACCGTGTAGTGTGCTTGATTGAGAGAATGCCCGTTCCTACATATCATTGCTTTACATCCTAGGGTGCCTTTTCCACGCAGTCTCCCCTCATATCGTGATTATGGTGTTGGAGATATGCCCTAGAGGCAATAATAAAAGTGGTTATTATTATATCTTTGTGTTTATATAAATGTTTACATTCATGCTATAATAGTATTAACCGGAAACATTAATACTTGTGTGATTTGTAAACTAAATTAGAGTCCCTGGTAAAGCCTCTTAATAATACTAGCTTGTTGATTAATAGATGATCGTGGTTTCTCGATCATGAACATTGAGATGTTATTAATAACAAGATCATATCATTAGGAGAATGGTATGATGGACATACTCCTATAGATAAGCGTAGCATTAAGATCAAGTCATTTCAATAGTTCGTTTGCTATAAGCTTTCTGATACATAGTAACCTAATTCCTTCGACCATGAGATCATGTTAATCACCATCACCGGAAGGATGCTTTGATGACATCAAACACCACACCGTAACTGGGTGGCTATAAAGGTGGCATTGAGTGTTCGGGAAGTATGGGTTGAGGCACATGTATCAAGAGTGGGATTTGTCCATCCATATGACGGATAGATATATTCTGGGCCCTCTCGGTGGAATGTCATCCAATTAGCTTGCAAGCATGTGACTGGCTCACAATGGAGCCCATCATCAGCGCCGTCATGGTCGTCGAACGGCCAGAGGAAAGAAAGGAGCGCCTGGTGCAGCGACCCGTGTACTACATCAGCGAAGTCCTCACCGAGTCGCGCCAGCGCTACCCACAATACCAGAAATTGGTATACGCGGTCTTCAGAGCACAACGGTGACTGCCGCACTACTTCCAGGAGCACCCAATAACGGTCGTCTCCTCAGCACCGTTGCAGGACATCATCCGCAACCGCAAGGCGACCGGGCGAGTCGCCAAGTGGGCCGTCGAGATCGGTGTCCACAACATCAAGTACGAGCCACACAAGGCGATTAAATCGCAGGCTCTCGCAGACTTCCTCGCCGATTGGGAGGAGGCCCAGCAGCCAGAGAAGCTGCCATACCTCCATTACTGGAGCCTACACTTCGACGGCTCCAAGAACGCGGACGGCGCAGGGGCGGGGATCGTGCTAACATCTTCGAAGGGCGACAAGCTCCGCTACGTCCTCTACCTCGACTTCACCTCCTGCACCAACAACATGGCCGAGTACGAGGCGCTACTCCACGGCATGCGAGCAGCCAAGGAGATGAATGGCAATCCCTGTGTTGCTACAAAGACTCCGACCTCGTCGCCGGGCAAGTCGCCGGCACCTGCGACGCCGTCTCCCCCACCATGGCGGCATACCGCCAAGAAGTGGACCAGCTGGGTGGACACTTCGCAGGCTACTCCATCGAGTGGATCGACAGGCGGAAAAACGAGGAGGCCGACGCACTCTATCGAATCGTCTCGGCTCGATTCGCACCACCCGTCGGTGTATTCCTCGACACCATCACCAAACCTTCCGTCTCTCCCCTAAGGGAGATCGACATCGGAATCCCGCTGCAACCAGAAGCAGCCCTGGTCGCACTAATCGCCGAGCCAAGCGACTGGACCGCGCCATACGTCGCCTACCTGGAGGGAGGCACCCTACCCGCGGATGAAACGGAGGCCCGGAGATAGCATGCCGCTGCAAATCCTTCGTCATCATCAACGGCGAGCTCCACAAGCGCAGCGTGACCAGCGTGTTCCAACGCTGCGTTCAACCTGCTGAAGGACGCAAAATCCTCCAAGACATCCATTCCGGTGACTGCGGCCACCACGCTGGCGCCCTCTCTCTGGTCGCAAAGGCCATGCGGCACGGCTTCTACTGGCTCACCGCACACGCAGACGCTGTCGACATTGTCCAGCGGTGCGTCGGATGCCAGAAATACGCCAACCAGACCCACGTGCCGAGATCGGCGCTCAAGACAATCCCCATCACTTGGCCGTTCGCCGTATGGGGCATGGACATGGTAGGCCCCTTCAATAAGTCCCCCTCCGGCTTCACCCACCTCCTAGTCGTAGTCGACAAATTCAAAAAATGGGTGGAGGCCAAGCCAGTCCGCAAGTGCGATGGGAAGACTGCCACCAAGTTCCTACGCGAGCTCATCTATCGCTATGGGTTCCCAAACAGCATCATCACGGACAACGGCACCAATTTCGCCAAAGGAGCCATGGCTGTGTTCTGCGAGGAACACCACATCCGGCTCGACCTCGCCTTAGTCGCTCACCTAGAGTCCAATGGCCAGGCGGAACACGTCAATCAGAGCATCCTCCATGGCCTGAAGCCACGGCTACAAGTCCCACTCGAGCGCACCGCCGGGTGCTGGGTCGAGGAGCTACCCTCCGTCATCTGGGGCATCCGCACCTCCGTCAACAGGTCGACAGGATTCACCCCCTTCTTCATGGTTTACGACTCCAAGGCAGTCATGCCAACCGACCTCGAGCACGACTCACCAAGGGTGGACAACTACACGGAGGCCGCAAACGAGCTTGCACGCCAAGACGGAGTCGACCAGCTCGATGAAGCATGCGACCTGTCTCGCTCCCGCACTGCCATCTACCAGCAAGGGCTCCGCTGCTACCATAGCCGGCGAGTGAGGACGCGCACTTTCTAGGAAGGCGACCCGGTGCTGCGTCTAATCCAGGACAAGAAAGGCATGCACAAGCTCTCTCCCCCTTGGGAGGGACCATTCGCCATCGGGCGAGTCCTGGGCAACAACGCCTACTACCTCACCGACGTCCGAGGAGACGGAAAACTCGACGTCAAGCGGCCATGGAATGTGTCATGGGAATGACCACGGCAGATGCTGCAATCGGCAGCGATTAGTAGAACATGGGGCAAGGGCGACCAGCCATCTACGGTGCGAGATGAGGGCGGAGACACAAGGATTTACCCAGGTTCGTCCCCCCGGAGGGTATAGACCTACTCCTGCTAGATTGTATTATGGTGGAAGTACAATGGGGCGAGCTCGGCGGCTAGGCAGCGAGTCGCTTGGGTGGATGATGGAACGTATCCTCTACTCGCCCTCTAGGGAGGTTTATATAGACTCACCCCCCTAGGGTTTACAGATCTCAACCGAATCATTTAAGGTCTCGGTAATCGTTTAACCTAATCCGGCTGGGCCTATCTACGCTTTTGGGCCTTTAGCTTCCAGTTGCTTGAGTCCACGCCAGGTCGTGATCCAATCGCCGTTACTGCAGGCCCACTCGCAGGTGCCTGGGCCAGTCGGAATCGTCCTGCTGGGTATACCCCGGTAGGCATATCCCCATCAGAATGTAAACCTCTTACGAAAGTTCTACTCTTAGAACTCCAGATATGTACCCCCACCCGCTATGCAATAAAACAGATCGGTTACCGCAAAATTGTGCCTACTCTCCGTGTCTTGTTCCACTCGCACTCGTATTGATAGCGTTACGCTATTCGCAGAAGTCAACCTTTGGCAAAGCGACCGGCACGGCCAAGTAGTGCGGTACGAGGGCACTGGGAAACCTCAGGCCTTGTAACGTCCACGAAAAACGCTAACCCGGAGCCCCATTGGAGTCGCCTAGCTCGACTGGCTCCCCGAGCCAAGACAACTGCACTCGCTCCCCATAGCGACCAAGTACTCCGCATCCTTGGCACAGCGACTCGAATGGCCAAGTACCACGCTCGGGGACTGACACTCTGCCCAATATGAGTGACTAGGGAAAAACGCCAAGTATGAGAGCGTGCACCGGACTTGCCACACGACTGATCCTCCGGATCAGGCAGGAGTGACGCGCTTACAATGACGTGCTTAGTCCTCACCTACCCTGGGACTGCAACTAGAACGGCCAAGTACCACGCTCGGGGACTCGGCAACCCGACCTCGTTCGCGCCCGGGAAAACGGTCAAGTAAAGAGCACCCTTGGGAGTCGCCATACGACTAGCTCCCCGAGCCATGGCGAGTCAACCTTAACTCACTAAAAGTTAGCAAAACATATAACAACGAGGTAAACCCCATAAAAAGGGCGGACGCGCTCGGGGACTCGCACAATCAAGATACAAAATCGCAAAACGAATGACAAAATAACATGAGCTTCCTTTATAGCAGCACAATTTGTTCCACATACAAGGAAAGTTACATAGTTATTCCGTACTAATGCCCAATGGAAAAATACTTCTACTCCGCAGGTTTTGATGAAGACGCGCCACCGTCCCTGCGGCTGCGGATGAAGGGCACGTACGGCTTCGACGGATACGTCATCAGCTCGCCCGCCATCGCCGCACGGAACGGCTGCTCGACCTTGAAATCCCGATACTTCGGTGCATGATCATTAGGAGAGACAATCGTCTCCTGATAGGGGATGAGGTCTCCCATCGCCCAAACGCGATTGGAGTATACTGCGGCCCGATCCGTCAGTTTCAGCACCTCGGCAATCTCCACCGAGCCCGTCGACGAAGGGTAACCACTCGTGACATTGTCGAGGTCGAAGTCCTCCGGAAAGTGGGCGAGCCCAAGGATGAGCGCCATCGCTGCCCCACGACGGAAGGCCGACCGCGTCATGAACTCGACGACCGACGGAGCCTTCTCCAGGTAGCGCATACCTCGACAAGGTCGCTGGGGATCACCTCCGTGGGCGATATCTCCTGAAGATAGGCACGAAGGCAAGTCGCTGACAACGCGGCTGAGTCGACCAGGGTGGTCACACATTGCCGCGCGTCATACGACTGCGCCTCTTCCGCGTTATCAATGATCCGGCCTGCAGCACAGACGCAAGCAGTAAGCAAAACATCGACATCACAATACAGTTATTGCAGTCAGAAGTTGGTTGAAGGAGGGTTTACCAAGCAACGGTCAGCAGAGGTCCGTGATGAAGCTTTGAAGAGAAGAAAAGTCATTCTGCAACCCAGCAATGAGCGCATTAGATACTTTCCGCTCTTCAGCTGCAGAAGTAACGGCAGCTTTGGCTCTCCCCTCCGCTGAGCTCGCTTCCGCCTTCGCCTCCTTGAGTTCATGCTCCAGGTCGGCGACTCGCTATTTGGAGGCGCTCAGAGCGGCTTGAGCCGCCGTCAAGTCACCCACCAGGACAAGGCCTTGGCGGACCTCCTTCACCTCGGCTACAGCTGCTTGAAGCTCCTTGTTCATCTCCTGGACGATAACGAGCTCCTTCTCCAAGCGATACTTCGCAGCAAGACGTTCGGCTGACTCGCGCTGCAGGCCCTGCGCACAAATTACAGTATCAACAACAAATAGTTCATAAGTGCCCACCCGCTGAAAACTCAGCGACTAGGCACTCAGGGACTGTACAATGAAATTCCTCAGTTCCCACCCGCTGAAACTCAGCGACTAGGCACTCGGGGAATGGACAATGAAATTCCTCAGTGTCCACCCGCTGAAATTTAGCGACTAGGCACTCCGGGACTGTACAACGAAATTCCTCAGTGCCCACCCGCTGAAATTCAGCGACTAGGCACTCGGGGACTGGACAATGAAATCCCTCAGTGCCCACCCGCTGAAATTCAGCGACTAGGCACTCGGGGACTGGATAACATAAGAACATTAAGAATCCAACCATTGAAATTCAGTAGCCAGATCGTCGGGGACTGGACATACCTGGATAGCAGCGCCTAGCATGCCATGAAGCTCCAGCGCATCCACCGACGCGAGCACGACCGGAGTGTGGCCACGACGCTGTTCAACTTCCATTTCGGTGGCCCTAGGAAGCTGGCTTGCCGGCACCAAGGCACTCACTATGGCTGCATTCACCATGAAACGGGGGAAGGTCGCTGGAGCGGCCGCTGCGCCACTTGCGGTCAGCTCGGCCACGTCTGGTGAGCCCGCAAGCACCACATGCTGCGACTCAACACCCTCCTTGGATCTTGAAGCCACCTCCGCTGCGGTTGGAGGTTCGCTCGGAGCAACCGCCGGATCATCAGATACCATGACGACATCGTCGCCTTTCGTCCTTTTGACGCCTTCGGCGGGAGCAACGACCTTGTCACCTTTCCTCTTCCGCGAGGAGTCTGCTGGCACTTTAATGGCGACTGGCGGAACCTTGGCCACAGAAGGATGGCCGATCTTTTTAACACCATTCCTATGAAATAGTTCTGTCAATAAAACTGTCCGACTAAAACGCAAAGCAAGCAGACGAGTAAAGGACAGAGGATCACTCACTTAGCGACTGGAAGGAATCATAGACCGGTGCGGATGCTGGCCGGCTTCTCCAATTCAGGCCCCAACTTCCGAGTGAGGCCCGTCTCGAACACATCGTGTGCCCAAGACACCGACGGCTTCTTTGAAGATGAAGCCGCGGCGTGAGCCTCCGTGGCAATTGCTATGGGAACCCCCCTTGGTGGCGAGGCCCCTGCGGCTGGTGCGGCCACCAAGCTAGAGATTGGAGCGAATGGCGGAGAAAACGATGCCAGCGGCACCTCGTCCCTGGTGGCGGCAGCACCAGCTGTCGCGACCGCCTGCGCCGTTGTGCCCTCGGCCGAGCTGGTGGCGTCGGAGCTGTTCGCGGATCGAGGTGGAGATATCAGCTTAACCAGCCTCGTATTCTTCTTCGGCGGAGCTTTCTTCATCTTCGACGGTGTGACCTCGTGATGTGAGGTGTGCTCAGGGAGTTCGTCGTCATCGTCATCGTGAGGCTCGAGGCTCTTGCTGGCCTCGAGCTCATACTGGTGATGCCCACGAGTTTTGCGAACCGTGGGCGCAATAGCTTCCACGGCTTCGTCATCGTCGTCGTCGTCATTGTCGCCTTCGTCGCTCTCGGCGTTGCCCTTGGTGGGCGATGATTCGCTTCTATCCTGGGTGGACGAGCTCGAGTTCTCGTCGTCTGCGGGTTGAAGCCACCCTTCCACCACTTGAAACAACTGCAACTAGAATAAATGATGTTAGCACGACCGCGAATGCATAAGTTGCGAGCAAATGGAATAATGGCTTACCGTTGGAGCTGGATGCCTCGCGGTATAAGGGGCGACCCCGGATTTCGCATCGAGATATACCGCCTAGGTAATCTTCTTCAGGGCCTGCGTACAATCGTTGAGTCTCCACTCAACGAGGCAGGATTTCATCGGGTCGTCCTTACCCATATACTCGTACATGTAGTGGTCGCGGCTGGCCAGGGGCACGAGCCACCGCCCGAGCCAGCAGTTGTAGAGGTTGATGGTCTGGAGGCCTTTCTTCTTCAGGCCGCGGATGGTTTGTAACATTTCGTCAACAACCATCCGCTGATCCAGCGGGAGTTTGATGACCTGGAGCCAACGCGGCTCGGGCCGGTCGGCGGAGTACCTTGGAAGCGCCACTTCATCGCCTGGAGTCGACTCAGTGACGTAGACCAGTACTTATTCAAAGAACGATGCCTTTGATTTCAGCTGGAACGTCAGGCCGCCCGCGGCTAGCATCGGGCCGCCTGTCTCTTCGCGGTTGATTCTCCCATGGAACAGGTCTTGCCATAGGGGGAAGTAGGGCCTACAGCCTAGATAGCACTCGCAGAACGCCACGAAAATGGCGAGCTGCTCGATGCTATGCGGACCCAGATGCGATGGTTGGATTCCGTAGTAGGCGCAGAAGCGCCGGAAGAAGAGGGAAGTTGGGAAGCCGAGTCCCCGATCCAGGTGGATGGTGAAGCAGATGAACTCCCCCTCGCGCCGATCCGGAACCACTTCTCCAACCGCGGGGATGCGCCATCTACCGGTGCGGAGAATCCCCGCCTCCTCGAAAGATGCTAGCAGTGCCTTCGTGCACTTGGATCTGCCCATGGCTCGGTGGAGGGGGCCATCGGCTGAGGATTGTGGGGGTCGGAACTTTCTGGATCTCGCTCTAGTTGCTGTGCGGAATGGGGAAACAGGGAGGCGCGAGATCGGAGGAAGCGAAAGAATTGTCTTCCCTGTTCGTCCTTCACTTTCCTTATATAGCGGTTGTTACCCGCCATTTTCGGGAGACGTTACTACGCGGTAATTACGCCAATATTACCGTTGGGGTTAACCAACGGATAGTTTGACCACAATTGATGGTCCAACTTCATCTACTCGACTCGTTGCTCCCAGCGACTCGATGATTCACCGACCCGATCACTATAACAGTGACAAGTTATTCGCCGACCCGATCACTATAACAGTGACTAAGTGTTCACTGACCCGTTCACCAAACTGCGATTCGATTGGTCGCCATTATTGCGACTAAAATGACTAGTTCTTTCCTTTGTTTAGGAGTCCGCCGCCGATTCGACTAGGCCTCCGCATTGGACCCGCATACTCCGACTGCTAGCAAACACCAGCGACAAATCAACGACGGCCTCGGGGACTACTGATGGGGATATGCCTACCGGGGTATACCCAGCAGGACGTTTCCTACTGGCCCAAGCCGTCAGCGAGTGGGCCTACAGGACGGCGACTGGATCAAGACTTGGCGTGGACTCAGGCGGTTGGAAGCTGAAGGCCCAGAAGCGTAGCTAGGCCCAGTCGGATTAGTTCATAGAACCTCCAAATCCTTAACTAATTCGGTTGTGATTTGTAAACCCTAGCGAGGTGAGCCTATATAAACCTCCCTCGGGGATGCATAGGAGATACGTTCCGTCATACACCCAAGCGACTCGCCGCCTAGTCGTCGAGCTCTCCCCATTATACTCTCACCATAATACAATATAGCAGGAGTAGGTCTTTACCCTCCGGGGGGCCGAACCTGGGTAAACCCTTGTGTTTCCGCCCTCATCTCGCACAGCAGATAGCTGGCCGCCCTTGCCCCATGTTCTACTACTCGCTGCCGATTGCAGCATCTGTCGTGGTCATTCCCACGACAGATCACATATCACGGGAACGAGAAAAGAGTACTTATCGGTAACGAGGTTGACCTAGTTATGCAGAGATACCGACGATCAAAACCTCGGATAAGTAAACTATCGTGAGACAAAGGGAAATTGGTATCGTATGTAAGTGGTTCGTTCGATCGCAAATTAATCGTAGAAATATGTGGGAGCCATATGAATTTCCATATTCCTCTATTGGTTATTGATCGGAGAAGTGTCTTGGTATGTCCGCATAATTCACGAACCGTAGGGAGACACACTTAAGGATTTGATGTTGTTTAGTAGATATGGAATGTTAGTAGGGATACCGAATGTTGTTCAGACTCTCGGATGGGATCCGGCATATCACGAGGAGATCCGGAATGGTCCGGAGAATACGATTCATATAAGGAAAGTCCGATTACGGAGTTCGGGAAAGTTTCTGATGTTTTCATCAGAGAGGTTCTAGAAGGGTCTAGAAGGTTCACCGGTCCGGAAGGAGAATGGTCCATGAATGTGTCATGGGTAAGTGGAATGATTGGATCATATCCTAGTTCACATGGTGTATGCATTTGTAAGAGAGAATTAAAGCTCTAAATTGAAAGTCAAACGAGAGCTTGAAAAGTCAAACTAGAACAATGGTTTCCTAGTGGGAGACAAAACAAGTCCTTCTCTCAATCCAACTTGGGTTTGGGTTTGGATTCAAACCCACCCCTCCCAAGGCTTCCCCCCTCTCATAAATAGAGGGGGAGGTCTGCCCCAAAGCACACAATCCCTAGCTCCTCTCCCCGCACATGAGCCGCCGCCGCCGCAGCCCCGCCGCCACCGCCACGCCTCTTCCCCGCGCCGCCACCGGTTCATCGCCGCCGCCCTAGCCGCCGCCGACACCTCCTCCTCCTCCTGGTCATCTAATCCCTAGATCTCTAGGTAACCCTAATCCAACATAACTCGCACCGGCTTAGGGGAAGCCCTGCGGGATCTTTCCTCTACTTTCGACACCACGACGTCATGCTACCGGAATCGCGAGGGAGAACTACAACCTCCGCTTCCTGCTGGAACAAGGGAGAGGAAGGTCTTCATCGAGTACCGAAGATGTGACCGACTGCGGAAGCGCTGCCGGAACGCAGCGCCGGAAGGATCGTCTACACGACCTTGAGATCGGCAAGTGTACCACTACATCACCCACGAGAATCTGGTCTTGTTAACCGCTTTGGAATCTTCGAGGGTGAGTGCTTCTATCGACTCGTTGCTACAATCTAGTAGATAGATATTGGCTTGTTTGTGTGCATGCGGTAGAAATTTTTTGTTTTCCATGCTACGAACCCCTACAGTGGTATCAGAGCCGTGTCTATATGTAGATATGTTGCACGAGTAGAACACAATGGTCATTGTGGGAGGTGGTGCTTTTATTATCAATTGCTTTTTGTGTACTTTGCATCTTGCGGTATGATGGGATGAAGCGGCCCGGGCTAACCTTACATGACATCGTTCATGAGACTTGCTCCACGCTTAACATGCAACTTGTATTGCATAAGTGGCTTTGCGGGTGTCTGTCTCTCTCATCATAGTATAGATTCAATTTACAACGGGCACTTGATAGTTCAAGCATCAATGTTGTGGTTCTTGTTCGCAAGTTAGAACGACACTTATTGAAAGCCCCAAACCACGTAAAATATGCAATGAAAATTAGAGGCGTCTAACTTTGTTTTGCATGGGTGTGCTGTGATGTGATATGGCCATGATTGTGATTATATATGATGTATGCAATGTTCCTTATTGTAAGTTGACAACCGGCAGGAGCCATATGGTTGTCTTTTAAATTCCGTTAAGACCTGCGTGTCTATTCAAAGTAGTTGTAATAGTTGAAGCTGGTGGACGACAACCATGAAACGGCGCCATTGACCTTGATGCCATACCGGTGATGATGGAGATCATGTTCGTGCTTGAAGATGGAGATCGGAAGCACAAGAAGAAAGGCCATATCATATCACATATTATGAATTTCATGTGATGTTAATCCTTTTATGCATCTTGTATTGCCTATTCGCGACGGTAGCATTATAATATGATCCCTCAAGCACAAAATTTCAAGTTTGAAAGTGTTCATCCTTAGTAAGCATTGTTGCTAAAGCTCGTTGTTTCGAAGCACCACGTGATGATCGGGTGTGTTAGATTCTGCGAGTGTATACAACGTGAGCAAGCCAGATTTACTCATGTGGAAGCTAAGGTTTGATCTTGACGAGCCTAGCATGTACAGACATGGTCTCGGAACATGGATCACCAAAAGGTAAAGCATGAGTCATATAGTAGATATGATCAACATGTTGATTTTTCGCCATTGAAGCTACATCAACTCTCGTGATGATCGGTTTTGATGTGGTGGATTTGGTTCGTGTGATCACTAAAACAATTTGAGGGATATTGTTTTGAGTGGGAGCTCACCTAGATTAATTTAACTATTAATTAGAACTCATTTTTTCATAAACTTAGTCTAAACAATTGCAAATATGTTGTAGATCAATGGCGGCCCCTACCATCAATTTTAATGCGTTCCTAGAGAAAGAAAAGTTGAAAAACAATGGAAGCAACTTCGCGGATTGGTTCCGCAATTTGAGGATTGTCCTCAATGCTGGTAATTTGACCTATGTGCTGGATGCACCGCTGGGTGAACCGCCTGCAGCTAATGCTACCGATGAGGTAAAGAATGTTTTCCTCGCTCGGAAGAATCATTACTCCACAGTTCAGTGTGCTATCTTGTATGGTTTGGAACCGGAGCTTCAGAAAAGGTTCGAGAACCATGACCCACATGATATTGTCCATGAACTCAAAATGATATTTTAGGCTCACGCGGCAGTTGAGAGTTATGAGGCTTCTAAAAAGTTCTTTAACTGCAAGATGGAAGAGGGCAGCTCCGTCAGTGACCACGTGCTTAAGATGTCTGGGCACGCAAGCAAGCTTCAAAGCTTGGGAATAGTGATTCCTAATGCTTTGGGGATTCACCGTGTCCTCCAATCACTACCACCAAGTTATAAGAACTTTGTGATGAACTACAATATGCAAAACATGCACAAGTCGTTTGCAGAACTCTTCTCCATGTTGAAATCTGCAGAAGTGGAGATCAAGAAAGAGCACCAAGTGTTGTCGGTCAATAAGACCACCAAATTCAATAAGCAAGGCAAGTCTAAGAAAAAGGGAAACTTCAAGAAGGGCGGTAAGAAATTTACCGCGCCGGCGAAGAAGACCAAGGTTGGGCCTAAGCTTGATACTGAGTGCTTTTACTGCAAGGGAGAAGGTCACTGGAAGCGGAATTGCCCAAAGTACTTGGAGGATTTGGAGAACGACAACATCAAGAAGAAAGGTATATCCGATATACATGTTATTGATGTGTATCTCACTAGTACTCGTAGTAGTGCCTGGGTATTTGATACTGGTTTGGTTGCTCATATTTGTAACTCGAAACAGGTACTGCAGAATAAACGGAAGCTAGCGAAGAACAAGGTGACGATGCGCATAGGAAATGGATCAAAGGTTGATGTGATCGTGGTCGGCACGCTACCTCTTCATCTACCATCGGGATTAGTTTTATACTTAAATAATTGTTATTTGGTGCCTGCGTTGAGCATGAACATTATATCTCGATCATGTTTATTGTGAGACGGTTACTTGTTTAAGTTTGAGAATAATGGTTGTTCGATTTATATGAGTAATATGTTTTATGCACATGCACCTTTGATAGATGGTCTATTCTTATTGAATCTCGATTGTGGAAATACACACATTAATAACATTGAAGCTAAACGTTTGAAATTGAGCGATAACTCGACCTATATGTGGCACTGTCGTCTTGGTCATATTGGAGTGAAACGTATGAAGAAGCTCCATTCCGATGGACTTCTTGAATCACTTGATTTCGAATCACTTGAAAGATGCGAAGCATGTCTGATGAGTAAAATGACTAAGACTCCATTTTCTGGTACGATTGAGCGAGCTACAGACTTATTGGAAATCATACATACCGATGTGTGTGGCCCAATGAGTGTAGCATCGCGCTTTGGTTATCTTTATGTTCTTACATTCACGGATGACTTGAGTAGATATGGGTATATCTATTTCATGAAACATAAGTCCGAAACTTTCGAGAAGTTTAAGGAATTTCAAAGTGAGGTAGAGAATCAACGTAACAAGAAGATTAAATTTCTACGATTTGATCGTGGAGGTGAATATCTAAGTTACGAGTTTGGCGAGCATTTGAAGAAATGCGGAATACTTTCACAATTGACACCGCCGGGAACACCATAGCGTAATGGTGTGTCTGAACATCGTAATCGAACTCTCTTAGATATGGTTCGTTCTATGATGTCACTTACATATTTACCACTATCATTTTGGGGTTATGCATTAGAAATAGCCGCATTCACTTTAAATAGGGCACCATCTAAATCCGTTGAAATGACACCGTATGAATTGTGGTTTGGGAAGAAACCTATATTGTCGTTCCTTAAAGTTTGGGGTTGCGAAGCTTATGTAAAGAAGTTACAGCCAGACAATCTTGAACCCAAAGCGGAAAAATGCGTCTTCATAGGATACCCGAAGGAAACTATTGGTTATACCTTCTATCATAGATCCGAGGGAAAAATGTTCATTGCCAAGAATGGATCCTTTCTAGAGAAGGAGTGTCTCATGAAGGAAGTGACTGGAAGGAAAGTAGAACTCGACGACGTTGTTGAACCTTCTCTCGAACTTGCGAGTAGCGTAGCACCAGAAGTAGTTCATGTGGCTCCTACACCAATAAGATAGGAAGCTAATGATGTTGATCATGAAACTTCGGTTGAAGTTACTATAGAACCTCGCAGGTCAACGAGAACTCGTACCACTCCTGATTGGTATGATCCCGTTATGAGTGTCATGTTGGTGGACAAAACCAATGACCCTGCGACATATGAGGAAGCGATGATGAGCCCAGATTCCAATAAATGGCAAGAAGCCATGAAATCCGAGATTGGATCCATGTACGAAAACCAAGTATGGACTTTAGTGGACTTACCAGATGGCCGGAAGGCTGTCGAGAACAAATGGATTTTCAAGAAGAAAACAGATGCTGATGGTAATGTAACTGTCTATAAGGCTTGACTTGTCACAAAAGGGTTTCGACAAATTCAAGGAGTTGACTACGATGAGACTTTCTCACCAGTAGCGAAGCTAAAATCTGTGAGGATTATGTTAGCAATCGTTGCATATTATGATTATGAGATATGACATATGGATGTCAAAACGGCGTTCCTCAATGGAGACATTGATGAAGAGTTGTATATGATGCAACCCAAAGGTTTTGTCGATCCTAAAGATGCTAACAAGGTATGCAAACTTCAACGGTCCATATATGGATTGAAGCAAGCATCCCGAAGTTGGAATCAACGTTTTGATAAGGTAATCAAAAGTTTTGGTTTTATACAAACTTATGGAGAAGCTTGTATTTACAAGAAAGTGAGTGGGAGCTCTGTAGCATTCTTAATACTATATGACATATTGTTGATTGGGAATGATGTAGACCTTCTTAATAGTGTCAAGGATTATTTGAATAATAGTTTTTCAATGAAAGATCTTGGTGAAGCAGCTTACATATTAGGCATAAAGATTTATAGAGATAGATCGAGACACCTAATATCATTGTCACAAAGTACATATTTGGACAAAGTTCTAAAGAGGTTTGGAATGGAAGATAGCAAGAAAGGGTTCTTACCCATGTTGCCCAATACGACCTTGAGTAAAACTCAAAGTCCTGCAACAGCAGAAGATAGATAGCTGCTTCGGAGGCTTCACAAGAAGCATTATGGATGAAGGAGTTCATTACAGAGCTCGGTGTGGTTCCAAGTGCGCTGGACCCAATGTCTATCTACTGTGATAACATGGGCACCATAGCCAACGCGCAAGAACCAAGGTCCCACAAGAAGCTAAAGCACATCAGGCTACATTTTCACGCTATTCGAGAGCATGTCCAAGATGGTGACATAAAGATTTCCAAAGTACACATAGATCTGAATGTGGCGGATCCGTTGACTAAACCTCTCCTGGGGGCAAAACATGACCAGCACCAAACCGCCATGGGTGTTCGGTATATTACCATGTAATCTAGATTAGTTGACTCTAGTGCAAGTGGGAGACTGTTGGAGATATGCCCTAGAGGCAATAATAAAAGTAGTTATTATTATATCTTTGTGTTTATGATAAATGTTTACATTCATGCTATAATAGTATTAACCGGTAACATTAATACTTGTGTGATTTGTAAACTAAATTAGAGTCCCTGGTGAAGCCTCTTTATAATACTAGATTGTTGATTAATAGATGATCGTGGTTTCTTGATCATGAACATTGAGATGTTATTAATAACAAGATCATAACATTAGGAGAATGGTATGATGGACATACTCCTATAGATAAGCGTAGCATTAAGATCAAGTCATTTCAATAGTTCGTTTGCTATAAGCTTTCTGATACACAGTAACCTAATTCCTTCGACCATGAGATCATTTTAATCACCATCACCGGAAGGATGCTTTGATGACATCAAACACCACACCGTAACTGGGTGGCTATAAAGGTGGCATTGAGTGTTCAGAAAGTATGGGTTTAGGCACATGGATCAAGAGTGGGATTTGTCCATCCGTATGACGGATAGATATACTCTGGGCCCTCTCGGTGGAATGTCATACAATTATCTTGCAAGCATGTGACTGGCTCACAAGGGATCACATATCACGGGAACGAGAAAAGAGTACTTATTGGTAACGAGGTTGAACTAGGTATGTAGAGATACCGACGATCAAAACCTCGGATAAGTAAACTATCATGAGACAAAGGGAAATTGGTATCGTATGTAAGTGGTTCATTCAATCGCAAAGTAATCGTAGAAATATGTGGGAGCCATATGAATTTCCAGATTCCTCTATTGGTTATTGATCGAAGAAGTGTCTTGGTCATGTCCGCATAATTCACGAACCGTAGGGAGACACACTTAAGGATTCAATGTTGTTTAGTAGATATGGAATGTTAGTAGGGATACCGAATGTTGTTCGTAGTCTCGAATGGGATTCGGGATATCACCAGGAGATTTGGAATGGTCCGGAGAATAAGATTCATATAAGGAAAGTCCGATTCCAGAGTTCGGGAAAGTTTCCGATGTTTTCATCGGAGAGGTTCTAGAAGGGCCTAGAAGGTTCACCGGTCCGGAAGGAGAATGGTCCATGAATGTGTCATGGGTAAGTGGACTGATTGGATCATATCCTAGGTCACATGGTGTGTGCATTTGTAAGAGAGAATTAAAGCTCTAAATTGAAAGTCAAACGGGAGTTTGAAAAGTGAAACAGGAACAATGGTTTCCTAGTGGAAGAAGAAACAAGTCCTTCTCTCAATCCAACTTGGGTTTGGGTTTGGATTCGAACCCACCCCTCCCAAGGCTTCCCCCTCTCATAAATAGAGGGGGAGGGCTGCCCCAAAGCACACAAGCCCTAGCCCCTCTCCCCGCACACGAGCCGCCGCCGCTGCAGCCTCGCCGACGCGCCGACGCCGCCGCCCTAGCCGCCACCGACACCTCCTCCTCCTCCCGGTCATCTAATCCCTAGATCTCCGGGAAACCCTAATCCACCATAACTCGCACCGTCTTAGGAGAATCCCTGTGGGATCTTTCCTCTACTTTCGACACCACGCCGTCGTGCTGCCGGAATCGTGAGGGAGAACTACAACCTCCGCTGCCTGTTGGAACAAGGGAGAGGAAGGTCTTCATCGAGTACCGAATGTGTGACCGACTACGGAAGCATTGCCGTAACGCAACGCCGGAAGGATCGTCTATGCGATCTTGAGATCGGCAAGTGTACGACTACATCACCCACGAGAATCTGCTCTTGTTAACCGCTTTGGAATCTTCGAGGGTGAGTGCTTCTATCGACTCGTTGCTACAATCTAGTAGATAGATCTTGGCTTGTTTATGTGCATGTGGTAAAAAAAATTTGTTTTCCATTCTACGAACCCCTACATATGGAACACCAATCGCCTTAAGGTCAGGAATAAAATCAACACAGAACTCAATGACCTCCTATGTTACATAGCCCTTGGAGATGCTTCCTTCTGGCCTAGCACGGTTATGAACATATTTCTTTAAGACTCCCATGTACCTCTCAAAGGGGAACATATTGTGTAGAAATACATGACCGAGAATGGAAATCTCTTCAACTAGGTGAACCAGGAGATGCGTCATAATATTGAAGAAGGATGGTGGGAACACCAACTCAAAGCTGATAAGTGTTATCGCCATATTTTGGCCAAAGGAGGAGATGGGACGTAATCAAGATGGGCTTTAGAGATACATATATGCAACGTGTTGTTGAATCGGCCTTGTGCGTGGATTTGGGCTAAATTGCCCGTGTATCTGTATATTGTAGTAGGTTCCGTTTCGATTTAGGTAAGAGGTAGAGTTATTCCAAAGATAGAAAGTCTACGGACTATAAATATGTACCTAAGGTTATTGAGAAAAAGAGGACAATCACGTTCACAACAAACACAATCTCGGCGCATCGCCACCCCTTGTTTCTAGGGTTTCTTTCGGGTAAGTGTCATGCTGCCTAGATCGCATCTTGCGATCTAGGCAATATTTACTTATGCGTTATTTGGTGTTACTCGTACTGAAGCCTTGTTGATAGCGAGTAATACTATGATCATAGTTTTGTTGAGGCTAGCATCGGCACCTTTTTACTATAATTGTTTAGTTATGCTGCCTCCAGTTATCTCGCTGCCTTTGCACCTTTTCCCGGGTGTGAGGGTAGCATCTTGCTTGATCTTTATTCAGTTGATTTGATCTGTTATAGTTATGCCTTGTTTTCCAAGGTGTAGTTTGATATCCACGTAGTCAGGCCTTGCAAACGGGTTGAACGATCCAGTAGTACGTGAGGATATGGTTTGCCAATTCGAGAGGAGTTGTTCCGGGAATTGACTTTACGTCGGTTGTTAGGCCTTCTCTAGGGTTAGTTTTCCATTATCTTTTGTACCTACCAGGCTCAATCACGTGTAGGACGTTCCAGTTACGTGGTGAGAACGTTAAACTGTCGTAGATCGATTTAACTTATATTGATGAAGCAAAACCCCATGTTATCGTAGATCTAATGCGAACCATGGGACAATCGGCTCCGAGCCGATTCACGAAACAGGAGCCGTCACGGCTCGAATTTTACGATACTTGTTTACCATGCGAAACTGATCGAAGCAATCCATCACCTTCCTGACCAGGTATAGGTCAGGTGGCACGCCCTTGAACCAAGCCAGGACGTGTGCCGGAGTTTTGCGGGCCGTTGCCCGAGGGACCAGGGCCCACCAGCAGTTCTGGGAGCCTCCCGGCTCTTCGTGTTGCTCGTCGCTGCTCGCCGGTGGGTTTTGACAGGCAACACATTCTGGCACGCCCGGTGGGACATTCAACAGCATCTGCATCAACATCCGACGCTGAGATGGGGGACAGACCGGTCACGTACGACGATCTGCCTGAGGAGCACAAGGCGAAGTATGATGATATCAAAGCTCTCTTTGAAGCCGATCTCATCGGCTCTTTTGAGAGGACCCGTAAGCATGGCATCAGGTGGAAAGGTTTCTCACCCGAAGGTGCTCTTGATGAGGTGGATCTGTCTGTTCCTTCAGAGGAGCGCACCAGAGCTCTGCGACAGGAAGTCAACTACATGGTGGCGCATTCTCTTCACCGCCATTCTGAGAGCCTGGTGAACGCTTTCGAGCGGATCGCGGTTCGCGTAGTCCAGGAGATCATGAAACATCAGTACTCTCCGTCGGGGCCTACTCTAGGGACTCACCAGGGAGAAAGGCCGCTCCAGACCAGGCCACAGCTGCCATTCACGCTTGCAGCTCCGGAGCCACCAGGGGCAGCGGCGTACGTCGTCTACAAGGTCGGAGGCGACCCAGGCGATTGCCAGTTCCTGTTTGAGCCACCTAAAGAAATCCCACATGGATATGTGTGCACCTACGTGCCGGACTGCAATAACCTGACGCGCACAAACCAGATTGCAACCGAGATTTTGGCGGGAGTTCTGGGCGGCGACCCGGGAGCGGTATTTCGGAGCAGGGTGTATGCAGGATGGGCCGACAAACAGGCGTGGCTAGCCAAGTATGCCACCGGAACGAGTCATGAGAATTTAGCCCCTGCAGCTCAAACAGTGGAGCAAATCCGTACCATCTTGAGAGACCAGTTCGGCTTCATGCCGAAGAGAAGGACAATCGGCTATTCCAAGCCGTACCCCAACGAGTTTGATCTGATTCCGCTGCCGCCCAAGTATCGGCTCCCTGAGTTCTCAAGGTTTAGCGGATCATAAGGGTCGAGCTTGATCGAGCACGTGAGCCGATACCTGGCGCAGTTAGGCATGATTTCAGCATCGGATCAGTTGCGCGTGAGGTTCTTTGTGCAATCTCTGACAGGACCAGCTTTTGGGTGGTACACCTCGCTGCCACCTGATTCGATCCAGACCTGGAAGCAACTGGAAGAGCAGTTCCACATTCAGTATCATTGAAGTTACCGAGGTGGCATTGCGGACTGGCACAGTGCAAAGCGAGAAATCAGAGCGAGTACATCCAGCGTTTCAGACATCTAAGAACCGATGTTACTCAGCTCGTTTAGCGAGAAAGAAGCGGTCGAGTGGCGGTGTTGGGTCTCTCAAAGACTGCCAAGGATCGCTTTCAAGTAGAGTACAACTCATTGGCGCACATGGCCTGAAGGCGACGATGTATGAACAGCGCCACCACAGTTGTACCAAGACAAGTTCAAACGTCCGATAGGCCGGTCGTCTGAAGAAGATGATCCTACACAAGACCAGGAGGTGGCCGTGGCTGAATGGGCTCGGGGGGCAGACCCTGTGTCCTGCAAATGGGTAAAGCAGCAGGGGCCCGCAAAAGGGTTCGACTTCGATGTGAGCAAAGCCGAGCAGATATTCGATTCATCGCTGAAGAAAAGCACCGGTTACCCAAGGCCACAAAATCCCTACGGTTCAGAGATGAACGGAGACCATATCGCAAGTGGCATCACTGCTCACCCATACCACCAATGATTGTAAGCTACGTCGCCAGATCCAAACGGCGATAGAACAGGCCGTCGATCCTTGGGCTTCGCCATGAAAGTAGACACAAACCCATTTCAAGGCCAACATGGTAGAACACAGTCACTCCACGAGGCGTCAGCTGGATTTCTCGTTCGATGTTAATATGGCAGGATCTGTGTACCACCATGGCACATACAAGGAGGAAGGCGGTCGCTCTCGGGGCAAAGAAAGAGAGGAGGCTGGTCCACGCGACCGGCCCAGCTACGATGACAGGCGGTATTTAACCGAGGAACAGGTGAGGAGCGTGCGATATCAGAAGCCACACTCCACGCATCTCCTTAACAAGTATGAGCGTCAGTACGACCGACGTCGCCGGCGCGATAGAGATGGTGAAGGATATGAGAACCTCTCTAGGGGAACGTCAACAGAAAAGGAAGGCGTAGACAAGCATTGGGATTGTCCTTTCTTCAAGTATTGCTGGGATGCGGGAATGAGCCGATTGCCTACAATCGATAACTGCCCGGAATGTGGACAGCAGAAGGAGGACACGGGGCCAGTTTCAGTGTTCAAGCGTCTAGGGCCTCTTCCACCTCGGAGCCGATACAGGGAGTCCGCTCGAGCAAAAGATCTCGAGGAACCAATGGATGACAAAGAAGAAGACAGATATCACCGTCCAAGGTGGTGTCCCGGACTCGACACACCCAAAAGCGAGAGTTCAGCGATCGCTAACTTGGAGGAAGCCAAGCGCAGATTCCACGCTTTAAGGAAAGCACGGCCCGATCTAGCCGCGAAAATTCGGCAGACATTGGAAACGGAAGATCGTCCGAAAAGGAAAGAGTGGCGCCTCAAGCCAGTAAAAGCCGATGCGAAGACATCGGCTGGCACAAACATGGTGTTCATACTTCCGCCGTAGTTCTGCGCCCAAGAACCAACGAGCTGCAAGGGTACAGCTTGATCGCGCCCACGGCCGGTTATCTTTGAAAAGCCACGTGAGAAGGGCTACAAACATCCGAAAGCCACTGCCGCGAGGTTACATCAATGGGCAGCCTGTCAAGAAGATGTTGGTTGACACCGAGCAGCAATCAATATAATGCCATACTCCATGCTACGGCGCTTTGGGACGCCCACCGCAGATCCGATCAAAACCAACGCCACGTTAAGCTTTCAACCCAAACTTCGAAACACAAGGCGATCAACGTGGATCCGACAAAGGAAGAAAAACCATCCCTACGTCATTCTTCGTCAGGACAGCAAAAAGCACCTACGCTGTCTTGTCAGAGAGATTGGATTCATGCTAATCGCTGCATTCCATCCACGATGCACCAAAGTTTCAATACAGTGGGATGGAGACGAAGTGGAGGTCATTCATGCAGATGATTCGATCGAGATCTCCATAGCTGGCACGAACATCTGGGAAGCAGAAGACCAAGAGCCGATCTCTAGAATCAGCCTAGACGGCTGTGAGCGCATTGAAGCTACAAAAAACGGGGTGAGGCTGGTCTTATCCACTGGCCTGACAGAGTAGCAAAGTCCACGATCAGAGGGTACGGCCGATCCTCGCGATCGCCACAAAAATAAAAAGCGTAATCTTACGGCAAGCGGGTCATGCACGTAGTAGGGAGATTCTGCCATTGTAAAGCACAAATAAGGTGTAAACCGTCCTGACTAATGTAATCAAAAGGGGCAATATCTGCAATCGCCCAAATTATTTTTGTTGTGCTCACCAACTGTTTGCCCTGTGTTTAGCATCGATTTAACAGGTGACGGAAAGCTAGGGTATGGGTTTACATCCGCTGATGAGCTAGAGGAGATTGACATCGGTCCTGGGGATAAGCCACGGCCAACATTTATCGCAAGAAGTTAGCCACGAATTTGCGGGGTCCAATGATAGCTTTGTTAAAAGAATATCCAGACTGCTTTGCCTGGGACTATACAGAAATGCCCGGGTTATACAGGAGCATCATTGAGCATCGCCTCCCGCTTAAAAAAGGATTTTGGCCATTCCAGAAATAGCACGATGATGAAGGCCGAAATTTTGGAAGAAGTCAAGAAAGAGGTCGAGAAAATGTTGACACCAAGTTAATCAGCCAGGTATCTGAGTGGATTTCTAGTATCGCATCAGAGAAAAAGGATGATTGGGCGTGTTGCCATAGATTTTCGGGACCTCAATAGAGCTACTCCAAAGGATGAGTATCCGATGCCGGTAGAAGAAACGTTAATCAACGCAGCGGCTGGTCATAAGATCTTGAGCTTCATGGATGGCAATGCCGGTTACAATCAAATCTTTATGGCTCCGGAATATATACACAAGACTGCATTCAGAGTCCCAGGTTCGGTGGGGTTGTTTGAATATGTAGTCATGACGTTTGGACTGAAGAATGCCGGCGCCACGTACCAAAGAGCCATGAATTACATTTTCCATGATCTGATCGGCAAGCTGGTGGAAATTTACATCGATGACGTGGTGGTCAAGTCTGCTTCAGTACAAGGACACTTGGACGATCTGCAACGCGTCCTGGACCGAACAAGAAAATTCGGGCTACGGATGAATCCAAAGAAGTGTGCCTTCGGGGTGACGGCCGGTCAGTTCTTGGGTTTATTGGTCCATGAACGCGGAATTGAGATCGGCCTGAAAAGTCAGGAGGCAAAGGCGAACAATGAAGCCACCTACCACGAAGAAAGAACTGCGCTCATCGGCAAGATCAACTTCGTCAAGATTCATCTCCAACTGCCGGGAAGAATAGAGCCGTTCATGGGACTGGTGAAAATTAAATCTGACGAGGAATTCCGCTGGGGGGCGGAACAACAACGAGCCTTCGACGAGATCAAAGAATATCTGACGAAGCCGCCAGTGTTGGTTCCGCCCCAGCCGGATAGGCCGTTTCTACATTTACTTGTCGAGTCGACACGCGTCCATCGCCGGTGGTGGTGCAAATTTATGATGGTCTGGAGCGAGTCGTGTTTTACATAAGCAGAAGGATGCTGGATGCAGAGACAAGGTATCCTGAGATCGATAAGTTGTGCCTCTGCCTGTTTTTCACCTGCACCAAGCTGCGCCACATCTTGCTCTCCGGAGATTATCATCATATGCAAATCAGATGTCATAAAGCACATGCCGCCGCCCCTATGTTGAAAGGCCGACTCGGCAAATGGATGTTTGCGTTATCGAATTTGACATCCGTATCAACCCGCGAAAGCGTTAAGGGTCGAGCATTGGCGACCTTATTGCTGAAAGGATCAACACTAATATAGCAGCGCTGTCCATACGGCGTGGGCTATGTTTTTCGATGGATCGGTTTGTGACGATGGTTGCGGCATCGGCATTCTCGCCGTGTCACCCCGGGGCAACATTTTCCTTCTCCATCGGTTATCTACCCTTCGCACCAACAACGTCCGAGTATGAGGCGATACGCAGGAATGGAGTTGCTCATTGAAGCCGGAAGCGTGGAAATCTTTGGAGACTCAAGTTGGTGATTTCCCAACTCACGGACGAATACAAGTGTGAGAGCGAGTCGCTCTTCCCATTGTGGCTGCAATGCCGTGAGCTGATGGCACAGTTCCGGGACATAAACTTCACCTGGATCCCGCGATCGCAGAATACCGAGGCGAATGATCTAGCACAAATGGCTTGTGCTACAAGGACGTAGCGAGGGAGCTGATGTTCGTGCATACGCCTCGGAGGAACGATCGGAGAGCCGATATCTTCAATTACTGGAAGGATTCGGCTCGGGGGGCACCTAAACGGATAAGGTACAAGGCCATGAAGTATGTGCTTATTGGGGACGACATGTTTTACGTAACTCGAGGGTTCTTGCTCAAATGTCTGGGCCAACCGAGGCCAATCGGCTCCTACACGAGGTACACGGAGGCGCCTGTGGAACTCACCAATCGGCTCACAAGGTGAAATGGTTGATCAGGCGATCAGGGTTTTATTGGCCCACCATGCTTGAGGACCGTTTCAAGTACTACAAAGGGTGTCAAGCATGTCAGAAATTTGGGAAAATTCAGATGGTACCACAAGTCGACAATGAACCCCATCATCAAACCTTGGCCATTCCGAGGTTGGGGCATGGATATGATTGGCAAGATCAATCCTCCATCAAGCAAAGGCCACATGTGGATTTTGGCCATTACTGATTATTTCACTAAATGGGTGGAGGCTGTCCCGATGAAGTCAGTGAACTCAAAGGATGTTATCAATTTTGTGAAATAACATGTCATTCATAGATTCGGGATTCCCCAAACTATCACGACCGATGGAGGTTCGGTCTTCATTTCTCACGAGTTTAGAAAGTTCTGTGAGGACACGGGGATTAAGCTGATTCGATCATCTCCATACTATGCTCAAGCAAATGCGCAAGTCAAGCCCAACGAGCCTTATCAAGCTGATCAAGAGGAAAGTCGACGAGCACCCTAGGCGTTGGCACGAGGTTTTGTCAGAGGCTTTATGGGCTTATCGCATGTCATGCCATGGAGCGTTAAAAACCTCGCCATACCATCTAGTCTATGGACAAGAAGCCGTATTGCCCTGGGAGATTACGGCTGGATCAAGACGTGTCACTTTTCAGAACGATCTAACAACCGAAGAATATGCGGCCTTGATGAGTGACAGTGTTGAGGATTTAACGGAGCTTAGGCTGTGGTCGCTTGAGAAAATCAAAGAGAACAATGCCAAGGTAGCTCGTGCATATAATAAGAAAGTGAGACCAAAGGAGTTCCACGTTGGCGATCTGGTATGGGAAGCTGTGTTGCCATTAGGGACTAAGGATGCAGAATATGGTAAATGGTCTCCAAATTGGCACGGGCCATACAGGGTCGATCAAGTTTTAAGAGGGAACGCGTACATGCTTGAGGAGCTGGACGGCGTGAAATTCCCAGTGGCTGTCAACGGTCAACATCTCAAGAAATATTTCCCAAGCATGTGGGACGATGGACAGTGAAATGTGGGGGACGATACATGAAATCGGCCGAATAAAAAACAAAATATATAGCCGATGCATAGTCATCGACTCTAGAGGTTCAAACTATTACAAGCAGGTGCCATATGAACGAAGCCATCAAGAAATGCCTCAAGGCGTGAGGGCGCCAAGACGACACGATCCACCTCGGCGATCTCGGCCGTCATCTTCGCCCTTTCCCGCTACTAGCTGCTTGTTCAGGCACGTTCTGCCAGATCGGTCTTGATTGAGCTTTGAGGCCTTCGCTTCGTCTTGGGAGCGGGCGATGGATTCTTCCTTGTCGCGAATGAGCTGTTTAGTCGCCCGGACCTTCTCTTCAAGATCTTCCAACTCCCTTTTCAAGGATGCGAGCTCGGCGGTACTGACGGAGGTGTCAGTTTTGGCATCCAGAGACGCCTTTTTCTCGTTGAGCTGCTGACATCTGTCTGCGATATTGGCCTTCAGCGGAAGTTGGGCGCGGCGCAGATTGATCCTTTCACGAGCTAACTTCACCCTTGACCCGTAGAAAGACAGAGTTACAACTGGCCAAAGCTTCACCTGCAATGCTACTGGGAGTTGATCCTTGATTTCAAAGAACGCTCTTCACCTTCGTAACCCTCGATCAACTCTTCGATCGGGGAGGACAGCAGGGCTTTAAGACGCTGGAATTGAGGTAGAACAGCCCTGGCTCATGGTTCATCGATGTCAACAGAGGGAGTTGGTTCGATGGATTCAGGTTCGAACGTCAGCAAGCCTGAAATATCACAACCACAGCAGCCCGGAAAGGCGCGATGGCCCAACATGTAAGGATGAGCCGAAAGAAGCTAACGTACCTCTCCTAAGGTCGAGGGGATAGCAGATGACGAGACAATCGGCTTGTGTGTGGTTGCTGGGGGCTTGGCCAAAGTGGTAGCCGTTTCATCTGCACCTTCGGGGATTGCTAGATCCGGCTTGGCTAAAGGCATCGGCACTGCCCCGGCTTTCCCACTATAAGCGTCAGTCGTCTGCATGGAAGGTGTTCAGCCGATGTAAATAATGATGAATCGGCAGATAAAAGGAAACAAGTGGTAAGAGCATGAAGGGTGATGATTTTCGAAACCTCCTGGCTCGACGAAGAAGTTTGCAGTCCCTTGCGAGCCCTCTTGGGACTCACAGCTGGCCCCGCCTCAACTGGTGCTCGGGGGGCAGTAGGTTCAGGAACCGACCGTTTCCTGGAAGCCAATGGTGGTAAATCTGGCTGGCTCGGTGTAATGGTCCTCTCAGAGTCTGTTGGGCCCAATTCTCCTCGATTGGTTTGAGTGTCCTCGCTAGAGGTGTCTTCGACGGAAGCCTGCAAGAGAAGGAGAGCTGGTAAGCACGAGCATGTCTGCAAGAATGGAAGAATGAAAGAGATCAGCCAAAGCATGGATCAGCGTACATGAGAACTTTCTGGAGAGGGGCTCCGGCGCCTCAAGGTCTTCCTGGCAGCTACCTTCCTCACCATCGTTCTTGTTTTAGTTGGAACTCGAGAGGCAGCTGACTTAGAAGTTGCTTGGTTCCTGGAAGCCGATTGTGGTGATATCGGCTGATTCTGCATCATGACCTTTTTCAAAGGTGGCGAGTTTTTGCAGAAAAGAACCACAGGAGCTGGCGGGAAGAACTCAAGGGGAGCCATCATGCGTGAGGTTCAGGACCATCTAGTTGCCGCAAAGAGAGAGAGTGGGTTAGTAGAAGAATCATTTGTGAGTGCATCAAGAAAATGTACAAGTAGTGGTACTGCTCCACGGGATGTCATAATCAGCCGAGCTGTTTCAAAGAACGGTCCCGAGTTCTCTGAAGGCATGAGTCTTCCACATAGACCACCAGTTTCAAAGCCATCGGTTGATGAAGCGAAGATGAGGTCGTTAGGAATTGGGATGGTCGAGCATCGAAGAAGGAATAACACTTTTGGTGGTGAGAGGATCGCAGTCGGCTCGCTCTCTCAGAAGATGGTGGAGAAAGAAATGGGAGGTACTTGTCCAAGGCCAAATTGCCGAGCCACTACGACCATTGGTAGAATTCATACCTGGCTTGATTATTCTGCTGGATGTACTCATGCCAACCGGAAGGAAACAGGACGGATCACAGTGGAAAAGAGTCTTTGAGGCTTTGGTGTCATCGGCAAAGTTGTCTAGCTCAAGGAGATTGGATTTTCAAATGTTCCGATTCTTCCATGTAAGGAAAGAAGATAGGGTTGTCCAGCCTTGAAAGAAAGTCTCAACCACTTGGATGCTTCTGAGGATCGATTTACTACCTGGCAGTCTATACAAAGCTTGGTCGTAGCTGGTGCATCGGATCTGCTTCCCTTTGACATCTGGAAAGGTGCAACTCGCCAAAAGGGGGAAGTTTGGGACGTGGTTTTGGAAATACAGCTGAGCCCATAGCTGAATGAACCACCAAGGACCTCTGTTTTGACGCTATGCCGGAGAATAGTTTGACAGACATCAGCTGGAGATATCGATAGACCTCTCCAAGGAACAGTTTGCCGATGCCAAGTTGAGTGCCTTTGGCAAGCTCGTAGGCCAAAGAGAGATAATTCTTGGTTGGATCAAGGGAAGGGCCACAGAATATGAAATGTTCCACGGAAGTTGAGAAAGGCTGTGTTCTTTCTCTCACAGTGGCCTTTAGTTTTCATATGGCGTTGGAGGTAGGCACCCACTGCAGTCTGTTTTGGAAGACAGCTTGTAGGGGACCTTGGTCAGCTTAAAAGCGGAGGGGCTGGGTGATGTAACATCCAGACCAGTAATCATCACCACGTCTAACAGAGTTGGTGTCATGGGGCCGTGATCGAACATAAAGCAGTTCAGAGCGTCAGACCAGAAGTAGCCGATGGTTTTTAGAAGATTTTCATGTTTCTCAAGGAGAGACAATGACAAATGCAAGGCATCGGCTATTCCCGTGGTTTCCCATTGGGAGATCTAGCTACCCTGCTGAACCAAGAGACCCAATGTTCAGGGGGATTAGGCCAGGCTCGCAAGCAGTCGGCCCAAGAGTGCAAATCTAGGTCTTGGCTTACGAAGGGGATTCTGTTTGCTTCGCAAGAGATCAGATGGGCAGGACTAGATTCTGTACGGGGGCCAAGACAGAGAGAATTTGGGAGAGAAGGATGCGGCAGCAGAATGTCTAAAACCTAAAAAAAATTTAATGGTGGAATAAAGCATTAATTCAGGTGTTTGCCATTAATTCTAGCATCGTGTTCAGACTGCGAGGAGTAGGCGTACCTTCAGACCAGAGACCGCTGGGTTGGTGTTGGACGATTCCGCCATCTAGTTTGCCGGCGGAGATGGATCTATGTAACATCCCAAAAATCATAGTTTCAAAACTCATTCATATCAACTTTTGCATTTAGGGTTTTTCTCAAAAATTATTTAGAGACAGATGTCTGAGCTATGATTTCATGTGAACAATTTATTTCAAATAGCCATCACTCCTTGAAATTTGAATGTTTATGTACTGGTTTACTTGCCTCCATTGTTGGATAGATTAGGTGAAGTTTTAACCCAAGTTTCCAAATTTGGAAATGGTTTCAAAATCTTTTTTTTCAAATATTTGCAAACTAGATCAAGCCTCTGATTACTTTGAAACCCAAGCTTGACCAAGCCTTGCAAAGTAACCACTTAGTTAATATGACTGTTTTTGAATCCACAAAACCCTGCAAAAATTCCCAAGGCAGATTAAATTCAAAAGGATTTGAACTCATATCAAATTCATACCAGAAAATAAATTTAGAAAAAGAAAAAGGCTTAAACAATGGAAAAGGGCCGCGCGGCCAGAATCTGGCCCAGCAGCTGATCAAGCCCAGCAAGCCCACCCGGGGATCTCCTTTTCTTCTCACACGCGCGAGCACACGCAAACAGACGCTGACAACCTGACCCCACCAACACCTTGCGCGTTTTCACCGACGAAGGTCCATCCACGCCGTCCTCGTTTTCCCCAGATGCGCTGCGACCACGTCGCTGCAGTGATGATGGCGGTAATGGCGCGAGTAAATGGGCAATTATCCTCGGCGTTTCTTGTCGATTCCCGGCTATAAGACCCTCTCGCCCGCGATCTTTTTCCCCAAACACCTCGCTCACTCCGCCACCAGTCGCTCAATCCTCCGCGCACCGCGACAGAGCCCTCCGTGAGCGATTCAGTGAGCCTCGCGTTCCCCTCGCCTATCGTTCTTGCTATCGACTCGGTGTATCTTTGCACCTCGACCTCACTAGTCCGTCTTTGTATCGCCCAGTCGCCGGTTCCACTTGACACCGCGAGCACTGACGGCGACATCAACTCCGACGAGTTTTCCCGGTAGGTACAGACCGCCCCTCGCCTTTCCGTTCATGCACACAACTTTCTCTTGACCCTGTGAACCTAACCGTGTCGCTATCTTGCCTTGGGGTGATTCACAGCGACGTCCACGACGACCACCTGACGCACCCGACGCCGCCACGAACTCCGGCGAGCAATCGCAACCGTGCCCGAACGCCCCTTGACCAACCGCGAGTACGACGAGCTTCGCCAAGATCTCCTGAGCACGGTGAGCTACTTCTCGATCTCACCTACCTCAGTAGTGCCGCCTCCCGACGACGGCGACAGCCGCCGCTCCGCCACCAGATCTTGGTCAGTAAAATAGCAGCCGTCAGATCTTTATCGTAGCGCTAGGATAGATTCACTTACTCTGAAGCGGTACGCGATCTGAGCCGCCAGATTTCATTTAAATCCTACGGCTGTGGAGCTCGATCCGGTGCGAAGCGGTACAGGCGAATAAAAACACGACGCGTGGCTAGATTAGCTCTGAAAACAGATTTAAAAACCAGAATTTTGATCCAAATTCAAATGCTCATAACTTTCAAATGCAACGTTAGATTTTTGCAAACTTTATACCGTTGGATTCAGTGAAACAAGGCCTTTCTGAATATCCAATTTGTTTAGCATATAGTAACAGTTAAAATGATTTTATTTGTGGAACAAGTTTAGGGCTATTTTAGATATAGTTTTATTTTTGTATATTATTTTGGGGCCAAATAAGTTTAGTGGGCAAACTTGTGTCATGTTAAGTTTCTGTAGTAATGAACATACTTGGTAGAATTTTCAAAATTCAACACTTGGTAGATTCTTGCATGCATGCATTCATATTATTTTTGGGTTGTATTTAATTGTGTGTAATTGTATGCTTTGATTTCTTGTGTAGATTTTGCTAGTGATTGTGATTGTGAAGAGTGCTACTCTCCACACTACCAAGGCAAGTGATATTTTCATGAATTTTCCTATCCTAAGTTTTGTACTAGCATTAGATATTTTGCTAAAGTATTTGCATGATATTTTGCTTAGTGCTAAGACGGGAAATCCTAAGTAGAGTGAAATAGTAGAATTGCTAGAGTAATTTTCCTAAGTTAAGTTACCATACCTTGCTTAGCCTAGCTTATAGTAAACAAGGGTGGTGAACATCTATATAGTTTATGATAAAAATATTCTAAGTCAAGAGACTTATATTTTCTTAATAAAACAACTAAGACAAATGAACCTCCTGGGTGGAATGGAATGCTTGGGTTATGTTGAGTGGTTACACAAGGCCATGGACTTGGGTTGTGTATCTCACTTGTGGTATGCCACCCAGGAACAAAGGGATTTGGAGGCCAAGTGTTGAGAAAGCTTACAGTGCAACCACTTGGCAATATGGGCTCTGCCTTGATCATATAGGTAGCTAGTACTTAGTCATTTGGACAGTTGGTGGTAGATGGGATGATAGGATGGAGCACGTCCATTTGACTAAGGAAAGGCTTCTGAAAGGTCCTGTCTTGGGAAACCAAGTCTGGTGGGAAAAGTGCACAACCTCTGCAGATGGAAAACCTAAGTACTTAGCCTTGTCCAAGGAAATGGACACTTTTGAGCATCAAGACATGGAAGCCATAAGAATCTCATCACTCCAACTTCTAAGTAAAAATGTGTGGGTGAACAAGGGTGAAGGACCTCAATGTCTATTGGTGGTTTCCTTGGGAATGTTTTGACAAAGAAAAACTTAGTGGTTTCAACTAATAGGAAAAACTTATCTTCAAGCAAAGCAAGCCAAGCTACACTTAGCCAAAATTCATATAGTATTATAGTCCACTTAAAATATACTAAGGTATCACTTGCCAATACTATTCCAAAGTATTGACCCTCTGTGGCTGTAACTTGTGATGTTGCAGGTTACTCCGATGATGAATAGGAGTCATGAGTCTACACTCAACATGCTTGCCTGTGGCACATGAAGATGAAGACTTGTGTTTATTTACTTATTCCTTAAAACTCTTGTATTAGGCCTATGGCCCTGAGTTGTAAAAGACTATGTTTTTATCTCTGGAATGAATGTAATAAACGACCTTTGTATATGTACTTCATCTTAAACTGTGGATGCTAGCATTGATCCGTGGACTAGCATTGCAATCACGGGATCCTATCCTTTATAAAGGAGGGTCTAACAGATGGTATCGAGCACATGTTGCCTGTAGGATTATGACCCTAGGATTGGAAAACCACTAAGGAAAAAGTTTTCAAATACTTCTACACTTGTCTATTCTTCTCGTAAAACTTTTCTAATCTCTTTCAACTTCCTTGTAGATGAACTCCATCAACGAAGCCGTGAAGAAGGGACCACTCATGACCATGACCTTGGAATGTGAAACTGAGTTTCCCAATATTCTCAAGGACCTCATGGAGGCAATGGATGCACATGGTGAAGCCGTGTACAAGGGCTTTCCAGTGATGGATGAAGGAGTGGAGTATTGGTGGGTGCAACTTCACTTGTACAAAAACAAGGAAGACAACCACAAAGAAAAGGGATTCTGCATGTACACCAACACTACATTGCACACCACATTCTTTGAGTCAGCTAGGGATGCAGCTTGGAGGACTATCAAAGAACTAAGTGCTAGAGTCAAGTGCAGAATGCTCAACCTCCAAAAGGACTTGGAGAAAGAGAAGGAACTTACTCAAGAGTTGGAAGACACCAACCAAGAAATAAGGGGAGATGTTATAGACTTAGTGATAGAGTCAAGAGAACAAGATTGGTGGATTGCCTCTAGGAACATTGTGTTTAATAATAGATCCCGTGAGATTGGATTGTAAGGACACTTCGTTAGTTGGACCACCACTTATCACCATGTTTTCAAAAGATATTCTAAATAAGTATGGACCTTGAATGATGTAATGAACTTATGTATGCATGACTTGTGTGACAATTATGTTTCATGGATATGTATGAATGTTAGTCTTGATATACCTTGAAATGCATTGTTCTAACTTTTTCAATCTTATAAATAGATGCCTATTGCCATCAGCACTATTGAGGAGTTTCGGGTTACTCGTTTTGGTTCCCGTATCATTGAGCTTACCACTCTGCTTGATCTCCCTCTTCCTACCATCACGGTGTACCCACTCACCAAGTTCGAGAGGAAGGACCTCTGGGGCTTCAAGGTGACCCAGCCGGGCCATCGAGCCTACTACAGAGGCCATCGTCTTCAAGCTGATGCACGATGACAGAGAGAGAGGCATGGAGGTAGTCATGCAGGACCTGATAGGACGACTGTTAGGCCGTCACTCCCGACAGGTTAGGGGTACTCACTTTCACGTCTTCGGAAGACGTGATGTTGATGGAGAGTCCATCGACTTTGAGGACGACTCGAGGAGCACTACGGAGCCGATACGTCTTTATCTTCAGGACTTAGAGACTCTTCTCAGACACGTAGATACGGACAGGACGAACGTCATGCTAGGTAATGACGAGCTTCAGGTGCAGCTTCGCGAGAAGGACAAGCTTTTTGCGTAACAGGATGAGATGATCAAGGAAATGGTGACCAAGTTTGAGGCCCAGGACCGCAAGTTCAAGAGTCAGGAGAAACGCGTACAGGATAGGAACAAGAGGATCCGGGACATGACCGAGGAACTGAAGTCCAAGGACTTCGAGCTTGAGCAGCAGCAGATGGTTATTGAGAGGCTTCGCTCCCAGAAGAGGACTCTCGAGACCAAGGTTGATTCTTTGACCACTACGATTGAGGAGAACAAGACCGCGATGGAGAACACAGGTCTTACCTTCGTCGAGGAGGAGATAGATGCTGATGAGTAGACTTGACTACTCATTTACCTTTCATATTCATACTTGTTGTTGCGAACTTATTATTGGACCATCCGACATGTGGATGGCTTGCCACTTGTGTGTTTTACTTCATGAGTTTGTCATGTGGTTGTTGAACTTTCACACTTATGTTGCTTGTTATGTGTTTGCTTGTGGTGTATTGTGCATGAAACATCTATGGGTATCTCATTCTTATCTATTTGAACAAACCACAGATGCCTCCCCGTCGCGCAAACCCCAACCCCAACAACATCACCCCGGAAATGCAACAAATGATGAATGCGCAAACACAGCTTATGCAAATGATGACAACATTCATCCAGAACCAGAATAACAACAACAACAAACCCAACAACAACAACAATAACAACAACAACAACAACAACAACAACAACAACAACAACAACAACAACAACAACAACAACAACAACAACAACCCTCCGGGTTTTGATATGCTCACCAGATTTCTGCGACTAAGGCCAGCAAAATTTTCGGGGACAACTGATCCCATGGCAGCCAATGACCGCTACGTTACGTGAACAAAGACTTAGTGACAGGTTTGATGCTGAAAAAAGTCAGGTTCGCAAACACATCATTGGAAGGACCAGCCGCCACATGGTGGGATAACTTCCAAATCACCACTCCCATTGATGAAGTGACATGGGACATATTTGAAGATGGGTTTCGTGCTCATATCTCATCCGGGATAATGAGTGCGAAAAGAAGGAGTTTCACAACTTGAAGCAGCCACCAATGTGTGGCAGAATACATAGAAGAATTCAACAATCTGGCGCTATGCACCGGATGAGGTTGATACAGATGCCAAGAGAAAAGAAAAGTTCTTGGAAGGTTTGAATGATGAGCTGAACCTACAGTTGTCTGTAGCATATGTTCCAACTTATCAGTCGTTGTGTGACAAGGCTGCTATTTTGGAAAGTAAAATGAAGCAAGTCGAGAGTAGGAAGAGGAAACACTCCGACAAACACAGCTCGGGATCGTCTCACAAACGATCTCATTATGATGACAGTGGCAGCTCAGGATCCCATAAACATGGGAAATTCAACAAGCACCACAACCACAACCGTCATGACAACAAGCATCACCGTAGTCATGACAATGATAAGTACAAGAACCACAAGAGTGGACATAAGAGCCACCACAACGGAAATGGTAGTGGAAGTGGAAGTCAGCATGTTAAAAAGGACATCAGTCAGGTTGAGTGCTTCAAATGCAAGAAGCTGGGGCATTATGCTAATGAGTGCCCTGAAAAGAAAGTTGAAGGACCTAACAAGCCAAATCCTTTCCAGAAAGGACAGGTTAACCACATCAATGTGGAGGAGGTCTATGAGGAACCTGATGCCGTTGCTGGTAAGTTCAGACTCAATTCAATTTCAGCATTTGTACTCTTTGATACTGGTGCATCTCATTCATTCATATCAAAGACATTTGTTGATAGAAATGGGTTTGCATCAGAAAACATTGGGTGTCCAATAAAGGTTAGTTCTCCGGGGGGAGATATGATAGTAAGCCTTGGATGCCGGGATCTCACCATAGAGTTTGGTAAACATAAGTTTCCAGTAGGCCTGATAATCCTAGATTCCCAAGGACTAGATGTAATTTTGGGAATGGATTGGATGGCTAAGTATGAAGGAGTATTAGATTGTGCCAATCGTACAGTTACACTCACAACCCCAGAAGGAAAAAGAATAAAATTTAAGTCAAACTTTGAATCCAAAGGTAGTAAGCTGAATTCTCTTAAGGGGGTTAGCATGGACAGTGTGCCAATTGTGTGTGAGTATCCAGATGTGTTTCCGGAGGAGTTACCGGGAATGCCACCAGATAGAGATGTGGAGTTCTTGATAGATTTGGTACCAGGTTCTGGACCAATAGCTAAGAGACCATACAAAATGTCAGTTGATGAACTGAAAGAACTCAAGAAACAGCTAGGAACGATTCTGAAAGGGTTTATTCAACCAAGTTCTTCATCTTGGGGAGCCCCAGTATTGTTTGTGGAGAAAAAGGATAGAACACAAAGATTATGTATTGACTACCGTTCTCTCAACGAGGTTACTATCAAGAACAAATATCCTTTGCCAAGAATCAACGACTTGTTTGATCAATTAGAAGGAGCATGTGTATTCTCGAAGATTGATCTTCGGTCAGGCTATTTTCAACTTAAGATAAGAGAGCAAGACATACCTAAGACAGCTTTCACCACAAGGTATGGATTGTATGAGTACATTGTGATGCCTTTTGGTTTAACCAACGCTCCAGCATACTTCATGAACATGATGAATAAGGTATTCATGGAATTCCTTGACAAATTTGTGGTCGTTTTCATCGACGATATCCTAGTCTACTCCAAGAGCAAGGAAGAACATGAAAGGCACTTGCGCTTGATACTTGAAAAGTTAAGAGAACATAAACTTTATGCCAAATTCAGCAAGTGTGAGTTCTGGTTAGAGAAAGTTGGATTTCTTGGTCATGTTATGACAAAGGATGGTGTTCGATGGATCTGCTAAAGTTTCAATTGTGATGATTGGGAATCACCCAAGAATGTGAAGGAAGTTCGTAGTTTCCTTGGCTTAGCAGGTTATTACGAAGGTTCATTGAAAATTTCTCAAAGGTTGCTAAGCCAATGGTGAATTACTAAAAAGGACAAGAAATTTGCTTGGATGAAGGTTGAAGTCGACTTCCAAGAGTTGAAGAAGAGACTTGTGACAGCAGTTCTATATGTCGCGGATTTGGAAAAGGATTTCCAAGTGTATTGTGATGCGTCTCATCAAGGTTTGGGTGCCGTGCTTATGCAAGATGGTAAAGTCGTAGCCTATGCTTCGAGACAACTCAAAACTCATGAAGTAAACTATCCTACTCATGATTTGAGTTAGCCTCATCGTCCATGCACTCAAAACATGGAGACATTACCTTTTGGGTAAGCGGTGTGAAGTATTCACCGATCATAAGAGCTTGAAGTATATTTTCACCGAAGGAGATCAACATGAGACAAAGAAGATGGCTAGAACTTATCAAAGATTACGACTTAAATTTGCAATACCACCCCGGTAAAGCGAATGTAGTAGTGATGCTTTAAGTCGTAAGACGTTTGTAAATGGTCTTACCAAAGGGAATTGCGGATGATCTGTAAGCAATTCAAGGAACTGATTGGAGATTGTACGGAAGGACATCTCATGTCATTAGATGTTCAACCCACTCTATTGGACAAGATCCAAGAAGCTCAGAAGACCGATAAGGAAATTGAAAAGATCAAGGAAAATATTAGTCTAGGGAAGGCTAAGAGTTTCCATATTGATGAACAAGGAACCTTATGGCACGGGAAACGTATATGTGTTCCACAAGACCCAGAGTTGCGGAAACTGATCTTACAAAAAGGTCACAACTCTCCGTATTCTATCCACCCAGGAAACACCAAGATGTACATGGATATGAAAGAAAGATTTTGGTCGAACAATCTCAAAAGGGACATCGCCGAACATATTGCTTTGTGTGATGTGTGTAGTAGAGTCAAAGCGGGGCACCAAAAACCAGCAGGTTTGCTTCAACCACTGCCTATTCCTGAATGGAAGTGGGAAAATATTGGTATGGATTTCATTACCGGGTTACCAAGGACCAGGTCAGGGTATGATTCCATATGGGTAGTAGTGGATCGCCTAACTAAAGTGGCTCATTTTATACCTGTGAAGACCACTTATACAAGTGCCAAGTTAGCAAAAATATACATGAGCAGAATCGTATGCCTTCACGGTGTGCCAAAAAGTATCGTGTCAGATAGAGGAAATCAGTTCACTTCTCACTTTTGGAGACAGCTTCATGAATCCTTAGGAACAAGATTGGAATTCAGTACTGCCTTTCATCCTCAAACAGATGGTCAAACAGAGAGGACCAATCAAATTCTTGAAGACATGTTGAGGGCATGTGCTTTAGATTATGGAGCAAGTTGGGATGAAAGTTTACCCTATGCAGAGTTCTCTTACAACAATAGTCATCAAGCTAGCATTGGAATGGCACCATTTGAATTACTCTACGGAAGGAAGTGTACAACCCCATTGTTATGGAATGGTGTGGGAGAAAGAAGCCTCTAGGGACCTGATCTTATCAAAGACGCCGAAGAGAAAGTCAAATTGGTTAAGGACAGATTGAAGATAGCACAGTCTCGACAGAAAAGCTACGCGGATTCTAAGCGTAGAGAAGTCACCTACGAAGTTGGGGATAGAGCTTATCTCAGGGTATCACCACTCCGTGGAGTGAAAAGATTTGGAGTCAAGGGAAAGTTGGCACCAAGATATGTTGGACCATTCAAGATTCTAAGTCGCAAAGGAGAAGTTGCATACAGTTGAATTGCCGTAATCTCTATCAGTGATCCATAACGTATTTCATGTGAGCCAACTTAAGAAATGCCACCCAGAAATGGAAGAGTCTTCTTTGAAGGATACCATACCTTTGGAAGAAGTTCAGCTAGAAAGTGATCTCACTTATGAGGAAAAGCCTGTCAAGATTCTAGAGACCGCAGAAAGAGTTACCAGGACCAAGACTATCAAGTTTTGTAAAGTGCAATGGAACCATCACTCGAAGAGGAAGCAACATGGGAAGAGAGGATGATCTTGGAAGACCACCCTCACCTATTTGCTAGCCAACCCGAATCTCGAGGGAGAGATTCATCTTAAGGGGGTTAGATTTGTAACATCCCAAAAATCATAGTTTCAAAACTCATTCATATCAACTTTTGCATTTAGGGTTTTTCTCAAAAATTATTTAGAGACAGATGTCTGAGCTATGATTTCATGTGAACAATTTATTTCAAATAGCCATCACTCCTTGAAATTTGAATGTTTATGTACTGGTTTACTTGCCTCCATTGTTGGATAGATTAGGTGAAGTTTTAACCCAAGTTTCCAAATTTGGAAATGGTTTCAAAATCTTTTTTTTCAAATATTTGCAAACTAGATCAAGCCTCTGATTACTTTGAAACCCAAGCTTGACCAAGCCTTGCAAAGTAACCACTTAGTTAATATGACTGTTTTTGAATCCACAAAACCCTGCAAAAATTCCCAAGGCAGATTAAATTCAAAAGGATTTGAACTCATATCAAATTCATACCAGAAAATAAATTTAGAAAAAGAAAAAGGCTTAAACAATGGAAAAGGGCCCTCACACGCCCCAAAGCATCGCTGACAACCTGACCCCACCAACACCTTGCGCGTTTCGCTGACGAGCGGGTCCAGTCCACGTCGTCCTCGTCTTCCCCAGACTGCGCCTGCGACCACGTCGCTGCAGCAGTGATGGCCGGTAATGGCGCGGAGTAAATGGGCAATTATCCTCGAGCGTTTCTTGTCGATTCCCCGGCTATAAGACCCTCTCTGCCCCGCGATCTTTTTCTCCCAAACACCTCGCTCACTCCGCCACCAGGCTACCCTCAATCCTCTGCGCACCGCCGCTGACAGAGCCCACTCCGGTGAGCGATTCAGGTGAGCCTCGCGTTCCCCTCTGCCTATCGTTCTTGCTATCTGACTCAGTGTATCTTTGCGCACCTCCTGACCTCACTAGTCCGTCTTGTACTGCCCCAGGTCGCCGGTTCCACTTGACACCGCGAAAGACGGCGACATCAACTCCGAAGTTTTCCCGGTAGTCTGCACCGCCTCGCCTTTCCGTTCATGCACACAACTTTCTCTTGACCACGTGAACCTAACCGTGTCGCTATCTTGCCTTGGGTGATTCACGGCGGCGTCCTGACGACCACCGACTCCCGACGCCGCCACGAACTCCGGCGAGCAATCGCAACCGTGCCCGAACGCCCCTTGACCAACCGCGAGTACGACGAGCTTCGCCAAGATCTCCTGAGCACGGTGAGCTACTTCTCGATCTCACCTACCCCCTGTAGTGACGCCTCCGTCGACGACTGACAGTTCCGCCGCCGGTAGCCGCCGCTCCGCCGCCAGATCTTGGTCAGTAAAATAGCAGCCGTCAGATCTTTATCGTAGCGCTAGGATAGATTCACTTACTCTGAAGCGGTACGCGATATGAGCCGCCAGATTTCATTTAAATCCTACGGCTGTGGAGCTCGATCCGGTGCGAAGCGGTACAGCGAATAAAAACACGACGCGTGGCTAGATTAGATCTGAAAACAGATTTAAAAACCAGAATTTTGACCCAAATTCAAATGCTCATAACTTTCAAATGCCACGTTAGATTTTTGCAAACTTTATACCGTTGGATTCAGTGAAACAAGGCCTTTCTGAATATCCAATTTGTTTAGCATATAGTAACAGTTAAAATGATTTTATTTGTGGAACAAGTTTAGGGCTATTTTAGATATAGTTTTATTTTTGTATATTATTTTGGGGCCAAATAAGTTTAGTGGGCAAACTTGTGTCATGTTAAGTTTCTGTAGTCATAAACATACTTGGTAGAATTTTCAAAATTCAACACTTGGTAGATTCTTGCATGCATGCATTCATATTATTTTTGGGTTGTATTTAATTGTGTGTAATTGTATGCTTTGATTTCTTGTGTAGATTTTGCTAGTGATTGTGATTGTGAAGAGTGCTACTCTCCACACTACCAAGGCAAGTGATATTTTCATGAATTTTCCTATCCTAAGTTTTGTACTAGCATTAGATATTTTGCTAAAGTATTTGCATGATATTTTGCTTAGTGCTAAGATGGGAAATCCTAAGTAGAGTGAAATAGTAGAATTGCTAGAGTAATTTTCCTAAGTTAAGTTACCATACCTTGCTTAGCCTAGCTTATAGTAAACAAGGGTGGTGAACATCTATATAGTTTATGATAAAAATATTCTGAGTCAAGAGACTTATATTTTCTTAATAAAACAACTAAGACAAATGAACCTCCTGGGTGGAATGGAATGATTGGGTTATGTTGAGTGGTTACACAAGGCCATGGACTTGGGTTGTGTATCTCACTTGTGGTATGCCACCCAGGCACAAAGGGATTTGGAGGCCAAGTGTTGAGAAATCTTACAGTGCAACCACTTGGCAATATGGGCTCTGCCTTGATCATATAGGTAGCTAGTACTTAGTCATTTGGACAGTTGGTGGTAGATGGGATGATAGGATGGAGCGCGTCCATTTGACTAAGGAAAGGCTTCTGAAAGGTCCTGTCTTGGGAAACCAAGTCTGGTGGGAAAAGTGCACAACCTCTGCAGATGGAAAACCTAAGTACTTAGCCTTGTCTAAGGAAATGGACACTTTTGAGCATCAAGACATGGAAGCCATAAGAATCTCATCACTCCAACTTCTAAGTAAAAATGTGTGGGTGAACAAGGGTGAAGGACCTCAATGTCTATTGGTGGTTTCCTTGGGAATGTTTTGACAAAGAAAAACTTAGTGATTTCAACTAATAGGAAAAACTTATCTTCAAGCAAAGCAAGCCAAGCTACACTTAGCCAAAATGCATATAGTATTATAGTCCACTTAAAATATACTAAGGTATCACTTGCCAATACTATTCCAAAGTATTGACCCTCTGTGGCTGTAACTTGTGATGTTGCAGGTTACTCCGATGATGAATAGGAGTCATGAGTCTACACTCAACATGCTTGCCTGTGGCACATGAAGATGAAGACTTGTGTTTATTTACTTATTCCTTAAAACTCTTGTATTAGGCCTATGGCCCTGAGTTGTAAAAGACTATGTTTTTATCTCTGGAATGAATGTAATAAACGACCTTTGTATCTGTGTACTTCATCTTAAACTGTGGATGCTAGCATTGATCCAGGGACTAGCATTGCAATCAAAGGGATCCTATCCTTTATAAAGGAGGGGTCTAACAATCTATGCGGTTGGGGATCGAGGGATCTTGTCGCTATGGGCTCGATCTGATCGGTGAGCAATTGGAGATCTGGGTCGCCCTTTCTTGAAGAAGGTCGTAGGCTACCAAATTTGACCTTGTCAATGTTTTTGGGAAAGCCGATGTTTTACCATCGGCTCTTTGAGCTTTGACTTGGTTGACTGTATGAGCGCAGTGTGGTGAAAGCCGATACAGTATTATCGGCTTCTGGAGCATCGACCTATTTTGACTATCGGCAAAATTGAGTTGGAAAAGCAATCTTCGTTCATTCAAAAGACGATTATTTACAATGGAGCTGATTGCTTACAAAAGGAAATCTACTACTACTACTACTAGTTCCTAATCTAGAGGCCGATGTCGCCATCATTTCGCCGTCGTCTTGTTCATCGGTCAGCTGCTGCCGCGTCGTCTTATTCTTCTGCTTTGAAGATGCCAGCGGGGGCCTCCTCGTCCTCGTCGTCGTCTTCGGTGTCCTTGCTGGACCCGGCGCGGAAGCGCTTCACCGGCGGATACTCGTCGGAGGAGGTGTCCTCCTCCGATTCCTCCTCCTCGTCGGAGGATTCGACGCCATCCCAGGACCAGGCATCGTCGGTGCTCTCCGCCTCCAGTTCCCCGTCGACGAGGAACTGTAGGCCCTCCTCGCCTTCGGTCAAGGACTCGTCGTCCTCCGACCAGGCGGCGAAGTTCCAATCCTTCTCGTCCCACCATTGTGGGGCGAGAGTCTCGTACGCCGCCGTTGGCGGGTGCTCCGGCGTCGGCTCCCGGTCGCTAATCGTGTTGGAAGATTGGGAGGAAAGGACGGAAGAAGAGGAGGCCATGGCCGAGGAAGAGGGTTTTTTCGGCGGAGGAAGAGGGTTTTTTGGCTACTGGAGGAAGATGGGGACTGCAAACTGCTCAGATGAATTTAAATAAGGGGAATAGTGGGAGGCGGTTCAATGCCATAGCGGTTTCCCGGAATGTGGTGCCAAAATTATCAAATCATGCACTGCGAAGGAGTTGAGAAGACAGGGCATCATGATGAAGGGGTGGCGTGACGATTCTGCTCTGCAACGCGTAACCCGATGTAAAAAAAAGGGGGGAATAAAAAACATCAACAGAGTGGTTTTGGAATTATTATTGCCAAAACCAGGGGGGCATGTGTTATCGCCATATTTTGGCCAAAGGAGGAGATGGGCCGTAATCAAGATGGGCTTGAGAGATACATATATGCAACGTGTTGTTGAATCGGCCTTGTGCGTGGATTTGGGCTAAATTGCCCATGTATCTGTATATTGTAGTAGGTTCCGTTTCGGTTTAGGTAAGAGGTAGAGTTGTAGAGTTATTCCAAAGATAGAAAGTCTCCGGACTATAAATATGTACCTAAGGTTATTGAGAAAAAGAGGACAATCACGTTCACAACAAACACAATCTCGGCGCATCGCCACCCCTTGTTTCTAGGGTTTCTTTCGGGTAAGTGTCATGCTGCCTAGATCGCATCTTGCGATCTAGGCAATATTCTATCGTTATTTGGTGTTACTCGTACTGAAGCCTTGTTGATGGCGAGTAATACTATTATCATAGTTTTGTTGAGGCTAGCATCGGCACCTTTTTACTATAATTGTTTAGTTATGCTGCCTCTAGTTATCTCGCTGCCTTTGCACCTTTTCCCGGGTGTGAGGGTAGCATCTTGCTTGATCTTTATTCAGTTGATTTGATCTGTTATAGTTATGCCTTGTTTTCCAAGGTGTAGTTTGATATCCACGTAGTCAGGCCTTGCAAACGGGTTGAACGATCCAGTAGTACGTGAGGATATGGTTTGCCAATTCGAGAGGAGTTGTTCCGGAAATTGACTTTACGTCGGTTGTTAGGCCTTCTCTAGGGTTAGTTTTCCATTATCTTTTGTACCTACCAGGCTCAATCACGTGTAGGACGTTCCAGTTACGTGGTGAGAACGTTAAACTGTCGTAGATCGATTTAACTTATATTGATGAAGCAAAACCCCATGTTATCGTAGATCTAATGCAGAACCATGGGACAATCGGCTCCAGGAGCCGATTCACAGGGAAACCTGGGAGCCGGTCACGGCTCGAATTTTACGTATACTTGTTTACCATGCAGGAAGCTGATCGAAGCAATCCATCACCTTCCTGACCAGGTATAGGCCAGGTGGCACGCCCTTGAACCAAGCCAGGACGTGTGCCGGAGTTTTGCGGGCCGTTGCCCGAGGGACCAGGGCCCACCAGCAGTTCTGGGAGCCTCCCGGCTCTTCGTGTTGCTCGTCGCTGCTCGCCGGTGGGTTTTGACAGGCAACACACCGTACATCCATTGCCAGTTCATCTACATTAATATATAGTATATAAAAAATTAATAGGAAGATGACCATTTATATAGTACATCAATGACACATGAAAGGATAAAGTTGCCGACCTCGACCGAGAAGGAAAGAGCAACGAGAAAACTTATTTCGAGCTCTCGGGCATTTCACCGAACACCTCTTGTGCATAGGAAAAAAAACACAAACTAGCACACCTCTCACCCTCTTTCTATGCTCCAAAATGAGAGAGTGAAAAAATGGAAGAGAGGGGTGTGGGCTGCGGTGTGTTATATAGCCACCCCCTTTAACACGGGTTCAAAACACGAACCGGTGTTAAAGGGGGGGCTGCGCGGGCCACTGGTGCAGGGCCTCGAACCGGTGTTAAAGGGGGTGCTCCTTTTTGCTCTATGGACCACGCTGGTACGGGCACCCCCTTTAACACCGGTTCGTAGAAGAACCGGTGTTAAAGCCCATTTACGACCTCAACCAAAGACCTCGTTTTCACTAGTGATTGTTCCCTTCTTAAAGGTGTCATTTTTAGAGAGTCTGGACTTCTGATGCTGTCTAGTGGTGTTAATGATGCTCTAACAAGGAATAAATCACTGTAGCGGGACCTTTCTTTTTTTGTAATTTCTCTTTCTTTTTTGTAATTTCTCTTTCTTTTTTTGGTTGTGTGTATCCGTATTACTGCTAGGGTGATGCGTTATTGCAGAGGCTAGGTGTAATTGGTATCTCCACGATATTAATATATACTCTTTATCAAAAAAAAAATACAAGTGAGAGATTCTTGATAGATACGCCCGTACTAGGTGTACTGGAGAGAGTTATGTAGTTAGCTAATGGTCGAGTTATCGACATTCTTAGTTAGCTAGGCGTCATGCTTTAGGATTATTACATTGAATTTTGAGAGAACTGTATAACACCCTCATGTCCCAGGACTGGGATTACTTATAATGTGTAAGTTCATTGTGGAGAGAAAGGTGTCGGCGAATATATGCTTATGCATACATATATGGTATACCCGTCGAAATACAAAGAGGTGACTACGTAATTGTATAAGAGATTTTTCTAGAATACCAGGTCCAATTGATATCAACTTGGGAATCAAGCTAAGGCGCATATATACAGGACCTATAGGCCACATCGGAAATCAAGGACAACTCGTGTTTTTTCTCATTCTGTGTTAAGTTAATGATGGAGCATGAAGCATGCAGCATGTTAAGTATTACAAAGTTGACTTCAAGAATATTAGTTGTACGCGTCATGCTTGTCTGTCCCCCTTGCTGTACCAAAAAAGCAACGTGCCCGCCTGTCTCTGCGGATTTGAAGAAAAAATACTACTCCTGCATCCAACTTGTCATACCATATAAATGGATATAAGAAAGGATGAACATTGACTTGGAGAATTGTATATCTACCTCATGCCTCATGATATGTTGTATTTTATGTTTTAGAAATTTCTTGTTTTTTTTATCAGATTGGCATCAGAAACTTGCAGTAGTTCCACCGACATATTGTAAAGCCGTCCGCCCATACACAAGGACTACACCAGCATACTATGTGTCTTGGTCATTATAAGTCGTGTCTATGAGTACAAGTTGATGCGAAACGATTTGAACTTAATTTATCACATGAGAACTCGGACCCATACTATCTCAGATGCAACATGGATTCCCGCACCATGTGGGATTTGATAATTCCATGTGAACCGAGTGAATTTCTCGATCTTAGTCTAATAACTTGTCGACCCACAAAGACATAACACATGCGTGCCTCGAGATCTCTTTTTATTTTTAACTAGCATGGTGGCCTTAAAAATGTGAGGGCGTCATCTGTAGTGGGATGAAACTGTTGTACAAATAAAGTGTAGTTTTTAATATCACGTCATTTTCGATTACGTGCCAAGAAACAAAATTGTCATACAACAGTCACAAATGTTTTGGTGAACAAGATATCAAAGTAACATCTTTGGCGGCATGAAATTCGTGGACACATATGATTATTATGCCATATGTTGAAACGCCCATATATATGTCATATTTAGATATGTAAATGGAATATAGTACTTACATATATGATGTTAGATCAGTACACAAGTTTAGTTAGCTTCAAAAAATCGTCTATTAAATTTAAATGGTATATATTTCTCTTGAACTGGTAGGTCACATTAAATAGTGAGATTTATCATGTTCTGATGTTTCCTTCCACTTATTTAGTCACACCATGCATGTGACAATATAATGTGCACCGTTATGGAAACATGAAGGTGGTGAAATTTTATCGTGATCGATGTTCATTTGGTGCTTCTCCACACGCTGTCACGTAGTATATTTTCTATGTTTTTCAAAATGAATACGCACACTCTGCGCTAGCATGGTTCAATAGTTTTAGTTAGTCATCAGTGTTACTCTGCAATCTCTTTTTATTTGCAATAATTTACATGAGGACACGACCGAGCTAGAGCTAGCTAGCTAGCTCCCAATGAGTTACTTAATCAAGCCACTGTCTTTATTAATTAAAGAGCCCTTACACATTAGTACAACACTGGATTACATGCACAGATACACACTGATTACATAAACTCTTGAAGACATAGCACATATATAGACGTAGGAGACCATAATTAAGCAAGAGAAGCGGATGGGCAGGACTTGTACACGGTACCAGCAGAGGCTCACCAAGGCAAGGCTGGTCGGCATCAGCACTTGTCCGCGCAGGCGATGAACTTGACAGTGCAGGCGGCTTCGCCGTCCTTGCAGGCCTCGTCCTGTGATTGGCAGATGGCAAAGCAATTCGCTTCTTTGGCTGGGCAGCCGGAGAGGCAACTCGTAGAAGTCAAGGCGCAGGCGAGGGGGGGTGCGGTGCAACTGCTGTAGTCCCGGACGCGCAGTTACCGCTGCAGCTGGTTTTCGCCGCCGCCGCCTGCCCCATCACGGCCAGGGCCAGCACAAGGCTTTTGCAAATTGCAGATCATGTAACACGCACCATTTGTTAAGCAAGCTCCTAGCACTTCTAATCTTGCTGCATTAATTCAGTCAATGCTCTTGTAATCATATTCAGTAAACATACACCTTATAACTAGCACAAAAACAATCCTAACAACTCATTCTTTCTCGTATCCTCTCCCCAGCTAGCAGCTTCCCTTAACTGACGGTGGTTACAAAGTGCCCGCCGTGTGCTATGAGGTAAGCGCGAATAAACAGTGGAAGCCAAGAAAACCACACATGGCAACGAACCAATATTCTGGCTCGTGCCCATTAATTGATGGCCTCAGAGCAAACGGTCCATACCCGGAGGTCGTCTCCAATGTGGCCACGAAATTTACAAACCGTCATAAACCCTCCTCGTTTTCACCCCGCTTTATTATAGAATCATATATAGCTGAAACCGATACAAACTGATGAGAAAACCCTTTTACAAAACAGAGCAAAAAATAAACAAAAAAGTACAGGAGTAGCCACATCCCGCCGAAGTAACAAAGACTACTAGCTAGAGGTGCCACCACGCCTACTTCTGAAACCACCGGACCAAGTCACACTACACCAATCAAGTTGTTGCCAAAGAGAAGCGCCAACCCTCTCGCTCCGGACCCTGGAGTGCCGATTCTACCAGTCAAAAACAATAATGGATAGTCGTGAAGACATAGTCACGTGTATAAGATAGGGCACTGCCGAGAACACCCCATGCCAACGTTGGAAGTACCTCAAGACGGGGTCCGAACTTGCCCACCGATCTCCATGGCTAAACCATCACCGGTGACCACCAGAACCACTCTAGCCTGCCTATGTCATAAGCATGCCAACCCCACGGCTCGCTGGAGTTGGAGTACGCCACCCAAGCATCACCACTATCTAGCCGCACCACCGCCTTGCCAGGACCACCCCAAGTAGCCCGCATATGCGCGGGCACTACAATACGGACGTCGGGCCCTAACACTTATAAACACCAAGACACATGCCTAATCACTTCACTCGCACTATCTTGGCAAAAAAACTATCAGGAATAAATGCGTTGGGAAGAGTGGATAGGCGACGCTTTTTCACTCGGCACATCGTTATCAACCACCCTTGTTAGTACGGCGGGTCCGTGGTTACGCCGCAGCCCACTTTCGTTGGATTTACTACAATACCCTCTTTGCTAATGACATGTCCAAGGAATTTCACTTGGTCCAACTAAAATTCGCATCTTTTGAACTTGGCATATAGATGATATTATCTCAACACTTGTAGTACTGTCTTCAAATGCTTAGCACGTTGAGCTTTATCCTTAGAATATATCAGAATGTCCTCAATCAAAACTATGACAAACCTGTCCAAATAAGACATAAAGATCTTGTTTATCAAATTCATGAATACTGGTGGTGCATTAGTCAATCCAAAAGGAACTACTAGGTACTCATGATGTCCTCGAAACAAACTTCATCTTTGGAATATCTTGTGGCTTAATCTTGATTTGATGATACTCCAATCTCAGATCAATTTTGGAAAATACTCCTGCTCCCTTAATGTGATAAAATAAAATTTGGATTCTAGGAAGTGGATACTTGTTCTTTGTGGTAACATTGTTCAAGTTTCTGTAGTCTCCACACGTTCTTCTTCTTCCATTTCGTTTATCAACAAAAATCACTGGTTTTCCCCCCATAGAGATATACTTTCTCTGATGAAACTTTTGCTCTCTAACTCACCAATTTGTTCTTTGAGATATACCAACTCCGTAGGATCCATCTTGTACGGTTCTTGAGGAATAGGTATTGTGCCTGGTATTAGGTCTTTGGTGAATTTAATATCTCTATTAGTTTGCAGAAAGTGTAAGTAAACACTATTTTTTGAGAAAGCCTGGTCCAATCCTCTATACGGCAAGACGACAAGCTCGAGTGTGTACTATGTGACAAACGTTTCTGAGGATGACATGACATGAATATACCCAGCATAAAGATTTCTAAAACATCATGATAAGCATCTTGTCAAGTTTTATTCTTGTTGAATAGAGCCTAAAATAGGTGCAGCCATATACTTGTGCAAGTGCACCCCTACTGATTGGTCCTAAGGCTATTTTTATGTGCAAAAAATGATTTACTAAGACATAATTGTCCAACCATTGTTTAAAATTCTAAGTTCCCCATCAAGACCCCCCCCCCCCTCCCCCCTAATGTAATACAAAGTCTAATGACACGGGTTTTGTCATTCTGTTCCTCCCTACTCTCTTCATCATACTATGATGCAGCCCTATGAGCCCATAAAGGTGAAGTAACAAGCAATCAATGTTCGCATTTTACTAGAATCTCGTAAAAGATTAAAACTTAACCAAATACTCATTGCATACTATGAAAATCATAGTCAATTCATCCTATGCCCTCAGAAACATGGGGAACTAGTCATAACGGCGAAACATGGCATAGATCAGTGGCATATGGATTACAACACAATCTGAAAGTATAACTTCACCATAAAATAATAACAAGTTACCAAGCATAAATATGAACACATCACCTAACAATATTCTGGGGTCCGATCTACCACAAACTATGAGGGGGTGATGTCGATCTCCAGATGGAGATGATGCTAATGATGGTGTTGGTGAAGATGGTGATGTAGACACTCCCCCTATTCCAATGAGGAGTTGATGAAGACAATGGCGGCGATTTCCCCTCGGAGGCGGCCATGGGACAGCAAGACCTTCCGTCTCTCGAGGTGGAAGAAGACTTTTGCCTCCGTCACCGTCTCTAAAAATTCTTAGAAAATATGGCTTAGCTTTTCTACTAAGACGGAGATGTACATAAAAAGGAGGGGCTGAGACGATGCTCGAGGGGAAGATGGGCCCAGGTGGCATGGTCACCTCCTTGGGCTGCTCCACTATGCTTTCTCAAGCCTCGTGCCCCCTCTCGCGTGTGCCTAGGGTCTTCATTCTGATAAAAAAAATCTGTGGTGTTCTTTCCCGAATTAATTGATATCCTAAATGTCCCTAAATCATCAAAATACAAAAAAAAGAGGTTTTCCTGCCTCCCAGATATTAAATACGAAAACAAGATACTTTATAGAAAAGTCTTATAAATCATCTAAAAAGGAACAAATAAGAAAGGGTCACTTGATATTCTCACGTCCGAGCTACTAGTACTTGTGCTGTCGGTTAAGCAAAAGGTTCTAAATGTAGGGCTGACGGCCGAGCTAGCTAGCTCCAAGTTAATTATTTAATCAACCGACTGTCTTTATTAAAGCTCCCTTACACCTTACAACAATAATTACACAGATAGACATACTACATAATCTCTATCTATGTCGACCTACTATGAAGACATAACACATACTGGCCTCTTCTCTTGTCTAAGTTAAACAAATAAAGAGAATCCGAGAGGGCTATAGATTATAGTACATTGCAAGCCCTCCTCCATTCTTAAGGGAGGCATAATATGACTTTAGAGGATTGTATAATTACTTCATAATCGATTCCTTGTGGATCACTTTAGTACCGAGTGTATATGATCCCTTATTCGTTAAATATATGGCCCCCTAAATTGCATGTCTAACTTATATGTCTCATCGAATTTCAATAATGCCGCCGTTTGTGACTCACCACAATAAGGACCCCATTTAGATATGCAAGCATACCACCTTTGGGGTACCCTCCAAACCTCCTTAGTTCAATCAAATGAACACCAAGGATGCTTCAGTGTCCCCCCCTCAAAATTAACTTCGCATGGGCCAATTTCTTTTAAATCTGTTGAAACCTATATCCAAGCCATGTATACCTCCGTATATGTGTAGTTAGTCAAGCAGGATATATTGCACGTTCCAACCGGTTGATCTCACCTTCCGTTATCGCGATCTACGTCTTTTCATGGCACGTTTTAAATTTTTGTTCCTGCTGCTATATACCTCCGGCAGGCACGTGAGTATACGTAGTGTACGGTGAGTATATGTCTAAGGTGCTTCGGTTGGATTCGTACACAGTCTTCAAAATGAATCGGTATAAGGTTTTGTTTATCAAAGTTAGATAATAAGAGGGATACTGAAGCAAAAGTGAATTTCTGGATCTTAGTCCAACTAGCTTAGGCATGCGATGATGCTCGAGATCTCTTTTTAGTTTCTACTCTACTAGTCGTACTTGCGCCGTCGGTTGAGCAAAGAGTTCCAGCTGATGTAGGGATGGCCTCCAACACGGGACGACGACCGAGCTAGCTAGCTAGCTCCTAGTTAATTACTTACTCAAGCCACCGTGTTTATTATAAAGAGCCCTTGCACATTACAACAACACTGATTACACAGATAATAAAAATAAAAATACATGAACTCCGGCGGCCAACATGTCGATCCGTGGAGGCATGACACATGCATATTGGTACATAGCAGATGACAAGCGGATGGACAAGACTGCTTATACACCACCGTACGTACCAGCAGCTAGCAGTGGCTCACCAAAGGCTGGTCATCAGCTAGCACTTGTCCGTGCAGGCGGCGAACTTGGCGGTGCAGGCGGCTTCACCGTCGCTGCAGGATTCAAGGTCTGAGCGGCAGATGGCAACGCAATCCACTTCTTTGGATGGGCAGCCGGAGAGGCAGCCCGTCAGAGACAAGCCGCAGGCGACTTTGAGTAGGCCGCAGCTCCTGTAGGCCTGGATGCAGTTGGCGCTGCAGCTGGGTTCTGCTTCCGCCGGCTGCCCCATCATGGCCAGGGCCAGCAGCACAAGGCAGAGCGCGGCAGCCACGGCGACCTTGACACCGGAGGCCATCTCGATCTAAGATTGAGGAAGGTAGTATGCTTTGCTAGTACTAATGGAGAAGCTAGCTAGGGCGAGAGGATATGATTATCGGACGCCATGGAGGTGCTATTTATAGCTAGCCTAATTAACCAAGCTAGGCAGCAAACGCGAACGACCCGGAGGCTTTTGAAAATTAGGGATCATGTAACACGCACCATTAATTTGTTAAGTGTATTGCTGCGCCTCTTGAGTATTGACTTCGAAAAACCTAAATAAGCTCACTTCGTGCTCCTCGCTGCATATTATTGAGCTCGCTCTGTGTACATAGGAAAAGCGAATAAATCGTGGAACCGAAGAAAAATCACATGGCAACGAAAAGGAATATTCTGGCCCGTACATGTCCATTGATGACCTCAGAGCAAAATGTCAATTATATTCCTGGATTTCGTCTCCGATGTGACCACGGAATTTACAAACTGTCATAAAACCAGAGAACTCTCATGCAAGCCCTCTCACCTCTCCGGTGAGAGAGCTCGGTCCAACGTGTGAGGGGCCGACATCGATCACCTCCTCCCTCCTTGATCTAGTCGTCGTCAAGATATGGCACCGAGGAGGGGTGTCCGGGGGACGTGGTTGGAGGACAGGGACGTGTCATTTTGGGGGGAGAGAAGAGTTGAGGAGAGAGGGGAGAAGTGGCGGGGAAAGGCATTGTTGCCCACGAGAGGAGGCCGGTGTTGATGCCGGAGGAGGACGTGGCGACCTCGAGCCAGCTCCTTCAACTACACGATTAAAATCATGATTGTTGATATGATAATTATATTTGCGTGTTTATTATTTTATCTAGAGTTACTATAAGTTATCTATTGTTAATATAAAGAAACTCGCTATGGTTAGTACAAATTTGCTATTCTTAGTATGATTAAATTTTCTATGGTTAATAGAAAATTGATACAGTTAGTGGCTAGCTATAGTTAGTATGATGATTCAACGGAAAAAAATATTTGTTCTGATGCTAGTTCCTCATGGTACTATTTAGAGATTTATATTGTAATTAATTAAATATAGTTCAAAAGGTAAATTTAAGGGTTAGGGTTACGGTTTCTCTCTCGCAGTCTTTTAAAATTATTGGTACCCTTTCGTTGTGCTATTATTTAAGATTTGTGGGTCTTTTTGGTTATGGTTTACTTAACATTAAGAGTCTATTCATCTTATAAAAGGGGTTTGCTTGGGGGTACAACCCCCCTCAGCTAACTCACGAGTATAGCCTTGTATCATGGTATATCCATACCCTCCCATTTAAACTGTCATGTGCTCCTTACATCTAGAGTTCCACCATATGTAGCCAAGGTAACCCGGGGACGACATCTAAAATTTCCATGTACTCAATTGGTATAATTGTTTTTTAATGTGTTATCAATGATTGAAAATTGTGAGTAACTTGTGTACTTCTCTCTCCGTTCTAAAAAATTTAAATGTTTTAGCTATTTTTTGAAACCCATGTATCTAGACTCCTTTTAATGTATAGGTGCACTCATTTTTCTCCAAACATATACACTAAAATATGTCTAGATACATGTGTTATAGAAAAGGCTAAAACATCTTATATTTGAAATGAATGGAGTATTTGATCTACTAACCGGGTACCCAATGGGTATAGGTACCCATCTGGAATGGGTGTAGGTAAATTTTCATACCTACGGGTAAGGAAATCGGTATAATTTTATGTACCCATGAATATACAAGTATGTGTATTGTTTTATCCTGCTCCGCGCGAGGGGGATGAGCAACCGTCCCGGTTCAGGACAATTCTCTCTCTGCTACGGCAGCAATTTGGCATATTTCTCTGTCGCGGCAGAGAAATTATTTTGGCCACCTTTTTTTGCCGCGGTAGCATTTTGGTCACTTTTTGTGCCGCGGCAGAGAATTTATTTATATTGTTTTATTTTTTATTTTGTGTTTTGCACTCATCAATGAAGGAACCATTATATTACACAACATCATCATGACTATAGAGATCCAAGTATCGAACATATTACATTCGATACATGGGTTTCATGCATATACATAAAAAATAAGCTCTTTGTACGGTCCCTATTGTCTATACACCCAAGTCTACATGATATTCTCCTTTTGGTTTATGACCTCTGCATCCTAGAATTCCGCCAATTCCTTCTAAATTGCTCGTACGCGATTCTTTGGAAGAAGACCGTCCCGCAGCTGTTCGACCTGATTTAAAGAAGGAGTCAACATATATGAATAAAAATAAACACAATTTGATAGTAATAAAAAACTATGAAAATTATTTACGTACGTTAAGTTTCTTCTAAATTTCTGCCCTTCTCACAGCACGTCTGACGGATGAACTCGCAACCATAGTATCCACATAAATTATTCCCTGGTCTCTGCGTCAGGTACTTTACAAGAACATAGTTCAATCAAAATAATAATCAAGCATGATAACAACATTAAAACTAGAATCAAAGAGACGCAGATCTTATCTAGTGGTTTAAATGTAAGCTTTTCTTTTCAAACACCCCTAGCATTTATTACGGAATCGGAAATGCTCTAGACGCGGGCAACATATGACAGTATTTCTACTAGTGATAGAAATCGACCGATCCGTGAACCAGCGATGCGTTTGATCTTATGTGAGAGAACGTGAGCAGTGGACTATTTATTTCTTTGATTTTGTCCCTCGAGATTAGCTAGAGGCCAACGATTTACTTAATTTGATGTCTGTCAAGTACTTGTTTTAGCTTATCGCTGGTCATGTCGGACTACTTTTGTTTTCTTTCAGAACCAATTGTTTGTTTACACAGTTTCCATCAGGATGGTGTTATTGGTTGTGGAGGAGGGACGATGAATACAGAGAACTACCGGTGATGCTCGCCCATCATCCCTAGAGAGCTCCATTGTCCATTGTTCGCACTCGTCGCGCCGTCATAGGATCGGAGGTGCCCGCACTCTGGCCTTCGCTCCTCCTCTCTCGAATCAGGCTCGCGCCCCGCTTTATAAATAAAGCAAAATCCCAAGTACAAAGTCAGACACAGTTCACACACCGCTGGGGCCACAGCACATCACAGCCCAAGGAAAAAAGAAAAAACAAAAGGAGGGCGCACGGCAGACGCTCAGGACGACGCGGGCGGCGACGACGGGGGGGAGACGGCGCCGAGAAGGGGGACGCCGCCGACCTCAGAGCCTGGAGGGAGGACTCGAAGGCCGGCCGGTCACGCTGCCGCACCAAGGGGGACCACTGCTGCAAGAAAGCGAGTAAAGTGAAAATAGAGTCAGAAGCCCGGGTGGGGAACACACGTTCAATCACCATCTTATTGCGGATATTCCAAAGAGACCAAGACAGAGCCGCAAAGAGGAGCCAAAAGAGATGACGGACCCCGCCCGTCTGGGAGGCCTGAGCCTTTAGGAACTCCCCCTGTTCCTGCGCCTGTCATCCCGGACCCAGAGCTTCGCGCATAAAACTCCACAAAAACTGCGCAGCCGAGCAAGAAAACATAATGTGGGCGCATGTCTCCGGAGTCCCACATAGGGGACACCGGCCAGTACCAGGGCCATTACGTTTGGCTACCTCCGTGCCCGAGGGGAGGCGGCCTTCGCTCCTCCTGACCGATGATTTTGTGGTGTGTTCATGTTTGCTGCTTCTAGGATGCCTTAACATCCATTGCGGCTTAATCTTTTCTTGTGTTGTTGGCATCCATAGTTTAATATAAGGGTACTTATATTGTGAACCTTCTAACCGAACCATTTCTCATGAACTTTGATTTTATTCATGAATTTTTATATTACTGGTGATTCTTTTAAAGCAGCCATACATGCATGCTCTGGACTATACCATTTCGTATGGAGCAGTTTCCATCCGTATATATATCTTTGTAATTTTCCTCTAAAATGTATTATCTTACAAACTTTTAAAAACATTAGTTTGAATAATAAATCACTAATAATATGCTATCATATGCAGTGTCATTATCCAGAAACACCACATCTATTTATATATGTGCTAACTATATAAACTTTTAATTTTGAAGAAAAAGTCCAATAGCTAACTACTCCGTGTAACTGATCCGTTAAAAGGGAATTTAATATAACTAGCAAATAAACCCGTGCGTTGCTACGGTTTGACCCGCTCTCTTCATCTGACTTCCACATCGCATCACTCCTTCTACATGTGCGCCGTCTTCCTGCCCTCCACCAGTGCAGAGGCCCTCCCACTCCAATGCCTCCATTCTCGAATTCCCTGCGCATCACCCAACTCGAGGACCCACCTGCCTTCACAACGTTCTGCCCAACCTTGGAGAACAGGTGGCAATGTTTCACCAAACCCTAGGGCGAGCGAGTAGGAGGTAGGCGGACTCAAACTGCATCTTAGTTCAATAGTTTCGAAAACACTGTCTAGCTATATTCAAATTTAGAAAAGTTTGAGACATCTATTTTAAGACGGAGAGAGTACATGTAATCAGTTTTTAACGGGAGTGGGTGTAGTTACTAAATAGAGTCTAGATACATTCAAATTTACAAAAGTTTGAGACGGAGGGAGTACATGTAATCGTTTTTTAACATGAGTGGGGAAACATGCTTTGTAAAATGGATTTCACTTACACTATATATGTTTGGATGCACTCAATTGGCCCTGGAATCAAGGAATTGAAATTGGGCTTCAAATTCACTTGTTTGGTTTGTCCTAGAATTCGGGTCTGGAAAGGATGCCCCAATTCCAGACGCACCCCGCGCGCGGTGTTCTCCCGTTAGGTCCAATTCGGAGCCCTTCACCTCCGAATCGTTACGGAAAGGAAAATGATACTGTTCCCCCGGGGGATCGCGTCGTTGCGTCCCCCGGCTCCTCGCGCTGACGCGTGTCCCTCTTATTTCTGACTACGACGCCTTTGCTACCCTGCCCGGAAACCACCTCCCCCGTTCGGCCCCACCCCGGACCCACCACCCTCCCATCCCCTTCTCTCTCCTAGGCCGCGTCCTCGCCACAGACCACCCCTCCCCCTATGCCCTCCTCAAGGCCTCCGGCGCCGCCAGAACCTGTCCCCGCGCCACTGCAAGCCCGCCCGTCGCCTCGCCTTCCTCCGCAGCCAGCACCTCGGCCCGCTCGCTGCCGGTGCCGAGCGCCTCGTCGCCATCTCCCCACCAGCCGTGCCTGCATCTTCGGCACCCGCTAGCATCCTCCTCCAAGTTCTGCGCCACGGTCTCCTTCACCCCGGCCACCTCAGCGCAAATCCTCTGCGTCGCCCGCATCCTTGCCATGCGCCGCCATCGTGGTGATGTTCCCGGGCTCGCGCCGCCGTCCTGTGTGACGCCGTCCTCGACCGCTGGGCGCCGGCCCCGTACGCCTCAACAGCGACCCCACCTCCGCGAGCTTGGCTTCTGCAACGTCGTCATGGAGCAGGGGGACATCGACGCCATCGTCGTGGTGCTACAGGCGACCGCTGTGGTGCTACAACCTGCAGCCGGCCTGGCTACCGGCGGTGGGTGGCGCTGCTGCAAGCAAAGGGAGGTGTTGCTACATGGGGCGCCGATGGGTGGCGCTGATGCGACCGTCGGGAGGTGTTGCTACAAGGAGCGGAAGTTCTTGCTATATGGGGCATGATGCCTTGCTACGGTGGGTGTCGGGCTTTGCTACAAGTGGGACGGCCGGCCTGTCGGTGGTAGGTGGAGTTGCGACAAGGGGAAGGAGGCCTTGCTACATCAGGAACCCGTCTTTGCTACCTGTGGTGGACGCCTTTGCTACGAGCAGTGGGGGTCTTCTCCGGCGATGGCTTCTCTGACTACGACACCTTTTTGCTACATCTGTTCTATAGTTTTGCTACTACCGTTTTGTGGTTTTGCTACAATATCGTATTTTTTTTGCTACGGAGGTCTCTGGCGAGGTTTTTCCTGGACGAGTCTCTGGTGATATTTTCCGGCGAAGTCTGTTTTGCTACATTAGAAAAAATATTTTGCTACAATAGCGTTAAGTTTTTGCTACAATAGCGTTGAGTTTTTGCTACACGATCTCCGGCGAGGTTTACCGGCGAAAGCATCGAGCGAGTCTCCAGTGAGGTCGGATTTGCTACATTAGCTCAACTTTTTTGCTACACGGTCGCCGGCGAGGTCCGGTCTGTTTTTTTATTTTCTGGACTGAACCGTTTTTTGCTACAATGTAGCAAAAGCGGGGCAAATGTAGCAAAAGTGGATCAAATGTAGCAAAAACGGGATTTTGAATCAAAAAAACGGACACGTGGTTGGCTGGGGACCCGGGGGATAAAAACCACATATCCCCGGGGGACGCGTAGGGCTGTCCCTTCCCGTCTGCATCGCTGTGCAGGTACGCCACTCGCCCCTTCCCCGTACTTCTCCTTCCCCATACCCCTCCTCTCGTATTCCAGCACCCATACTCTCCACCTGCCAGCAAAGCTGTACCATCCTTGCCATGTCCCCATCCTCTCCGCCCGCCCTACCCTAGGTTCAACCGATGGCAGGAGGGGAAACACAGGCGGAAGGGGAACTCGGGAACCCCATCCCTGCCCTTTACATGCCATGTTTCCTGTCTAATTCCTTGATTTTCTGTTGACGGTGAGACGCGTGGGTGTCCATGGATTGCTCTCGGTTGGGTTCATGTAAGCTCGTCCATACGGGTACCCTGTCCAATTTCTTGAGTTCATGTCGATGGGGAGACGCGTGGGGTCCATGGATGTACGTATACATCGAATATCACTCGCACGCATGCCTGTACGGCAGCTGAAACTGCTCTGTGTTATGTACTGCAAACCATCCTATTATTTATAATATCCTAGTATAGCTATAGTTAAACGTTGGTCTTTGTGATATGATACCGTGAGTTCCAGAATGATAACTTGCTATATTCCTAGTTCACAGCACCAAGTAGATTCCCAATAAAACGATCTTGATGCAAATATACCAAGTTCTATATGTCTGCATATGATGCATCATACAATTATGAGATGAAAAATAATGTTCTTTGTTTTGCAGGACACTAAAAAGTTGTACGTACGCTTGAAATGTGTGGAAAAATAATGTATATACATTCTAATATATACACATTTACTATTCATACATTTACACAAGTATATATTAGCCAAAAGAAAAAAAGAAAATTCCAATTCTATGGTTTGTCCATCCAAACAGGAATTGAAATTAGGTAGCACCCTCTAATTCTAACAGAAAATTCTAAACCACCCAAACACCAGAATTCAAATTGACAGTCATTTCCTTTCCAGACTGGATTTGGAATTTCCATCTAATTCATTTTCTGAATACAATTTCATGTATCTAAACAGAGCGTTAGAGATACTGCAAAGAAGAATAGTCTAGGTAGTTACACGTAAATTATTCATGTGCATCTATCGAGTGGTGCAAGGATCGAGGTGAGTTTTTCTTTTTCAAACAGCTCACGGTACGCTTCTTGTGCCCCGCAAAAAAACACTGCTGGCTGCGTTTATTTTTCTTCAGAGAGCTTAGATCGTTGCCTGCTTGGTTTGATCGAAAGATTTCAACCCGCTGGACCGCTTATGAGCAATCTTTTTTTAATGAACGATCGGCCAGTTTACATGGATGGCAGGACAGCAGCCCATGTGGCCTGTGGGCGCTCATATAGAGACTCGATGGATCACGAAAATACCGCGGCGAGGTCTCTAATTGCTCATGGAGTCGTCCAGCGGATCACGCATGACATTTATAATCTATACCGACGACTTACCAGTGGCATTGGTTCCTAATATGGGCTTTGGTAGAAGGTAAACATGTCTAAAAAAATGTTGGACCGGAAGAAACACTTCATCCTTTATTATTTTTATTATTACTAGCAAAAATGTCCATGTGTTGCAATGGGAAAAAAATCTATGTCACATAGGTGCACAAAATTTGTTCATGTTAGTACAACCTTAATCGTGTCACACAAAACAACAGATTTAGCGCGCTCCTCACCCTACTTTTCGAAGGTCTTATCCTTTCTCGTGTTTGTGGAGTAGAGGAAGCATGGGAAGGTATATAAATTTTGGGGGAGTGGTTAAAATGCGGATTAACCGAATCAATCCTGAATTGACTAAATTGTTAGGGTAATTCTATTTTCCGAATGGACCCGAATTGACAAAATTGTTATTCTATTTTCTCGTTTTGTTTGGGGTTTGGTTCCTATTTTTCTCTTGCGAGATTGTTGGCTTAAATTCAGGTTCCGCTACTCACTAACTAAATATACCATATAAACTGAAATACTAAAATTTCTTGTCATATTCATCCAATCGGTCTGATCTAATGGCACACGTTTTTTAATAATCTAACGGTAAACATAGTAGGCAACAATGACATTGTTTTGTCATTGCTTGAAAAGAAAGTACTTTCTTCGATCCAAATTAGTTGATTCGGATTTATCTAGATTTAGATATATCTCAACATATTTTAGTGCTAGATGCATCTGAATTTAGACAAATCCAAGTTAATTAATTTGAATAGAGTACTTATTTCCTCTTCTAGGAATGCTACTTCATTTTTAATGCTTGGGCATAAAAAGAAACAAATTAGCTCACCATACTCAAATTTCAAATTAGTACATGCCAAGCACACAGAAAACTTGTGGAACGGTTTCTCCAAAACAATTCTTCTTCTATCACATCATCGTTTTTCAGCTCAATATGGCACATGTAAAAATGTTAAAAGAAAAATAAAGAAAATGACACATAACTTATTTTCAACAAATGCCTACCACCACCCGAGTGCCTCAAAGGAAACCACCGGGCGTACCTTATCTTCCCCAATTGCAGCGGCGCATGCTCCTCCTTCCAGCCAAATACGAAGAAACAACTCTAATCCCACCATTGCTGGCAGCGACGCGTCCTCCGGGGGCGCCATGGCCGGCCCCGGACGGCAGTATCGATTCATTAGATTTCAAATCACAGTGTTAGTGCTTGTTGATCTCTAAGGCGGCTGATTCTTATGAATTTACGAACGTATATAAATTGGTGGAACTCCTTGCATGGAAGCAATGTGGGACTATATTTAGTAATACGGAGTAGTATAAAATATCCATCTGTCTCCGTATAAAATATCCATCTGTCTCGTTTTACCAGCAAAAGGAAAACATGTACATGCTCACGGCCCATAAAAGAGCCCATCAGCGTGGGCTGTGATTAGGTGAAACAAAGATGCTGCGATGGATCGACCAAAACAAAAGAGACGGGATCCTTAAGCCTTGTTTTATTTAACGGTGTCATTGGTTGTAATATATAATTTAGTGGAAGGGTAAAAACGTCTAAAAAAGAGTTGAACCGGAAGAAACACTTCGTCCTTTATTATTATTAGGTACTAGCACAAAGCCCGTGCGTTGCTACGGCACCATATTAAATAAATAAACAACCTTTGGTGTGTTTAAAAACATGTCAATCTAATTTAATTGGCATGAAGTCTTAGATTGAATTCTTTTGTCCATGTTGACCAAATTACATAACAACGCGAGCTGCCTGAATTCTCTTGGTCAATGTCCTGCCTGAATTCGGTCAATGTCCTCTACTACATCCAGAGCCGAAAAATAGATTTTTTTTATCCCACAAAGCCAAGAAGATTTTCATGGAATCTGACACTATCTTACAAATAACATTCATAGTATTTAACTTTCCTATGGAATGAATTCATGAATCCAATGCTTGACCATAGTTGTTGGCTTATTGCTTTTGGTTCCCCTGGTAGCTGAACAGCGTGCAGTATGAACTAAGTGGTCTCCAATGTTTTCGCAAAGCAAAATTTGGATATGAATCAAGCAGGCTTGAAATATCCAACTAATACGAACTATCTGTAGAAAGGAAAACACCACGTCGGGTGTCGGGTGTAATCAGCAATAGTAGCTGAATCATACAACATACACATGTTCTTCACATCAGTTCACCCCAAGATGCATTTCAGCAAAGAACTCCATCAGCTATAAAATTCAATTATTGTACCAGCTTCTATTAGCACAACGTTTTAAAGTTAGAGATACCTGTCATCAAGATCAATTGCAGTGGAAATATCAAACACCGGAAAACTAATTAAAGTAATTTTATAACTTCAAATCCTAATCATTCGTTTGCTAGATTAAGCTATAAACTTCCTGTGTGAAGTAGAAAACTTCATACGAAAACACTACGGCTGCTGCATCTCCTCCGGCGCAGGCGGCCGGCCGATCCGGCTGTCAGCTGCTGCATCTCCGCCGGTCGCCGCCTCCCTTCCCTCTCAAGCCACCGACCACTGCATCTCACCTCACTGGCCCGGCACCCCTTCGTTATGGTCATCACATCCTTCTAGAGAAAAAGATAGAGAGAACGAGGAGTATAGGTACGCACGAGATCGGGACGGATGGAGCCGATTGTCCCTGTCCTGCTCCTCGTCGCCACGCATACCTGCAGACTTGAGAAGGAGGAAGGGGACGCGCCCATGCGTGCCCCGTCGCCAACAACGGTCTCCATGCTACAGGAGTAGAACATCTCGCTCGATCGTCTCCTCAAAATATAGAGACAGTAATGGAGGCGGGTGATGTTCTTGCGTCTATAGATTGGTCGGACAGCGACGGCGTGGTCGGATACGACCGAATCAACCGGCGGTGACTGCTCTCCGGGTGAGGCTGCCCCTGCCTCCTCTTCCCTTTCCCTCTCCCGTGGCTGCACATCCCCTGCCAATTCTCCTTTCTTGACGTGCGACCGCCGTCGAGGTCCTACCACAAAGACGATATGGGCTCCCTCGAGGTCTCCCATGGCGGCGACTGTCGAGGTCCAACCACACAGACGAGATGGGCTCCCTCGAGGTCTCCCATGGCGGCGAGGTGCTCCGAAACAGGGCGGACGCGGCCATGGTGACAGTTTGGCGGTGCTAGTCGTCCGGAGGAGAGGAGGCCAGGGGGAGGTGCTGCTTCTGCCCTGCGAGGTGGAGCCACAGCCGGCAGCGCAGGCTCACGGTGGCGGGGATCGATCGAGGGTTGGTGGTCTGGCGGTAGGGTGGAGAGGATAAGGAGATAAGGAACTGCTGGTTAATTACTGGGTTTATTAAGGGGTTTTGTGTAAAACTGCAGCGACGGACGAAACGAAAACCACCTCTAGCCTTTTTATGTATATATATATATATATATATATATATATATATATATATATATATAAGAGATAAGAGATAGATATAGATTATAATATAATTAATATAATTAGCTCCATATATTAGTAATTTATTTAGTTCCATTGATCAGACTTTGAAAGAAGTAAAGGAAATAAAATTAGTCAGCACCATGTTTCCATCTGTTTAAAATTGAGCCACTGGGCAATCGTAGTCAGTGGAGGCTAGCCCACCAACGGCCGGCAGATTCAGACCAATAAAATCAGTTCAAATGGTTTAGGAGCAGAGCACACACGCATTCGATCGCTAATCATGGCCTCTCGAGCACGAGTTCTCAATGTCAGCCGTGTCCACCCTGCCCGAGCTACTGCCGCCGGCGACCACGAGCTGTCCTCCTTCGACATCGCGCACATCACCAAGATACCGATCCAGCGGCTGTTCTTCTTCGACGGCCCCGGACTCCCGCCGTTTCCGACCGTCGTGAGCAGCCCGCCGTTGGTGGAGGCGTTCGCGGCCAACTTCCTTGCGCTGGCTGGGACCGGGAGCAGCCAGTGATTGTATGTTGCTTAATAAGTAGTAAATTCACTACAGTACCTCTCCACGCGAATCTCGTCAGTCTTTGTCTGCCGATCTAGCAGAAAATCTGACTAGGCTCCGTTTCTTCTACGTATTATTCCTGCAGAAAATCTGAACCGATTTATGTTAAACTCCCACCAAGTCAGTGTAACGTTTGCGTGGATTTTGGTATCAGAAGGGCGATTGAATTGCTTTCGATGAAGCGGGATTTTAGTTACAAGAACAACAAGTACTGGCAGAAATGGTTGCTAATGCACCTTGTCGAAAGTGATCAGAGGAAATTACAGAGTTGTACATGGGGTGGAACAACCCACACGCTCGAAAACTCTTTTCAAAACAAAATTTTCTAGCGCATAACAAGGATCATACGCAAGGGGAGAGGCAACAGATCATACCCTCGAAGATTGATCCAGCGAAAGTTTGTCGATGACGAGGTTGGTCGTGCGTCGATCCTCCACACGTACAAGATCAGTGGCACCACATCGAGGTGTGATCAAGAACACACGGGCAAAGTGGGAACATGTCGATGAAGATTCGGCAACGCTTCCGCGGTCCCGTCTAAATTAGATCTAAACGGAGGTAGAACTCGGGCAGCGCTCCGGCGTCGTAGTAGAAGAAGAAGTACCTAGGGAACACCCGCCCTACGGTTTAGCACCACGCCATGGAGGTGGATAAAAGTGGAGGGAGGCGGCGGTGTAGGAAGCGCACGGCGCGCAGCAGCGGCTAGGGTTTTGGGGCGATGGGGTGCAGCGCCTTGGTGGAGGCAAAGGCCACGATTTGAGTGCCTCTTGGGGTGCCCCTTGGTGCCCTTTTAGGGGTGGCAAGATCCCTTGGTTCGTCCTTGACCCAGCCCCAACGTTTGGACGAGTTTCGTTAGGTGTAGATCAATCCAAACCTAGTCAAAAACGGCTTCTTTTTGCAAGTCCGAATTTGACTAGTGTATCTTTTCTTGCCCGTTACAGCAACATGTCAGCATCTATTATGGAACCTTCCGGACATCATAAGATGACCCGGGTCACCTCGGTACCTTTCTGAACCCTTCATAACCTTCGGAACATTTCGCTCCTTCCAAAACCTTTCATATATGTTCGGAACCATTTCGGACACTTTCGAGACCTCTTGGAACCATTCTGAGACCATCCGACACACTCTTGGACAGTGGCGGAGCTTCAAAGAATTAATTGGGCAGGCCGACTGAACGATAGCTTATTTTTTCCCAAGCTAAGAATTCTGGAAAAAAAATAGAGCGAAAATATCAATCATGTTATCAAATAGCCACTACTAGAAAATAGTTTTTTACCAATGTCCTATTTGCCAAGGGTAACACTCGGTAAGAGTTTTGCCATGTGTTTTTCAGCCTTTAGCATGTATATTTGCCACTCAACAAAGCAATTTCCGGTAGTGAGCTAACTATTATCTCCGTCCTGTGGTGCCTTAGTTTTGTGGGCACTAACATTGACCATAAATCTCACAAATAATACATTTGTTATTTTTGGTAAAAAAATATTCCATTAGAAACTTTATTCAAATACAAACTCAACGATATAACTTCTATGACATATAATCAATGTTTTGTTAGTCTGATTAGTGGTCAAACTTAATCTGAAAAACATGTGCACCACCTAAACTGGAATTGGGGGAGTAAAAATTTGAAGAAAGAAAAAAGTATAGGTCTAGCCAACATGCGTGAACTCCTAAACTGACAAACAAAGCTGGCGTTTTATTAGCGGAACATAGCTAGCTATACCTAGCTACCAACGGCAATAATAATTTGAGAAAAACCAACGAGCTATCAAAGCAGTGTGTTGTGTCTTTTTTACTTTTCTATTGGTCTTTCTTCTGAGATTTCTGACTACCTAGAAGCTCTTTGTAATCGCTGTGAGGTTGCTGGCCTGCTACTCGTAGTGACTTTGTGCAACTAGTGCCAGTGAACTGGACTACATATGTTCACTAAAGATACTTTTGCACAAATCCTGGGCGGGCCATGGCCCAACTTGGCCCCTTAGTAGCTTCGCCCGTGCTTTTGTAACCCTTCTCTCATCTCATCAATGCTCAAAACTTATTTTAAACACGCGGCAATATTTTAGACACCTCCGATATATTTCAAGACACTTCAAGCACCTTCAGAATTACTTCTTTATGAATTCTTCATACACAGTCGTATTCTAAATGTCATTGATCTCTTAAGTGTGTGACCATATGCGTTCGGATATTTGAGAACATGTCCAGAACTTATTCCACGACAATTATTACTATTGGCGTCTTGATACACGTAGTAACCCCGCAAATAACACGAAGATCTTTATCGTGTGAACCGTTGTATTATGTCTGATACATATTGTATTACTGCGTCGATACTTTACATTGCCTGAGATAAAACATTAGGTTATTCTCGTTATCCGACATGTACTCTTTACTTATACCGCACTATTGATGTTCATGTGTTCAACAACTTGATCACGTGTCCGGCCAGACGATGACGGATATTATAGTGCATGAGTGGGTCCAGAGTGTATCTCTCAATCATAAGGAGTAGCAATTCCCGCAAGAACCTCATATGAATTATTGGCGTACCATCCCTCAAGAGCAAGTATCAATTTTATGATTACTTCGATAAGAGCAACGTTTTAAAAATCTTGCCACGTCCATATTGTACCCAAGTTCACATGTTTCTCGTCGTCAAAAGATCTTTAGTAAAGACAATACATTGTTTATGATAAACTACAAATAACAATATTGCCGTCAAAGGATCTTTAGTAAAGGCAATACATTGTTTATGATAAACTACAAATAACAATATTAACGATAGATGTGTTTCACGGTCAGGCCCGGCCCTGGGGCGGCGCGAGCGGGGACCCCAAGTCCGACCTAACTAAGTGTATACAATGGCGGACGGGAGGATCTAATATGGCGGCGCCATTAGAGCAGTTTTCCAGGACGAAGCGTACAGTCTAGGGAGGACGAAGCGTTGTGCTGTTTTCCAGGAGGACCGAACTTGGGCCTCAGTCCCTACACTGGGCCTTTCTTTTTGGTTCAGTTAGCAACGAATGAGATTAAGTGTGGTCGGTCCTTCAGCTAGAGAAGAAATAGGGGCCGGCCGTGGGGCTGTATGTACATACTTACATAATAAGTGCTAAAAAAGAACATGTACATCGTTTTGTTCTCTAGAACATGTGCACATATTATGTATAGGATATTTGCAAAAAAAAATTATGTATAGGAAAAGAATAGACTATTATGTGCACATCACTAGAAGTCAATTTGAGTGTTCTACCAATTTGAGAAGTGCGGAATTAAGTACTTCCTCTGTCTTAAAATTGATCGACATTTATTTTAAGAAAAAGGGAGTATTATATTTCGTTCAAGCATGAGAATAGGGAGTTAGATAATTTTTTGGGCCCACACATTGTCTTTTGATCATTCCTGAACTATTGTCGGCCCCACAAGCAGCCAAGTCACCAATAGCTGACAACATGGCGCTCATGACCACCTCCATGTCGTGATTCTAGACAGAGATAATGTTATATTCAGTAATATTGATATTGACATATCATTGATTTATAATCTACGAATGTTGGAAAATTAAAATTTAGGACACTATATACAATTTATTTGACAAAATAATCACTTTCGTATATGGCTTAATTTCTATTGGTAATATTGTATACCTACATATGTAAATGAAAATTGTTATGCTTCTCTCGGGGCCTATGTTTTACTTTTCGCCCCGGGCCCCTGAAATACCAGGACCGGCCCTGTTCACGGTATATAATGTTGGGTCTATCCATTGTCAGTGTTCTTCCAACAACTTTGATTTTATATATTACCGGCAACTCCACAACATATTGTCGTTTTGCCTATAGTTAGGAAACCGGGACTATCAATCATAAATGAACTAGTCTTAGAGGTGAGATTAGGGATATCAAAATGGTGTTTATGATTTCACACATGTATTAGGGTTTTCTTAAAAATACTCATTATTTAGAACTAATACAATTATAGCACGGAATAATAAACTTAATCATAAACAGAAAATATAAAATAATACAATTTATTATTGTCTCTAGGAAATATTTTCATCACGGAGGCGCGCGGACGAAGGAGTGGCGTACGACGCGAGGAGCGGCCGGACGGCGAGGGCGGCGCGCGGCAACAGAGCGGCGGGCAGCGAGGGTTGTGCAAGACGAGGGCCAGATGCCGCCTCGGCTTCGCGTGCTCCGACCGCGGCTCCGGCCACCGCGGGCATGCATCGACCTGCCTGATGGGACCGTGGATGGGACGAGGTATGGTGATGTGAGCATCTCCGTCCACGAAGCAGCTTTAGGATTTTTTTTTCTTTTGATTTGGTGTTGAATTAAATTTGTTTAGGTATAAACGGGAACATTCATCTATCAGTGTGTCTTCTTATTTCTTATGATATTGTGAAACTGTTCTGGAATATAATTTGAAATGTGTGAAACACATGAGAGACAAAATGAAACAAATTTCAAAACACTGATATCGATTTTTCGAGCATCTTTTAATTGTGAAACTAGTGTAAAAAAGTGAAACATATTTCAAAAAAAGAGAAACAGATTAAAAAACTGAAACCCAACTGATCTCTAGTTCCATAAATTTCACAAATTGAATCAAGTTTCATATGTGTTTTATTTTTGTTTCACAATTCAATGTAGTTTCCTAAATTCTCAAGTTTTAGTTGTACGTGAAAGTAGGTTCCAATTTCCAATGTGTGTGTTTTACAATAATTTTAGTCTTGTTTCAATAAATTGATAGAAGAATCCGTTTCATAAATTTCACATTTATTCTTGTTTCAGTATAATATGTTTACATAAATTTTATATTTTAATATTATTTCATAATTTAAGTCTTGTTTCAGTAAGCTAGTCTCGTTTCAATAAATTGAACCGAAATCTGTTTTATAAATTGAAAATTTTAGTCTTGTTTCAAATTTAGTCGTGTTTCCAATTTTTGAGTTTCATTTAACTGTGGAACTAGTGTAAAAAAGTGAAACATATCTGGAGAAAGTGAAATAGATTAGAAAAAGGTGAACCCAACTGATCTCTAGTTCCATAAATTTCACAAATTCATCAAGTTTTATATGTGTTTCATTCTTGTGTCAATAGAATATGTTTTCATGAATTTCATAATTTAAGCCTTGTTTCAATAACTTAGTCTTGTTTAATAAATTAAAACCTGAATCTGTTTCATAAATTTAAATTTTTAGTCTTGTTTGAAAAAAAATCCCTTTCAATAGAATCTATTTCATAAATTTCATATTTGATTTTGTCTCAAAATTATAATCATCTTTCATAATTTTAGTCTTGTTTCATTAATTTAAACTTGTTTCAGTAAACGGGTTTAGATTTTCAGTAACATTTCATAAATTCTGTCATGTTTCATGATTTCAGAATTATAGTCCCATTTCACATTTTTATTTTGCTTCATAAATTCTAATCTAGTTTCATAAATTCCAATCTAGTTTCATAATTTCAAAAATTTAGTCACGTTTCAAATTTTGTTTCAATCTTGCTTCGCACAAGTGAAACTAGTTCCACAAGTTATTAATAGGTAAAACAAATAAGTACTATTTTTTTCAAATCTGATTCCATAAAATAGACTACTACTTCTAAGGCTGGTCATAGTGCAAGTAACTTCAATAGTAACTAAGGGTCCAACTCAGCAAAATTGCTTATGTGGCAGTGAATTAATAAAAAGAGAGGATGATGGAATAACATATTTAGTTACCGTAACATCACACATACTAATCCAAGATAAGTCTATTATCTAATAAATGATACTTTGTATGACACTATGTTACTCTTCACTATGAAGGTAGTAATATAGGGTAGTAACGTGTGCATGTTACTAGTCTATGTTACTTTTTACTATGACCAAACTAAAAATCAATAAGAAATGTCCATGTGAGTGAGTCCACTAGTAGAGACGTGTGAATTTGTGTTTGAGAGGAGAAGTGTTTGAATGCAGGGAGGGTCCATTGGGGAATCTAATCATTGCGAACCGAATGCAAGAAGCAAAAGATATTTTATCAGCAGGAAGTATGTATGTGAGTGTGTCCACTCGTGAAAATGTGTAAATTTGTGCCTCAGAGGAGACGCCATTGAATGCAGGAAGGGTCTACCAGGAAATCTAATCATTGCGACTGGACAGAAGGCTAGTTAGACTGGTCCTAGTGCTAGTATTATAAGGTATATCATGCATGCCAATTTGGCAAAAATCTAATGTGGCATCACAATTAATAAAAAAAGAGATGGTTAGAGTATCGGGTAGATACCGTATCATAGCACGTAAAACTAGAAATCATAATGACAAGTAAATCTTGTACATATTTTACATAGAGATTCTACAAATCAATAGATATACACCACTATTATGTTACAATGCACTAGAGACATAGTATCATACACTAATATCATATGCATGATACTAGTATTATGATACTACCACTATGACCAGCCTCATAGTGAAAGTAACTTAGAGTAACTAAATAAGGTGACATCAACTGGCTATAAGACATTAAATAGTATATTTGTGATGAGTTGGAAGAGAGAGAAGATGAGAGAGAAGGAGAGTGAGCTCTCATGCAAGAGTCGGCTCTAGCACGTGCTTCTAGGCACACTGTGAGAGTGAAATAAGACTTTGCATGACACTACACATATGTTAATATCTACTACTCCCCCTGTCCTAAAATAGATGTCTTAATTTTTCTAAATTTTGGATAAATCTATATAGTAAATAGTGTCTAAATTCATCTAAATTTTAACAAATTCGAGACATCTATTTTGAGACGAAGAAAGTATTAAGGTAGTAACTTAAACTAATAACATATACATGTTACTAGTCGAAGTTACTGCCACTATGATCAGCCTAAGAGACAGAGGACATTTTAGCAGCTAAGTGTTATTTCTTAAAAAAAGAAAGGTAGAAATATAAAAGGTCGATACTACTGCTTTATGCAAAATTTAACTTTAGAATCGCGTTCCCCGCCGCCGCACGCACCCACAAACTTTAACTTCATCAAGTTTTTCATCTAGAAATTCCTACGGTTCTATTGTCGGGATGGACAATGCATCTCGTACGTTATTCGGTACTCCACGAGAGAGAATTTATTTGCTACAGCACAGATTAATCATGCAGTCGCCGCAGGCGAGCGGTCAAGTCGGAAGGACTCCAGCACGTCCTCCCTGCTCGCGGCGGCTGCGCTGTACGCCTCCATGAACTCGCTGAACACGAAGCTCCTGAACCTCGTAGGGCTCGCCTCGCTCACCATCTCCGGCGCAGGCCCGATGCGGCAGTCCATGGTGGGCATCACGAGCGTCGCCACCGACATCCTCGCCGCGGCCGAGTTGGTCACAGCGCGGTGCTCCACGCTTGCCAGCACACCGTTGGTGACGATCTCCATCTGGTGCCCGAAGTTGATGACGAACGCGCCGGGGACGGGGCGGACGAGGAGCCACCTTCCGCCGTGCTTGGCCTGGAGCCCGGCGACGTCGCCCTGGGACAGCACGGTGAGGAGGTGGCGGTCGCAGTGCGGGAGGAGGCCGAGCGTCACGGACGGGTCCGGGCACGGCGGGTAGTAGTTGACGTTCATCTGCGTGTCCCCGCCGCTGAGGTCGCCGGCGAAGAAGCCGTCGGGGAGGCCGAGCCCCTCGGCGATGAGGCTGAGCAGCGTCTGCGCCAGGTCGTGCACGGCGGCGGCGTACTCCGCGAGGGAGCTCCGGAAGGTCGCCGGCTTGGCCGGCCAGTGGCGCACGAGCTCGTCGGATACCGGGTGGCAGCTGAGCTTGAGGTAGTCGCGCCAGTAACGCGTCTGGCTCCGGTCGTAGGAGGTGCTGGAGGCGAGCCGGAAGGGTCTGCTCTGGTCTTCCGAGCAGTACGGCAGCTTCTCCTCCGCCGGCAACGCGAAGAGCTCCGCCGCCGCCTCCCGGAAGCCCCGCACCACGCCCTCCTCCACGCCGTGGTTCACCACCTGGAAGAAGCCGAACTCCTTGCCGGCCCGGATGATCTCCGCGGCGACTTGGTGGCGGTGGTCGGAGAGGGCAGCCCGGTGGAGGTCGATGACGGGGAGGGCGACGTCGGAGCTTGCGTCATCGAGGAACGCATACGGACGCTTCTCCGGCGGGAAGACGTACTTGTCCGGCACGGCGGCGTATGCGAGAGCATTGGACAGCAGCTCCATGTCCGATACTCTACTCCCTGCCGGATCGATCGATGGGAGCTTCTCCATATAGTAGTAATGGCAAGTGGAGTGGATATCTACGAGGCAGCTTGATTAATCTCTCGGTAGTTTAATCTGGCCGGCGTAATAATCATTCGGAGTTTGCGAGGGATCTTGGGCCCCCGGTCGGCTGGCTGTCGGATTAGTCGGCGCGCACTCGCATTTAGAGCAACTTTAATAATATAGCAAGCAGTTGGCTATAAAGATATGCCATGTCATCTAAGAGTCATCATATAGCTAACACATATAATAGATGAGCTATTAGTTGGCTCTTAACTAGACATTAATTAATATTTCATATGCATGTGTGCTATTGGCTTTAGGCTACATGCAAGGCTCTTTTTCTTGATTCTTGTGCTATAGCCGGGCTACAACATAAGAGCCGGCTCGTCTCTCTTTCCTTCTTTCTCTCTCCTCCAACTAGTACTTTTGATGATGTGGCAAGTACTATAGCCTGCCGACTAGGCTTATTATACTTGCTCTTAGGGCACATAATACGGTGACGTTAGCTTTTTCTTTTGATTGTCATATTAGATTTTGCTTAGTTAGAAATGAGATAAATAAAAAAGAAAAGGCTGACTTTCCTTAGATAAGGGACGATCTTTTAAAAATAAAAGATTTTTTCTATTGTATCATATGTCTTCATTAGAGAAATATTTTTTTATTAAAAATAGTTAATTCTTATTAATTATTAGAGATGGTAATAAGAAAAATGCATTGTATAACTTATATATAGTGTCTTTTCTAAATAATATGGAGAGCTAAAAGAAGTCTTGACTTCTCCAACATTGTACATGCCTAAGCACCATGTGATTGGAAATGTAATGATGTTATCGTCTCACATTTTTTTCTAAACATTTATCGATCTCGATGATCAAAACATCCCATATATATATATATATATATATATATATATATATATATATATGAATCTGTCGCCAATATTGTCAGGATCAACTACTTATCCTATTTCCCCTGCTTCAGTTACCTGTCAACCTCAACCGTCCGATGCATATCAGAAGCTAATCTGAAAGTGTCACCTGTAATAGGGATTAAGGCTTATTAGCACTAAGTAGGACATTATGTAATAATCGTAACTTGTTGAGGCTCACGGTCGGGTATATAAGGCCGGATAGTGGGTGGTTGGGTGGCTCAACAACGATAATAAAAGCCTATCCCCTTTGTTCAATTACCCGTTCATCCTTATTTCTATCCCTTTTTATCCTCGATTCCTCTAGTTTGTTGTTGATTCCTGTTAAGTTTTCTCCTTTTCTGATATGATCTGAACTAGGGCCTGACAATTGGTTATCAGAGCACGGTTCTTGGACCCAAGAAAATTTTTGCCGCCCAGGGTTGGTCGATCACTTTGATCCGCCGGTAAAATCCCCTGTTGGTAGCGGATCTGGAAACGAAGAAGTACCAATCCTCAAGCTTTGTCCAAGATGTCACCGGTGCGCACACGCTCACAGGAAGCGCTGGATCGAGCAGCGGCAGAAGCGGAGCGGGAGGCTATGGAGGCAGCCGATGCAGCAGCGGAAGAGGAAATCGCACAGAGGTTACCCAGGGAGGTGCTCAACATCTCGAAGAAACTGGAGCAGCAGCAACAGTCCTTCGATCTGATGCAAGGTAACCTTTCTCACCTGACAAAGATGGTAGAGAAGATAAGCTTCGATGTATCATCTGGATCTGAGAGACCGGTGATGTTGGAGGCGTCAAATTCAAGTGGCAGTGGATTCAAGACACCTCCTCCCCCAAATCCTCACCTCAGCCCCATCCCCGAGAGCGAGATGTCTAGCCAAGTTTCAGACCCATCGATTGTTACCCAAACCACCAACTCCCACACCCCAAATTACCTACCTTTGTCCCAGCCACACCCTACCCAGCTCCCACAACCAAGGTTCTCCCTGTCACCACTAGCCTAGAACCACACCAAGAACCCTAATCACCAGCCCAACCTGTCGGCTACTACTTCACCGACTGTAAGTATTCAGGGATAGAACCAAATTTCTAGCACCACAAACCCACAAACCCATGCACACATGTATACTTCAACACCATAGCCAACAGCAAATCCACTTACACAGCTTTATCCTCCAATTCATCCACATATTTCTGCAGCACAACAAGTGTTTCCTTACCATTACCCACCACCATATACACCATACCCATACCAGCACTACAACCAGCCAAATTTCTATCAGCCACATATTCCACCCCGTAATTACACATATGCTACCACTCAGCCCATAGTAACACAATTTCCAAATCCCGTTACCCAAACTCTGTATCCACCAGTACAAGTGGACCAGGAGATGAGAAGAGAATGGCGATTTCCGATGCAAATTAATGACAACAGAATGCAGGGTCTGAATAACCAGGAGCCAAACATCAGAACACCAAGCATTGAGCTGCCAATCTTTTCAGGAGAGAATGCTAGTGCTTGGATATTGGAATGTGACAGTATCTTCCAACTGGCCGGTATTACAAATGAGAATAAGATAAAATGGGCTAATTCATATCAGAGGCAAGGCAAAGGTGTGGTTGAACAGCGCCAGTTTTGACATACATCTTATGAATTGGCAACAGTTCTGCATTGTCCCGTGTGAAAGGTTTCCAAGCCCTGGAGCTTAAGAATCTATGGAGTTATGTCAGCATCTAAACAGACAAGCTCTGTAGATCATTACATTGACCAATTTGAGGACTGGATGACGATGATGAAGAAAGATCACCCCTACTTGCCTGAAAGTTTCTTCTTGCTAAGGTTCATTAGTGGGCTTAAGGACACAATCAAACATGACATTCAGTGCCATAAACCACCAACTCTCAGAACTGCTTATTGGTTGGCCAGAAAACATGAGTTGTCATACCTCTCACATACTAAAAAGACAAGTGTGGTAGTGACCACCAAGCCTGCACATGTAGCAGTGGGAGGCAAAAATATGGGAAACAAAGAAGGAAGACCTAGAGTTGCAATGGACAAACCAAGGGAAAAGGAAAATGTTGGTATTGTCCTAAAAATTGGACATATGGACACAAATGTAATGAAGTGAAGAATCTGCTACATGCCATTCAATTACAAGGACACTCTGATGAAGAGAATGAGGACGAAGGAGAGGTGTGCCCACCACAGGAAAATGAACCGCTAGGACAAGCTGCAGTTCAACAGCAAGAAGGCAAACTGAAGGAAAAGATCATGTCCATTACAATTGCAGCAATGGAGGGAACAACAAGGGAGGATACTATCTCTTTGGCAGTGAATATTGGGGGAGTACCAGCCATAGCCCTCATCGACTCTGGATGCTCTAGCACATTCATTGATTATGAGTTTGATATAAAACTGAATTTACCCATGAGGAACATTGTGGCAAGAAAAGTAACAGTAGACGGAGGAGGATCCTTGATCACTGATTCTGTAGTACCCAACTGCTCCTTCTCGATCCAAAAGTTCAAGTTTCAAAGTGACTTCAAAGTCTTACCATTGAAAGGATTTGATATTGTGCTGGTAGTATCTTGGTTAAAACAGTACAACCCCACCACATTTGACTGGATCAGAAGAACACTATCACTGACCAAAGATTCCAAGGAACACACCTTCACTGACCACTTGAAATTAACGAAGCATCATGGTATCTCTGCAAACAAATGCTCCAAGCTCCTCCAAAAAGGCGTGTCTGCCTATCTACTCCAGATAATTTTTGTGTAGAACAATGATGAACAAACACACATTGAGCAACTACAAATACCACAAAAGGTAGCAGACCTTCTCCAAGAATTCGAGGACATATTTCAGCCGCCAGTGGGATTACCACCCAAGAGGGAATGCGACTACAAAATATTATGAAGGAAGGAGCCACACCTCCTAATATCAGGCCTTATAGAATGCCTCATAAGCAAAAGAATGTGGTGGAAGCCATGATAAAGGAAATGCTACAGAACAAAGAGATTAGACATAGCTCTAGCCCTTATTCATCACCTGCCTTGGCAGTCAAAAAGAAGGACAAGACTTGGAGACTCTATAGTGATTTCAGACAACTAAATGCACTCACAATAAAAAACAAATACCCAATACCAGTTATTGAAGATTTATTGGATGAACTGCATGGGGCAACAACATTCTCAAAACTGGATCTGAGGTCTGGGTACCGTCAAATTAGAATGAGGGAGGAAGATATTGCTAAAACTGCATTCAGGACTCACTCTGGGCACCATGAGTACTTGGTAATGCCGTTTGGGCTAACAAATGCACCAGCTACATTCGAGGAGTTGATGAACAAAATCTTTGCTGAACATTTAAGGCAATTTGTCTTAGTGTTTTTTGATGATATTCTAATCTACAGCAAGTCAATGGAAGAGCATGTAAGGCATCTGAAAGTAGCATTACAGATATTGAGAACACACCAACTCAAAGCCAAGCTGTCAAAATGCACTTCTGCAACTAAAAGTGTAGAATATTTGGGACACATTATATCAGCTGATGGAGTGCAGACTGATCCAACAAAAATTTAGGATATTGTTAATTGGTCAGTACCTACAAGTGTGTCCCAACTAAGAGGATTTTTAGGTCTGTGTGGATATTATAGAAGATTCATTAAGGGGTATGCTTCTATCTACAGACAATTACAAGAAGCTTTACAGAAGTCTGGCTTTAAGTGGAATCACGAACAAGCTGTTGCTTTTGACAAGATTAAAATTGTTATGTCCACACCTCCTGTCCTGGCCTTACCAGACTTCAACATCCCATTTACCTTAGAAACTGATGCTTCAGGAGTGGGATTAGGGGTTGTACTGATGCAAAAAGGGAAACCCTTAGCTTTCTTCAGCAAAACCTTGGGGGTTAAGTCACATGCTCAGTCCATTTATGAGAAGGAAGCCCTAGCTATCCTAGAGTCCCTAAGAAAATGGAGGCACTACTTATTGGGCAATAAATTAGTCATAAAAGATGATCGGAAGAGCCTCAAGTTCCTCACAAGTCAAAAATTATTAGAAGGGGTGCAACATAATCTGATGCTCAAGTTGCTGGAGTTTGATTATAGCATTAAATACAAAAAGGAAGTGATAATGCTGTGGTTCATGCCCTATCCAGAAAAAATGAACACTGTCAGAAAGATTTGTGCATGCCAATGACAGTGTTAGTGCCCAAATGGATGGAAGAAGTGCAGAGCTCTTATGATCAAGACCCAAAATGTCAAAAACTCCTATAAGAACTGTCTCTAGACCCTAATAGCAACAAAAACTATTCCCTATCATCTGGCATACTCAGGTACAATAACAGAATTGTGATTGGTGAAAATTCTACACTATGCAAGGTACTGTTTGATGCATTCCATAGCTCCCCAATTGGAGGACATCAGGGCAGAGAGTAACTTTGCACAGATTGAGTCAGTTGTTCTTCTGGCCCCATATGAAACAGTATGTTGTTACAAAGGTGTCACAATGCCCAATTTGTCAAATCTCCAAAACTGAACATGTACACTATCTAGGACTACTGGAACCCTTGCAAATCCCTAAGGAGAAGTGGTATGAAGTGAGTATGGACTTCATAGAAGGATTACCTAAGTCAAGAGGAAAGTATGTCATCTTAGTTGTGGTGGATAGGTTAACTAAGTATGCTCATTTCCTGCCATTAGCTCACCCATTCACAGCTCGGCAAGTTTCTAGCTCGTTCATGGATAATATCCATAAGCTACATGGCATGCCTAGAGTGATAGTTAGTGACAGGGACAGAATATTTACTAGCAAGGTATGGCAAGAAGTATTCTCTGCTCTCAAAGTTCAACTTCACTTAAGCACTACCTACCATCCAAAAACTGATGGCCAAACCGAGAGAATTAACTAGTGCTTGGAACAATATCTCAGGAGCATGGTCTTTAAGGAACCAAAAAAATGGACAGAATGGATACCTGCGGCTAAATGGTGGTATAACTGATCTTACCATACATCATTAAAAAAATCACCTTTTGAGGCACTCTATGGCTATAAACCACCACAAATTGGTGAAATAGCTATTCCTTGTGATGTCTCTGCCGAGGTGGAAGTAACTCTCCAGGAACAAGAGAACATGATGAAAGCATTGCAAACCAATTTGAAGCAAGCATAGAATAGGATGAAGAAATTTGCTGACAATAAAAGAGTGGAGAGAGAGAGTTTGTAGTGGGAGATCTAGTTTATTTGAAAATGCAACCTTATAGGGAAACAACCCTGGGTCTCAGAAATGCATTGAAGCTAACATCCCAATTTTATGGACCATTTAGAGTGATACAAAGAGTGGGGAAAGTGGCTTACAAACTGCAACTACCAGAGGGCACTAAGTTACATGATGTGTTTCATGTGAATCAGCTCAAGAAACATCTGATATCCACAAGCTCGAAGGCTATACTAGAAGGTACTAGCCATCCTGAGATAATGTTTGAACATTTACAACAGGGGTCAACAATGGATCTTGAGTTAAAGGTCATCTTCATATACAAGATTCACAACACCGGAATCTAGCATAATCGGGGATCTTAGGTTCAAGTCCAGGGGTTAAAACCCAAAGAAATAATTAACTACTACTTGAGTGGCACAACGTACACTACAAGATAGTAATCACGAGGTTGCTTCCAAGAGAAGAAACGACTTCGGAAGTACCCAAACAAACGAAAAGAAGGCACACGAGGCTAAAGGAGACCTCGAAGCCTAAAGCAGAACTTTATGGATCCTACAATATAATATTGTGGGTCCAAAAGATAGAGAGATCATGATAGAAAGGAATCTCTCAGAAGAAACAGAACAAAGGGAAACAGGGAACACACACAGCTGACTCTAGAGAACACAACACTAGGCCAGATGGTTGAGAACCGGCATGCCTGAAGAGGCACCTAAGTTTTGAAGAAAGAGACGAGATAGCAAAACTTTCCAAATCAACACAAGATAAGATGACCCAGAACTAGAGCGAAACTAGATAAGGAGTAAGAGAAGCATACCAGAGTTTTAGCACATAGTTTTCATCTTTGAAAATAGTTTTCGCAAACACTAGACTCAACATCGACCAATAGAAAGGTTTCCTACAGTCGGTACTGCTCTAATACCAAAACCTGTGACACCCCCGGAATTAAGGCTAGACAAATCCCAGACCTTCATCTGAACATAAGCCTAACCTAATATCGAAAGCGTACAGAGGGAGAATCGGTAACACAACAGTGACCCTACGACACAAAAATTATTACAGCAAGCTCATAACTGAGCGAAGAACCAAAATATTACAAGCAGAGGTCGCTGACCATAGACATCAAACAACGGAAGGCAAATTATGCTATTAAGTATAGCAAACTTAACAAATGGCCTAAGAGGCCTGAAGCATAATGATTACGTCCAATCCATAGATCCCAGACTGCCGACTGGGAATTCCAAACTACTCGTCGATGTCGATGCTGTGAATAAATCATCTTCTATGGTAACACTTACTCTGCTGCAAAAGTATCAACGAAGTAAGGGTGAGTACAGGGTGTACTCCGCAAGACTTATGGCTGGTGGAGTTATTTTGCATAAAGCCATCTTTGTTTTGTAAAACAATAGGGAGAAGAATCTCGACTAACCAGAATATTTTAAAAGGGGATAAGTGAGCGGCATCACTAGCTTTGATCATCTTTTGATATCCACTGAATCATCATCAGCTGAACCTATCTAGGATCACCCCCTCGTACCCATGAGGAAGCATCCTTAAGCACATATTACTAAACTTTCCAAGTTTTACGATTAGGTTTAAGTTCTCTGTGATCTTTGAATCTGGTTTCCAAGTCGTCCATAACCGTGGAAACGGATTTTCTAAAAGATTTAACCCTGCAGGGGTGTACAACTTTACCCACACGTACCAACCGATTCTTAATGCCAGATCATTAGCCCTCTTCCTTGGAAGGCTGGCAGAGAGTGGTTGACCATGACCTTTATCTTTCTTTTGCCGAGACCATGAGTCATGCACTAGGGAGATGCCGCTGTAATGGTTCGAGTCCCGAAGTCGGTCCCTAATGATGTGAATAGGGTTTGAGATTACGTATGCCGGGCATCTCCCATTCCCTGCCACTCTTACCTACCTATATGAATGCACCTCCTTCAGCTCCTTCGAGAAGAGCCAGAATGCATATGTCGAATGGAACGCCCGAACTATGTGACTCATGGAATCTACTCGGCAAGTTAGTTGGTCGAGGGGGTTTCCAGGCCCCCGTGTGGTTGTACGCTCGTCTTGGACCATAGGCAAGAACTCAGGTCCTAGTAGTGGCAAGTATGGGACTCCAAAAAACCACAACCCACCGTGGCCTCCCATACAATCCTTAGCATGTTTAAATTTCATCTCTGATCTTACCACGTCATCTTGTCACACTAGGTTCATTCGCAGCTCTGATTCATCAACTGGATGGACCAGTGGTAACAGCTAAGCATGGCTAAGCACAACATATATAACAGCTCTAGCAACGCTTCACAAGCTAAACCCTAGTTATGCTAGGAGCAGTAGATCATGGAGTATAGGCTATAAAGGGAACATGCATCAGATAGGATTACTCTATCTATCGATAAAAGACTTTAGAATCGTATGCACATGCAAGAATGAAATACTTTGAAAGCATAGGATTCATATGTATGTGTGGGGCTTCACTTTCCTTTGCCAATTGATATCTAGAGAGCAGAGTTCCGGACACCTGGTACTTGACTTGGTTATAGTTGGTCAAGTATTGGTATTCGAGATTCGACGATGTCGATCTTGGTCTTCAATCTCGATCTCGATTCCGATACCGTACTCTATCGGAGAAGAACCAAACACCGGAAAGAAAGGGAAACAATCAACACATGGCATTGATGCAATGCTCAGAAAAGAATGATGATATGACAAGTTGAATTGCATTGAAATGAACCCCTAAGTCATGCTTTACAACTTAATCGAGGTCTCGATGGGTATAAACTCTAATTCGAGAAAACCTCGGAGGCATATGAGAGGGGTTGTTTTGTTGTTCTAATTAAACTTGTTATGAAAGTTGGTTAACAATGCATGATTATAGCTTAGTTAGATAGAGCTCATTTTTCTGAACATTTTGATATATTATTTGTATTTTTCTGATTTAAAATGAATTAGTTATGAATTTTCTCAATTTTTAATTCATTTATAAATCATTTTTGTAATATTATAAAATAATTTTACATTTTGGAATTACTTTTATCATTTTGTTAAACAGAAAACATTTCTGGTATTTTTTTATCACTTACAGGGTGAACCCACCTATCAGTATTTAATAATTACAAAAATGATTTACAAGAATTGATAAAAGAAAAGAAAAGGGAAAATGACATCGGCATGACATCATGCTGATGTCACCAGGAGCTTGATCCTCAGATCGAGGCTCGATCCATCGATCTGGAGCATGCTTGCGGGCGAGAAGGGGCGCACTGGATGCGGGCGAGCGCTCTAGGCCAGATAGTGGCGGCGCCGCTCGGATAAGGTCGCCAGAGGAGGGTGCACGGCGGCGGCAATTAAGGTGTTGTACCCAATCCTACACTACCAGTTCTTACAGCAGATGGCAAAATAAAAACTGCTCCAATTAAGGTGTTACAAAGACAACAGATCCCTCGATCTGCCGGTGACTATGACATCCCTGTCGACCAATGGTTAGTCCAATGGGAGAATATGACTGAAGAGGAGGCAACGTGGGAAGATACAAAGTTCATTCAGGCTGCATTTCCATCATTCAAGCCATGAAGTCTTGTCTCGGGCGGCCAGTATTGTCAGGATCAACTACTTGTCCTGTTTCCCCTGCTTCAATTACCTGTCAACCTCAACCGTCCGATGCATATCAGAGGCTAATCTGGAAGTGTCACCTGTAATAGGGATTAAGGCTTATTAGCACTAAGTAGGCCATTATGTAATAATCATAACTTGTTGAGGCTCACGGTCGGGTATATAAGACCGGAGAGTGGGTGGCTAGGTGGCTCAACAACGACAATAAAAGTCTATCCCCTTTGTTCAATTACCTGTTCTTCCTTATTTCTAGCCCTTTTTATCCTCGATTCCTCTAGTTTGTTGTTGATTCCTGTTAAGTTTTCCCCTTTTCTGATTTTTTTTGAAGTAAAACATTATATATTAAGCATGCAAGCCGCCTCATTAAAACCTTTCAGTTCCCGTAGATACCTTGGTAAGAAAAAAGAGTGCGTCAGAAACTTGCAGCCCATCAAACAATAGTTACATCGTTCAAGAGAGGTTGCAGAAGAAAGCTAGGGGGTACATCGACCCAATTACAATCATTTGTAGACTCGAAGCAATTCCTAGCTATTTCATGCGCTATTGAATTTGCATCTCTCCCATTGTGGATGAACTCAACCTTCCCAATTTGTTCGGCTTGAACAAGGATATCAGCATAGATTGCTGTAGCCTCATTCCAAATCCGTTCGGCCCCAGAGCATAGTTGTATCATCTCCAAACAATCAGACTCTGCCTCAATATTATTGAATCCTAAAGAATTAGCCAATATTAGACCATGCAACATAGCCCAAGCCTCTGCTAAGGAAGGTGATGCCACATGCGGTATGAATTTCGACTGTGTTGCAATGAAATCTCCTCTGCTGTTCCTCAGAATGGCACCCGACGCACCAGAAAAATTTTCAGCCAAAAATGCTGCATCGACGTTCAGCTTGACAGATTTAGCTTTCGGTCTCGACCAAGTATTCTTCATCTATCTGATCGATGGTTGTTTTGCTTTCAAGGAATTTTCCGCTATAGCTTTAATCGAGGTGATGGACTGCGCAATAGGGGGTACTTGCTCACCGTGGGATATTGTACGACGTCTCCACCAGATATACCATGCGGCGATAGCAGAGACGCTGCGATTTTCAATAAAATCATATCCTCGCAGATTGCATGAGGGGGTTTTAAGAAGCGCCTCAAATACCTGAGAACCAGATCGATCAGTCCCCATTGCCTCATGATCTGGACTGGGGCCTGACAAATATGTGATGTTTTTTAAATACATGATTTGGTTTAGTGTATCTGTTCTGCCGGAATGTTTTTTAAAATATGCAAAACAGGTTTATGATATACCATATCCGAGTAGGCTGTGACCAAGCGAAACATCAACACGCATAGACCCTTACTGAGCACAAGTGGGTCGCTGACATTTCAGTGCAGCTCACTGACTGCGGAGTGGTGCAGTTAAAAACAGACTTTGAGATGCCGTTGAGGGGATTCAACTCATCTAAAGCCAGCGGCGCAACTTCATCTGGAGTTGGTCTCCAACTGGATCTTGTAGTGCTGCATCGACATACAAGATGTTATGCCAGGCGGCGCTCAACCAGATTCCCAGGTGCGTCCTGCATCTGGAAGAGCTGGGTGCCACTGAATTCCAAAAAAAATTGCTAGCCGGCACTCCGATATGTATTCGAGCCAAGGTGCCCAGAGACAGCTTGGAAGATTGGTGGCTGGAAGTGAGATCAACAATTCCAAGGCAAGGAAGGATAGGACTTGATCCCTTGATCATCATGCTATAATTGGAATCCTTGGAAGCAGCGCAACGCCGAGTCTTTCATAACATAAACCAAATAAAATCAGTCCAGATGCTAGTCAACTTCTTCCTATATGAGCTCCAGCCATGGAAACTAGCAGGTGCAGGTGGTCTGGAGTTCTTAATATGAGTAGTCGAGTGCTAGTCTAGGTACACAACATAAGCAAGATATTGTAAAAAACAGTTTGCTGCCTTCTATGTACTCCCGGAAAAAGTGATACCACTGACCAAAACCGATCAAAATTTCTGTTTTGCAAGACGAAAAGGTCCCTGCTTCAGGTCTGATGGTTTACAACATACACAATTGTCCCTTCGGGCAATCCCAGCAGCAGAAGAGCCTACCAACGTCTAGCAAGATTTCCGGTTCTGGAACAGATGGCAGAGAGTATGGATACCAATGCCGTCGTTGCTATCAGAAGAGGGAATTGTAGGTCAAGAAGGTGCACGCGATTGAAGCGGCGCAGATCACCAGGGAGGGCAGCAGGGTGACATTCAGCAGGCTCCCGATGCCCAGGTAACCCGCCGCGGTGATGGTGCAGTCAGCGACCACCCTCGCCAGGGTCCCGGCCTCCGTTGAAAGGAGCCCGCCGTTGTACGTGCCACGGGAGAGGCGGGATGACATTACACTCGACAGGAGAGACAGGTTGACACCTGCATTTGGCAGTAAGATATTAAGGCACTTGTCTCAAGTGCAAGATAGAAAGAAATCACAAGATTAATCTGACTAGAAAGTTGCATGGATTTGTTACCTTCAAGAACTTCAGCAGACACAAATGTAATGAGCGCTGAGATGACATACTGGATGGCAGAGTATGTACTCGTGACCTTGAAGCTGAAAATGATGCCTACTAGCAGCGTAATTTGAGAAGCCATCAAGAGTTGCCTGTCAAAACATTAACAACCTTGGTAAGGTGGACTATATCTGCATTTTTTGTTAGAACAGCACCAGCAAACCCTTTGATTCTTACGGCCCTCTGGTAACACAAAAGCAACACGGGTTCAGAGATCCACAAACCTGTCCTCAAACATGTTGCTGATGTATGTCCCAACAACAGCATTAATAGGCAGTACTGTCAAGCCAAGAATCGCCAGAAATATTGCCACTGCGCTTGTGTTCCAATTGAAATAGTGATTGGTAATAACACTTGACTCAGAAAGCAAAATCTCCATCGCGTATTTGAGCATGAAATATATCAACAATTGGACCTATATGAGCAAAGTACATGTCAACATGTGCACAATTGAAAGAAAATAATTTTCAAAAAATACATAGAACATCGAGAAAACAAAGATTGCAGATATGGGCAACTAGTTGTCAAATTTACTTTCTGAAGATTGCAGGCTTTGCTTTGTATGAACTACTCCCTCCGTCCCACGATATAAAACGTTTTGGCAAGCTTTTTTAGTTTCCAAAACGTCTTACATTGTGGGACGGAAAGATAATAATAAATACTTAAGTCCATGAATTATTTCAAAAGAACTTGGAAATCAAAAATTGAGGAGAGAGAATATGTGGTGCACTGGCAACTAGTTGCCCAAATTACTTTCCAAAGATTGCAGGCTTTGCTTGTACGAGGTACATTAGCCTGAAAACAATAATTGGACTTATTGATTCTACATCACATCTGCAGTGTGTTCCAATCCAAAAACCTTACTGTACAGCTAACTCTAGGACTTGGGAAAAACACAGAGAATTTTTTTCCCATCTACCATTCTACTGTGTTTGATTTGTTTGGAAAAACCAACACGCACCTTAACCTAAAATTTCTTCGTGTCCTTGTGAAAACAGCAGAGGCAACTTGGACTAATCAAAACCATCTACCATGAAGCCAAGGTCATTTTAAAAAGTAAAGAAATTAGATAACTGAAATTATAGTAACCTGCTTCCAGTAGATCACCATTCAATCCCAACATATTCTGAGCACGAGGTACAAAAGACAAACAAGCAACCTCTGGATAATTCAGCAGAAACATACCTTCACTGATGGAGTGAGCAATCTGTAGGCTGAACCGATCGAAGTTGCAGGCTTGCGAGAATCTTGTGCACATTCTTCACTATCGTCTTCATCGTCATCATCATCATCTTCTTCATTTTGTTTAGTCTCAGAATCTCCAAGCAATGGCTGTGCAAGTCCATTTTCAACCTGCTCGATATCCACTCCTTGTCCTGCAATCATGATGACCATCCAGCTAAATCAAGAGATACACAAGACAATTTCCATTATAATGCACGATCTAAGTAGTAACAAAGGCAGCAACACACTAGATATTGGACTTACCAGAAGGAGAATTTTGTGGGGTATCATTGACCTCATCAGCACGATTTGGTTCCTTAAACGAGATGCATAGCCAAACTAAGTACAGTAGCCATGCGACTGCCATCAACCAACCAGGTAGAGTTGATTGACTGAATGTAACCATGTAGATCTTAAATCTCCACTGAAGTAAACCAGCCAGTGCTGGCCCACAAGCCATGCCAAGTGCACTTGCACTTACAAATCCTGCTGAAGCTTGCATGCGTATCCTTGCAGGGACACAATCACTAATGTACCGGCGATTGACAGCCCTTGCAGAACCCAACCTGCATAACAACAATCACATATTCATTGAAAATGAAACAAAAAGGTACTAAGCATGAAGTTAACTGGTACATGCAATTTGGCAAAGGATTTTTCGAACGTCAGAATAGCAGAAGGCCATGGAAATCGCTTAACTACTGAAAATATTAATCGCATCAATAGCATATATCTCCTATGTATACAATGATATGAAAACTTTGCAATTATATCCTTGCATGTGCATGTTCAACCATATGTATATCTCTTACATAGCTAAATGATTGGACATATTTCCATTTACCAATTGTACAGAACTGTTCCGTATAATACTATTTAGAAAGGAATGCTACAGAATACCTTCCTACTATGGACTCAATCAACAATATGACAGGTTATTATTGATGATAGGTCATGCTTCTCTGAAATGAAAATGTTTTTATCTTCCTCAAAATGTAGAACAGACAACGATACACACTTCGGCAAAAAAAGGCAGGTAATTACCATGCATCTAAATAAATTATGATACGAGAATTTGATAGAACATACTGAAGCAGATAAATGCCTCCATGTATAGGTACTTACCCACAGAGTAGGCGGCCAATGATAAGGACTGTCAGGGAGTTCATATCATAAGCCATTGCATAACAAACATTGCCCAAGCAAAGAACAATACTGCTGAAAACAAGTGGTCTAAAATATGACTTGTTGGACCATGCACTGAAGTACACTGAGGAGAATACTTGTGCAACAGCCATTGAACCAATAACAACACCACAAACAGTAGAAGCGGCACCAAGGCTCACTGAGTAGTCATCTGCAGTTGGCACAATGATGTATGTGTTGACCATGTACAGGAATGTGTTCACCAAATTCAACATAAGAGATATGAAATGATATTTCTGATCTTCTATTTCTTCCTCTCCTGCGGTACTAGGAGACTCCTCTTGCGCAATTAGAGCATGTTGCCCCAAAAAACGCAGAAAATTAGTTGAGCGTGTTAACTTATCCACTGATGAATTTATCATATCGATTATTGGGTCCTACAATGATCAAGAATAGCTCACTCAGAGAAAGTTTTTAAGCATATTGAAGACTCTACTGGGCCAGAAGAAAAACAATACTATTATCAGTTTTTGCAAGAGGAGAGCAGCAAAGAAAACATCAAACCTTGAGAGCAGTAGGTGGTTGGTCATAAATAGACAAATAACTTCCTTGGTGCTCCTGAAGGTCAACAAGGTTACGTGACAAGGCTCCTACAACAGCTCCTACACCCTGGTTGCATAATAGATCATAAGATAAGATGATGTATGCTCTGAGCTAAAAGGGATAGGAAAAGCAAGATAATATGTATGAATATAAAATGGTATACAAAATGGAAATGAAGTTTGTAACAGAAGCATTGAATGATACTTAAATTCTGGAGACAGAACATTACCACATGTTTGAAGACCTGCTGTAGCTGAGAATATGGGTGATTTGATCTACTTGACACATAGTAATCGGTAAATCTGTAACTGAACCTCTTATCAAATTTCTTCAAAATTTTCCTAATGCCAGTTGCATTCAGATCAACAAATTTGAGAAGTTTGATAAGATCCAGACCAACTTCTCTATAAGCTTCTCGCAACTCAGCAATGCCTGATATATCTGGCTGTTCAACCAGTATGGCCCTTTGTTTTCCTAGCTTTTCTATCCTGCTTGCCAGCATTCCTTGTTGCTCCAACAGAAAAAGGACAATCTTCTCAATCTGAATTGACAGAAAATAAACAATAAACCATAAGTAAAGAAGTAGATTTTAGAGGGAACAATTTCACAAACCTAGTAATATTAAATGTGCTTTGCTTTTTTAATGATCATTACTCATTGATAACAGTAGGGCATAAGAATGTTTCTTCATGAAACAGTGAGATCGGTTTATTTTCACATTTCAAAAAAAATAATGATTTCTTATAAAAAATATTTAGCATCTAAGGGTTAATAACTTAAAAATATGACTTCTAATTACTATATTTGTTGTGATGTGGCTTAGTTAAGATTCTCCTTAGGAGTGAATTTTGGAGTGAAGGAAGATGTCTCTTTAATATAAGTTCAAGAGAGATAACAGGTGAATTGGTTTGGACTAACAAATCTGGCATGCTAGTACATGGATTACAGAAAGAAAGCGCCAATTCCAGAGAACACAGAGCAACTTTCTCCAGTAGGTCATTGAAAAGAAATGTTCGATTCATACGGTCTTAATAACATGACTTAGCATAATGTCAGACATGTACAAGTTCTGCGACGAGTCATTTACATACACGGATGGAACTGCCAAACATATAACTTGTAAGCGCAGACCTATTGAGTTCCTTTGGTAACTGAGTCATGTGTGGATAATTTTGTATATGAGAGCAAGCATGAATACCATAGAAGATGAGACAGGTAGAGCTGAGGGGTAAAACGGATCATGAAAAAACTAAAAGGCAGTGAAACTTCTATATATAATAGTGTATTTGACCTCGAAGGGTTGCAGCCCTGTCACTGCACTGTCCACGCAACAGAAACAAAAGTCTGCAGGTTAAAGGCAGATCACGGAGACCTATCTATTAGCATTACCTGATCATCAAGCATCTTTGAGAAATCCTTGAGAACCCGGCGACGATCTTTCTCACCCTGTTGGAGCTGTTGTCCATATTGTTTTACTTTCTTCTTCATCAGCTTGTAGTTTATATAGTACCTGCAAACATTGACATAAGCACGGCAAGCTAGAAGATTGATATCCAAGGGGCATGAATGTACAATTTTTACACCAAGGGGATGGGCATAGATGAATGATGTTAGTGTAACATAGTAAAGAACAAAGATTGTTGACCATGATATGTCATTACAGACAATCAAAGGATCCATGATTTGAATTTTTCATTATCTGCTTGTTCAGTAAATGTAATAAGAAATCTAGATAACTTTCGTCAGATGCAGTAGAAATAAAGTGCTATAATGAATAATATTTAGGGAACTCATTGATGCAGATCGGTTGAAAGAGGGAAGAGGAACCCTGAACCATACCCTCTCCACTCTGGAACTTGGTCAGCCGTCAACTTTTTCCCGAAGTTAACCATCTTGACTTGGATATGTTAGTCTGCCAGGAAACATAAAGATGTGTCAGCATGACAACGAGAAATAAAAGATGCTAACGTGATTTCTGCGATGCAAGTGCAATAGAATTCCAGTTGTTAAGGCACCCCCCTCTACTTTGTATATCTCGGCACTTTGTGTAATCACATGGTGCGGACACATCAGCTAGGACGTGGTCTTGGGGAACTCAGAAAGGCTATAATGAAGTGGAACATGCGACAAGCTCAGTAAGGCAATGTACAGCCTGGAATCCCCAACAGAGTAAGCTCCTAGAAACTCAGGGTAGTAACTCAAAATCAGGCTAAATTGCAAATAGGCGCAAGTTCTCGCTATCAACGTGCAGTTGCAGTAATTCATCGGTCTTTCTCAACAGGCCAAACATACATAACCAATCATAGAAGGATATGGTCGCCATGCCACGGTCCCAGAAAACCAACTCTGAAAAGACAAGAAGGCTTGCAACACCACGTCCCTTTCAATCACTCGTGTAACTGATCAACCAGCTGTTTGTATTTTTTTTTTTACATTGACGCACCACACAGTTTAACAGTCAGCAAATCTGGTACTGTAGTATTATAATCCCAACAAATATCTGAACAGAAACATTTTGTTAAACGCCGGTATTCAGATGAATTGACTAAATTTATCGAGGAGCAGCATGGAGAGTTGTAGTATTAAACTGTCCTCGCAATCTGGACTTGTCCAAGCTAGTAGTACAGAAAATCCACTTATTAGCTGCGGACTGGCCCAGTCCAACCATGCGCTCAGCTTTAACCGCGATAGAGCAATAGTAATAAATCCTGCTAATCAGCAAACGCCGCCCCTCAAATTCATCAAGCAGAAAACAGCAAAAGGTGAACTAGAACCGAAAAAATCTGGGTACTACCGGAATTCAGCCTAGGAAGGCTCCGTGAACAGGGGGATTCAGACCTTGTAACTGATCGCGGAAAACGAAATCACGCTCCCAACGGAGTTCTCCGTCGCTCTAACCAATGATGATAATTCAGCGGCGTGCGTGCGTGCGTGCGTGCGTGCGTGCGCCTTATCAGTTTTTCCGTTGCCGCCCCGCAATTGCGCGGTCCCGGAAGGCGCCACGTCCGGCTGTAACGAACAGGGAACTGCGTATGGACAGAGTGTCACCCAAGCCGCCCCTCGGAATCAGTCCCAGGCGCCATGGCTGCTCTCGTCTTCCGGGGCAGAATTCCGCCGGCGCGAAGCAGGGGACAGGAAATCGGACCGAAGGAAGGAGGGATATCATTGGAAACTGGGTGGGGAGAAGGGAGGAGGAGGAGTCTAGTTACCTCCGGAGCGTGGCAGCGCAGATCGGATCGGAGGAGCGAAGCGGAGCTCGGGCACGTGGGAGCGGCGAGAAGGGAGGGAGTAGGCGGCGGGTCGGTATATTTATAGGCTGGGGAAGGGGGAGGGGGGAGCCAGCCAGCCGCCGCGGCGAGGGCGAAGGGCGAGGGCGAGGCGGCGGTGGGCGCGTCGGGTGTTCGTGTTTCACTTTCGAAGAGACTCTCTCTCTCTCTCGCTTTTGTGCAGCAGAGCAGAGGCCAGAGGGTGTGTACCTGGCGGAAGATGGTCTCGCCGTCGTCCCACCGCGGCCAGGGGGGGCAGGGCCAGGTACGGACGGAAAGCTTTTCCCCTGCCACCCACGCCCGACGCCATCTTTTCGTCAGATTGCGGTGTCTTTTCTTTTTAAAAAAGAGAAATGATTGATTGCGGTGCATTTCCGTCCCAGGTGGCGCGACCTACACCGCCCCACCCGTTCCGTCGCGGCGGTGGACACAACCGGATCCATATCGATCGATCGGATCATATGGTGGGCCGATGAGTGAAGATTCGCGTGCCGAACCAAATCTAAAAGCATCTCCACTCGTCTATCTAGGACGCCGAATGCCAAAGTTTAGTTCGGACAGTCGCGTATATAGGGACTTGTTTTCGTCCAGATTTGGACGTGTTTTGGTCCGGTCTACCCAGGCCGAACCCAGGTTTCCGGGTATGCCCTAGGGACGCCGGATGTCGCAAAAAAGGACGTGTGCCAGCTCTGTCGGTCGAGATAGTCCCATTCCCACCCGGGCGTGTTTTGGTTCGGCGCCAGGTCGCATGAAGTGCAAGGCGAGATATTGCATGTTGTACGCCGACTACTCCATGGAGAGGGCGTGTTTCGCCGCTTGAGAATGGTAAAGCTCTTCCTCAAGAGCGTGCATGTCATCCGGGAGTTCGACCCATATTTCCTTTGCAAGAAGGACCACACCGGCTTGGTTGGGTTTTCCTCGCTTCAGAAGTGTACCGTGGCGATGAGGTTGCTTGCATATGGAGCGTCGGCTGATGCTGCCGATGACTATCTCCGCATCGCCGAGTCCACCGCCTTTGATTGCTTGTATTCATCGTATGTCGAACTATGCCAAAATTTGGACGAACTTGAGCCGAATTCTAGTGACAACGGACGACCCGAGAACTCGGCCTGGATACGCGGGTGGGAAACTGGGCGTACCCAGGCCGAAAACTTGCGCCGTCCGGCAAGTTTGGTCCGGATTTCGGCCTGGGTTCGACCAACGAGTGGAGATGCTATAAGACCGGTCATAACTGCTACATACTAGTATGTTATTAGGCTATATGTTACTATCTTTATAGTAGAAATAACTTAGGTGTGTTAACATGCAATGCAATATTAATTAGATTATAGACACATTTTGCTTTGGTATGTGTGATGTTACAGTAACATAGCTACCAATTGTATAGAATGCCAAAAACATGCACGACGGTGGCGCTCCGGCACAGCATCGATTAAGAGGGATGTGTGGTAGTTTTTTTTTGAAGAAAAACCAAGATGGGTGGCGTTCAGAAGCTCTCGCCTCAATTGCGATGTGTTTTTTTGCTTTTGTAAATTTCTCTATATTTTTGGACGACAACCATGGATTGGAATAATTTCGCGGGCGCTGTCAACTTCACTTGTAGGACATAAATCGAGCATGTACTTTCTCCATTTTAAAATATAAGATGATTTAGATTTGTGAAGCTAATAAATCTAGACCTCTTTTATTATATAGGTACCTATATGGTCTAAATTTATTGGCTTTACTACAATAAAAGAGAAATATGGCACGGCCTACGGGGCTAGCTAGGATCGCTTTGGTGTGAGAGCATATATACTAGTATATATCTTCACGGGTGGCAGCAAAGCGTGTCCGGCAGTTTCATGCCGGCGGGCGGATCGGAGATGCTGCGAGGTGAGGCGAGGCGAGGCGAGGTTTGTCTAGATGCGAGTGCCCCTTTTTGGTGATTGACGATGCATGATGATCTATCGGAAATCCCGGGTTCTCCGCCTCCCTCCCCGCCTCCCTTGAGAGTCCATCACGCCTCCGGGCCTTCCTTCCCTCTCCGGAATAGCCGGAGTGGGATTGATCTGGCACGGTGTAGTTAGGAGTAGGTTGTTCGCGATTTACTGTGTTGGGCTTTATGCCTAGTAGTTTGAGGCGGCGCAGATCTTGGCGACGGATCAGTGCGTTGTAGGCTTCTTCACGCCATGGTGCTCCTCTGGTGAGTCTATGGTGGTGGAAAGAGCCGTCTCTTTCAATAAAGCATCTTTGGCGGAGATCTGGTGATGCAAGTGTCGGTGCCTCCACGGGCCGTGGTGGCGAGGTGGGAGGCATCTCATCGAGCGTGGTGGTTCGAGCCTCTCCCGACCGCCAAGGTGGCGAGGGAGTGGGATCCCGACGAGCCGTTCTGCATCTACTTGGATCTTCATCCGCCTCTGCGCGAATCGATAAGTTCTCGGCTCTTACGGTGCACCATGGTGGTGGTGAAGGGAGAAGGAGACGGTCTTTCTGGCAGAGGCGTCTTGGCATCGACGACGGTGATTTACCATCTGCCATCGCAACGATCTCCTTTGCTCACAGAGTTGTTGTGCTCCTTGAATCCTCTCCGTGAGCTTCGGGGTGGCTAGGGTGGTACTCCGGCATCAATCTGCTTCGCCGGAAATTTCCGAAGCCCCCTTCTTCAACCTCCGGCGGGAGGCCCTCTCATCCTTGCCTGTTGGCAAGCACGCGGCCGATGATGGTGGCAATTGCATCGTCGGCGAGATCGAAGTTTGCTCAGGGACTCGATGGCGTTTTTGCTTTATCTTTCTAGGTCCTTTTTGCAAATTGGAAGGACATGATTGTAATTTTCTTTTTTTACGACGTTCTTCCTGCAGTATTGTAACACAATTGCCGTTTTAATGCCAGTTCTGGGACCTTCGGGTCCCTATCCTTGTTCAAAAAAAAAAAATGATGATCTATCGGAAACGGGGCCAGAGAGGCGATTCCGCAAGAAATCAAGGGTGCACCGGTGTACTAATATAATCTTTTGAACTCGTCGATCCCGGGCCGGAGTAGTATTCTGTCTTGTGCGGCCGCTCGTATCGCGCGCCGGGGGGCGGTGACTGGTGAGGATGTCGGGGTCTGCCGCCCATGCATGCACGTGGAACCCACACCGCAGAGTGGCAGCCTGCCCCACCCGTCAGTCAGGCATCTGTTGGGTGGGTGGTGAGTGATTGTTGGCTGTGACCCAAACGCGGCCCCGCAGATTAACAGGGCCGACAGGCACACACACACGTTAGTGATAACATGTTGGCTTGGTTAGCCGCCGGTCTGCGGCCACACCGCCACCGCCTCGAAGTCAAACATGCATGTTGAGCAGCGATCACAGATCATTTTCCCGTGGACGATGCCTCCAACTTGCTGCCGACTGGGACAGCTAGAGCTAGAGCTAGAGGGGATGATGCCAATTGTATGTGTCTCTTTCTCGATGCCAGTATGTACTCTGACAAATACAAAGCACTAGCTTCCAGGTGAATGCCATTCGCCTCCGTTTCATAATATAAAATATTTTAGCTTTCTGAGAGAAATATATCTAGACTATATTTAGCGTGTAGGTTCGGAGTGAATCTTTATAAATCTACATACTAAAAATAATCTAGATACATTTTCTTTACAAGCTAAAATATTTTATATTTTAAAATAGAAGGAGTACTCCATACAATGCTTGGGACCTCGATCGATCACGCTCGCACCGTATGTAGTAGCAATCAGTTTGGTGTTTTAGAAATGGTGGTGCTAGTATAGTAGTAGTAAATTTTTCCATACAGATGTCCTAACCTGAGGTGGTGCCAGCGAGAGGGCGGCGCACGAGGACGCATGCAGATAAGGTGAATGCAGGCAACACCGCGGAGCTCGTCCAGCACCTCCTAGGTAAGATGCAAGGTTGTGTTGAGAGAGAATCGTCACAACTTCATCTTCAACCTTGAGAAGTTCATTTATTTTCATCCTTGAAAGGCTATAGATGAATTTCTCTACCTCCATCCAAACAAAAACTTGCAACTCCAGAGTTGTGGAAAACAGCAAGATCAAGCTACTCCTGGAAGAAACATTCAGGCGGTCGATCGTACTTGACGAATCTAAACAAAGACGTCTAACAAAGCTCCAGATATAAGAAGATATAATTGATGAAACTTGGTTCCCACGGTCGGAATAGAACCCATCATCTACTTGCATCTTTTATATGTAAAAGGTTGTTTTGAATCGGTAAGGGGCTATGGATAAACACGATTGAGGGAGGAGAGAGAATGGATCCTCACCTACGCGCGCAAACACAACCTAAAGACGATGCAGGAAAGCATTTCGTCACCAAACAGGTAGCCAACCTGCAATATGCTGCCATCTATAGTGCTATAGTACACACCCGTGTGGCTCCACGTTCGCCATACATTTTGATTCCGACCAAACCTCTGTTAGCGTCCACTTGATCAGCCCAACAATAAGAAAAGAGACCACTCCATCCTAAAAATCCGGACTGAAGAGAGAAAGAAACATCTCCCTTATAAGCTGGGTATGGCCTCCTTCCATAAACGAGGTGGGACTAAACCAAACAACCTCAATTAAGCAAGTGCGCATGCATGTGGGTACCAGCGACAAAACTTAGCATCACATGACTAATGATTTGTAAACTGCTATACTAACATGCATGCACGCATTCTCGTTTTGTCTGGTCCGAGACAAGTGTGTGTATGTGATCAATGCTGCTTTCAGATGGGATACGATCGGATCACTGTCGTTGGAAATAAAGAAGGGTGATTATTAGTATGTGACATGACATGATCCTACCATGTGCTGACCTGTGTCGTTCCATGCTGTCTTAATAAGCAAGTGCAGGCTGGATGTGGGGTCGTTGGTCAATGCTCTTTCTCCGTCCACTAGTAGTACAGTGCATGTATAAGACCTTGTTTTCACAAATCATTTTAATTTTCCAACATATTTTGTACTATTTGAGAATAGAGGAGTAGCTAGAGACGGATTAGACGATTAGATTGATCCGCAATTAGACGGAGATCGGATCGATGCTGCTGCTTAATCGGCTCGCATGCAAGATCGGAGCATGATCGATCGATCCAGCGGAACAGTGATTGCCAGCAGTAGAAAGAAACACGAGGTTCAGAACGTCACGCGCAAGCACAGATCGATCGATCGATCGTGTGCAGAATGCATGCATGTTCGGAGATCATCTTCTTCGATCCATTGATCTGCCATGCATGTTCCCCCGTGCATATGATGCCAACTTGAGATCGGTCGAGCTAGCCAAGCACCAGCCCAGCAGAATCGTAGCGATCGTCGAAATGCCAGTGATGGTCAGTTCGCACTAATCAATTGCACGTGTTGCATGCCAAGTTGAGCTCGGTCGGTCTGTCGAACGCCCTGTCTTCTCCGCGATGGCATCTACTATACTGCTAGCTCGATATACTACACTAGTGAAAAAAGGTCTGCAGTTCCGGGCTGTAACTCGCTCTAGTTTCGGTTTTGGGTCCGGGATTGTAAAAACGGGACTAGAGGCCCCTCTCCAACTCTAGTCCCGGCTACGGCGATGACGATAACAATGCGATGTCATTTTCGCCATGAGGAGGGGAAACCCTCTAATCGGTTGTAATACCATCCGGGACTATAAGATTTCCTGCCGCGGCAGAGAATTGTGTGTTTCTCTGCCGTGGCAGAGATTGTGTATTTCTTTTTTTTTGTCATTTCGTTCCTTTTTCGTTTTGTGTTTCACTATAATTTTAAACATATATTTAAGTACACATATTCTACGCTGGTACATACACAGTACACGTTGATGCATCTATATAATTAATCGATTCCTTGCAAGCATACATTGATGATATATATATCAAAAGAAAAAAATGTTTTGAAATTACATGGTCATTGATGAATATATATATCATATCAACTACATGGAGATCACTAAGGCAAATCGAGTTCCACGTCATCCGCATTATGCTCTCCATGTACATCAAGGACCTCCTTCATCATAAATTCCGTTAGCTCCTTTTGAATTGCTCTTATGCGCTGGTCTGGCTCTAGTTTCTCCCGTAAACTATAAATATAATGTGAGTCAACTTTTCGCTCACTGGTCAACTCGCGCATGTACTCGCAGACATAGTATCCACATAAATGAGTTCCTGGTGGCTATTGTAAACTCTTCACCATTTTATAAGTTAGCTCCTTTTTGAATGGATCTGGTATTTTCTGTCTGAACCGTGTCCAACGCCTGCTCGGCAAAGAAAATGAACAAATGAGTTATTAGTTACTTGATATCAGGAAATGAACGAAAGATGCCAATATAATGCGATAATGATTGAAAGTACTTATGGAGCATTGCTTTCATGTCGCTCCACTGCTCTTGGTCCCAACTTAATGAGTCATGGACTTCAACTAGGGACTTGTCAACTTGAATGTTTAGCAAGATTCAGTGTAATCTGCGGACGTTTACATAAGCATACATGCATAGCTCATCACGTAAGCAAAAATAAAATATGTATAAGATAGAAACACTCACTTGAAGTTATAAGGAAATAGTATTTCCTTAACAAAATTATTCTCGGTTAAGAACCTGCACAGGTCTTCCTCCACGTCCTTGGGGTGATTCTTTAACGTATATTCATTAACGATATATGGGTCAATGAACCCAGCGTCGTATCTCCTAGCTCTTTTGCATTCAAACATCTTTATTCTGCAGAATATAATATCATACAAAAGGATATATAGTTAGGATTATATATTAAATGCAATGAACGAGCTGAGCTACAAACTTAATTATAGAAATAAATCACTTATAAACAGTAGCAACCAATGATAGATTTATTAAGGGCGCACTGGTTGTATAATTGAAACAGTTTGATCATTTGAACGTGTATCGAGTATGGTTTGAAGTGATGCTCCTTTCTAACGTCCACCGAAACCAATCTTTCTGATGCTTTTTTCTGCTTGCGACATGTACCATTCGTGCAGATTTCGCATATGTGTGGATAGACGCGCAAGCTCCTTATTACTGACTAGAGGCTTCCCTTGGACATACTTCCGTACTATCTAACACACTGGCGTATCTTCATAGCCTTAATATTGATCAAGAGACATATTTGCTTCGGTAGCAAGTGTTTTGGCCTGCGATACAGTGATGCTCATTAGTGCAGCATTATTACGGGTTCTGGGGTCCATTATTTGCATGTCCGTATCCATTTTAGCTCTGAAGGCCTTGTCAATGTCTGAAATGACTTTGAGCGGGGCTACCGATTGATTCTTCTATGCTCCGAGCTAGGCAACTTGCTTCTCGCTTTTTGCACTTGTGATTTTTTTCTTCTGTGCTTGCTTAATAATCTCCCGGTCATAGTCTGATTCCAGATTCATCGATATCTGGGATGGTTGCTCAAGAAAGGACTTAGCCCACTTTTTAGTTTTTTCATCATATACTGTCTTTGGCTCATGCTTTTTAGGTGTAAAATGCACCTTAACTTGGGCAGCCACATCCCGCGTTAGTTTCTGCATCGGTCTTGTCATAAGGTCTCTTTGGAAGAGCCGGCGGGATGTCGACTATCTTCGCCGTTTGACCTTTCTTCGATGTGGGGCGTGGGGGAGCGTCGACCTTTCGTTTCTTCGACGAGGTACTAGTACTGCACGGAGGCGGAGGCGGAGATCGAGTTGATGTACTCCTGCTACGTCGATCGTCAGCGGGGCGGGGTGGACTTGGAGGTTGACGATAATCGGGTTGGGGTGGACTTGGAGGTTGACGATATTCGATGCAGGCTGTGACAGGCCAGGACTGCTGGCGTTGTTCACATCGAATCGAAGACCCTTTTTCCAGTAGTGCTACTATATATATACGCTTGGCTTGTTCCTTCTCTAAAATCGCGCCGTGCAGGCCATCACGCGTGATGCACGTACGTGCAGGCATGAGCCTATCCAGGTGACTCGTCGAGCTAATGTGTGCCACATGGAACTGGCAGGTGGGTCCCACCGCCAGTTAGCGTGTTAATTGTGGTTAGACAACAATCAGTGCATCTTGCGACATCGACTGGTATCATTTAGAAAAATTAACATGTAAAATGGTAGTTTTATGCTAACAACTCTGCATACCACTACGAGAGGCTTCTTCTTTTTCTCGTTTGAATGACTCGCTCAAGTAGATGCACGAAACGATTGGCTTCGGTCCGCTATACCCTATTCTTATTTGTTTAATAAAGAGAATATATTAATATCACGAGGATATCAAATACACACAACCTATGCAGCTTTCTTGGAACTTGGCTCTGAATGATTATTTTTTACTAGTTAGAAGCTTAATTACATTTTGTGATTGGTTTGCAATGCAAGAGGATAAATAATTTTATTGATGGTAATCCCACTGTGCATATTCGAAGGAACTTCAACAAGGGAAATGGGAGGAGGCCACGGAGATTACAAACTTATGTTGAAATACCATGTGATCCAAGACAAGTTCTAAACTTGGTGAAGTGATATTTCTCATGTGTAATACTAGATGCCAAGAGATGACTTCTAAGTTCATTATAGTACTTGTAAGGAGGAAACGAGGGTAAAAGGAGGACAAGAGACATAAGGACGAATAGGAAAAATAATGTTTCGGTCGGAGTGTATTATTTTAGGCTTCACAAAACGGCTAGAAAAGTAGGTAGTGGGTATCAACTATTGAGCAATAGAGGATACTCCCCGATCAAAGCATTAAACTTGTAAAAGAGTAATTTGTAATCTTCGAGGTTTGTATTTGTGTGTACCCTGGTGTTATGTTTCTGTTATCAAGTTAGTTTTTTGTGTATGTCTATGGCACGAACAACATTTGGTCATCTTTCGGGTCATATTTGCTACCAGATTTAATTGCCCTCTACAAAAGGCCTTCTAAAATAGGTAGGAAAATATATTGTAATTTCGATTAATAATTTCTCATGTAATGGTACTCTCAAAGTTTTATGGATAGGGTATTATTAAGGTTGTTAAATGCATATATAATTGAAATCATCTATTCGTAACCACATTTTTGTTTACATAAAATTTGTTTATGGTATCCTAGTTCGAATGTGGGCATGTTACATTTGAAATGACCTATTATTTTATTGATGTATATTTTATATAAATTAACATCTGCACCGCACGTGCCTAATTACTAGTCTAAAAAAGAGACCCACGAACAAAACAAACCAATGACTCCGCCGAGTACTGTCGATTGATCCTAGGCCCACATACCTTGGGAGAATGCTGCGTGTACCTCCTACTCCATGTTTGATGATAATTATTTTCCTTTGAAATGGAGGATAAGTATGTTTGATGGTAATTAAGGATGTGCAATTCTTCACAACAATACCCTGTTTTGCTCTCATCTGCAGAGCTTGGTATCTTTCAACCCTTTTTCTATTCCCTTCTACTCCCGTGCTTCCTCTACTCTATGATTGCATTCATGGAAGCTACGACTGAACAATAGTTTTTGGTTTTCTTGGCTAGTACTGTTAGAAATAGACAACTTGTATTCCTCTGAGGGCCAAATGCCACAATATATAGTACAGGTACAGGGAAAATATGCAGGAAGCCCCCTAACATATGGGGGAAATACAATATACATATATATACATCTAACACCCCCCCCTAAACTCATGGTGGATCCACAACACTGAGTTTGGAGAGTAAGAAATCATGCTGCGCTCTGGTCTGTGCCTTCGTAAAGAAATCCACCAACTGTAAATCTGAAGGCATATCTTTGAGCGCAACAACTGAGCACACTTGAGCACGTGTAGAAAGCATCAACACCAATATGCTTGGTAAGCTCATGCTTGACCGGATCACGTACAACACTAATAGCACCTGCCGTCGAGACAAAACCAGAGTGGGTGTGATAATAGAGACCCCAAAATCCAAGTAACCACCGTAACAGGTCACCTCAGCGGTCAACAAGGCCATAGCACGCAACTCAGCCTCAACACTCGAGCGGAAACGCGGTTTGTTTCTTCGTCTTCCAAGCAATGAGCGAACCACCAAGAAACACACGATGGCGAGAAAGTGAACGACGATCCGAAGGATCACTCGCCCACGTAGCGTTCGAATAGCACTGGAGCTGGAGAGAGCTGAAACGAGGAAAGAAAAGGCGACGAGTGATCGTACCACGAAGATATCGAAGAACACGGAGAAGATGACTATAGTGAACAGTGGTGGGAGCTGAGACAAACTGACTCAGAATATGAACAGGATAAGAGATGTCAGGACGAGTGACAGCAAGATAAACTAGACTTCCAACAAGATGACGATAACGCGTCGGATCAGAAAGAGGATCACCATCAGTAGGTTGAAGCGTAACATTAAGCTCCATAGGGGTCTCAACAGTGCGCTCATCCCCAAGAGCAGCACGAGCAAGAAGATCCTGAATATACTTTTCGTGAGAGATGTAAAAGCCATCAGAAGTGAAGGAAACCTCAATCCCAAGAAAGTATCGAAGAGGACCAAGATCAGTCATAAGAAACTGATCACGAAGACGAGCCTTAACAAAGACGATATACTCAGGATCATCACCAGTAATGATCATGTCATCAACATAGAGAAGAAGAAGAGTGCGTCCACGAGGAGAAGTTTGAACAAACAGCGCTGGATCATGAGCACTAGGGGAGAAACCAGCAGCAGTCACTCTGAGCAAAGCGCTCAAAGCGAACACGAGAAGCCTGTTTGAGGCCATAAAGAGACCGTCGAGGCGACAAACCATCCCTCGGACAGAATACCCGGAGGAGGCTACATATAAACCTCCTCACTCAACTCACCATTGAGAAAGGCGTTCAACATCAAGCTGAGACACGGTGATGTGACGAAGCAAGAAGAAGAAAATGCATACGGTGGTCATATGGGACACAGGAGCAAAGGTCTCATCATAGTCATGACCATGCTCCTGCTGAAAACCACGAGCCACACGCGCTTTATAGCGCTCAAGAGATCCATCGAGGCGGGTCTTAATCTTATAGACCCACTTACACGTGATAGGGGCGAACACGGGAGGGAGAAACAAGATCCCAGTGCCGGTGCGCTCAAGCGCAGCAATCTCCTCAGCCATGGCGGCTGCCATTCGGGATGATGCTCGGCATCCCGATAAGAGTCGGCTCAGAGGCAACGAAAGACCATCTTGACCGACTAGGAGAGTAACGGTTGGGGGCACGAACAGGACGAGTAGAAGGAAGATCATCAGAGGAAGACGACGCAGGAGACGACGATGAAGAAGAGGGAATAGTAGAGGAAGACTCCGGAGAACGAGGAGAACTAGGAGAACTAGACGGAGCAGAAGAGGATGGTGTCGAAGAAGAGACATCAGGGGGAGGAGATTCTGAAGAAGACACAATAGGGGTAGAAGGAGGTGTGTTAGGAAAGAGAAGAAAAGAGATATCTTCCACCGGGTAAGTACCAGCGGTGGGACGAGGATAGAAAGGACGCGTCTCATCAAAAGTAACATCACGAGAAATACGCATCCGACGACCAACAGGGTCCCAACAGCGATAGCCCTTATGCTCATCACTGTATCCGAGGAAGACACACTCAACGGTGGCGGTCAGTTTGGTGCGTTCGCGAGGAGCAAGGAGAACATAGCAAACACAACCAAACAAGCGAAGCATGGAGTAATCTGGAGACTGTCCAGGGAGGCGCTCAAGAGGGATACCACCCTGCAAGGCAGCAGAAGGCTGAATATTGATGAGGTAAGCCGACGTAGTGACAGCCTCAGCCCAGAAATGCGACGGGAGAGAAGAAGCAATCATCATAGCGCGCGTGGTCTCAAGAAGATGGCGATGCTTACGCTCAGCAACGCCATTCTGGGCATGTGCGCCAGGATAGGAGAATTGAGCAAGAGTGCCCTGCTCAGCAAGAACACCTCGCAACATCTGGGAGATATACTCACCAGCAGAATCAGCACGAAACACACGGATGGGGGTAGAATATTGAGTACGAACCATGGCCGCAAAACGCTGATATATGGAGAGCACCTCACTACGAGAGCGCATAAAATACAACCAAGTGTACCGAGAAAAATCATCGATGAATAAAATATAGTAGCGATGGCCCCTTCGAGCGAAGGGGCGGACCCCAAACATTGGAATGAACTAAATCAAAAGGTCATCTTTGAGATACGAGCCGCTAGTAGGATAGGAAGCTGAATCTGTTTACCCAACCTACCATTACGACAATGCAAAGACCCATCTCTGAGGCGGACCCCGGAAGACCACGATGAACTAATGACGACAAAGAGAGTCACAAAGGTGACCAAGACGATGATGCCACTTGCTGAAAAGAGCTGGTAGTAGGCGACAACCGGAGAAGAACTAGAAGATGAAGTGGCGTGGAAGGAACAAGCGAAGTCTAACTCCCAAAGACACGAAGAGTCACGCATGCGAGGCCAGCTCCAACCAGGGCACAGGTGCACGGTCTGAACAACACAAGAATCAGCTCAAGAATGACGCGACAACCAGAGTCGATGGTGGCTAGCAGATTCATCTTAAGAAGCGGGACATGAGAAATATCGAGAACAAAAAGAAGAAGTAGAAAGGGTGCCCCTAGAAACGAGGAGAGAGGTACCATCACTGTAAAAACACGGACAGGAGAAGGGAGAGAACGAAGAGCGGAAAGAAAAGAAGACTCAGAGGTCATATGAAAAGAAGCTCCAGAATCCAGATACCACGGAGACGTACCTGACTGTGTAGAAGGTGGTGGTCACACAGTGCCTGAAGAGTCGATCCAGAACCAGTGCCGTCGAAGAAGAGCACATGGAGCAAGCAGACCGCGAAGACTCCTGATAATGTCCTGATCAGAGAGAGCAACAGCTGAAGATCCGGAAGAAGCTGACGACCCACGAGTCTGGTGCTGCTGACGTAAACTGGGGTCCCGTGTATAACAGGTGGCCCAAGTGTGACCATCCCTGTTGCAGTAAGAGCAGTGACGAAGATAACCACGGCGACCCTGACCACGAGCCTGCTGACTCGACCACGAGGTCTGGTCTTTGGTGACCACGACCACGACACGGAGTGGGTAGTATCGGCGGCGGCACAGGGGACCGCGGCTGAGTCGAGGGAGCAAACGGCAAAGGAGCACCACGAGTAGAAAGCGCAGATGGAACCACAAGAAGACCAGCACCACGGAGACGGGTCTCCTCAGCCCGAAGCTCAGACAACACCTCAGAGAGTGGAACACGACCACGAGCATTCAGCTGAGCACGCCGGGGCTCAAACTCCTGGCGAAGCCGAGACAGAAACTCATAGGTGCGGTGAAACTCCAAGTCCGAAGCGACAATCTGGCGGCCTGAGCATGTGCCACAAACAGCGACTGGAGAATCAAGGCGCGCGGATAGCGGCACTCGAGTATAGAACTCATCAATAGTAGAATCACCTGTTGGAGAGCATGCTCTGGCGAACCACAGACGGATAAAGAGCATCCCAGACGGTGATAAGCGGCGGCGAAGATGGGCCACCGGCGGCAACGATGGGGAGACTCATGAACTCGAAGACATCTGGGGCGTAAAGCTGAGGTGAGCAGCGGCCACGGGCATCCTCATCAACCCACTGAGTGTAAGCAGTCAGAGCGTGTCGATAGGCCTCGAGATCAGAAGAGTATTGCTTGAACTTCAGGTCATAAGCAGCAACAGCAGTATCATCAGCACTCTGAGCAGCATCCTTGGCCTCCTGAGAAGCATCAGCACCGAGAACAATCGGCGTCGGGGCGGAAGAGGATCCACAGGAGCAGGGGGACACGGCGGACAGGAGACCTCGCCGGAGAGCACACCCCAAAGACGAAGACCGCGCATGTGAACGCGCATAAAGGCAGCGAAATCAAGATAATTCGCGCCATTGAAGATCACCAGGCAGCGAGGAATCGCAACATAACCCGAGGAAGAAGACATATTCCTCTCTTTTTTTTTGGGATCTAGATCTAGATCTGGCTGCTGAAAGTCAACGCTCGCGAGCAGCAATCTCCAGCCAATTCCTCTTAGAACAGGGCACCACCGGTAATCTGTGCACTGGGATAAGCTAGATCGGGGCGGCGCGGACCTATTCCGGGGAAAATCGTGACCGGAAAAGAAAGCGGCGAAGATGGGCCCGCCGGCGGCTAGAAGGCTCGGGAAGTGACCGGCAGGAACGTGCGTGGCAGACGCACATGAGGACGCGGGTGGCAGACGCACAGGAGGAGATCTAGCGTGCGTGGCGTGCATGCAGGAGGAGATCTGGCGTCGGGCTGCGGGAAGCAGAGGGCCCGTCTGGCGTCAGGCGTCGGGATCCTGGCGAGGCGGGCGGTCCTCGGGCATCGGGAAGCGAGCGGGCGACGGAGCAGAGGACAAAGAGGGCCCGTCTGGATCCACGCGAGCGGATCAATAACAGAGAGAACAGACCGATCTGAGAATAGACCGATCTGTAAATCCCGCGAGCAGCCGTGAGTAAGGAGATTCCGTCTGGTAGAGAACGGATCGATAACGAGCGGCGACCGGCGGCGGCGACGACGGTAAGGCCATCGACGACAGGAACGGTGGCGGCTGCGGCGACGAAGTTGCGACGAAAGGGATGAGACTAACGTGGCTCTGATACCATGTTAGGAATAGACAACTTGTATTCCTCTAGGGGCCAAAGGCCACAATATATAGTACAGGTACAGGGCAAATATGCAGGAAGCCCCCCAACATATGGGGGAAATACAATATACATATATATACATCTAACAAGTACAACCTTGATTTATTGGAGGTTGATCAAGAATTCTACTTTTGATTCTAGGCTTGACATTAGCCAACAATTATTTCATTGATTTACTTGTTTAGACAACATTTTAGCTGATTTGCACAAAATTGCAGCCCAACACGCAGACATCGGTATTGAATTACCAACCAACTGACAAGGACAGCACTTGGAAGCAACACTCACCGGTGATAATAATTTATTGTGAGAAATACATTTCAAATCAGAAACATATTATATACACCATTTCATGTCTCCTCGAAGATTTAGCGAATAAATCAAACAAGAATTAACAAAAGTTGCACCCATGATAACACTAAACAGAGCAGCCTGTACCCCTAGAGAAGGAAAGGATGTCCCAATCATCATTTTTCAATACTAATATAGAAAAAGTGGCACGGGGATGTACTCTATGGTTTATTCCTGGACAGTTGGCATGACGAAGATGAAGGAAAGCCGACAAGGTTTCGAAGCCTCAAGAAAGCCTGCCTTTTTGCAGGACTCGACGCTATCGGCAAGCGTATCCTCCAACTTCCTTGTGTTCCACCCCAAATTCCTTAGCTTATATGAGGTCATCTCCATCTTATAATCCACATCCACCATCCTATAAAAGAAAGGCGAGTGGTTAAACTTGTACTGATCATATACGCGATCCACTCCAGCGTCGTTCGTTGATAGATAGCACTCACTTCTCGGCATAACTGTAGTTAGGATACATCTTCTTCAAAATTTCAATCAAATCCTGCATGTCAAGTTGGTCTAATGAGCATATGTATCTCTCAGATGACCCTGCCTTGTTGTATAACATGAGTAGTGCATCTGCAACATCACGAACATCAACAATGGACCAAGATTTGTTGTTCATCGTGTCAGGTCCTCCTGCATGCCAGTCGAACATGATGTAATTGCATTTACGTATAATTATGACTTCCATTACTTGAATTTTTTCGAACACTCTCTAAAAATGCACGCGAAAGAAAACCTAGGAGATCCTTGTTAAATCACTTCTCCTTACATCACATGCAACTGAGTTAGTAAGAACACATCTAATTACTGTAAAGATTTATAGATTGACAAGAGTTATTAGTTTGATGCAGTGTGGTTTTCCTTCTTTTTTTCGAGGGCACTAGTATATCCGGTTATCAAAAATACCAGAAATTTTGGTAATCTACCACAAGAGTCTATATGAAATTTTAGACTCAAAAAAATATAGTAGCTCCCTTCCATTATCCCAAAGAGAGCAAAGTTGCAGCGGTGAAGACATGGTGTTTCCACCAGAGCAGATTACCGGTCAACCCCCTCGTCCCTTGATGCCTCTGTTTTCTTTCATTTTTAGGAGTGAAGGGCCACATAGCAAAGTGTGAAGCAGCCAGAAAACACCAAGGACTAGAGAGTCCAAGAGAAATTCTAGCAGATGTCCTAAAATCACACTAACATGTAAAAAATACTATGAGTTCAGCAGCCATTCGCAAAAAATACTCTATCACATGCCCAATTCCAACCTCTACAAATAAATTATAGGATCCTACATAAATGCTTTTGGGATGCAAGTATCAGGTATCAACCCCCTTTTTTAGAGGTGTTAACATCATTCCCATTTTATTTCCACCCCTCTTCCCTGCTGCCTCACTCTGCACCAATGTGCTCCTTGAGATTCCGACGCTGAGGAAAAAAGCTAAGGTACATGACAAACATGTGAAATTCTTCATAGGGGTACAATGTACATCCTCTATAGAGTGTATAATCTACTCAAGTAGACGCGTCCTCTGTTATGGACACGGTCTAGGATAAGAGTCTGATATTTTTTAACCTAAACTTCTAGTAAAAGAATGAACTTGATATTTTATGACTTCTTTATGCTTGATTTGTTTGTGAACCATGAACTTGCTTTGGTGAATGAAGTGTTTTAATTACACAAAATTCAGTGCACTTGTAATGTTTTGTGCTCGATTTTCTAGGAGAATTAGGATCTATGATTATGAGATGGTGATATCAGAATAGTCATAAGATCAACATGAGAATGACCAATTAATTGTGGATATACTTACTGTTAGTTCTAGGCTTCCACCAATTTGGCTATAGTTTGTCACCATTTGGCTAGAGTTAACTATAAGTATGTATTAACTCCTAGAAGTTCAAGTATATAATCATGCCCAGAATAATCAAGCTGCCAGGGATCTAGGGTTGGACTTGTCATAATCGACACATGTGCGGCAATTCCTTGAAGGCTTTTTTCCTAGGAGTTGTGTATTTTTCTTTTGTTTATGTCTTTTACCAAAGAGTTAGTGATAGTCTGGAGGAGATTATGTCGCAAGGCATGAGGCCATAGTCTTCTTTCGGGCTTGTTTGACTTAGTATAAGACTATACGCATCAATCAATGCAGAGGTTGAGGTAGTTCTCCTTTTCGAAAATGTTGAAAATATTGCTCAAAATCATTATTCCGGCGATAAACAAGAAAAAAGCTTTCTAAAAGTCCTGTAGAAAACAATATGTGTTCAGATGTGAACCTTTTATTATGTACAGAAGGACCTTGCTAGTAGTATTGGGCACCACATGCTGCAGGAGAGGGCCAGAAGCAACGCCGGGGCAAATTGTGACGACGTGCAACCCGTTATTCTTTCCGTATTCCAAGGCTATCTCTTTAGCTTTGGTCTTAGCAAGACCATACCATATCTGCCAACAAAATAAAATTGACACAGAATTCAGAAGTCTCTAAGAAGAACTAACTAATACTGAAGTTCTTATGTTTTATGACAGTATAAGAAGACGTCCCGGTGAACATTAATTTATTATGGGTTAAATTAGTAAGCTTTCCCTGTTTTGCAGATACTTGAATTATATGTGAGTTAATTTAGATGAAGAGTATGCGATTTAATCGTATAAGAAGAAGAGATGATTTTCATCATCTCGTTAGTTAGTTTTGTGCCACATAGACAAAACGAGTCTGCACCTTGAAACACGTAAGAGAGGCCTACCTGAGAGGAGCATAATACGCATGTATCTAATGACTAGGATTAGTGGCTTTGTGCTGACCTCATTTTGGCTGCATAATTCTTTGTCTGACCAGCTGCTCTCATCTCTTACTTTACCTTGAGGCCAGCCTGAGTTAAAAATAACAGCGGCGATAGAGGAGACCTGAATGAGTTTCTGGACGTTGGTGGCCGAGCAAGCCTTGAGTACATTCCTGGTGCCCTCAATAGCTGGAGCCAGCATCTCTTTCTGCGCAACATCAATATTAAAAATCTACTCACATGGCAGAAAGAGACGAAGGCTATACGCATCGATCGAGCAGGTTTTTTATACGTAGAGATGAGTACAACAACAACGGTCCAATACTGACATGTGTGCTATTAAAAATCTACTCACATGCGTACTACTGCAACAAAATAATAATTAAGGGCTCCTCACATGGCTCAATTAAAGGTAAATACAATAGTGGGCTATAAGACGCTGACATGACGCTTTATTAGCCTATGTAGAGGAGAGAGATAAGACAAAAGAACAGAAATATACTCTCATGCAAGAGCCAACTTTATACATGCTCGTAGATAAAAACATTAAATGAGATAAAAGAGAAAGAAAGAAGATAATAGCAAGTATTAATATAATAGAAACCATAGAGCCAACAACATTGTATAAATCTAGCTCTTGGTGACTTGGCAATTTCATATCGCCAGCAGCTGCTGGTTATCCTATTTTTTCGCTCTAAGTGAGCTTTAAGTACAATAAAAGGTTATAAGCCTGTTGTTATGACATTTTAGCCTATGTGGAGGAGAGAAACAAGAAGAAAAAAAGGAGACATAATCTCTCATGTAAGAGTCTATTCTACATGTGCTTCTAGATAAAAAAAAAATAAGATGAAAGAGAAAGATAGAAGATAACAATAAGTCTAGCTATTGGTGACTTTACAATTTCATATAGCCAGGTGCTAGATATACTATTGTTTTTGCTCTAAGAGAGCTTTAAGTTGTTAGGCATGTTGAAGCCTAATCAACAGAACTAATACTCTCACCGGCCATATTAACGGCCTCAATTTTTATCTAGATTCGTATATATCTAGTTAAGTATTTAGATTGGATATATTTATATCTAGACAAATTTAAGTCTATTTATATGAATCGGAGTGAGTACTTTTTTTTTTGGGAAAAATAGGAAGACAAGAAAAAAAGTAAAAGGTTGAAGATTCCTTTGAAGAATTCAGCTACTTCCCTGAAAAAAAGAACTCGGCTAATTTCAAACGTTCAATTAGTACTAGATACACTTGCCTCCGGATCAACCAGCTTGCCATCGGGTAACGGTGTGGCGACATGGAAGACGCCGTCGCATCCGGCGAACGCGGGCGTCAGCGTGTCGTAGTCGAGCATGTCCGCCTTGAACAGGCGCAGGTTCTCCGGCGCACCGTCCAGCTGCTCCAGGAACGCGTTCTTTGGAATATCACCTGAAGAAATTAAATGGAGATTGTTTTGCCGATGGAATATCATCAGGCGATGGATCATATATGTGGCCATGTCGCCGCCGGCCGGTACGTACATGGGTCGCGGACGGTGGCGTGCACGGCGTAGCCACGGGAGAGGAGCAGCTTCACGAGCCACGAGCCGATGAACCCGCCGCCTCCGGTCACGCACACGCGAGGCAGTTGCAGCGATTCCATCTCCTGCTAGCCGCTTGCCCCGTTTGGTATATCGATGGTAGAGAGAAAACGGAAGGGAAGCTAGAGGACGATCGAGGAGAGCTGTGGTGACGAGCTATTTATTGTATTTTTTCTGTCCAACAATAACTGATTTGGATTTGTCACGGGTGGGCGCGCTCAAAGTGACAAATCTGATGCCACGCTGCTGACAGGGATGGTCCACTCGGCCATCTTCTTGTCAATGATTTGGCCCTTTAATCGTGCTCTGCGTGCCGATTATTAAACTACCTATATACTCCCTCCGTTTAGAAATATAAGATGTTTTAGGTTTGTGGAGGAGATGTATCTAGACACCTTTTACTGTATAGGTTCAAATGAATCTAGACACTAAAAGGTGTCTAGATACATCTTATTCACAAACTTAAAATATCTTATATTTTCAAACGGAGGGAGTAGTATAATACTCCTATGCTCGATCCTGGGTTTATTAATCGCGTGATCTGATGATGGCATATGGTATCTCACGGGAAATACACAGACAGCAAGCTCGATCATATGTACTATACACTCCATCGATCGTAGGTACCGCGCGCGAGCTTCACAACCGTACCCTGTTTTGGTCTCATCTGCAGAGCTTCGTACCTTTAGACCCTTTTCTGTTCTTTTCTACTCTCGTGCTTCCTCTACTCTAGAACTACATTCATAGAAGCTACAGGCCGTGAACAATCTTTCTGGTTTGCTGATGCACCTTTGATTTATTGGAGGTTGATCGAGATGCTACTACTACTCCCTCCGTCTCGGTTTTTCTGTTCTTTTCTACTCTCGTGCTTCCTCTACTCTAGAACTACATTCATAGAAGCTACAGGCCGTGAACAATCTTTCTGGTTTGCTGATGCACCTTTGATTTATTGGAGGTTGATCGAGATGCTACTACTACTCCCTCCGTCTCGGTTTATAAGACCTACGCGTATTTCTAGGTTGATAAATTAACCAACTTAGCATGAGGTACATAAGATAAAAACTATACTATTAGAAACTTCAAATGTTATATTTTTTAATAATATAATTTTTATGTTATATAATTTATATTATATAGCTCATGCGGACGACCTAGGTATACGCGTAAGTCTTATAAACTGAGATAGAGGTAGTAGTATTTTTAAAACTCCAAGCCTGACATTAGCCATCAATTATTTTTATTTCATTAGCCATCAAGCCTGACATTAGCCATCAATTATTATTTCATTAATACACAAACCCGTAGCCCAAGAAGCTAACATCGGAATTACCAACAAAACGACGAGGGGCGCACGTGGAGGCAACAGTCACTAGTGAGAGTAATTGATCGCGAGAAATCAAAATTGAAAGCAAAAAACACATTATATACACCATTTCATGTCTCCACGAAGATTTAGCGAACAAATCAGACAACAAAAGATGCACCCATGATAAAACTGAACACAAGAGCCTAGATCCCGGAGAATGAACAGATGGCCCAATCCTCATTTTGCAATCAGAATGTAGAAACAATGGCACACAGTGTACTGTCTGGTTTATTCCTGGACAGTTGGCACAACGAAGATGAAGGGAAGCCGGTAATGTTCCGATGCCCGAAGAAAGCCTGCCTGTTTGTAGGACTCGACGCTATCGATAAGTGTCTCCTCCACCTCCCTTGTTTTCCACCCCAAATTCCTCAGCTTATATGAGGTAATATCCATCTTATAATCCAGGTCCACCAACCTGCAGAAGAAAAGGGAGTTGTTAAACATGTATTGATCATAAACACAATCCACCCTAGCGTTGTGGTTGATAGATAGCACTTACTTGTCTACATAGCTATAGCTAGGGTATATCTTCTTCAAAACTTCCACCAAATCCTTCATGTCAAGTTGGTCTAATGAGCATATATATCTTTGAGATGGCCCTGCCTTATTGTATAACAGGAGTAGTGCATCTGCAACGTCGCGAACATCAACAATAGTCCAAGATTTGTTGTTCATCATGTCAGGACCTCATGCATGACAGTTGGAATGTAATGGAATCACTTCTTAGTTATAACTATGACTTACATTTCCTGAATTTTGTCGAATGCTCTCTAAAATTGCACTGAAAATAAAACTTGGTAGCTCCTTGTTAAATCACTTATCTTTATATATCATGCAGCTACATTAGTAAGCACAAATATAAACTCCATAAACATTTCCAGATTGACAAGGGTAGTTAGTTTGATGCAGTGCAATTTTTCTCCTTTCCTTTAACACAAAGAGCACAAAGTTGCAGCAGTGAAGGCATGGTGTTTTCACCAGCAGACCACCGTTTAGCCCCTCGTCCCTCGATGCCTCTATTTTCTTTCATTTTGAGCCATGAAGGGCCAGATAGCAGAGAGTGTGAAGCAGCTAGAAAATCCCACAGAGTAGAGAGTCTAAGAGCAATTCTAGCAGATTCCCTAAAACCACTTTAAAAATACTATGAATTGAGAGGCCGGTGGCAAAAAATACTAATAGAAAGATATCATACGTTCCTGCAAAAATGCTTTTGGGATGCAAGTATCTGGAAACAACCCCTATTTTAGAGGCGCTAGCATCATACCGATTTTCTTACTCCCACCCCCTCTTCCCCGTTGCCTCACTCTACATTGATGTGCTCCCTGATATAGTGGCGTCGAGGATAAAAACTGAGGTCCGGGGCAAACATGTGAACTTCATCTTGGGGTACAATTTACGACTTCTGTAGAGTGTATAATCTACTCAAGTAGTCGCGTCCTTGGTTATGGACACAGTCTTGGATAAGTCACACTATTTGATCTTTGTCGGAGTTTATTATTTTGAAGCTAAACTTCTAGTGAACTTGATATTATGACTTTTTATGCTTGATTTTTTGTGAACCATGAAGTGTTTAATTTAGATGCATCTCAGTGCACTTGCAATGTTATGTGTTCGAATGTCTTGGAGAACTATGATCTATGGTTATGACATGGTGATCTCAGAATAGTCATAAGATCTACATGAGATTGCCTAATTAATTGTGGATATACTTACTTTTAATTCCAGGCTGTCACCATTTGGCTATAGTTAAGTATAAGTATGTCTCAATTCATACACGTTCAACAATATAATCATGCCCGGTATAATCAAGATGCCATATCTAGGGTTGGGATCGTCATAATCGGCGCACGCATGTGCGGCAATTCCTTCCTGAAGGCTATGACTATGAGTTGTGTATTTTATTTTTGTTTATGTTTTTGACCTTAGGGTTAGTGATACCCTGGAAGATATTATGTCGCAGGCATGAGCCTTGGGCCTTTTTTCGGGCTTGTTCGGTTTTTAATAATAGAAGCCTATACACATCAATGAATGTAGAGGTTGGGGTAGTTCTCCTTTTCAGAAATGTTGAAAGTATTGCTCAAAATTATTATTTTCCGTGATAAAAAACTATTAAAAACTTTAAAGTATCTCAAAAGGTGTTGTAGAAAATAATATGTGCTCAGATGCGAACCTTTTATTATGTAGAGAAGGACCTTGCTGGTAGTATTGGGCAGCACATGCTGCAAGAGAGGACCGAAAACAACGCCAGGACAAATTGTGACGACGTGCAATCCGTTCTTCTTTCCGTATTCCAAGGCTATCTCTTCAGCTTCGGTCTTAGCAAGACCATACCAGATCTGTCGACAAAATAAAATTGACACCCAAGTTAGTCATCTGTATCAGAATTCAGAGATCTCTAAGAACTAATGAATACTGAGTAAGAAGACGTCCCGGTGGACATTAATTTACTATGACTATTTCCTTGACATGACAGTAAGAAGTTCGTATGTAAACTTGCCATGTTTTGCAGACACTTGCGAATCATATGAGTTAAATTAGATGAAGAGTATGTGATTTAATTGTATAAGGATAAGAGATGATTTTCACATGCATATGAGCCAAGTGGTATTTCCCTGATTTTCATCGTCTCTTCAGTTAGTTTTGTGCCACATAGAAAAAAAATCTAATGAACGAGTCGGCACCTTGAAACACTATGAGAGGCCTAAGGCTAGTCATATACTACTACCTAGTATCATAAGAGATACAAGCATGCCACTTTGGCAAAATGCTGATATGACAATAATTAATGATTAGAGAATGCTAGTGGTATCATAATAATATGCTAACATATCATACCATGTGTAACAAGAAAAAATAATGTTATATATATACATCTTATACTACATAGAATTGCATTTAGATTTTACAAATAATTAAAATACCATAAGACTGTGATACAACTAAATGATACTAAACACTATAAGAATAGTATCGTACACTAATATCATATTCATGGTTATAATAGTATGTGATACTTGCTAGTATGACCAGCCTAAGTGAAAGGAGCATAGTACGAATGTATCTAATGACTAGCATTAGTTGTTGTGTGTGCTGACCTCGTTTTGTCTGCAGAACTCTTTGTTTGACCAGCTGCTCTCATCTCTTACTTTACCTTGAGGCCAGGCTGGGTTATAAACAACAGCGGCGATAGAGGAGACCTGAATGAGTTTCTGGACGTTGGTGGCCGAGCAAGCCTTGAGTACATTCCTGGTGCCCTCAATAGCCGGAGCCATCATCTCTTTCTGTGTGCAAGATCAATAAGAGTCAAGCAGGTATCGCTGATTTAGTTTAGAAGTAAGTACAACAACCAATAGTGACCCTAGCTAGTAGTATAGTACTAAAAATCTACACACATGGGTGCTACTACAGAAAATGTATAACAAAGTGCTCGTCACATGGCTCAACTGAGTGAGCTTTAAGCGCTGTAGGGCATGTTGCAGCCTAATCAGAAGAATTGTGTTTTTTTTGAAAAAAATAAGGGAACCAAGAAAAAAGTGAAAGCTTTGAAGATTCCTTTGATGAACTCGATCATCTACTTCCCTCAATTAGGAGTAGATAATAATGATGCACTTGCCTCTGGATCAACCAGCTTGCCATCGGGCACCGGTGTGGCGACATGGAAGACGCCCTGGCACCCGGCGAACGCCGGCAGCAGCGTGTCGTAGTCGAGCATGTCGGCCTTGAACAGGCGCAGGTTCTCCGGGGCCATGTCCAGCTGCTTCAGGAACGCGTTCTTGGGATCACCTGAAGGAAAGAAGAAATTATTCTACCGATCGAACATCAACAGGCGATGGAGCATGTAATACATATATGTGGCCATGTCGCCGCCCGGCCGGTACATACATGGGTCGCGGACGGTGGCGTGCACGGCGTAGCCGCGCGACAGGAGCAGCTTCACGAGCCAGGAGGCGATGAAGCCGCCGCCTCCGGTCACGCACACGCGCGGCACTGGCACCGGCGACGGCGACGACTCCATTGTCTCCGGCCGGCCGCTTGCCTCGTTCTTCGGTTATACTAATATGGATGGTAGTGAGGAAGCGGGAGAGAAGATAGACGTACGGCGATGGAGGAGGGAGAGCTATGGCGATGAGCTAATTTATCGTGTGCTCCAACTGGCCGGCGGGTGGACGCGCTCATAGTGGAGAGCACGCGAAGTCACAAAACTGACGCCACGCAGTAGACAAAGATGGTGCCCCGCGTGATGGCATCTCGTATTATCAGGGAAAAGACAGCAAGCAAGCAGACTGCGACGGGCAGTTGACTTGACTAGGCTAGGTAGGCTGCTTATTATCCGGAAAAAATAAGACTACTACGCTAGGCTGCAACCTAAATAATAATGCTTTTAAGTCAGGGAGGTGGATCTGGCCGCGTCAAACTGACGACAAAGATCCGTAGCGCTATTTGTTTGCAACGAACCGTTCCTTCTTGGGTGATTGGCATCCCCGCACAAAGGTCAATCCCTCCATAAATTCAGGCAAGTCCCTTCATAAATTCAGGAAAATCCTTTAGGCTGTTCATAGTGGATACTCCCACTATGAACAAGTTAGTACTCCCTCTGTCCATAGTTATCCTGTATTTTAGGTTTAGTCAAAGTCAAACTTGATAAAGTTTGATAAAAAATATAAAAAAACTATAAACATCTATAACACTAAATGTATATAATATGAAAATATATCTTATGATGATTCTAATGGTACTTATAGATGTATATAATTTTTTCTATATATTTGGTCAAACTTTGTGAAGTTTGACCTTGACTAAACCCAGAATGCAGGGGATTTCAAATATTTTAAATTTTGTATAAAATCTCAAAGCAAACTAAAAAATATAAACCCACTTCAAATATATCCTAAAACATCAGGCAACTAATAGAAGAAGAAAAATCAGGGACACAGGAGTGGTATCTCTCGTATATAATAACAAATTTGCTAGTTCTCAGACCCCCCCTCCCCCCCCCCCAGAACTTCTTATGTCTCAGTTATCTCTCTCGCCATTGAATTTACCTCATAATTCATGTACATGGGACTTACATATGAGTTGCAACTAGCTTGTAACTAGAAATTTAATGAGTTGCAACTAGGTTGTAAGTGAAAATTAGTATAAATTCTAAGAATTACATAAATAGTAGGCTGATGTCAGCGACTTAGACATAAAAAGTTCTGCACATGAGATCTAGACACTTCCATATAATAAATGTCACTGAGGTACTTTAGTCTGGTCATAGTGGGGAGTAACTTAGAGTAGTAACATGCACATGTTACTAGTCTAAGTTACTACCTTCATAATGGGAAATAGCTTAGATGTGATAACATGCAATGCCACATTAATTAGGTTATAGACACATTTTGCCTTGGTATATGTGATGTTACAGTAACATAGCTACTTACTCAATCCATCTCTCTTCATTAAATCATTATCACATAAGCAAAAATACAGACTTAGACTTTTAGTTACTAGTAAAGTTACTCCCACTACGACCAGCCTTATTAGTACAAATGCACATACACCCTTCCCGATTCTCACACAAGATGCAATTCTGAACGACGTTACTTGGAAACCGAAACAGCTCGGAACAACTGGTCGCCGTGGACGTGGTCGGCGCACACAAAGTGACAAAACTGATGCAGACAGCAGAGATAAATATGGCGCACTTAGGCAGCTGTTTGTCAAAGATTTTGCCCTAATCGTAACTGGCACGGCGACTAGATCACTAAACTATATATATATATACGCTCGATCCTGGGTTTATAAATCGCGTTATGCATATGGTATCTCAAAGACAGCAAACAGACTACGACGGGCAGTTGACTTGACTAGGCTAGGCTGCTCATTCGGGAAAAAAATAAGACTATGCTAGGCTGCTAGCTAAATAATGCTTCAAGTCACGGAGGTCTGGCCGTGCCAAACTGACGACAAAAACAACAACAAAAATTAAACCGATAAGATAAAAAACTGTTATCCAAACTGGGTCTGTAACGCTATTTGTTTGCAACGAACCGAAGCTTCGTGTGGGTAATCTGATCTGGCATCCCCGCACAAAGATCAAGGCTCGCGCACGGGATAGCGCCATATATTCAGGAAATTCCTTTAGCACATGATTTGTTATGTTGATATTTGTGGGTTGAATTGGTTATAGAAAAAATAATTTTATAGGATGGGTACACCCATTAGGGCCCATTAGGTACTCTTTTACCTACTTATCTATATATATACCACTATATAGTACACGAGTTTTTGAATTTAAATTTACTATGTATAGTTTTACCGCCAAAGCCAATTTAATACGATCTGGGACGTTCATTGGCTAGATAAACATGGTATCTGCCGTTCATTATGTCACAGCTTAAATGAATCCTACGGCTGGAGAAGCTGGGATTCGCTACCCTACTTTGCCGCGCATGGACGTGTGCACTTTTGAAGACGCTGGAAGCTTCAAGAGGAGTCCAACATGCCACCAAGTCCAACTTCTTCCATAGATAGCTTGTACACAAGGGCCCACATGACATGATCGTTCCCATGTCCCTAGGATCTGGGCTGTTGTACGAACATGTACTATTTTATGCAAAGAAAAAAATACGGTGGTATTATTACTACCAGACATGAGCGTTCTATAACATACGAATCAGAGGTGATGTCCGCTGTAAATCACCATCCATCGCAGAGTCAATTGTGTATTTAATTCCATCTCGCCAAAAATTCTGTTAGCGAAAAAGTTGTAGGAACGATGCTCTTCATTGGACACAAGTAAAAACTCTCAATTATTAATCTACAGTTGGTTGTATTTTCAAATTGTAATCATCTACTTTGGTCTACCTTGTGTTGGAATATTAGGCATAACTAGCTGAATGTCCGTGCGTTGCCACGGTTCACTAAATTTTTGTTTCTTATTTCATATGTAAATATGATTTGTGAAAATTCACAAATATACAGTCAGAACTGTTAGTTTCGTGCAAAACAATAGCAGAACCATATTAGCACATACAACAAGGTTAACTCCAACAACACATGATGCAAGAAAAAGCAACAGAAAAAATAGCATACACAAGAGTTTGTCTACAGTTGGAGGTATCACGATTTCTACAACCAAATCAGCAATGAATGTATCCTCGGTTTCACCACTACACCCAAAGATATGACAATTGAATATTTTATAAATTTTTTTTGCAGGAAATAACAAAAGAGACAAAAGACAGTGAAGAAGTGTACCACCGGTAACTGATCATCCCACCCCAGCCAGCATGTTTTGACATTTTCACACACTGAATGCTCTCAGTTACATATCTGATTTGGTTAACCTATATTGTACATGATAGACAGAATTATTCAGCTGACGGTACTATCTGCAACAAAATATAATTACCACAAACCAAAGATACCTTCGGGAGAAGAGCATTGCAGGACTTCTCTGCAATCGCCTTTGCAACTCTTTACAGGAACGACTTCAATAAATATTTAATTCACAGAATAGAATGTATCTAAAAGAAAGAACATGGAATTGGATTCGTGACGAGGAGGTCATCTCCAATTTCCTTAGTCGTTTTAGCATAGTGAATCCAGTCATCCTGATCAAATGGGTCCTCAGTCGAGCCAATTGAACAGCAGCTTCCCATCAGCTAGCAAATAGGTCTGATGAAACTGAATTCCGTTCGTGTGAATGCTGCTAGCTAGCTCCATCTTTGAGAAATGATTCCGAGAGATTGGCTGCTCCGTTTTGTCCTCCGTTTGAACCTACTGGAAGATGGATGTGGCCTCTTTAAATTCATGTGATGGTTGCCATCGGAGCATCACCCATATGGGCATGATCATGCGATGAACAGAGAGGCTTGCTAATGGCCAAAACCTGACAAACAAAAGGTTGTGGGTACAGAAAAATTGTCAGGATGATGTTAGCGGGGAGGATTGTCGCCGGCGCGGCCGGAGTGGCGTGGGGGGATGGAGAAGAGCGGGGAGGCAAGGGGGCTATGGGGCGGTGGACGGGGAGGCGTCGGCGGTTGGAGAGTCGTGGGGACCAATTGCAGCGTCGTTGCAAACGGCCGAAGCCGCGGGGATGTAAGACGAGGTGATGGGGAGGGGGGTCACCAGGGGAATGAAGACGGTGGCTGCGCGTTGCTCGCCTGTGGAGAGACCACCAGTGCGTCCTCCGCAGGTCCCCATCGCCCTTCACCGGCCGCCGGGTAGGGCCACCTCTCCACTCCGTATCCCCTCCCCTCCATCAAGCTCCACGCAGTGGAGGTGCGTGACCTGGTGGAGCTCCGAGCAGCGGGGGTCAGGGAACCGGCCATAGAGCCTGGCCGCGCTTGTCTGTGCCTACGTCAAGGCGAACCGTAGATCGGGATTTGAGGGGGCGATGCTGGAAGACATGAGATCGAGATGGGAGGCGAGCGGGGCAGCTGTGAAGCTCTGCGCGGCAGGCGCTAGCGGCGGCCGGAGTCAGTGCAAGGAGGCGGAGGAGCGGGGGAGAGGGCCCGACAGCTCAGCCGAGCGAGGAGTTCTGAGGCGAGGAGGCGTGCAGTTTTTGACTTTGCGGTGGCAGGGCATGTAATATTTACTAACAGTCGAGGGAAAAACCGTCATTTTATGGCAGACGGAAAATTTGGCTGGTGACGAACGGTCCCAATCTTTTTAATAGTATAGATTTTCACGATTAATTTTAGAATATAAATCATGATAAAACAAGCTACTAGCTTATGTAACTCGAACATACTAGATGTACTAAACAACAGGATGATCGGAAAGAAACAACAGCTTAACATGTACTCGCAGAACATGATGAATAACCAAACAAGAGAACGTAGCATGTACCGTTCGGTTGTCGTAGTAGAAACTTTGGGGAAGAGTGATCGCAGCAGATGGCGACGAAGACGGCGGTAGGCAGCACCGCCTGACTTGGATGGAAGACGACCCGTGACGGAGAACTCGAGCAGTCGCGCGGAGCGCTTCCCAAAAACCTTATTCTCCCTCTCCCGTACAGGATCACAAGGGCGAGTGGTTCCGGAGACCTGCTCTCCCGTCCGCCGGTGCACGCCAGCAAGCGGGATGGAGTAGACTACGGTGATGGCGCAAGTAGAGAGGATGGCAAAACCCTAGATTGGTTTTCGGTGGTATTGTGGCGGTAGCCGCGCAAGACTTTATATAGAGAAGCTCAGGAAACCCTAACGGAGGCGAACGTGGGCCCACGTTACGCACGTTCGGATCGGTTACAGTAACTCACGATCCGGGAGCGACCCGAATAAGCTAACTGTTTGACACGTCTGTCAAAACCTCACAATTTTCCTTACCAGCAAAATAAAGCTCGGCTCGGCCCGCAACCCGCGGCGCGTCGTGACGAGACGAGCGGGAGGGCGGGCGGGCGGCGTCGGAGAAGGAGCGCGCGCGTGTATCTCTCTTATTGCTACTCACTTACAAAGTGGTGCAACACTCCACCTTATAAGGTGGTGCAACTCTCCTCCAACTTTCCATGTGGGACTAAACTTGAGCTCCCACTCCACTTCCATGTGAGCTGCCACAAACATGGGCCCAAACACATATGGGCTACCACAAATTTGGGTTTTGAGATTTAGAGAAAATCTGAAATACACATGGTCCTAAATGGATTAGCCCCATTATTTCTAACAATCCCCCCCTCCAGATCTCAAATTCCCATTTGAAGATTTGCCAATCCTTGCTACTTGTTTATATACCAGTGTTTCAGCAGAGACTGTTAAGTTGAACTTCCGCCTAGAATCTTGAACTACGTCTATCAACAACTTGAACAATGGACGAACCTTGAATTGCAAGTTTGGTGCCAATAGATTTCGCTCAAAATCATAACTAGTACTTGGCTGTCAGTAGCCTACCCCGCGGGTTGGAGCATATACGTCATACTCCCTAGTCTCTTCATGAGTTTACTAGAGATCACCCAAGTATCATAGACCGTGATGTTTATACTCGAGTTCATATAGGTGTGTTCTTTCAAGAATGCCCTGTAGGACGACATCTTTGCTAATTAAAGCCAACAGAAACACATTAAGGTATGTAGCCAACCTGCCTTACAGATTATGAGAGTTATGCATCTTCACATAGAGAGGGTTACAAAATACTCTCCTCAGTCAAACCACTAGCTTGTTCTTCCCAGGTCCTAATTCACGGGATCTCCGATCACATAGGTTGGGTTACCACTAGGTGTGACATCCATGGTTCTCAACCCCATCTCTCTCGATGCACTTTCTATCACATTTTGTGATAGTCCCTTTGTAAAGGGATCTGCCAGGTTTTTGTCTGTTTGAATATACGTAACAGTTATAACTCCGGAGTTTCTCAATTTCCTGACAGATTTCAAACGTCTCTTCACGTGTCTTGATGACTTCGCGTTATCCTTAGAATTGTTTAATTTGACAATAACAGTTTGGTTGTCATAATTCAAAAGGATTGCCGGCACAGGTTTCTCAACCACAGGCAAGTCCATCAAGAGCTCACGCAGCCATTCTGACTCAACGGGTACGTGTCTAAGCAGTAAGTTCTGCTTCCATAGTTGACCTCGTCAATATGGTTTGTCTATGAGACCTCCATGACACTACGCCACCTCCAATGGTAAACACATACCCGCTCGTGGCGTAGAGTTCATCAACGTCAGAGATCCAATTCGAATCACTATATCCTTCAAGCACAGCAGGATTCCCTGAATAGTGAATCCCATAGCTCATTGTACCACATAGATAGTGCATGACCCTTTCAAGTGCATGCCAATGATCAATACCCGGGTTAGACATGAACCTACTCAACTTGCTCATAGAAAAAGAGATATCGGGTCTCGTAGCGCTTGCTAGGTACATGAGAGAACCAACAACTTGTGAATATTTCAGCTGATCTGTTGGTTCCTTCTTATTCTTTCGTAATGTCAAACTGGGATCATAAGGTGTTGGAGAAGTCTTGCCATCATTAAAGCCAAATCGGCTCAAGACCTTCTCAACATAATGAGATTGCGTTAAAGTAATCCCATTCTCGTTCTTAATAAGCTTGATGTTCAGAATGACATCAGCCTCTCCCAGATCTTTCATATCAAAACTCTTTGACAGGAAAGACTTGACTTCATTTATCACTTTCATGTTTGTACCAAAGATCAGAATGTCATCCACGTACAAACATAATATAATGCTATCGTCCCCACCATGGTGATAGTAAACACACCTATCACCTCATTAATGACAAAGCCAGAAAGTAGAGTTCACAAACTTCTCATGCCATTGCTTAGGTGCTTGTTTCAGGCCATATAAAGATTTCAATAACTTACACACCTTTGTCTCTTCACCTTTTACCACAAACCCATCCGGCTGATCCATATAGATCTCCTCTTCCAACTCTCCATTAAGGAAAGTTGTCTTCACGTCCATTTGATGAACGAGAAGACCATAAGAGGCAGCCAGGGATAGTAGTACTCGAATGGTGGTCAGTCTAACGACATGTGAATAGGTGTCGAAGTAATCTTCCCCTTCTTTCTATGTGTATCCCTTAGCTACAAGACGCGCCTTGTACTTCTCAACAGTACCATCAGGCCTTAGTTTCTTCTTGAACACCCACTTACATCCCACAGGTTTACAACCATAGGATCGTTCTGATAATTCCCAAGTTCCATTAGAAAGAATCGAGTCCATCTCATTTTGGACAACTTCTTTCCAATCATCTGCATCAGGAGATGCATACACCTCAGTAATGGATCTGGGAGTATCATCCACAAGGTACACAATGAAGCCATTACCAAAGGATTTTGCAACCCTCTGTATCTTACTCCAGCCAAAACACTTTAGTAGGTTTTATTTGTGAATATCAAATACTTGTAATAATAATTTATAAGTTTTGATGTTTCAATTTAAATTGGTAAAACCTTTTATCTTCAAATAAGGTTGGATGTTAAATCCTTATTACTTTATTTAAAATAAACTTTTATTATTTTAATCAAAGAAAACTCTTTTGTTTCAAAATCTTGGCCAAGTTTAATTTGGCTTTATAAAATAATCCTTATTTATAAATCCATCTTTTCTTTTGAATACCAAATCCTTTTATTAAAAGATCTAAAATAGTATTTCCAAAATATTTTATTTTCCTTTGTTAATTGTTTTATGTTTTTAAATCCTTTTGGGATTTAATTGTTCAAATTAGGTTTGAAGATTCCTATTGGAATTCAAAAAGTTTCTTCTGGCCCTGAAAATCAAACAAAGTTTTATTTTATTCATTTATTTTTCATATTACAAGATTTGGAAAATCTTGGGATGTGACAGGCTACCACCCTTAAAATAAATCTCGTCCCGAGATTTGGGGAGGCTAGGGTTACAAGCAAGTTCAAACAACTAGGGTACTACCACCCTTAAAAATTTTCAAACAAAAATTACATATTGTCCTTCTTGGGATCCTGGAGAAAATTTCTCATAGCAAACACTTGCATGGTTTCCTTGGTTTTCATACTTGACTCATGGGCCAAGGTTGAGTTTCTCCATAGACTTGTTTAACTTGTTCTTCATCTTTCTTGGACAATTGTTTGCATAGTGGCCTAGTTCCTTGCATTTGGAACACATCACTTGGCTGATATCTTTCTTTTCCTTTGGTATCATTGCCTTTTGTTTGTTTCTTTGGTTCTTCTTGTTTTCTGGGCATTCACTGGCATAGTGTCCCATCTCTTTGCAATTGTAACATTGCAACTGGCTTATGTCTTTCTTCTTCTTTTTGGGTCTCTCCAAAGCTAGGAGTTCTTCTAGTTCATGTTCTTCATAGGTGGGAGATCTTTCTCTCTTCTTGGGGCATTGATCTTCATGCTCCTTGGATGCATGATCCTTGTATCTAAAAATATTGCTAGCTTGGGTTCCTTCTAAAGCAACATCTTTGTCAACCTTGTTGTCATTAGCTCTTTGGGAAAAGTTTTCTCTCATGTTGATCATTTGAGTAACTAATCCTTGCAAAAATTGGGATTGAAGTTTCAAAATCCTTTGTATGGCTGGGTCTAGTCCATTGTTGTTAGCTAAAAGCTGAGTTGTCTCTTGGCTCAACTGGTTTTGAGTTACTATAAGTTCTCTCATGCTGTCCTCTTGGTTGTTGTTGTTGTCATCAACCTTGATGTTGGAGTTTCTTGGAGTAGTCATCTGTTTGGGTTGAAAGGAGATTAGAATAGGCAAGATATTTCTAAGGAAATATTTCTACTCACACACATCACAATTCACACAAGCAATGTGCAAGCAATCACAAACAACATTTCACTCAAACAAGGTTCAAGCACATACTTAGGCAACAAAATATTTTTGTTACACCACATAGGTTGGTGGTTTTGTATTAACTAAAATATGGTGGTCCATCTATATGGTTCACTTGTGATCTTTCCTTCCTTCTTGATTCTTCTTGCATGAGATCATGGTTTCCTTGAGAAAAACTCTTGGTTGCAATACTTCAAATGATGTAGGCTTCTTCTAACTTTTGCATTCCCTTAGTCTCTAAATCTTGAGTAGGATTTCCTTGTTTCACTTGTAGTCCTTAGTGGTATCCAAGTTGGAAGTCCTTGGTGAATATGCTGAAGATGTTGAAGTCATTAGAGTTGAAGATGTTGAAGTCATTAGAGTTGAAGTAGTTGAAGAAATCCTTTGCACATGGTGTAGTCTTGGGCCATGGTGTAGGTTTTTCCATCAAGTTGAAGTAGAAGAGAAGTAGAGTTGAAACCAAAATGGTTGAGGAAAGAGTTTACAAGATTTTGTAAATAAGCTTTGGAACAAAACAACTCCTATTTTTCTAAGGGTTTTTTGTCCAATCCTAGGTTTACAAATCCTACAGGCAACACAATGCTCTGATACCATCTGTAGGGGTCCCAACCTAATAAGGTAGAGTCCTCCTGTGTTTTACAATGCTAGTCCCTGGATCAATAGCTAGCATCCACAGTTTAGATGTAACATCAAGAAACAAAGGTCATTTTATAACTTTATAACCAGGAATAACATAATTTTATTACAACAATACATAGCTCATTTGGCTATTACATTACATTGCAGCGGAATAATTATAATCATGGGGTCCTTCATCTTCAAAGTGCCACAGGCAGATGTTGGTTGTAGACTTTGTAATCCTAATCAAACAATCTTCACTAAAATCAATCAAACCTGCAACATACAAGTTACAGCCACAAAGGGTCAATACATTTGAATTGTATTGGCAAGTGATACTATGGTAGTATAGTGGAGTCTATCATCTAAATGCATTTGGCTAAGTGGAGTTGAGGCTTGCATTGCTCAAAATAGATTTTTCTTATCATTTGAAAATACTAAGTTTTTGTTTTGACAAATTACTTCCCAAGGCATCTACCAATCAAAGACTGAAGATCCTTTCCAAGGCATCCACCAATCAAAGACTGAAGTGCTTGGCATAACCATTTTTCTCAATCAAAGATTTCAAGATCCTTGTACCAAGCCATCTTTCCATCAATGATTGAAGAATTCAAACAACCCTTGTTCAATCCACAAGTTTTAACTTTAGAAATTTGAATGATGAGATTCTTGATTGCTTCCATGTCTTGATGCTCAAATTGTCCTTTACCAGGGACATGGCTAAGTACTTAGATTCTACACTCTGCAGAGGTGGTGCACTTTACCCACAAGACTTGGTTTCCCAAGACAAAATCTTTCAGAAGCCTTCCCTTAGACCAAAATGGACGCGTTCCCACCTATCAAACACTACCACCCACTGTCCATTTGGCTAAGTTCTTGCAACCTATATGATCATGGCAGAGCCCATATTGCCAAGTGGTTGCACTTGAAGCTTCTCAACATTTGACATCTCAAATCCCTTTGTTCCTGGGTGGCATACCACAAGTGAGATACACAATCCAAGTCCATGGCATTGTGAACCACTCAACCAATCTCCACCAAGCAAGCCCATTCCACCAAGGGGATTCATTAACTTAGTTGTTTTATTATACAAAAACATAAGTCCTCAGACTTAGAGATTTTTCCATAGTGTGAATATATTTTCCACCCATGTTTTCTATTAGCTAGGATAAGCTTGATAGTAGTAGGAATCTTTAACTTAGGAAAATCCTACTAAGGATTCATCTACTAGGTTTTCCTATAGTAAGATCCATACTTAGCAAAATCCATGCAAGTTTTACTCAGCAAAATCACTAATGCATAGAGAAAGTAATAGGACAAAAGTATGAAGCATCACTTGCCTTTTTGGTAGGGAATGGTGGTTCACTCCTTGATCTTGCTAGTCTCACACTTCACTACAAGTCAATCAAGCAAACACTAATTCAATTTACATTCCAAACCATTAATCACTCAAACAATTTCACACACACAAGACAATGGAAACCAATTCATGCATGGGAGCATGCACAAGATAGTTCTATTTTGAAAAGGGGTCTCTATGGGGTTTCTAAACTTTGTAAGATCCAAATTGGTCATTTATCAAAGTGGCAAAGTCATTAGCAAGAGGGTTTTGTCCAAAAACTATTTTTAATTCCATTCATCATTTCATGTGGTGAAAAATGTTTTTATTAAGGCAAAACTCTTAAGTTGTTCACCAAATGAGTTGCTATTGCAAAGCTTGGTGTTTTTGGGTCAGTAGGTTTGGTCCAAACCATTTTCTCAAAGTTTTCTTTCCATAAACATTTTTATAATACAATCAACAATTTTATTTGGCTAGAAATGGACTAAACTAATTAATCCATTCCAAACTTTTCCAAATTTATTTTCCAAACCATGGGTTGGTTCCTAGGGTCAATAAGGTCACAACAATCCAATTTTCAAAGGTTTTATCCTTAAATTCAGTTTTAAACAATTTTTATACTCTAAGCAAGCATACAAATGAATCTGCAAAAATGAGCAAACAAACAAATACTATTTGCTAAACCAATTCCACAGTTGGCTAGGGCTTGTTCTCCTGAATCCATTGATATAAAATTTGCCAAATTTGGACGTGCGGATCAAAAGTTATAAGGGTTTGAAAATTACAAACAAATCTGTTTTCAATTTCTATTTTTAAACAGACAGGTGACACGCGGCAGTATCTTACTGGACGATACCGGTTCGGCTGGATCACGCGACGACAGCCGTTGGATTTCAGTTAAATCGTGCGGCACAGGATCACTACTTACCCCTTCGCTAACGATCTATCGTATCCGTCAGATTCAGATCCTGCGGTTGCTACTCGCTGGCCAAAAGCGGCGGCGCTCAGCGGTGGCGGCGCGCTCAGATTATGACGGTGCGGCGACGGAAGCTAGAGGAACAGGGTGGTTTACCAGATTCACGGCTTCGGCGATGCTCAACGTGGTCTTGGTGGGTGAAGGCGCTCGGGGCATCCTGATTGCTCGCCGGAGTGGAGTTGCGCCTCGGGCGGTTTAGGCAATCGTCGAGGGCGAGGATAGAAGGCGTCCTAGGATAAACGGAGGATGCGGCTAGGTTCGCATGAGCCTGGAGATCATCATCGTGTCCACGGGGAAAGGAGGGGAGGTAAGGTACTCCATGGGGACGTCGCCGGAGAAGAACTAGTCGCGGCGGCGTTCAGAAGCTTGTCATTGCCGAAGCTCCGGTGTGCCCGCGGTCGAGTGATTGACACAGAAGGATGCGCCAGGGTATGGTGGCGTGCTCGTGTGCTCGAGGAGGCGGAAGGGGCGTGTCGCCGGAATTGGCGAGAAGGGTCGTCGAGACAGAGAGTGGTCGACGAATTACGGCTGGGGCGTCTTGGGGATGGAGGCAGAGGGGAACGAGAGAGGACGTGCTGGCGTTTTATCGAGCTTGATCACTGCGAGTTAAGGTGGCTGCGTTAAGGCGTATTGATGCTGCGATTCAAAGGCGCAGCACGGCGAGAGGAGGAAGAATCGATCGCGGGGTGGGGAAGGAGACGATGAAAAGGGGTCCACTGGTCGATGGAAAAGAAAGCGAGGGGAGGTCCACGGTCATTGGTTACTGGGTAAGAAAATTGGTGCCAAACGTTTTCTTGGGAAAGAAGCTACATTCTTTGGGCCTATTGGGCCAGATTGTTGGCTGGTCTTTTGCACTATTTTTTTCATGCGATTCTTTTTCCTTTTTCTATTTCTATTTTCCTGTTTTGAAATTCAAACAACCAAACACATTCAAAATGATTCAAACAATCATCAAGCTTTTTAAATATGAATTTGGTTCTGTTTATCAATAGAAACCAAATTCCAAAAATAAAATAATTTTTATTCTTTTTAAGACCATTCATTAATTAAATAAAAGTGGTTCATTAGGTATTTAATAAAATAGGGTTTGATTTAATTAATAGAGTCTCCATTTGAAATCCAAATATTTTCAAAAACAAATCAGTGGGTTTTATTTGGAAATAAAGAATATTTGGAAAACTTCTTTAAAACAGAAATAACATTTTATTTTAGAGTCCATTATTAATTAAATATAATAGACTTTCATTATTAAATCAAATAGGATTTATTTATTGAGATATTTATTTTGAAATCTAATATAAAGCCAAAACACTTTAGTAGGTTTTATTTGTGAATATCAAATACTTGTAATAATAATTTATAAGTTTTGATGTTTCAATTTAAATTGGTAAAACCTTTTATCTTCAAATAAGGTTGGATGTTAAATCCTTATTACTTTATTTAAAATAAACTTTTATTATTTTAATCAAAGAAAACTCTTTTGTTTCAAAATCTTGGCCAAGTTTAATTTGGCTTTATAAAATAATCCTTATTTATAAATCCATCTTTTCTTTTGAATACCAAATCCTTTTATTAAAAGATCTAAAATAGTATTTCCAAAATATTTTATTTTCCTTTGTTAATTGTTTTATGTTTTTAAATCCTTTTGGGATTTAATTGTTCAAAATAGGTTTGAAGATTCCTATTGGAATTCAAAAAGTTTCTTCTGGCCCTGAAAATCAAACAAAGTTTTATTTTATTCATTTATTTTTCACATTACAAGATTTGGAAAATCTTGGGATGTGACAACAACACTTACAGATCGCAAAATATGAACTCATTGCATTAGACAACAATCCACTAGATTACTAGAATCAGCATACCATACATGAGAATTATCTTAACACTACAAAGCGTACAACCTTGTTTGAAAATAAGACACTATAACTAAGCCTATATTTATTCCTTCTAATCTTCCAACTTGTGACATGCGCAGATTTGATATCCCAATATAGAAGTCCTTGATAATTTTTTTTGAGCCTGCAATTGAAGAACCATGTTGTAGCATATGACAAACAACAGAATTGTACATAGTGTACTATTTAGATTAAGGATACAATGATTCACTGACTCTCCAACATCTGCGAATTCTCTAAAACTGTTAACATGAGAAGCTCAAAAATCCTTAAAATTGCACGGAATGATGTGTACATGCTCAATGATGTCTTTTAAAATGTTATAATTTCATATATCACGCAACTAAATTTCACATTGGGTTAAAACATAAGTATAGCTTCCATGAGATGGGACGATTATGTGCATGTTCAGCTTGACAAAAGAAGAAACGTGTTTAGAGTTCAGACCAAATTAGACTGCATCATTTAGACCAAATTAGAATTCCATGAGATGTGGATAAACGTAGAAAGCATATAGTGAAATCTACTATTTACTTTGTCAAAAAGATATAAACAAGATATATACTCACAATGCAAAAAATTGCAAAGGACATACATATCTGAAATAGGGAATACCTTGATTATACAACACACCAGTCTTGATATTTCCATCACTGTTACCTAATATATAGAGAGAGCACAACTTTGAAAATTGTAAAACCTTGCTTGTAGGCGCTCCATTCTGTATTTACATATAGAGAATGTCTTGCAATATAAAAAAATGCAGAATGTGCATCTCGTTTGATGAATACCTTTAAATGCACGTCTGGATGTTTCTTTGAATTTCTTCGAGCACATCGGGGTAGCATTCCAAAGCTATGTCAGCAGGAAAATAATTTTTCTATGTTGTGCAATCGGTCAATGTCCATAGGATATACTAGACTATAGTTATATTGATGTTCTCAAAAAGGAATATGTTTGCTCTAACCACACTCTGCCTTCCATCGCAACAATTCCAGTGTCGTACCGAGCTTTGTGCTGCCATCTTCACAATTTGGGTACAATAATTTCTTGTGATCTTCTAACATGCCCTCTAACTTCAACTTCTCATTTTCTGTTTCACAGTCTCGCTTTGCATCAGAAATGACCCTACCAAGTTCATCAGCCGGCTCATCTGATGCCCGTTCTTCACCTTTTTCCTCTCCATTATCTTCCATTGCGGTATCCGTTGTATTCAGGAAACATATGATGATAGTTGTTATCATCATCTTCTTCTTCACCATCTTCCATCATAACCCCTCTTTCCCGTGCTTGGTCCAGCAATTATAGTTGGGCATGAAACCTTTCATAATCGTGGCGCGAATGATTTTCGAGGAAGAGTACTCCTTGTTGTTCCAACATTGAACACATGGACAACGTATAAATCCATTCTCTTTGTTTGCCGTAGCCACATCGATAAATTTATCCACGCCTTTGATATACCCGGCTACCCGCCGTTCACCGTACATCCATTCCCAACCGGTCATACGCATCATATAAGTAAGTTTATCAAAAACAGGACATCATAAATAGTGAAATAACCAATTCACACCGACACATGAATTGTATCAATGACCTAGAAAAGATAAGATTGCTAACCTCGATCGAGGGAAATAAAGAGGAGAAAGCTCAAGTGCGTCTCGGACACCTTCTATATTTTTGTTCTATGAGAAATTCAACGGGATTTTTCACTCAAACATTTCAACAAACACCTTCAATGCATGCATGAGAAAAACTAGCACACCCTCACACCTTACACCATTCGAAAAAACAGAGTGGAGGCAGAGGGGGCTGGGGCGTTGCATTTATAGAGGGCAAGGGTCTTTAGTCCCGGTTGAAGCCAGCAACCGGGACTAAAGGTGCGTGCCAGGCCACGTGGCTGTGGCCAAACCTTTAGTCCCGGTTGGTGGCTCCAACCGGGACGCATGCCCCCTTACCAACCGGGACCCATGCCCCCTGGCCCCGTGCCCGCTCCAACCGGGACGCGTGCCAGCATTAGTCCCGGTTGGTGGCGCAACCGGGACTAATGCTCCGAGGGGTCGCGAACGGATGGCCCTTTTTCCTCTAGTGATGTTTGCTCTCACAATCGCTTCCTGCATATGTAACATCTACATATTAGTGGAATATATATAGCTACATATCCATATGGTTCGTAGGTAGCTTTGATAAAGTGCAATCATGGTGGATGCAACAATCATTAAATATCTTGAAATACAGACAAAGAACACCTGTTTAAAAGACATGTAGATCCCGCTTGGTTCTTACCTGCCACAATTTGACCATCACAACAATCAGAGATCTAAATAAGTTTCAATTAGATACTCCCTCCTACCCATATTAGTTGACTTGGATTTGTCTAGATTCAGATGTATCATGTCTAGATACATCCGAATCGGAGGAATTACTATATTAAACCATTGATTTGAAGGGAACAATTAGAAAATAACTTCCGTTTTCTATAATTAATAGGAGCAAACCAGTGAGTGAAGAACTGAAGATTAAATAAATTGCAGACCACTGCTTGACCGTTGTTTGCATCAAGATTGAACAGAGGCAGCCCATAGTAAGATTTGAGAAAAAAAGATTCCTTGTATTATCGGTGGTCTGGTATGTGCGCTACGAATATCAAGGGCTACATATACATGTAAGCAAAAATGATTGATTCAATCCTAGACAAAATATGAACGGGTCAAAGCCTAGGAAAATGAGAGACGAATCAGGGACGGGGAAAGAGGAGTAGCACTTGGATGGCCCTTGGCATCGTGCCCTTGTGTTCCACCTCGCTGCAGCGCCCCTTCTTCACCCAGCGCCGCCACATCAATCAGTTCGTGGTCGCCGAGCAGCGATGGTCCAGCAAGATAGCCAAGGCGAGGGGAGACGGAGGAGACGTTGCTGCTATCCAGGAAGAGGGTGGGGGGCTCGTCGTCGAGCAGTCCCAGGTCTCTGGCCACCATGGTGAGGGATCAGGGAAGAAAGAGTGGATAGCTGTGGCGGCGCATCGTTCATGGTTGTGGTTCTGCTAGGCCTTAAGTTGGGCAGTTTTTTTAGGATGGGAACTAGTGTGGGATTGGGATGCGTGCATGGTGGTGGTGGGAGGATAAATTAGACGGACGTGGTGACGTGGGGGAGTTGGACCCTAGATACACATATCAACACCGTTACCATTTATGTGTAGCTACATGCCTATTCATGTTGTAGTGCGTGGGCAATAGTTCATGAAAACGGCCGTAAAACATGACAAAGTCGATTTTCTTATCATATCTCTCAAAGATGTATCGGTTCTTATGGAACATTCAAATCGCCCTGGATCCAAAAAATTTGGGCAATAGCTCATAAAACTGGCCATAAACAATGAAAATTACAAGTGTTTTGTCATTACTCTAAAACATGTTTCCGGTTTTAAGGTTGGCCCTGGAACCCCAAAATTATGGGCGATAGCTCATGAAAACGGCCATAAAACGCGAATACGACAACTTTTTGTCATAACTCTCAAACATTTATCAAAACTTACGGACGTTGTAAATCCCCCTAGAAACCCCAAATTGTGGGCAATAGCTCATGAAAACGGTCATAAAACGCGAAAACGACGAGTTTTCGGTCATATCTCTCAAACATGTATCGCGTCTTCCGGGCCTTGCAAAATGCCCTGGAACCCCAAAACTATGGGCAATAGCTCATGAAAACAGCCATAAAACACGAAAACGTCGAGTTTTTGTTTATATCTCTAAAAGATGTATCGGGTATTATAGGCCAAGCATATCACCCTAGAGCCCAATTTTTTTGGCAATAGCACATGAAAATGGCCATAAAACGCGAAAATGACAAGTGTTTGGTTATTACTCTCAAACATGTATCGGGTCTTAAGGTTGTTGTACATCGCCCTGGAACCCCAAAACTATGGGCAATAGATCATGAAAATGCCCATAAAACACAAAAACGACGATTTTTTGTCATAACTCTCAAACATGTATCAGGACATACAATCGTTATAAATTCCCCTAGAACCCCAAAGCTATGGGAAATAGCTCATGAAAACGGCCATAAAATGCGAAACCAACAAGTTTTTGGTCATATCCCTCAAACATGTATCGGGTCTTTTGGGCCATGAAAATTTCCCTTGAACCCCAAAACTGTGGGCAATAGCTCATGAAAACGGTCATAAACATGAAAACGACGATTGTTTGGTCATATCCCTCAAACATGTATCGGGTCTTCTCGGCCATGCAAATTGCCCTGGAACCCCAAAACCGTGGGCAATATCTCATGAAAACGGCCGTAAAACATGAAAAGGTTGAATTTTTTGTCATATCTCTGAAGATGTATCGGATCTTTTGGAACATGCAAATCGCCCTGGACCCCAAAATTGTGGGCAATAGCTCATAAAACTAGACATAAACAATGAAAATTACAAGTTTTTGGTCATTACTCTCAAACATGTATCGGGTTTTAAGGTTGTTGTGCATCGCCCTGGAACCCCAAAACTATGGGCAATAGATCATGAAAATGGCCATAAAACACGAAAACGATGACTTTTTGTCATAACTCTCAAACAATTATCAGAATTTACGGATGTTGTAAATCCCCCTAGAAACCCCAAATTGTGGGTAGCTCATGAAAACGGTCATAAAACGACAAGTTTTTGGTCATATCTCTCAAACATGTATCGCGTCTTCCGAGCCTTGCAAATTTCCCTAGAACCCCAAAACTGTGGGCAATAGCTCATGAAAACAGCCATAAAACACGAAAACGTCGAGTTTTTGTTCATATCTCTAAAAGATGTATCGAGTCTTATGGGCCAAGCATATCACCCTAGAACCCAAAATTGTTGGCAATAGCACATGAAAATGGCCATAAAACAAGAAAATGACAAGTGTTTGGTCATTACTCTCAAACATGTATCGGGTCTTAAGGTTGTTGTACAATGCCATGGAACCCCAAAACTATGGGCAATAGCTCATGAAAATGCCCACAAAACGGAAAAACGACGACTTTTTTGTCATAACACTCAAACATGTATCAGGACTTACAGTCGTTGTAAATTCCCCTAGAACCCCAAAGCTATGGGCAATAGCTCATGAAAACGGCCATAAAATGCAAAAACGACAAGTTTTTTATCATATCCCTCAAACATATATAGGGTCTTTTGGGACACGAAAATTGCCCTTGAACCCCAAAACTGTGGGCAATAGCTCATGAACACGGTCATAAACATGAAAACGACGATTTTTTGGTCATATTCCTCAAACATGTAACGGGTCTTCTGGGCCATGCAAATTGCCCTGGAACCCCAAAACCGCGGGCAATAGCTCATGAAAACGGCCGTAAAACATGAAAAAGCGATTTTCTTTTCATATCTCTAAAAGATGTATCGGATCTTATGGAACATGCAAATCTCCCTAGACCCAAAATTTTTGGGCAATAGCTCATAAAACTGGCCATAAACAATGAAAATTACAAGTGTTTGGTCATTACTCCCAAACATGTATCGGGTTTTAAGGTTGTTGTACATCGCCCTGGAACCCCAAAACTATGGGCAATAGCTCATGAAAACGGCCATAAAACGCGAAAACGACGAATTTTTGTCATGACTCTCCAACATTTATCAGAAATTACGGACGTTGTAAATCCCCCTAGAAACCCAAAAATGTTCGCAATAGCTCATGAAAACGGTCATAAAACGCGAAAACGACAAATTTTGGTCATATCTCTCAAACATGTATCGCGTCTTCCGGACCTTGCAAATTGCCCTGAAACCCCAAAACTATGGGCAATAGCTCATCAAAACAGCCATAAAACATGAAACCATCGAGTTTTTGTTTAAGTCTCTAAAAGATGTATCGGGTCTTATGGGCCAAGCATGTCGCCCTAGATCCCAAAAGTTTTGGCAATAGCACATGAAAATGGCCATAAAACGCGAAAATTAAAAGTTTTTGGTCATTACTCTCAAACATGTATCAAGTCTTAAGGTTGTTGTACATCGCCCTGGAACCCCAAAACAGTGGGCAATAGCTCATGAAAATGCCCATAAAATGCAAAAACGACGACTTTTTGTCATAACACTCAAACATGTATTCAGGACTTACAGTCGTTATAAATTCCCCTAGAACCCCAAAGCTATGGGCAATAGGTCATGAAAACGGCCATAAAATTCGAAAATGATGAGTTTTTGGTCATATCCCTCAAACATGTATCGGGTCTTTCGGGCCATGAAAATTGCCCTTCAACCCCAAAACTGTGGGCAATATCCCTCAAACATGTATCGGGTCTTCTCGGCCATGCAAATTGCCCTGGAACCCCAAAACCATGGGCAATAGCTCATGAAAACAGACGTAAAACATGAAAAATTCGATTTTTTGTCATATCTCTGAAAGATGTATCGTATCTTATGGAACATGCAAATCGTCCTGGACCCCACAATTGTTGCCAATAGCACATAAAAATGGCCATAAAACATGAAAATTACAAGTGTTTGGTAATTACTCTCAAACATGTATCGGGTTTTAAGATGATGTACATCTCCATGGAACACCAAAACTATGGGCAATAGCTCATAAAACTGGCCATAAACAGTGAAAATCACAAGTGTTTGGTCATTACTCCCAAACATGTATCGGGTTTTAAGGTTGTTGTACATCGCCCTGGAACCCCAATACTATGGGAAATAGCTCACGAAAACGGCCATAAAATATGAAAATGATGACTTTTTGTCATAGCTCTCAAAAATTTATCAGAAATTACGGACGTTGTAAATCCCCCTAGAAACCCAAAATTCAGGGCAATAGCTCATGAAAACGGCCATAAAACGCGAAAACGACGAGTTTATGGTCATATCCCTCAAACATGTATCCGGTCTTCCGGGCCTTGCAAATTGCCCTAGAAACCCAAAACTATGGGCAATAACTCATGAAAACAGCCATAAAACACGAAACGTCGAGTTTTTGTTCATGTCTCTAAAAGATGTATCGGGTCTTATGGGCCAAGCATATCGCCCTAGAGCCCCAAAGTTTTGGCAGTAGCACATGAAAATGGCCATAAAACGCGAAAATGACAAGTGTTTGGTCATTACTCTCAAATATGTATCGGATCATAAGGTTGTTGTACATCGCCCTGGAACCCCAAAACTATGGGCAATAGCTCATGCAAATGCCCATAAAACGCAAAAACGACGACTTTTTGTCATAACACTCAAACATGTATCAGGACTTACCGTCGTTGTAAATTCCCCTAGAACCCAAAAGCTATGGGCAATAGCTCATGAAAACGGCCATAAAAAGCGAAAACGACGAGTTTTTGGTCATATCCCTCAAACATGTATCGGGTCTTTCGGGTCATGAAAATTGCCCTTGAACCCCAAAACTGTGGGCAATAGCTAATGAAAATGGTCATAAACATGAAAACGACGATTTTTTGGTCATATCCCTCAAACATGTATCGGGTCTTCTAGGCCATGGAAATTGCCCTGGAACCCCAAAACCGTGGGAAATAGCTCATGAAAACGGCCGTAAAACATGAAAAAGTCAATTTTTGTGATATCTCTGAAAGATGTATCAGATCTTATGGAAAATGCAAATCGCCCTGGACCCAAAAAATTTGGGCAATAGTTCATAAAACTGGCCATAAACAATGAAAATTACAATGTATCGGGTTTTAAGGTTGTTGTACATCGCCCTGGAACACCAATGCTATGGGCAATAGCTCTTGAAAATAGCCATAAAACGCGAAAACGACGACTTTTTGTCATAACTCTAAAAAATTTATCAGAAATTCCGGACGTTGTAAATCCCCCTAGAAACCCAAAATTGAGGGCAATAGCTCATGAAAACGGTCATAAAACACGAAAACGACAAGTTTTTGGTCATATCTCTCAAACATGTATCGCGTCTTCCGGGCCTTGCAAATTGCCCTAGAAACCCAATACTGTGGGCAATAGGTCATGAAAGCAGCCATAAAACACAAAAACGTCGAGATTTTGTTCATGTCTCTAAAAGATGTATCAGGTCTTATGGGACAAGTATGTCGTCCTAGATCCCAAAAGTTTTGGCAATAGCACACGAAAATGGCCATAAAACGCGAAAATGACAAGTTTTTGGTCATTAATCTCAAAGATGTATCGGGTCTTAAGGTTGTTGTACATCGCCCTGGAACCCTAAAACTGTGGCAGTAGCTCATGAAAATGCCCATAAAATGCAAAGACGACTACTTTTTGTCATAACACTCAAACATGTACCAGGACTTACAGTCGTTGTAAATTCCCCTAGAACCCAAAAGCTATGGGTAATAGCTCATGAAAACGACCATAAAATGCGAAAACGACGAGTTTTTGGTCATATCCCTCAAACATGTATCGGGTCTTTCGGGCCATGAAAATTGCCTTTGAACCCCAAAACTGTGGGCAATAGCTCATGAAAACGGCCATAAACATGAAAACGACGATTTTTTGGTCATATCCCTCAAACATGTATCGGGTCTTCTGGGCCATGCAAATTGCGCTGGAATGCCAAAACCATGGGCAATAGATCATGAAAACGGCCGTAAAACATGAAAAAGTCGATTTTTTGTCATATCTCTGAAAGATGTATCGGATATTATGGAACATGCAAATCGCCCTGGACCCAAAAATTTTGGGCAATAGCTCATGAAACTAGCCATAAAATGCAAAAACGACGACTTTTTGTCCTAACACTCAAACATGTATCAGGACTTACAGTCATTGTAAATTCCCTTAGAACTCGAAAACTACGGGCAATAGCTCATGAAAACGGCTATAAAATGCGAAAACGACGAGTTTTTGGTCATATCCCACAAACATGTATCGCTTCTTTCGGGCCATGCATATTGCTCTGGAACCCCAAAACTGTGGGCAATAGCTAATAAAAACGGCCGTAAAACACGAAAACGTCGATTTTTTGTCATTTCTATGAAAGATGTTTCGGATCTTATGGAACATGCAAGTCGCCCTGGACTCCAAAATTGTGGGAAATAGCACATAAAAATGGCCATAAACAATGAAAATTACAAGTGTTTGGTCATTACTCTCAAACATGTATCGAGTTTTAAGGTTGTTGTACATCGTCCTTGAACCCCAAAACAATGGGCAAAGCTCATGAAAACGGTCATAAACATGAAAACGATGATTTTTTGGTCATACCTCTCAAACATGTATCGGGTCTTCTAGGCCATGCAAATTGCCCTTGAACCCCAAAACTGTAGGCAATAGCTCATGAAAACGGCCGTAAAACATGAAAAAGTCAAATTTTTTGTCATATCTCTAAAAGATTTATTGGGTCTTATGGAACATGCAAATCGCCCTTGACCCCAAAATTGTGGGCAATAGCTCATAAAACAGGCCATAAACAATGAAAATTACAAGTGTTTGGTCATTACTCTCAAACATGTATCGGGTTTTCAGGTTGTTGTGCATCGCCCTGTAACCCCAAAACTATGGGCAATAGCTCATCAAAACGACCATAAAACACGAAAACGACGACTTTTTGCCATAACTCTCAAAAATTTATCAGAACTTGCGGATGGTGTAAATCCCCCTAGAAACTCCAAATTATGGGCAATAGCTCATGAAAACAGTCATAAAACGCGTAAACGACAAGTTTTTGGTCATATCTCTGAAACATGTATCGCGTCTTCCGGGCCTTGCAAATTGCCCTGGAACCCCAAAATTGTGGGCAATATCTCATGAAAGCAGCCATAAAACATGAAAACGTCAAGTTTTTGTTCATATCTCTAAAAGATTTATCGGGTCTTATGGGCCAAGCATATTGCCCTAGAGCCCAAAATTGTTGGCAATAGCACATGAAAATGCCCATAAAACGCGAAAATGACAAGTGTTTGGTCATTACTCTCAAACATGTATCGGGTCTTAAGGTTGTTGTACATCGCCCTGGAACCCGAAAACGGTGGGAAATAGTTCATGAAAACCGCCGTAAAACGCAAAAACGACGACTTTTTGTCATCACACTCAAACATGTATCACGACTTACGGACGGTGTAAATCCCCCTAGAAACCCCAAATTGTGGCAATAGCTCATGAAAACAGTCATAAAACGTGTAAACGACAATTTTTGGTTATATCTCTCAAACATGTATCACGTCTTTCGGGCCTTGCAAAATTGAGATCGAACCCCAAAAATGTGGGCAATAGCTCATGAAAACATCCATAAACCATGAAACGTCGAGTTTTTGTTCATATCTCTAAAATATGTATGGGGTCTTATGGGCCAAGCATATCGCCCTAGAGCCCAAAATTGTTGGCAATAGCACATGAAAATGGCCATAAATCGCGAAAATGACAAGTGTTTGGTCATTACTCTCAAACATTATCGGGTCTTAAGGTTGTTATACATCGCCCTGGAACCCCAAAACTGTGGGCAATAGCTGATGAAAATGGCTATAAAACGCAAAAATGATGACTTTTTGGCATAACACTCAAACATGTATCACGACTTACAGTCGTTGTAAATTCCCCTAGAATGCCAAAACTATGGGCAATAGCTCATGAAAACGGCCATAAAATGCGAAAACAAAAAGTTTTTGGTCATATCCCTCAAACATGTATCGGGTCTTTCGGGCCATGAAAATTGCCCTTGAACCCTAAAACTGTGGGCAATAGCTCATGAAAACGGTCATAAACATGAAAACGACGATTTTTTGGTCATATCCCTCAAACATGTAACGGGTCTTCTGGGCCACGCAAATTTCCCTGGAACCCCAAAACCGTGGGCAATAGCTCATGAAAACGGTCGTAAAACATGAAACAGTCAATTTTTTTGTCATATCTCTGAACAATGTATCGGATCTAATGGAACATGCAAATCACCCTGGACCCCAAAATTGTGGGCAATAGCTCATAAAACTGGACATAAACAATGAAAATTACAAGTGTTTGGTCATTACTCTCAAACATGTATCGGGTATTAAGGTTGTTGTACATCGCCTTGGAACCCCAAAACTATGGGCAATAGCTCATGAAAACGACCATAAAACGCGAAAACGACGACTTTTTGTCATAACTCTCAAACATTTATCAGAACTTACGGACGTTGTAAATCCCCCTAAAAACCCCAAATTGTGGGCAATAGCTCATGAAAACGGTCATAAAACGCGAAAATGACAAGTTTTTGGTCATACCTCTCAAACATGTATCGCGTCTTCCGGGCCTTACAAATTGCCCTGGAACCCCAAAACTGTGGGCAAAAGCTCATGAAAACACCCATAAAACATGAAAGCGATGAGTTTTTGTTCATATCTCTAAAATATGTATCGGGTCTTATGGGCCAAGCATATCGCCGTAGAGCACAAAATTGTTGGCAGTAGCATATGAAAATGGCCATAAAAGACGAAAATGACAAGTGTTTGGTCATTACTCTCAAATATGTATCGGATCTTAAGGTTGTTGTACATCGCCCTGGAACCCCAAAACTATGGGCAATAGCTCATGAAAATGCCCATAAAAAGCAAAAACGACGACTTTTTGTCATAACACTCAAACATGTATCAGGACTTACAGTCGTTGTAAATTCCCCTAGAACCCAAAAGCTATGGGCAATAGCTCATGAAAACGGCCATAAAATACGAAAACGACGAGTTTTTGGTCATATCCCTCAAACATGTATCGGGTCTTTTGGGTCATGAAAATTGCCCTTGAACCCCAAAACTGTGGGCAATAGCTCATGAACATGGTCATAAACATGAAAACGACGATTTTTTGGTCATATCCCTCAAACATGTATCGGGTCTTCTAGGCCATGGAAATTGCCCTGGAACACCAAAACCGTGGGCAATAGCTCATGAAAACGGCCGTAAAACATGAAAAATTCGATTTTTTGTCATATCTCTGAAAGATGTATCAGATCTTTTGGAACATGCAAATCGCCCTGGACCCAAAAAATTTGGGCAATAGCTCATAAAACTGGCCATAAACAATGAAAATTACAATGTATCGGGTTTTAAGGTTGTTGTACATCGCCCTGGAACCCCAATGCTATGGGCAACAGCTCTTGAAAATAGCCATAAAACGCGAAGACAACGCCTTTTTGTCATAACTCTCAAAAATTTATTAGAAATTTTGGACGTTGTAAATCCCCCTAGAAACCCAAAATTGAGGGCAATAGCTAATGAAAACGATCATAAACGCAAAAACGACAAGTTTTTGGTCATATCTCTCAAACATGTATCGCGTCTTTCGGGACTTGCAAATTGCCCTGGAAACCCAATACTATGGGCAATAGCTCATCAAAACGGTCATAAACATGAAAACGACGATTTTTTTGGTTATATCTCTCAAACATGTATCGGGTCTTCTAGGCCATGCATATGCCCTGGAACCCCAAAACTGTGGGCAGTAGCTCATAAAAACGGCCGTAAAACACGAAAAAGTCGATTTTTTGTCATTTCTATGAAAGATGTTTCGGATCTTATGGAACATGCAAATCGCCCTGGACCCCGTGGGCAATAGCGCATAAAAATGGCCATAAACAATGAAAATTACAATTGTTTGGTCATTACTCTCAAACATGTATCGGGTTTTAAGGTTGTTGTACATCATCCTGGAACCCCAAAACAATGGGCAATATCTCATGAAAACGGTCATAAACATGAAAACGATGATTTTTTGGTCATATCTCTTAAACATGTATCGGGTCTTCTGGGCAAGACAAATTTCCCTTGAACCCCAAAACTGTAGGCAATAGCTCATCAAAACGGCCGTAAAACATGAAAAAGTCGAATTTTTTGTCATATCTCTGAAAGATGTATCGGATCTTATGGAACATGCAAATCGCCCTTGACCCCAAAATTGTTGGAGATATGCCCAAGAGGCAATTATAAAAGTAGTTATTATCATATCTTCATACTTATGATAAATGTTTACATACCATGCTATAATTGTATTAACAGGAAACATTAATACTTGTGTGATTTGTAAACATAAAAGAGTCCCTAGTGAAGCCTCTTGTTAAACTAGCTTATTGGTTAATATATGATCATGGTTTCCTGATCATGAACATAGAGATGTTATTAACAACAGGGTCATATCATTAGGAGAATGATGTGATGGACATACTCGTATAGTTAAGCGTAGCATAAAGATCAAGTCATTTAATATAGTTCATTTGCTATAAGCTTTCTGATACATAGTAACCTAATTCCTTCGACCATGAGATCATGCTTATCACCATCACCGGAAGGATGCTTTGATGACATCAAACACCACACCGTAACTGGGTGGCTATAAAGATGGCATTGAGTGTTCGGAAAGTATAGGTTGAGACACATGGATCAAGAGTGGGATTTGTCCATCCGTATGACAGATAGATATACTATGGGCCCTCTTGGTGGAATGTCATCCAATTAGCTTGCAAGCATGTGACTGGCTCACAAGGGATCACATACCACGGGAACGAGAAAAGAGTACTTATTGTCGTGGTATTGCACGGCAGATGCTACTGGGGGTAGCTTACGTAGAGGGAGCAAGGCGACGTAGGAGAATCCGGGAGCGAGATTGGCACACGATGTACCCAGGTTCACGTCCTCTCGATGGAGGATCGCTACGTCCCGCTATCAATCCAAAGATATGATCATAGATTGGTTTACAATGGAGTCGCCGAGGCGTGGGGAGACTAGATCTCATCTCGACATACAGAAGTGCCTGGTGGCTTTATATATGCAGCCAGTTAGGGTTTACAAGTATTTGGTGGGCTTTGTATTGAAGTCGCCATCTTGGGCCTCCAGTCGGCGCCAGTCGTCTGGGTCCAGCACGCGCCACTCGCCGTATTGGGCGAGTCGACCCGCTCTGGGCTTGGCTTCAGTCGGCTCGATCCGGCTGGCGAATCCGCTTCGTGGGTATACCCCGATTGGTATTCCCCCATCAGTAGTCCCCGAGCGCGTTGTCGATTCGACGCGGGCTTGAGGCAGGGCGCGGAGAGTCTTGACGACGGTTCGTGGCGAATCGGCGACGAGCTCCTAAATAGAGAAAAGAACCGTGAAGCGGGAGGCGGTCGGCGTGAGCCAGTCGGTGATGGCCAGTTGGCGAAATACGCAGGGCGTCGGTGAAGCTGCCCGTTGCGGCGAGTCCTCGAACGTGGAGCCTGCCGAGTCCCCGAGCGCGGCGAGTGGCAAGGTCGAGCGACCGGCGAGTCCGCGAGCGTGTAAGCGTCTGTGAGGCGAGTCCGCGATGGCGAGTCCCGAGCGTGTAAGCGTACGCGAAGTCGCGAGTGTCGCGTGTACGCGAGGGCGAATCCAATCGCGATGATGGCGAAAGTCGCGTTGAGCACGCGAGTACCGAGTCTATGGTGGCGGTCGACGAGCATGTTGAGTCTGTGGCGAATCCACGATGATGGCGAGTCGACGAAGCGCGTTGAGCACGCGAGTACCGAGTCTATGGTGGCGAAGTCGACGAGCATGTTGAGTCTGTGGCGAATCCACGGCGGAAGTCGACGAGCGTTGAGCACGCGAGGGCGAGTGTCATGACAGCGAGTCCCGAAGCGTGTTGAGTACGTGGCGAATCCACGGCGGCGAGTCGACGAGGGCGTTGAGCACGCGAGTGAGGCGTGTCGGCGAGTCCCGAAGCGTGTTGAGTACGCGAGGGCGAATCCACGGCGAGTCGGCGAGGGCGTTGAGCACGCGAGGGCGAGTGTCGCGCGGCGAGTCCCCGAGCGTGTTGAGTCTGAGGGCGAGTGTCCGCGGCGGCGAGTCCCCGAGCGTGTTGAGTACGCGAGGGCGAATCTACGGCGGCGAGTCGACGAGCGCGTTGAGCACGCGAGGGCGAGTGCACGGCGGCGAGTCGACGAGGGCGAGCCACGGTCGTGGAACCACGCATACACACTGCATGCCTAGGAGTAGTCCCCGAGGCTCGAGTTGGCTTGTAGAGGCGACTTGAGGCTCTTTAGAGATGCATATTTTGAAAATATTAGTGGTTGCTGCTGAGCGCGGCGAGTGGCGAGGTCGGGCGACCGGCGAGCACCAAGTCCCCGAGCGTGGCGAGCAGCGAGGGCGAGTCCGCGATGATTGCGAGTCCGCGAGGGGAGAGTCCCCGAGTGTGGCGAGTCCGCGATGATTGCGAGTCCGCGAGGGGAGAGTCCCCGAGTGTGGCGAGTCCGCGATGATTGCGAGTCCGCGAGGGGGAGAGTCCCCGAGTGTGGCGAGTCCGCTGGCGATTGCGAGTCCGCGAGGAGAGTCCCGAGTGTGGCGAGTCCGCGATGATTGCGAGTCCGCGAGGGGGAGAGTCCCCGATGATGTTGATTGCGCTGTTTTTTAGCGAGTCTTTCGTCTTGGCACGGGGGGCGAGTCGCATGGCGGCTCCGAAGATGGCTCTCGACTTGGCGTTCTTCTGGGCGATCCGAGGCTCGGTTTGCGAGTCCTCGTCCATGATTTAGCCGTGCGAGTCGCACCGTCTAAGGTTGAGGAGGACATGGTGCTTGTGTAGCACTACCATTTGTCTTGGCCTGGAAGGCCATCGAGCAAGCGACTCAATGATGGCTCTCGGTTAGCGTTTTCGTGACGATCCGAGGCTCGGTTTACAGTCCTCGCCCGCACTTGGCCGTTGCGAGTCGCTCTTTCAAAGGTTGACAAAGCGAATAGATTTTTCCGGGAAGAGACACCCGATGGTGAGTCCATGCAGCGTGGCATGCGACCCTCTCTGGCGACTCGGACGATAAAGGTCCCTTAGTAGGCACGGCGTACGCATTCGACGTAGCGGATGGGGTCGTACGGTAGACGTATGGTCGCGCTATGGCGAAGTCGACGCGGCGGACACGGGGTCGGCGCGGCGGACGGAGGTCGCGCTATGGCGAAGTCGACGCGGCGGACACGGGGTCGGCGCGGCGGACGGAGGTCGCGCTATGGCGAAGTCGACGCGGCGTTAGCCGGTAGAATGAAGAGTCGGCGATGGACGAGGCCGCGAGGGGCGAGTCCGCGAGCATGGAGAGGTCCACGATGGCTAGTTTGCGGCGGGAAGTCCCCGAGTCTGGCGAGTCCGCGTTTAAGCGTGTCCGTGTTTAGGCGAGTTCTTTAGCGTAGCGAGTCCGCGTTTAAGCGTGTCCGCGATAGGCGGATACGCGAGGAAAAATCCGCGATGACGAGTCGCCGAGCGTGGCGAGTACGTGATGGCGAGTTCGCGATGCCGAATCTCCGACCGTGGAGAGTACGTGACGACGGTTTTGCAGCAGGGTCGACACGAACAGAGTTGCGGCAGAGGCTGCCGAGCGGCACGCACACACCGCCAAGGTCGTCTAGGATGCCCACTGGCCGTCTTGCAAGGCCATTAGGAAAAGCCGCCGGCGTTGATGTATCTTTCATCATATTGCATGGTGCATGCAATCCAACAAAATATATATAAAGCATTAGGTGGATCAGAGTATAATAATATTAATATAATCATTGCAACAAAAGAATTAGACTGAATAAATAATCTATTAGTCGGAATCGGACACGATCAAGTCTGCATATCTTTTCGATAGAGGCCTCTTTATTTTTTGCTGCCAAGGCCAAGATCGCATGGCTGCTGGATTAACAGCCGCAAGCGAGTCCAATCGTGTGTTAATTTATCCATCCTTCGAACCGATGTATAAATAGGATTAGGTCTGAAACAAATAATTAGCTAACACATGAATCAATGATAGAGAGGAGAGTGCATAGCAACTCAATAGCGAGACTACGATCTTGGTTTCTCACGCGCCCTGGAGTGCCTCTTCCCAGTCACGCGGCAGCCATACTGATTAATCTAATTGCTCGGCGGGCATCAGAGCCAAAGTACTTCATACGTACGTATTGTATTATGATAATTAAAGAGTAGATAGAGAAAATATCACCGATCATGCGTGCGTGGCCGGCTTCTGCTTCCTGCGGAACGAATCGGACAGCCTCGGGACCGATCTGATGCGCCGATCAGGATTAGTTTCGGCCTCGAACAGCCGTGCTGTAGTACGATGATAGCAATAGTTGTGCCGCCCTTTAGATCTCCGGTTGATGACGAACTTGTTGACGTAGATCTTCCGCCCGGATGCAATTTCAAGGTTGTTGACGATGAGGGATCCCACCCGGATTATCACCCTCCAAGCATCGCTAGCCCCACGGTGGGCGCCAACTGTCGTGGTATTGCACGGCAGATGCTACTGGGGGTAGCTTACGTAGAGGGAGCAAGGCGACGTAGGAGAATCCGGGAGCGAGATTGGCACACGATGTACCCAGGTTCACGTCCTCTCGATGGAGGATCGCTACGTCCTGCTATCAATCCAGTATATGATCATAGATTGGTTTACAATGGAGTCGCCGGAGGCGGTGGGGGAGACTAGATCTCATCTGACATACCCCCTGGGGGGTGCCCCTGGTGGCCTTATATATGCAGCCAGTTAGGGTTTACAAGTATTTGGTGGGCTTTGTATTGAAGTCGCCATCTTGGGCCTCCAGTCGGCGCCAGTCGTCTGGGTCCAGCACGCGCCACTCGCCGTATTGGGAGAGTCGACCCGCTCTGGGCTTGGCTCCAGTCGGCTCGATCCGGCTGGCGAATCCGCTTCGTGGGTATACCCCGATTGGTATTCCCCCATCACTTATCGGTAACGAGGTTGAACTAGGTATGCAGAGATACCGACGATCAACACCTCGGATAAGTAAAGTATCGTGAGACAAAGGGAAATTGGTATCGTATGTAAGTGGTTCATTAGATCACAAAGTAATTGTAGAAATATGTGGGATCCATATGAATTTCCAGATTCCTCTATTGGTTATTGATCGGAGAAGTGTCTCCATCATGTCCGCATAATTCACGAACCGTAGGGAGACACACTTAAGGATTCGATGTTGTTGAGTAGTTATGGAATGATGAGTAAGAGACTGAATGTTGTTCGGAGTCTCGGATGGGATCCGGGATATCACGAGGAGATCCGGAATGGTTCGGAGAATAAGATTTATATAAGGAAAGTCCTATTTCGGAGTTGGGGAATGATTCCGGTGTTTTCACCGGGAATGTTCTAGAAGGGTCCGGAAGGTCCGGCACTCCGGAGGGGAAGGGTACATGAATGTTTCATAACAAGTTGGAATGGTTGCATCATGTACTACGTGTCATCGCTGAGCAAAATAAAGGGATAAATCAAATCCTAGTTTGAAAAGTCAAACGCCAATTTGAAAAGTCAAACGGCAAGTTTGCTTGGTGGAGGGAGAGTAGGAAACCTACTTAGGGAGGAAGTCCTACTCCCTCCACTCGCCGGCCAAGGAGGAGGAGTTGGAGGAGGACTCCCTCCTCCCAACCGCGCCTCCCTCCCACCTATAAAAGGAGGGGCAAATCGCCTCCCTCCCACCTATAAACGGCAAGTTTGCTTGATTTTTTTGTCATATCTCTGAAAGATGTATCAGATCTTATGGAACATGCAAATCACCGTAGACCCAAAAATTGTGGGTAATAGCTCATTAAACTATCCATAAACAATGAAAATTACAAGTGTTTGGTCATTACTCCCAAACATGTAGCGGGTTTTAAGGTTGTTGTACATGGCCCTGGAACCCCAAAACTATGGGCAATAGCTCATGAAAACGGCCATAAAACGCGAATACGACAACTTTTTTTCATCACTCTCAAACATTTATCAGAACTTACGGATGTTGTAAATCCCCCTAGAAACCCCAAATTGTGGGCAATAGCTCATGAAAACGGTCATAAACCGCGAAGTACGACAAGTTTTTGGTCATATCTCTCAAACATGTATCGTGTCTTCCCGGGCCTTGCAAATTGCCCTGGAACACCAAAACTATGGGCAATAGCTCATGAAAACAACCATAAAACACGAAAACATCGAGTTTTTGTTCATATCTCTAAAAGATGTATCGGGTCTTATGGGCCAAGCATATCGCCCTAGATCCCAAAATTGTTGGCAATAGCACATGAAAATGGCCATAAAACACGAAAATGACATGTGTTTGGTCATTACTCTCAAACATGTATCGGGTCTTAAGGTTGTTGTACATCGCCCTGGAACCCCAAAACTATGGGAAATAGCTCATGAAAATGCCCATAAAATGCAAAAACGGCAACTTTTTGTTATAACACTCAAACATTTATCAGGACATACAGTCGTTGTAAATTCCCCTAGAATAGTATAGAATTTATAAGAGACATAGCACAACACTTACAGATCGCAAAATATGAACTCATTGCATTAGACAACAATCCACTAGATTACTAGAATCAGCATACCATACATGAGAATTATCTTAACACTATAAAGCGTACAATCTTGTTTGAAAATACGACACTATAACTAAGCCTATATTTATTCCTTCTAATCTTCCAACTTGTGACATGTGCAGATTTCATATCCCAATATAGAAGTCCTTGATAAATTTTTCTGAGCCTGCAATTGAAGAACCATGTTGTAGCATATGACAAACAACAGAATTGTACATAGTGTACTATTTAGATTAAGGATACAATGATTCACTGACTCTCCAACATCTGTGAATTCTCTAAAACTGTTAACATGAGAAGCTCAAAAATCCTTAAAATTGCACGGACTGATGTGTACATGCTCAATGATGTCTTTTAAAATGTTAGAATTTCATATATCATGCAACTAAATTTTACATTGGGTTAAAACATAAGTATAGCTTCCATGAGATGGGACGGTCATGTGCATGTTCAGCTTGACAAAAGAAGAAACGTGTTCAGAGTTCAGACCAAATTAGACTGCATCATTTAGGCCAAATTAGAATTCCATGAGATGTGGATAAACGTAGAAAGCATATAGTGAAATCTACTATTTACTTTGTCAAAAAGATACAAACAATGTATATACTCACAATGCAAAAAATTGCAAAAGACATACATATCTGAAATAGGGAATACCTTGATGATACAACACACCAGTTTTGATATTTCCATCACTATTACCTAATATATAGAGAGAGCACAAATTTGAGAATTGTAAAACCTTGCTTGTAGGCGCTCCATTCTGTATTTACATATAGAGAATGACTTGCAATATAAAAAAATGCAGAATGTGCATCTCGTTTGATGAATACGTTTAAATGCACGTCTAGATGTTTCTTTGAATTTCTTCGAGCACATCGGGGTAGCATTCCAAAGCTATGTCAGCAGGAAAATAATTTTTCTATGTTGTGCAATCGGTCAATGTCCATAGGATATACTAGACTATAGTTATATTGATGTTCTCAAAAAGGAATATGTTTGCTCTAACACTCGCTTCCTGTATATGTAACATCTACATATTAGTGGAATATATATAGCTACATATCCATATGGTTCGTAGGTAGCTTTGATAAAGTGCAGTCATGGTGGATGCAACAATCATTAAATATCTTGAAATACAGACAAAGAACGCCTGTTTAAAAGGCATGTAGACCCCGCTTTGTTCTTACCTGCCACAATTTGACTATCACAACAATCAGAGATCTAAATAAGTTTCAATTAGATACTCCCTCCTACCCATATTAGTTGACTTGGATTTGTCTAGATTCAGACGTATCATGTCTAGATACATCCGAATCGGAGGAATTACTATATTAAACAATTGATTTGAAGGGAACAATTAGAAAATAACTTCCATTTTCCATAATTAATAGGAGCAAACCTGTGAGTAAAGAACCGAAGATTAAATAAATTGCAGACCACTGCTTGACCGTAGTTTGCATCAAGATTAAACAGAGGCAGCCCATAGTAAGATTTGAGAAAAAAAAGATTCCTTGTATTATCGGTGGTCTGGTATGTGTGCTACGAATATCAAGGGCTACATATACATGTAAGCAAAAATGATTGATTCAGTCCTAGACAAAATATGAACGGGTCAAAGCCTAGGAAAATGAGAGAGGAATCAGGGACAGGGAAAGAGGAGTAGCACTTGGATGGCCCTTGGCGTCGTGCCCTTGTGTTCCACCTCGCTGCAGCGCCCCTTCTTCACCCAGCGCCGCCACATCAATCAGTTCGTGGTCGCCGAGCAGCGATGGTCCAGCAAGATATCCAAGGCGAGGGGAGACGGAGGAGACGTTGCTGCTATCCAGGAAGAGGGTGGGGGGCTCGTCGTCGAGCGGTCCCAGGTCTCTGGCCACCATGGTGAGGGATCAGGGAAGAAAGAGTGGATAGCTGTGGCGGCACATCGTTCATGGTTGTGGTTCTGCTAGGCCTTAAGTTGGGCAGTTTTTTTAGGATGGGAACTAGTGTGGGATTGGGCTGCGTGCATGGTGGTGGGAGGATAAATTAGACGGACGTGGTGACGTGGGGGAGTTGGACCCTAGATACACATATCAACACCGTTGCCATTTATGTGTAGCTATATGCCTATTCATGTTGTAGTGCGTGGGCAATAGTTCATGAAAACGGCCGTAAAACATGACAAAGTCGATTTTCTTGTTATATCTCTCAAAGATGTATCGGATCTTATGGAACATTCAAATTGCCCTGGATCCAAAAAATTTGGGCAATAGCTCATAAACTGGCCATAAACAATGAAAATTACAAGTGTTTTGTCATTACTCTAAAACATGTATCCGGTTTTAAGGTTGTTGTACATGGCCCTGGAACCCCAAAATTATGGGCAATAGCTCATGAAAACGACCATAAAATGCGAATATGACAACTTTTTGTCATAAATCTGAAACATTTATCAGAACTTACGGACGTTGTAAATCCCCCTAGAAACCCCAAATTGTGGGCAATAGCTTATGAAAACGGTCATAAAACGCGAAAACGACGAGTTTTCGGTCATATCTCTCAAACATGTATCGCGTCTTCCGGGCCTTGCAAATTGCCGTGGAACCCCAAAACTATGGGCAATAGCTCATGAAAACAGCCCATAAAACACAAAAACGTCGAGTTTTTGTTCATATTTCTAAAAGATGTATCGGGTATTATAGGCCAAGCATATCGCCCTAGAGCCCAAATTTTTTGGCAATAGCACATGAAATTGGCCATAAAACGCGAAAATGACAAGTGTTTGTATATTACTCTCAAACATGTATCGGGTCTTAAGGTTGTTGTACATGGCCCTGGAACCCCAAAACTATGGGCAATAGCTCATGAAAATGCCCATAAAACACAAAAACGACGACTTTTTTGTCATAACACTCAAACATGTATCAGGACTTACAGTCGTTGTAAATTCCCCTAGAACCCCGAAGCTATGGGCAATAGCTCATGAAAACGGCCATAAAATGCGAAAACGACGAGTGTTTGGTCATATCCATCAAACATGTATCGGGTCTTTCGGGCCATGAAAATTGCCCTCGAACCCCAAAACTGTGGGAAATATCTCATGAAAACGTTCATAAACATGAAAACGACGATTTTTGGGTCATATCCCTCAAACATGTATCGGGTCTTCTTGGCCATGCAAATTGCCCTGGAACCGCAAAACCGCGGGCAATAGCTCATAAAAACGGCCGAAAACATGAAAAAGTCGATTTTTTGTCATATCTCTGAAAGATGTATCGGATCTTATGGAACATGCAAATCGCCCTGGACCTAAACTTTTTGGGCAATAGCTTATAAAACTGGCCATAAACAATGAAAATTACAAGTGTTTGGTCATTACTCCCAAACATGTATCGGGTTTTAAGGTTGTTGTACATCGCCCTGGAACCCCAAATCTATGGGCAATAGCTCATGAAAACGGCCATAAAACGCGAAAACGACGACTTTTTGTCATAACTCTCAAACAATTATCAGAAATTTCGGACGTTGTAAATCCCCCTAGAAACCCCAAATTGTGGGTAATAGCTCATGAAAACGGTCATAAAACGCGAAAACGACAAGTTTTTGGTCATATCTCTCAAACATGTATCGCGTCTTCCGAGCCTTGCAAATTGCCCTGGAACCCCAAAACTGTGGGCAATTGCTCATGAAAACAGCCATAAAACACGAAAACGTCGAGTTTTTGTTCATATCTCTAAAAGATGTATCGAGTCTTATGGGCCAAGCATATCACCCTAGAACCCAAACATGTATCGAGTCATTACTCTCAAACATGTATCGGGTCTTAAGGTTGTTGTACATTGCCCTGCAACCCCAAAACTATGGGCAATAGCTCATGAAAATGCCCATAAAACGCAAAAAAAGACGACTTTTTGTCATAACACTCAATCATCTCTCCGGACTTACAGTCGTTGTAAATTCCCCTAGAACCCCAAAGCTATGGGTAATAGCTCATGAAAACGACCATAAAATGCAAAAACGACAAGTTTTTTGTCATATCCCTCAAACATGTATCGGGTCTTTTGGTCCATGAAAATTGCCCTTGAACCCCAAAACTGTGGGCAATAGCTCATGAAAACGGTCATAAACATGAAAACGACGATTTTTTTTGGTTATATCCCTCAAACATGTATCGGGTCTTCTCGGCCATGCAAATTGCCCGGGAACCCCAAAACCGTGGGAAATAGCTCATGCAAACGGTCGTAAAACATGAAAAGGTTGATTTTTTTGTCATATCTCTGAAAGATGTATCGGATCTTATGGAACATGCAAATCGCCCTAGACCCAAAAATTGTGGGTAATAGCTCATTAAACTATTCGTAAACAATGAAAATTACAAGTGTTTGGTCATTACTCCCAAAGGTGTATCGGGTTTTAAGGTTGTTGTACATCGCCCTGGAACACCAAAACTATGGGCAATAGCTCATGAAAAAGGCATAAAACGCGAAAACGACAACTTTTTATCATAACTCTCAAACATTTATCAGAAATTACGGACGTTGTAAATCCCCCTAGATAGCCAAAATTGTGAGCAATAGATCATGAAAACGTTCATAAAACGCGAAAACGACAAGTTTTTGGGCATATCTCTCAAACATGTATCACGTCTTCCGGGCCTTGCAAATTGCCCTGGAACCCCAAAACTGTGGGCAATAGCTCATGAAAAGACCCATAAAACATGAAAGCGACGAGTTTTTGTTCATATCTCTAAAATATGTATCGGGTCTTATGGGCCAAGCATATCGCCCTAGAGCCCAAAAGTTTTGGCAATAGCACATGCAAAAGGCCATAAAACGCGAAAATGACAATTGTTTGGTCATTACTCTCAAACATGCATCGGGTCTTAAGGTTGTTGTACATCGCCCTGGAACCCCAAAACTGTGGGCAATAGCTCATGAAAATGCCCATAAAACGCAAAAACGATGACTTTTTGTCATAACACTCAAACATGTATCAAGACCTACAGTCATTGTAAATTCTCCTAGAACCCCAAATCTATGGGCAATAGCTGATGAAAACGGCCATAAAATGCGAAACCAACGAGTTTTTGGTCATATCCCTCAAACATGTATCGGGTCTTTCGGGCCATGAAAATTGCCCTTGAACCCCAAAACTAAGGGCAATAGCTCATGAAAACGGTCATAAACATGAAGACGACGATTTTTTGGTCATATCCCTCAAACATGTATCGGGTCTTCTCGGCCATGCAAATTGCCCTGGAACCCCAAAACCGTGGGCAATATCTCATGAAAACGGCCGTAAACCATGAAAAAGTCGATTTTTTTGTCATATCTCTAAAAGATGTATGGGATCTTATGGAACATGCAAATCACCCTGGACCCAAAAATTGTGGGCAATAGATCATAAAACTGGCAATAAAAAATGAAAATTACAAGTGTTTGGTCAGTACTCCCAAACATGTATCGGGTTTAAAGGTTGTTATACATCGCAATAGCTCATGATAACGGCATAAAACGCGAAAACGACAACGTTTTGTCATAACTCCCAAACATTTATCAGAAATTATGGACGTTGTAAATCCCCCTAGAAACCCAAAATTGTGAGCAATAGATCATGAAAACGGTCATAAAACGCGAAAACGACAAGTTTTTGGGCATATCTCTCAAACATGTATCGCGTCTTCCGGGCCTTGCAAATTTCCTTGGAACCCCAAAACTATGGGCAATAGGTCATGAAAACAGCCATAAAACACGAAAACGTCGAGTTTTTGTTCATATCTCTAAAAGGTGTATCAGGTCTTATGGGCCAAGCATATCGCCCTAGAGCCCAAAAGTTTTGAGAATAGCACATGCAAAAGGCCATAAAACGCGAAAATGACAAGTGTTTGGTCATTACTCTCAAACATGCATCGGGTCTTAAGGTTGTTGTACATCACCCTGGAACCCCAAAACTGTGGGCAATAGCTCAAGAAAATTCCCATAAAACGCAAAAACGACGACTTTTTGTCATAACACTCAAAAATGTATCAGGACCTACAGTCATTGTAAATTCTCCTAGAACCCCAAATCTATGGGCAATAGCTCATGAAAACGGCCATAAAATGCGAAACCGACGAGTTTTTGGTCATAACCCTCAAACATGTATCGGGTCTTTTGGGCCATGAAAATTGCCCTTCAACCCCAAAACTGTGGGCAATAGCTCATGGAAACGTTCATAAACTTGAAAACGACGATTTTTTGGTCATATCTCTCAAACATGTATCGGGTCTTCTCGGCTGTGCAAATTGCCCTGGAACCCCAAAACCGTGGGCAATAGCTCATGAAAATAGCCGTAAAATATGAAAAATTCGAGTTTTTGTCATATCTCTAAAAGATGTATCGGATCTTATGGAACATGTAAATCGTCCTGGACCCCACAATTGTTGCCAATAGCACATAAAATGGCCATAAAACATGAAAATTACAAGTGTTTGGTCATTACTCTCAATCATGTATCGGGATTTAAGATGTTGTACATCTCCATGGAACACCAAAACTATGGGCAATAGCTCATAAAACTGGCCATAAACAGTGAAAATTACAAGTGTTTGGTCATTACTCCCAAACATGTATCGGGTTTTAAGGTTGTTGTACATCGCCCTGGAACCCCAAAACTATGGGCAATAGATCATGAAAACGGTCATAAAACGCGAAAACGACAAGTTTTTGGGCATATCTCTCAAACATGTATCGCGTCTTCCGGGCCTTGCAAATTGCCCTGGAAACCCAAAAATGTGGGCAATAGCTCATGAAAACAGCCATAAAACACGAAAACATCGAGTTTTTGTTCATATCTGTAAAAGATGTATCGGGTCTTATGGGCCAAGCATATCGCCCTAGATCCCAAAAGTTTTGGCAATAGCACATGCAAAAGGCCATAAAACGCGAAAATGACTAGTGTTTGGTCATTACTCTCAAACATGCATCGGGCCTTAAGGTTGTTGTACATCGCCCTGGAACCCCAAAACTGTGGGAAATAGCTCATGAAAATGCCCATAAAATGCAAAAACGACGACTTTTTGTCATAACACTCAAAAATGTATCAGGACCTACAGTCATTGTAAATTCTCCCAGAACCCCAAATCTATGGGCAATAGCTCATGAAAACGGCCATAAAATGCGAAACCGACGAGTTTTTGGTCATATCCCTTAAACATGTATCGGGTCTTTCGGGCCATGAAAATTGCCCTTGAACCCCAAAACTGTGGGCAATAGCTCATGAAAACGGCCATAAACATGAAAACGACGATTTTTTGGTCATATCCCTCAAACATGTATCGGGTCTTCTCGGCCATGCAAATTGCCCTGGTACCCCAAAACCGTGGGCAATATCTCATGAAAACGGCCGTAAAACATGAAAACGTCGATTTTTTTGTCATATCTCTAAAAGATGTATCGGATCTGATGGAACATGCAAATCACCCTGGACCCAAAAATTGTGGTCAATAGATCATAAAACTGGCAATAAAAAATGAAAATTACAAGTGTTTGGTCAGTACTCCCAAACATGTATCGGGTTTTAAGGTTGTTATACATCGCAATAGCTCATGAAAACGGCCATAAAAAGCGAAAAGGACGAATTTTTGTCATAACTCTCAAAAATTTATCAGAAATTACGGACGTTGTAAATCCCCCTAGAAACCAAAAATTGAGGGCAATAGCTCATGAAAACGGTCATAAAATGCGAAAACGACAAGTTTTTGGTCATATCTCTCAAACATGTATCGCGTCTTCCGGCCCTTGCAAATTTCCCTGGAAACCCAAAACTGTGGGCAATATAGCTCATGAAAATAGCCATAAAACACGAAAACATCGAGTTTTTGTTTAAGTCTCTAAAAGACGTATCGGGTCTTATGGGCCAAGCATGTCGCCCTAGAGCCCAAAAGTTTTGGCAATAGCACATGAAAATGGCCATAAAACGCGAAAATGAAAAGCTTTTTGGTCATTACTCAAAAACATGTATCGAGATTAAGGTTGTTAACATCGCCCTGGAACCCCAAAACTTTGGGCAATAGCTCATGAAAATGCCCATAAAATGCAAAAACGACGACTTTTTGTCATAACACTAAAACATGTATCAGGACTTACAGTCGTTATAAATTCCCCTAGAACCCCAAAGCTATGGGCAATAGCTCATGAAAACGGCCATAAAATGCGAAAATGATGAGTTTTTGGTCATATCCCTCAAACATGTATCGGGTCTTTCGGGCCATGAAAATTGCCCTTTAACCCCAAAACTGTGGGCAATATCTCATGGAAACGTTCATAAACATGAAAATGACGATTTTTTGGTCATATCTCTCAAACATGTATCGGGTCTTCTCGGATGTGCAAATTGCCCTGGAACCCCAAAACCGTGGGCAATAGATCATGAAAACAACCGTAAAACATGAAAAATTCAATTTTTTGTCATATCTCTAAAAGATGTATCGGATTTTATGGAACATGCAAATCGTCCTGGACCCCATAATTGTTGCCAATAGCACATAAAAATGGCCATAAAACATGAAAATTACAAGTGTTTGGTCATTACTCTCAAACATGTATCGGGTTTTAAGATGTTGTACATCTCCATAGAACACCAAAATTATGGGCAATAGCTCATAAAACTGGCCATAAACAGTGAAAATTACAAGTGTTTGGTCATTTCTCCCAAACATGTATCGGCTTTTAAGGTTGTTGTACATCGCCTGGAACCCCAAAACTATGGTCAATAGCTCATGAAAACGGCCATAAGATGTGAAAACGACGACTTTTTGTCATAGCTCTCAAAAATTTATCAGAAATTTCGGACGTTGTAAATCCCCCTAGAAACCCAAAATTAAGGGCAATAGCTCATGAAAACGGTCATAAAACGCGAAAACGACAAGTTTTTGGTCATATGTCTCAAACATGTATCGTGTCTTCCGGGCCTTGCAAATTGCCTTGGAAACCCAATACCGTGGGCAATAGCTCATGAAAACAGCCATAAAACACGAAAACGTCGAGTTTTTGTTCATATCTGTAAAAGATGTATCGGGTCTTATGGGACAAGTATGTCGCCCTAGATCCGAAAAGTTTTGGCAATAGCACACGAAAATGGTCATAAAACGCGAAAATGACAAGTTTTTGGTCATTACTCTCAAAGATGTATCGGGTCTTAAGGTTGTTGTACATCGCCTGGAACCCCATTGCTATGGGTAATAGCTCATGAAAACGGCCATAAAACGCAAAAACGACGACTTTTTGTCATAACTCTAAAAAATTTATCAGAAATTACGGACGTTGTAAATCCCCCTAGAAACCCAAAATTGAGGGCAATAGCTCATGAAAACGGCCAGAAAACGCGAAAACGACAAGTTTTTGGTCATATCTCTCAAATATGTATCGCGTCTTCTGGGCCTTGCAAATTGCCCTGGAAACCCAAAAATGTGGGCAATAGCTCATGAAAACAGCCATAAAACACAAAAACGTCGAGTTTTTGTTCATATCTCTAAAAGATTTATCGGGTCTTATGGGCCAAGCATATCGCCCTAGAGCCCAAAATTTTGGCAATAGCACATGAAAATGGCCATAAAACGTGAAAATGACAAATTTTTGGTCATTACTCTCAAACATGTATCGGGTCTTAAGGTTGTTGTACATCGCCCTAGAACCCTAAAACTGTGGGCAATAGCTCATGAAAATGCCGATAAACGCAAAAACGACAATTTTTTTGTCATAACACTCAAACTTGTGTCAGGACTTACAGTCGTTGTAAATTCCCCTAGAACCCCAAAGCAATGGGAAATAGCTCATGAAAACGTCCATAAAACACGAAAACGGCCATAAAACACGAAAACGACGAGTTTATGGTCATATCCCTCAAACATGTATCGGGTCTTCCAGGCCTTGCAAATTGCCCTGGAAACCCAAAACTATGGGCAATAACTCATAAAAACAGCCATAAAACACGAAAACGTCGAGTTTTTGTTCATATCTCTAAAAGATGTATCGGGTCTTATGGGCCAAGCATATCGCCCTATAGCCCAAAAGTTTTGGCAGTAGCACATGAAAATGGCCATAAAACGTGAAAATGACAAGTGTTTGGTCATTACTCTCAAAGATGTATCGGATCTTAAGGTTGTTGTACATCGCCCTGGAACCCCAAAACTATGGGCAGTACCTCATGAAGATGCCCATAAAACGCAAAAACGACGACTTTTTGTCATAACACTCAAACATGCATCAGGACTTACAGTCGTTGTAAATTCCCCTAGAACCCAAAAGCTATGGGCAATAGCTCATGAAAACGGCCATAAAATGCGAAAACGACGAGTTTTTGGTCATATCCCTCAAACATGTATCGGGTCTTTCGGGTCATGAAAATTGCCCTTGAACCCCAAAACTCTGGACAATAGGTCATGAAAACGGTCATAAACATGAAAACGACGATTTTTTGGTCATATCCCTCAAACATGTATCGGGTCTTCTAGGCCATGGAAATTTCCCTGGAACCCCAAAAACGTGGGCAATAGCTCATGAAAACGGCCGTTAAACATGAAAAAGTCGATTTTTTGTCATATCTCTGAAAGATGTATCAGATCTTATGGAACATGCAAATCGCCCTGGACCCAAAAAATTTTGGGCAATAGCTCATAAAACTGGCCATAAACAATGAAAATTACAATGTATCGGGTTTTAAGGTTGTTGTACATCGTCTGGAACCCCAATGGTATGGGCAATAGCTCATGAAAACGGCCATAAAATGTGAAAACGACGACTTTTTGTCATAACTCTCAAAAATTTATCAGAAATTTCGGACGTTGTAAATCCCCCTAGAAACCCAAAATTAAGGGCAATAGCTCATGAAAACGGTCATAAAACGCGAAAACGACAAGTTTTTGGTCATATCTCTCAAACATGTATCGTGTCTTCCGGGCCTTGCAAATTGCCCTGGAAACCCAATACTGTGGGCAATAGCTCACGAAAACAGCCATAAAACACGAAAACGTCGAGTTTTTGTTCATATCTGTAAAAGATGTATCGGGTCTTATGGGACAAGTATGTCGCCCTAGATCCCAAAAGTTTTGGCAATAGCACACGAAAATGGCCATAAAACGCGAAAATGACAAGTTTTTGGTCATTACTCTCAAACATGTATCGGGTCTTAAGGTTGTTGTACATCGCCCTGGAACCCTAAAACTATGGCAGTAGCTCCTGAAAATGCCCATAAAACGCAAAAACGACGACTTTTTTTCATAACACTCAAACATGTCTCAGGACTTAAAGCCGTTGTAAATTCCCCTAGAACCCTAAAGCTATGGGCAATAGCTCATGAAAACAGCCATAAAACACGAAAACGTCGAGTTTTTGTTCATATCTGTAAAAGATGTATCGGGTGTTATGGGACAAGTATGTCGCCCTAGATCCCAAAAGTTTTGGAAATAGCACACGAAAATGGCCATAAAACGCAAAAATGACAAGTTTTTGGTCATTACTCTCAAACATGTATCGGGTCTTAAGGTTGTTGTACATCGCCCTGGAACCCTAAAACTATGGCAGTAGCTCCTGAAAATGCCGATAAAACGCAAAAACGACGACTTTTTTTCATAACACTCAAACATGTCTCAGGACTTAAAGTCGTTATAAATTCCCCTAGAACCCCAAAGCTATGGGCAATAGCTCATGAAAACGGTCATAAAACGCGAAAACGACAAGTTTTTGGTCATATCCCTCAAACATGTATCGTGTCTTCCGGGCCTTGCAAATTGCCCTGGAAACCCAATACTGTGGGCAATAGCTCATGAAAACAGCCATAAAACACGAAAACGTCGAGTTTTTGTTCATATCTGTAAAAGATGTATCGGTTCTTATGGGACAAGTATGTCGCCCTAGATCCCAAAAGTTTTGGCAATAGCACACGAAAATGGCCATAAAACGCGAAAATGACAAGTTTTTGGTCATTACTCTCAAACATGTATCGGGTCTTAAGGTTGTTGTACATCGCCCTGGAACCCTAAAACTATGGCAGTAGCTCCTGAAAATGCCCATAAAACGCAAAAACGACGACTTTTTTTCATAACACTCAAACATGTCTCAGGACTTAAAGTCGTTGTAAATTCCCCTAGAACCCCAAAGCTATGGGCAATAGCTCATGAAAACGGCCATAAAATGGGAAAACAAAGAGTTTTTGGTCATATCCCTCAAACATGTATCGGGTCTTTCGGGCCATGAAAATTGCCCTTGAACCCCAAAACTGTGGGCAATAGCTCATGAAAACGGTCATAAACATGAAAACGACGATTTTTTAGTCATATCCCTCAAACATGTATCGGGTCTTCTGGGCCATGGGAATTGCCCTGGAACCCCAAAACCGTGGGCAATAGCTCATCAAAACGGCCGTAAAACATGAAAAAGTCGTTTTTTTGTCATATCTCTGAAAGATGTATCAGATCTTATGGAACATGCAAATCGCCCTGGACCCAAAAAATTTGGGCAATAGCTCATAAAACTGGCCATAACCAATGAAAATAACAAGTGTTTGGTCATTACTCCCAAACATGTATCGGGTTTTAATGTTGTTGTACATCGCCCTGGAACCCCAAAACTATGGGCAATAGCTCATGAAAACGGCCATAAAACGCAAACGACGACTTTTTGTCATAACTCTCAAAAATTTATCACAAATTACGGACGTTGTAAATACCCCTAGAAACCAAAAATTGAGGGCAATAGCTCATGAAAACAGTCAGAAAACGCGAAAACGACAAGTTTTTGGTCATATCTCTCAAACATGTATCGCGTCTTCTGGGCCTTGCAAATTGCCCTGGAAACCCAAAAATGTGGGCAATAGCTCATGAAAACAGCCATAAAACACAAAAACGTCGAGTTTTCGTTCATATCTCTAAAAGATGTATCGGGTCTTATGGGCCAAGCATATCGCCCTAGAGCCCAAAATTTTGGCAATAGCACATGAAAATGGCCATAAAACGTGAAAATGACAAATTTTTGGTCATTACTCTCAAACATGTATCGGGTCTTAAGGTTGTTGTACATCGCCCTAGAACCCTAAAACTGTGGGCAATAGCTCATGAAAATGCCGATAAACGCAAAAACGACGATTTTTTGTCATAACACTCAAACTTGTGTCAGGACTTACAGTCGTTGTAAATTCCCCTAGAACCCCAAAGCTATGGGAAATAGCTCATGAAAACGGCCATAAAACGCGAAAACGACGAGTTTATGGTCATATCCCTCATACATGTATCGGGTCTTCCAGGCCTTGCAAATTGCCCTGGAAACCCATAACTATGGGCAATAACTCATGAAAACAACCATAAAACACAAAAACGTCGAGTTTTTGTTCATGTCTCTAAAAGATGTATCGGGTCTTATGGGCCAAGCATATCGCCCTATAGCCCAAAAGTTTTGGCAGTTGCACATGAAAATGGCCATAAAACGCAAAAATGACAAGTGTTTGGTCATTACTCTCAAAGATGTATCGGATCTTAAGGTTGTTGTACATCGCCCTGGAACCCCAAAACTATGGGCAATAGCTCATGAAAATGCCCATAAAACGCAAAAACGACGACTTTTTGTCATAACACTCAAACATGCATCAGGACTTACAGTCGTTGTAAATTCCCCTAGAACCCAAAAGCTATGGGCAATAGCTCATGAAAACGGCCATAAAATGCGAAAACGACGAGTTTTTGGTCATATCCCTCAAACATGTATCGGGTCTTTCGGGTCATGAAAATTGCCCTTGAACCCCAAAACTCTGGGCAATATGTCATGAAAACGGTCATAAACATGAAAACGACGATTTTTTGGTCATATCCCTCAAACATGTATCGGGTCTTCTAGGCCATGGAAATTGCCCTGGAACCCCAAAACCGTGGGCAATAGCTCATGAAAACGGCCGTAAAACATGAAAAAGTCGATTTTTTGTCATATCTCTGAAAGATGTATCAGATCTTATGGAACATGCAAATCGCCCTGGACCCAAAAAATTTGGGCAATAGCTCATAAAACTGTCCATAAACAATGAAAATTACAATGTATCGTGTTTTAAGGTTGTTGTACATCGCCTGGAACCCCAATGCTATGGGCAATAGCTCATGAAAACGACCATAAAATGTGAAAACGGCGACTTTTTGTCATAACTCTCAAAAATTTATCAGAAATTTCGGACGTTGTAAATCCCCCTAGAAACCCAAAATTAAGGGCAATAGCTCATGAAAACGGTCATAAAACACGAAAACGACAAGTTTTTGGTCATATCTCTCAAACATGTATCGTGTCTTCCGTGCCTTGCAAATTGCCCTAGAAACCCAATACTGTGGGCAATAGCTCATGAAAACAGCCATAAAACACGAAAACATCGAGTTTTGTTCATATCTGTAAAAGATGTATCGGGTCTTATGGGACAAGTATGTCGCCCTAGATCCCAAAAGTTTTGGCAATAGCACACGAAAATGGCCATAAAATGCGAAAATGACAAGTTTTTGGTCATTACTCTCAAACTTGTATCGGGTCTTAAGGTTGTTGTACATCGCCCTGGAACCCTAAAACTATGGCAGTAGCTCCTGAAAATGCCCATAAAACGCAAAAACGACGACTTTTTTCATAACACTCAAACATGTGTCAGGACTTAAAGCCATTGTAAATTCCCCAAGAACCCCAAAGCTATGGGCAATAGCTCATGAAAACGGCCATAAAATGGGAAAACGACGAGTCTTTGGTCATATCCCTCAAACATGTATCGGGTCTTTCGGGCCATGAAAATTGCCCTTGAACCCCAAAACTGTGGGCAATAGCTCATGAAAACGGCCATAAACATGAAAACGACGATTTTTTGGTCATATCCCTCAAACATGTATCGGGTCTTCTGGGCCATGGAAATTGCCCTGAAACCCCAAAACCGTGGGGAATAGCTCATAAAAACGGCCGTAAAACATGAAAACGTCGATTTTTTTTTTCATATCTCTGAAAGATGTATCACATCTTATGGAACATGCAAATCGCCCTGGACCCAAAAAATTTGGGCAATAGCTCATAAAACTGGCCATAAACAATGAAAATAACAAGTGTTTGGTCATTACTCCCAAACATGTATTGGGTTTTAATGTTGTTGTACATCGCCCTGGAACCCCAAAACTATGGGTAATAGCTCATGAAAACGTCCATAAAACGCAAAAACGACGACTTTTTGTCATAACTCTCAAAAATTTATCAGAAATTACGGACGTTGTAAATCCCCCTAGAAACCCAAAATTGATGGCAATAGCTCATGAAAACGCGGTCGAAAACGACAAGTTTTTGGTCATATCTCTCAAACATGTATCGCGTCTTCTGGGCCTTGCAAATTGCCCTGGAAACCCAAAAATGTGGGCAATAGCTCATGAAAACAGCCATAAAACACAAAAACGTCGAGTTTTTGTTCATATCTCTAAAAGATGTATCGGGTCTTATGGGCCAAGCATATCGCCCTAGAGCCCAAAATTTTGGCAATAGCACATGAAAATGGCCATAAAACGTGAAAATGACAAATTTTTGGTCATTACTCTCAAACATGTATCGGGTCTTAAGGTTGTTGTACATCGCCCTAGAACCCTAAAACTGTGGGCAATAGCTCATGAAAATGCCGATAAACGCAAAAACGATGATTTTTTGTCATGACACTCAAACTTGTGTTAGGACTTACAGTCGTTGTAAATTCCCCTAGAACCCTAGAGCTATGGGAAATAGCTCATGAAAACGGCCATAAAACGCGAAAACGACGAGTTTATGGTCATATCCCTCAAACATGTATCGGGTCTTCCAGGCCTTGCAAATTGCCCTGGAAACCCATAACTATGGGCAATAACTCATGAAAACAGCCATAAAACACAAAAACGTCGAGTTTTTGTTCATGTCTCTAAAAGATGTATCGGGTCTTATGGGCCAAGCATATCGCCCTATAGCCCAAAAGTTTTGGCAGTAGCACATGAAAATGGCCATAAAACGCAAAAATGACAAGTGTTTGGTCATTACTCTTAATGATGTATCGGATCTTAAGGTTGTTGTACATCGCCCTGGAACCCCAAAACTATGGGCAATAGCTCATGAAAATGCCCATAAAACGCAAAAACGACGACTTTTTGTCATAACACTCAAACATGCATCAGGACTTACAGTCGTTGTAAATTCCCCTAGAACCCAAAAGCTATGGGCAATAGCTCATGAAAACGGCCATAAAATGCGAAAACGATGAGTTTTTGGTCATATCCCTCAAACATGTATCGGGTCTTTCGGGTCATGAAAATTGCCCTTGAACCCCAAAACTCTGGGCAATATGTCATGAAAACGGTCATAAACATGAAAACGATGATTTTTTGGTCATATCCCTCAAACATGTATCGGGTCTTCTAGGCCATGGAAATTGCCCTGGAACCCCAAAACCGTGGGCAATAGCTCATGAAAACGGCCGTAAAACATGAAAAAGTCGATTTTTTGTCATATCTCTGAAAGATGTATCAGATCTTATGGAACATGCAAATCGCCCTGGACCCAAAAAATTTGGGCAATAGCTCATAAAACTGTCCATAAACAATGAAAATTACAATGTATCGGGTTTTAAGGTTGTTGTACATCGCCTGAAACCCCAATGCTATGGGCAATAGCTCATGAAAACGGCCATAAAATGTGAAAACGGCGACTTTTTGTCATAACTCTCAAAAATTTATCAGAAATTTCGGACGTTGTAAATCCCCCTAGAAACCCAAAATTAAGGGCAATAGCTCATGAAAACGGTCATAAAACGCGAGAACGACGAGTTTATGGTCATATCCCTCAAACATGTATCGGGTCTTCCAGGCCTTGCAAATTGCCCTGGAAACCCAAAACTATGGGCAATAACTCATGAAAACAGCCATAAAACACGAAAACGTCGAGTTTTTGTTCATGTCTCTAAAAGATGTATCGTGTCTTATGGGCCAAGCATATCGCCCTATAGCCCAAAAGTTTTGGCAATAGCACACGAAAATGGCCATAAAACACGAAAATGACAAGTTTTTGGTCATTACTCTCAAACATGTATCGGATCTTAAGGTTGTTGTACATCGCCCTGGAACCCTAAAACTATGGCAGTAGCTCCTGAAAATGCCCATAAAACGCAAAAACGACGACTTTTTTCATAACACTCAAACATGTGTCAGGACTTAAAGCCGTTGTAAATTCCCCAAGAACCCCAAAGCTATGGGCAATAGCTCATGAAAACGGCCATAAAATGGGAAAACGACGAGTTTTTGGTCATATCCCTCAAACATGTATCGGGTCTTTCGGGCCATGAAAATTGCCCTTGAACCCCAAAACTGTGGGCAATAGCTCATGAAAACGGTCATAAACATGAAAACGACGATTTTTTGGTCATATCCCTCAAACATGTATCGGGTCTTCTGGGCCATGGAAATTGCCCTGGAACCCCAAAACCGTGGGCAATAGCTCATAAAAATGGCCGTAAAACATGAAAAAGTCAATTTTTTTGTCATATCTCTGAAAGATGTATCAGATCTTATGGAACATGCAAATCGCCCTGGACCCAAAAAATTTGGGCAATAGCTCATAAAACTGGCCATAAACAATGAAAATAACAAGTGTTTGGTCATTACTCCCAAACATGTATTGGGTTTTAATGTTGTTGTACATCGCCCTGGAACCCCAAAACTATGGGTAATAGCTCATGAAAACGGCCATAAAACACAAAAACGACGACTTTTTTTCATAACTCTAAAAAATTTATCAGAAATTACGAACGTTGTAAATCCAGGGCGATTGCCCTTGAGCCCAAAAGTTGTTGGGGTCTTAAGGTTGTAAATCCAGGACGACTTTTTTTCATTACTCTCAAACATGTATGGGGTCTTAAGGTTGTTGTACATCGCCCTAGAACCCTAAAACTGTGGGCAATAGCTCATGAAAATGCCGATAAACGCAAAAACGACGATTTTTTGTCATAACAGTGAAAATTGTGTCAGGACTTACAGTCTTTGTAAATTCCCCTAGAACCCCAAAGCTATGGGAAATAGCTCATGAAAACGGCCATAAAACGCGAAAACGACGAGTTTATGGTCATATCCCTCAAACATGTATCGGGTCTTCCAGGCCTTGCAAATTTCCCTGGAAACCCAAAACTATGGGCAGTAACTCATGAAAACAGCCATAAAACACGAAAACGTCGAGTTTTTGTTCATGTCTCTAAAAGATGTATCGGGTCTTATGGGCCAAGCATATCGCCCTATAGCCCAAAAGTTTTGGCAGTAGCACATGAAAATGGCCATAAAACGCGAAAATGACAAGTGTTTGGTCATTACTCTCAAAGATGTATCAGATCTTAAGGTTGTTGTACATCGCCCTGGAACCCCAAAACTATGGGCAATAGCTCATGAAAATGCCCATAAAACGCAAAAACGACGACTTTTTGTCATAACACTAAAAATTTTATCAGAAATTACGGACAATGTAAATCCCCCTAGAAATCCAAAATTGAGGGCAATAGCTCATGAAAACGGTCAGAAAACGCGAAAACGACAAGTTTTTGGTCATATCTCTCAAACATGTATCGCGTCTTCTAGGCCTTGCAAATTGCCCTGGAAACCCAAAAATGTGGGCAATAGCTCATGAAAACAGCCATAAAACACAAAAACGTCGAGTTTTTGTTCATATCTCTAAAAGATGTATCGGGTCTTATGGGCCAAGCATATCGCCCTAGAGCCCAAAAGTTTTGGCAATAGCACATGAAAATGGCCATAAAACGTGAAAATGACAAATTTTTGGTCATTACTCTCAAACATGTATCTGGTCTTAAGGTTGTTGTACATCGCCCTAGAACCCTAAAACTGTGGGCAATAGCTCATGAAAATGCCGATAAACGCAAAAACGACGATTTTTTGTCATAACAGTGAAAATTGTGTCAGGACTTATAGTCGTTGTAAATTCCCCTAGAACCCCAAAGCTATGGGAAATAGCTCATGAAAACGGCCATAAAACGCGAAAACGATGAGTTTATGGTCATATCCCTCAAACATGTATCGGTTCTTCCAGGCCTTGCAAATTTCCCTAGAAACCCAAAACTATGGGCAGTAACTCATGAAAACAGCCATAAAACACGAAAACGACGACTTTTTGTCATAACTCTAAAAAATTTATCAGAAATTACGGACAATGTAAATCCCCCTAGAAACCCAAAATTGAGGGCAAAATCTCATGAAAACGGTTAGAAAACGCGAAAACGACAAGTTTTTGGTCATATCTCTCAAACATGTATCGCGTCTTCTGGGCCTTGCAAATTGCCCTGGAAACCCAAAAAATGTGGGCAATAGCTCATGAAAACAGCCATAAAACACAAAAACGTCGAGTTTTTGTTCATATCTCTAAAAGATGTATCGGGTCTTATGGGCCAAGCATATCGCCCTAGAGCCCAAAAGTTTTGGCAATAGCACATGAAAATGGCCACAAAACGTGAAAATGACAAATTTTTGGTCATTACTCTCAAACATGTATCTGGTCTTAAGGTTGTTGTACATCGCCCTAGAACCCTAAAACTGTGGGCAATAGCTCATGAAAATGCCGATAAACGCAAAAACGACGATTTTTTGTCATAACACTCAAACTTGTGTCAGGACTTACAGTCGTTGTAAATTCCCCTAGAACCCCAAAGCTATGGGAAATAGCTCATGAAAACGGCCATAAAATACGAAAACGATGAGTTTATGGTCATATCCCTCAAACATGTATCGGTTCTTCTAGGCCTTGCAAATTGCCCTGGAAACCCAAAACTATGGGCAGTAACTCATGAAAACAGCCATAAAACACGAAAACGTCGAGTTTTTGTTCATGTCTCTAAAAGATGTATCGGGTCTTATGGGCCAAGCATATCGCCCTATAGCCCAAAAGTTTTGGCAGTAGCACATGAAAATGGCCATAAAACGCGAAAATGACAAGTGTTTGGTCATTACTCTCAAAGATGTATCGGATCTTAAGGTTTATGTACATCGCCCTAGAACCCCAAAACTATGGGCAATAGCTCATGGAAATGCCCATAAAACGCAAAAACGACGACTTTTTGTCATAACTCTAAAAAATTTATCAGAAATTACGGACAATGTAAATCCCCCTAGAAACCCAAAATTGAGGGCAAAATCTCATGAAAACGGTCAGAAAACGCGAAAACGACAAGTTTTTGGTCATATCTCTCAAACATGTATCGCGTCTTCTGGGCCTTGCAAATTGCCCTGGAAACCCAAAAAATGTGGGCAATAGCTCATGAAAACAGCCATAAAACACAAAAACGTCGAGTTTTTGTTCATATCTCTAAAAGATGTATCGGGTCTTCTAGGCCATGGAAATTGCCCTGGAACCCCAAAACTGTGGGCAACAGCTCATGAAAACGCCCGTAAAACATGAAAAAGTCAATTTTTTGTCATACCTCAGAAAGATGTATCACATCTTATGGAACATGCAAATCGCCCTGGACCCAAAAAATTTGGGCAATAGCTCATAAAACTGGCCATAAACAATGAAAATTACAATGTATCGGGTTTTAAGGTTGTTGTACATCGCCCTGGAACCCCAATGCTATGGGCAATAGCTCTTGAAAATAGCCATAAAATGCGAAAACGACGACTTTTTGTCATAACTCTCAAAAATTTATCAGAAATTCCGGACGTTGTAAATCCCCCTAGAAACCCAAAATTAAGGGCAATAGCGCATGAAAACGGTCATAAAACGCAAAAACGACAAGTTTTTGGTCATATCTCTCAAACATGTATCGTGTCTTCCGGGCCTTGCAAATTGCCCTGGAAACCCAATACTGTGGGCAATAGCTCATGAAAACAGCCATAAAACACGAAAACGTCGAGTTTTTGTTCATGTCTCTAAAAGATGTATCGGGTCTTATGGGACAAGTATGTCGCCCTAGATCCCAAAAGTTTTGGCAGTAGCACATGAAAATGGCCATAAAACGCGAAAATGACAAGTGTTTGGTCATTACTCTCAAAGATGTATCGGATCTTAAGGTTGTTGTACATCACCCTGGAACCCCAAAACTATGGGCAATAGCTCATGAAAATGCCCATAAAACGCAAAAACGATGACTTTTTGTCATAACACTCAAACATGCATCAGGACTTACAGTCGTTGTAAATTCCCCTAGAACCCAAAAGCTATAGGAAATAGCTCATGAAAACAGCCATAAAATGCGAAAACGACGAGTTTTTGGTCATATCCGTCAAACATGTATCGGGTCTTTCGGGTCATGAAAATTGCCCTTGAACCCCAAAACTCTAGGCAATAGGTCATGAAAACGGTCATAAACATGAAAACGACGATTGTTTGGTCATATCCCTCAAACATGTATCGGGTCTTCTAGGCCATGGAAATTGCCCTGGAACCCCAAAACCGTGGGCAATAGCTCATGAAAACGGCCGTAAAACATGAAAAAGTCGATTTTTTGTCATATCTCTGAAAGATGTATCAGATCTTATGTAACATGCAAATCGCCCTGGACCCAAAAAAATTTGGGCAATAGCTCATAAAACTAGCCATAAACCATGAAAATTACAATGTATCGGGTTTTAAGGTTGTTGTACATCGCCTGGAACCCCAATGCTATGGGCAATAGCTCATGAAAACGGCCATAAAATGTGAAAAGGACGACTTTTTGTCATAACTCTCAAAAATTTATTAGAAATTTCGGACGTTGTAAATCCCCCTAGAAACCCAAAATAAAGGGCAATAGCTCATGAAAACGGTCATAAAACGTGAAAACGACAAGTTTTTGGTCATATCTCTCAAACATGTATCGTGTCTTCCGGGCCTTGCAAATTGCCCTGCAACCCAATACCGTGGGCAATAGCTCATGAAAACAGCCATAAAACACGAAAACGTCGAGTTTTTGTTCATATCTGTAAAAGATGTATCGGGTCTTATGGGAAAAGTATGTCGCCCTAGATCCCAAAAGTTTTGGCAATAACACACGAAAATGGCCATAAAACGCGAAAAGGACAAGTTTTTGGTCATTACTCTCAAACATGTATCGGGTCTTAAGGTTGTTGTACATCGCCCTGGAACACTAAAACTATGGGAGTAGCTCCTGAAAATGCCCATAAAACGCAAAAACGACGACTTTTTTTCATAACACTCAAACATGTCTCAGGACTTAAAGCCGTTGTAAATTCCCCTAGAACCCCAAAGCTATGGGCAATAGCTCATGAAAACGGCCATAAAATGGGAAAACGACGAGTTTTTGGTCATATCCCTCAAACATGTATCGGGTCTTTCGGGCCATGAAAATTTCCCTTGAACCCCAAAACTATGGGCAATAGCTCATGAAAACGGTCATAAACATGAAAACGACGATTTTTTGGTCATATCCCTCAAACATGTATCGGGTCTTCTAGGCCATGGAAATTTCCCTGGAACCCCAAAACCGTGGGCAATAGCTCATAAAAACGGCCGTAAAACATGAAAAAGTCGATTTTTTTGTCATATCTCTGAAAGATGTATCAGATCTTATGGAACATGCAAATCGCCCTGGACCCAAAAAATTTGGGCAATAGCTCATAAAACTGGCCATAAACAATGAAAATAACAAGTGTTTGGTCATTACTCCCAAACATGTATTGGGTTTTAATGTTGTTGTACATCGCCCTGGAACCCCAAAACTATGGGTAATAGCTCATGAAAACGGCCATAAAACGCAAAAACGACGACTTTTTGTCATAACTCTAAAAAATTTATCAGAAATTACGGACGTTGTAAATCCCCCTAGAAACCCAAAATTGAGGGCAATAGCTCATGAAAACGGTCAGAAAACGCGAAAACGACAAGTTTTTGGTCATATCTCTCAAACATGTATCGCGTCTTCTGGGCCTTGCAAATTGCCCTGGAAACCCAAAAATGTGGGCAATAGCTCATGAAAACAGCCATAAAACACAAAAACGTCGAGTTTTTGTTCATATCTCTAAAAGATGTATCGGGTCTTATGGGCCAAGCATATCGCCCTAGAGCCCAAAAGTTTTGGCAATAGCACATGAAAATGGCCACAAAACGTGAAAATGACAAATTTTTGGTCATTACTCTCAAACATGTATCGGGTCTTAAGGTTGTTGTACATCGCCCTAGAACCCTAAAACTGTGGGCAATAGCTCATGAAAATGCCGATAAACGCAAAAACGACGATTTTTTGTCATAACACTCAAACTTGTGTCAGGACTTACAGTCGTTGTAAATTCCCCTAGAACCCCAAAGCTATGGGAAATAGCTCATGAAAACGGCCATAAAATGCGAAAACGATGAGTTTATGGTCATATCCCTTAAACATGTATCGGGTCTTCCAGGCCTTGCAAATTGCCCTAGAAACCCAAAACTATGGGCAGTAACTCATGAAAACAGCCATAAAACACGAAAACGTCGAGTTTTTGTTCATGTCTCTAAAAGATGTATCGGGTCTTATGGGCCAAGCATATCGCCCTATAGCCCAAAAGTTTTGGCATTAGCACATGAAAATGGCCATAAAACGCGAAAATGACAAGTGTTTGGTCATTACTCTCAAAGATGTATCGGATCTTAAGGTTGTTGTACATCGCCCTGGAACCCCAAAACTATGGGCAATAGCTCATGAAAATGCCAATAAAACGCAAAAACGACGACTTTTTGTCATAACTCTAAAAAATTTATCAGAAATTACGGACATTGTAAATCCCCCTAGAAACCCAAAATTGAGGGAGCTCATGAAAACGGTCAGAAAATGCGAAAACGACAAGTTTTTGGTCAAATCTCTCAAACATGTATCGCGTCTTCTGGGCCTTGCAAATTGCCCTGGAAACCCAAAAATGTGGGCAATAGCTCATGAAAACAGCCATAAAACACAAAAACGTCGAGTTTTTGTTCATATCTCTAAAAGATGTATCGGGTCTTATGGGCCAAGCATATCGCCCTAGAGCCCAAAAGTTTTGGCAATAGCACATGAAAATGGCCATAAAACGTGAAAATGACAAATTTTTGGTCATTACTCTCAAACATGTATCGGATCTTAAGGTTGTTGTACATCGCCCTAGAACCCTAAAACTGTGGGCAATAGCTCATGAAAATGCCGATAAACGCAAAAACGACGATTTTTTGTCATAACACTGAAAATTGTGTCTGGGCTTACAGTCGGTGTAAATTCCCCTAGAACCCCAAAGCTATGGGAAATAGCTCATGAAAACGTCCATAAAATGCGAAAACGATGAGTTTATGGTCATATCCCTTAAACATGTATCGGGTCTTCCAGGCCTTGCAAATTGCCCTGGAAACCCAAAACTATGGGCAGTAACTCATGAAAACAGCCATAAAACACGAAAATGTCGAGTTTTTGTTCATGTCTCTAAAAGATGTATCGGGTCTTATGGGCCAAGCATATCGCCCTATAGCCCAAAAGTTTTGGCAGTAGCACATGAAAATGGCCATAAAACGCGAAAATGACAAGTGTTTGGTCATTACTCTCAAAGATGTATCGGATCTTAAGGTTGTTGTACATCGCCCTGGAACCCCAAAACTATGGGCAATAGCTCATGAAAATGCCCATAAAATGCAAAAACGACGACTTTTTGTCATAACTCTAAAATTTTTATCAGAAATTACGGACATTGTAAATCCCCCTAGAAACCCAAAATTGAGGGCAATAGCTCATGAAAACGGTCAGAAAACGCGAAAACGACAAGTTTTTGGTCGTATCTCTCAAACATGTATCGCGTCTTCTGGGCCTTGCAAATTGCCCTGGAAACCCAAAAATGTGGGCAATAGCTCATGAAAACAGCCATAAAACACAAAAAGTCGAGTTTTTGTTCATATCTCTAAAAGATGTATCGGGTCTTATGGGCCAAGCATATCGCCCTAGAGCCCAAAAGTTTTGGCAATAGCACATGAAAATGGCCACAAAACGTGAAAATGACAAATTTTTGGTCATTACTCTCAAACATGTATCGGGTCTTAAGGTTGTTGTACATCGCCCTAGAACCCTAAAACTGTGGGAAATAGCTCATGAAAATGCCGATAAACGCAAAAACGACGATTTTTTGTCATAACACTCAAACTTGTGTCAGGACTTACAGTCGTTGTAAATTCCCCTAGAACCCCAAAGCTATGGGAAATAGCTCATGAAAACGGCCATAAAACGCGAAAACGACGAGTTTATGGTTATATCCCTCAAACATGTATCGGGTCTTCCAGGCCTTGCAAATTGCCCTGGAAACCCAAAACTATGGGCAATAACTCATGAAAACAGCCATAAAACACGAAAACGTCGAGTTTTTGTTCATGTCTCTAAAAGATGTATCGGGTCTTATGGGCCAAGCATATCGCCCTATAGCCCAAAAGTTTTGGCATTAGCACATGAAAATGGCCATAAAACGCGAAAATGACAAGTGTTTGGTCATTACTCTCAAAGATGTATCGGATCATAAGGTTGTTGTACATCGCCCTGGAACCCCAAAACTATGGGCAATAGCTCATGAAAATGCCAATAAAACGCAAAAACGACGACTTTTTGTCATAACTCTAAAAAATTTATCAGAAATTACGGACATTGTAAATCCCCCTAGAAACCCAAAATTGAGGGAGCTCATGAAAACGGTCAGAAAATGCGAAAACGACAAGTTTTTGGTCAAATCTCTCAAACATGTATCGCGTCTTCTGGGCCTTGCAAATTGCCCTGGAAACCCAAAAATGTGGGCAATAGCTCATGAAAACAGCCATAAAACACAAAAACGTCGAGTTTTTGTTCATATCTCTAAAAGATGTATCGGGTCTTATGGGCCAAGCATATCGCCCTAGAGCCCAAAAGTTTTGGCAATAGCACATGAAAATGGCCATAAAACGTGAAAATGACAAATTTTTGGTCATTACTCTCAAACATGTATCGGGTCTTCAGGTTGTTGTACATCGCCCTAGAACCCTAAAACTGTGGGCAATAGCTCATGAAAATGCCGATAAACGCAAAAACGAAGATTTTTTGTCATAACACTGAAAATTGTGTCAGGACTTACAGTCGTTGTAAATTCCCCTAGAACCCCAAAGCTATGGGAAATAGCTCATGAAAACGTCCATAAAATGCGAAAACGATGAGTTTATGGTCATATCCCTTAAACATGTATCGGGTCTTCCAGGCCTTGCAAATTGCCCTGGAAACCCAAAACTATGGGCAGTAACTCATGAAAACAGCCATAAAACACGAAAATGTCGAGTTTTTGTTCATGTCTCTAAAAGATGTATCGGGTCTTATGGGCCAAGCATATCGCCCTATAGCCCAAAAGTTTTGGCAGTAGCACATGAAAATGGCCATAAAACGCGAAAATGACAAGTGTTTGGTCATTACTCTCAAAGATGTATCGGATCTTAAGGTTGTTGTACATCGCCCTGGAACCCCAAAACTATGGGCAATAGCTCATGAAAATGCCCATAAAATGCAAAAACGACGACTTTTTGTCATAACTCTAAAAAATTTATCAGAAATTACGACATTGTAAATCCCCTAGAAACCCAAAATTGAGGGCAATAGCTCATGAAAACGCGAAAACGACAAGTTTTTGGTCGTATCTCTCAAACATGTATCGCGTCTTCTGGGCCTTGCAAATTGCCCTGGAAACCCAAAAATGTGGGCAATAGCTCATGAAAACAGCCATAAAACACAAAAAGTCGAGTTTTTGTTCATATCTCTAAAAGATGTATCGGGTCTTATGGGCCAAGCATATCGCCCTAGAGCCCAAAAGTTTTGGCAATAGCACATGAAAATGGCCACAAAACGTGAAAATGACAAATTTTTGGTCATTACTCTCAAACATGTATCGGGTCTTAAGGTTGTTGTACATCGCCCTAGAACCCTAAAACTGTGGGAAATAGCTCATGAAAATGCCGATAAGCAAAAAAAGCGATTTTTTGTCATAACACTCAAACTTGTGTCAGGACTTACAGTCGTTGTAAATTCCCCTAGAACCCCAAAGCTATGGGAAATAGCTCATGAAAACGGCCATAAAACGCGAAAACGACGAGTTTATGGTTATATCCCTCAAACATGTATCGGGTCTTCCAGGCCTTGCAAATTGCCCTGGAAACCCAAAACTATGGGCAATAACTCATGAAAACAGCCATAAAACACGAAAACGTCGAGTTTTTGTTCATGTCTCTAAAAGATGTATCGGGTCTTATGGGCCAAGCATATCGCCCTATAGCCCAAAAGTTTTGGGAGTAGCACATGCAAATGGCCATAAAACGCGAAAATGACAAGTGTTTGGTCATTACTCTCAAAGATGTATCGGATCTTAAGGTTGTTGTACATCGCCCTGGAACCCCAAAACTATGGGCAATAGCTCATGAAAATGCCCATAAAACGCAAAAACGACGACTTTTTTTCATAACTCTAAAAAATTTATCAGAAATTACGGACATTGTAAATCCCCCTAGAAACCCAAAATTGAGGGCAATAGCTCATGAAAACGGTCAGAAAACGCGAAAACGACAAGTTTTTGGTCATATCTCTCAAACATGTATCGCGTCTTCTGGGCCTTGCAAATTGCCCTGGAAACCCAAAAATGTGGGCAATAGCTCATGAAAACAGCCATAAAACACAAAAACGTCGAGTTTTTGTTCATATCTCTAAAAGATGTATCGGGTCTTATGGGCCAAGCATATCGCCCTAGAGCCCAAAAGTTTTGGCAATAGCACATGAAAATGGCCATAAAACGTGAAAATGACAAATTTTTAGTCATTACTCTCAAACATGTATCTGGTCTTAAGGTTGTTGTACATCGCCCTAGAACCCTAAAACTGTGGGCAATAGCTCATGAAAATGCCGATAAACGCAAAAACGACGATTTTTTGTCATAACACTCAAACTTGTGTCAGGACTTACAGTCGTTGTAAATTCCCCTAGAACCCCAAAGCTATGGGAAATAGCTCATGAAAACGGCCATAAAATTCGAAAACGATGAGTTTATGGTCATATCCCTCAAACATGTATCGGGTCTTTCAGGCCTTGCAAATTGCCCTGGAAACCCAAAACTATGGGCAGTAACTCATGAAAACTGCCATAAAACACGAAAACGTCGAGTTTTGGTTCATGTCTCTAAAAGATATATCGGGTCTTATGGGCCAAGCATATCGCCCTATAGCCCAAAAGTTTTGGCAGTAGCACATGAAAATGGCCATAAAACGCGAAAATGACAAGTGTTTGGTCATTACTCTCAAAGATGTATCGGATCTTAAGGTTGTTGTACATCGCCCTGGAACCCCAAAACTATGGGCAATAGCTCATGGAAATGCCCATAAAACGCAAAAACGACGACTTTTTGTCATAACTCTAAAAAATTTATCAGAAATTACGGACATTGTAAATCCCCCTAGAAACCCAAAATTAAGGGCAATAGCTCATGAAAACGGTCAGAAAACGCGAAAACGACAAGTTTTTGGTCATATCTCTCAAACATGTATCGCGTCTTCTGGGCCTTGCAAATTGCCCTGGAAACCCAAAAATGTGGGCAATAGCTCATGAAAACAGCCATAAAACACAAAAACGTCGAGTTTTTGTTCATATCTCTAAAAGATGTATCGGGTCTTATGGGCCAAGCATATCGCCCTAGAGCCCAAAAGTTTTGGCAATAGCACATGAAAATGGCCATAAAACGTGAAAATGACAAATTTTTGGTCATTACTCTCAAACATGTATCGGATCTTAAGGTTGTTGTACATCGCCCTAGAACCCTAAAACTGTGGGCAATAGCTCATGAAAATGCCGATAAACGCAAAAACGACGATTTTTTGTCATAACACTCAAACTTGTGTCAGGACTTACAGTCGTTGTAAATTCCCCTAGAACCCCAAAGCTATGGGAAATAGCTCATGAAAACGGCCATAAAACGCGAAAACGACGAGTTTATGGTCATATCCCTCAAACATGTATCGGGTCTTCCAGGCCTTGCAAATTGCCCTGGAAACCCAAAACTATGGGCAATAACTCATGAAAACAGCCATAAAACACGAAAACGTCGAGTTTTTGTTCATGTCTCTAAAAGATGTATCGGGTCTTATGGGCCAAGCATATCGCCCTATAGCCCAAAAGTTTTGGGAGTAGCACATGCAAATGGCCATAAAACGCGAAAATGACAAGTGTTTGGTCATTACTCTCAAAGATGTATCGGATCTTAAGGTTGTTGTACATCGCCCTGGAACCCCAAAACTATGGGCAATAGCTCATGAAAATGCCCATAAAACGCAAAAACGACGACTTTTTTTCATAACTCTAAAAAATTTATCAGAAATTACGGACATTGTAAATCCCCCTAGAAACCCAAAATTGAGGGCAATAGCTCATGAAAACGGTCAGAAAACGCGAAAACGACAAGTTTTTGGTCATATCTCTCAAACATGTATCGCGTCTTCTAGGCCTTGCAAATTGCCCTGGAAACCCAAAAATATGGGCAATAGCTCATGAAAACAGCCATAAAACACAAAAACGTCGAGTTTTTGTTCATATCTCTAAAAGATGTATCGGGTCTTATGGGCCAAGCATATCGCCCTAGAGCCCAAAATTTTGGCAATAGCACATGAAAATGGCCATAAAACGTGAACATGACAAATTTTTGGTCATTACTCTCAAACATGTATCGGATCTTAAGGTTGTTGTACATCGCCCTAGAACCCTAAAACTGTGGGCAATAGCTCATGAAAATGCCGATAAACGCAAAAACGACGATTTTTTGTCATAACACTGAAAATTGTGTCAGGACTTACAGTCGTTGTAAATTCCCCTAGAACCCCAAAGCTATGGGAAATAGCTCATGAAAACGGTCATAAAACGCGAAAACGATGAGTTTATGGTCATATCCCTCAAACATGTATCGGGTCTTCCAGGCCTTGCAAATTGCCCTGGAAACCCAAAACTATGGGCAGTAACTCATGAAAACAGCCATAAAACACGAAAATGTCGAGTTTTTGTTCATGTCTCTAAAAGATGTATCGGGTCTTATGGGCCAAGCATATCTCCCTATAGCCCAAAAGTTTTGGCAGTAGCACATGAAAATGGCCAAAAAACGCGAAAATGACAAGTGTTTGGTCATTACTCTCAAAGATGTATCGGATCTTAAGGTTGTTGTACATTGCCCTGGAACCCCTAAACTATGGGCAATAGCTCATGAAAATGCCCATAAAACGCAAAAACGACGACTTTTTGTCATAACACTCAAACATGCATCAGGACTTAACGTTGTAAATCCCCTAGAACCCAAAAGCTATGGGCAATAGCTCATGAAAACGTCCATAAAATGCGAAAGCGAAGTTTTGGTCATATCCTCAAACATATATCGGTCTTCGGATCATGAAAATTGCCCTTGAACCCCAAAACTGGGCAATATGTCATGAAAACGGTCATAAACATGAAAGCAGCGATTTTTGGTCATATCCCTCAAAGATGTATCGGGTCTTCTAGGCCATGGAAATTGCCTGGAACCCCAAAACCGTGGGCAATAGCTCATGAAAGCGTAAAAACATGAAAAAGTCGATTTTTGTCATATCTCGAAAGATGTATCGGATCTTATGGAACATGCAAATCGCCGGACCCAAAAAATTTGGGCAATAGCTCATAAAACTGGCCATAAACAATGAAAATTACAATGTATCGGGTTTTAAGGTTGTTGTACATCTCCTGGAACCCCCAATGCTATGGGCAATAGCTCATGAAAACGGCCATAAAATGTGAAAACGGCGACTTTTTGTCATAACTCTAAAAAATTTATCAAAAATTTCGGACGTTGTAAATCCCCCTAGAAACCCAAAATTAAGGGCAATAGCTCATGAAAACGGTCATAAAACGCGAAAACGACAAGTTTTTGGTCATATCTCTCAAACATGTATCGTGTCTTCCGGGCCTTGCAAATTGCCCTGGAAACCCAATACTGTGGGCGATAGCTCATGAAAACAGCCATAAACCACGAAAACGTCAAGTTTTTGTTCATATCTGTAAAAGATGTATCGGGTCTTATGGGACAAGTATGTCGCCCTAGATCCCAAAAGTTTTGGCAATAGCACACGAAAATGGCCATAAAACGCGAAAATGACAAGTTTTTCGTCATTACTCTCAAACATGTATCGGGTCTTAAGGTTGTTGTACATCGCCTGGAACCCTAAAACTATGGCAGTAGCTCCTGAAAATGCCCATAAAACGCAAAAACGACGACTTTTTTCATAACACTCAAACATGTCTCAGGACTTAAAGCCGTTGTAAATTCCCCTAGAATCCCAAAGCTATGGGCAATAGCTCATGAAAATGGCCATAAAATGGGAAAACGACGAGTTTTTGGTCATATCCCTCAAACATGTATCGGGTCTTTCGGGCCATGAAAATTGCCCTTGAACCCCAAAACTGTGGGCAATAGCTCATGAAAACGGTCATCAACATGAAAACGACGATTTTTTGGTCATATCCCGTAAACATGTATCGGGTCTTCTGGGCCATGGAAATTGCCCTGGAACCCCAAAACCGTGGGCAATAGCTTATAAAAACGGCCGTAAAACATGAAAAAGTTGATTTTTTTGTCATATCTCTGAAAGATGTATCAGATCTTATGGAACATGCAAATCGCCCTGGACCCAAAAAATTTGGGCAATAGCTCATAAAACTGGCCATAAACAATGAAAACAACAAGTGTTTGGTCATTACTCCCAAACATGTATTGGGTTTTAATGTTGTTGTACATCGCCCTGGAACCCCAAAACTATGGGTAATAGCTCATGAAAACGGCCATAAAACGCAAAAAAACGACCTTTTGTCATAACTCTAAAAAATTTATCAGAAATTACGGACGTTGTAAATCCCCCTAGAAACCCAAAATTGAGGGCAATAGCTCATGAAAACGGTCAGAAAACGCGAAAACGACAAGTTTTTGGTCATATCTCTCAAACATGTATCGCGTCTTCTGGGCCTTGCAAATTGCCCTGGAAACCCAAAAATGTGGGCAATAGCTCATGAAAACAGCCATAAAACACAAAAACGTCGAGTTTTTGTTCATATCTCTAAAAGATGTATCGGGTCTTATGGGCCAAGCATATCGCCCTAGAGCCCAAAAGTTTTGGCAATAGCACATGAAAATGGCCATAAAACGTGAAAATGACAAATTTTTGGTCATTACTCTCAAACATGTATCGGATCTTAAGGTTGTTGTACATCGCCCTAGAACCCTAAAACTGTGGGCAATAGCTCATGAAAATGCCGATAAACACAAAAAGGACGATTTTTTGTCATAACACTGAAAATTGTGTCAGGACTTACAGTCGTTGTAAATTCCCCTAGAACCCCAAAGCTATGGGAAATAGCTCATGAAAACGGTCATAAAACGCGAAAACGATGAGTTTATGGTCATATCCCTCAAACATGTATCGGGTCTTCCAGGCCTTGCAAATTGCCCTGGAAACCCAAAACTATGGGCAGTAACTCATGAAAACAGCCATAAAACACGAAAACGTCGAGTTTTTGTTCATGTCTCTAAAACATGTATCGGGTCTTATGGGCCAAGCATATCGCCCTATAGCCCAAAAGTTTTGGCAGTAGCACATGAAAATGGCCATAAAACGCGAAAATGACAAGTGTTTGGTCATTACTCTCAAAGATGTATCGGATCTTAAGGTTGTTGTACATCGCCCTGGAACCCCAAAACTATGGGCAATAGCTCATGGAAATGCCCATAAAACGCAAAAAGCAGCGACTTTTTGTCATAACTCTAAAAAATTTATCAGAAATTACGGACATTGTAAATCCCCCTAGAAACCCAAAATTAAGGGCAATAGCTCATGAAAACGGTCAGAAAACGCGAAAACGACAAGTTTTTGGTCATATCTCTCAAACATGTATCGCGTCTTCTGGGCCTTGCAAATTGCCACAGAAACCCAAAAATGTGGGCAATAGCTCATGAAAACAGCCATAAAACACAAAAACGTCGAGTTTTTGTTCATATCTCTAAAAGATGTATCGGGTCTTATGGGCCAAGCATATCGCCCTAGAGCCCAAAAGTTTTGGCAATAGCACATGAAAATGGCCACAAAACGTGAAAATGAAAAATTTTTGGTCATTACTCTCAAACATGTATCGGGTCTTAAGGTTGTTGTACATCGCCCTAGAACCCTAAAAGTGTGGGCAATAGCTCATGAAAATGCCGATAAACGCAAAAACGACGATTTTTTGTCATAACACTCAAACTTGTGTCAGGACTTACAGTCGTTGTAAATTCCCCTAGAACCCCAAAGCTATGGGAAATAGCTCATGAAAACGGCCATAAAACGCGAAAACGACGAGTTTATGGTCATATCTCTCAAACATGTATCGGGTCTTCCAGGCCTTGCAAATTGCCCTGGAAACCCAAAACTATGGGCAATAACTCATGAAAACAGCCATAAAACACGAAAACGTCGAGTTTTTGTTCATGTCTCTAAAATATGTATCAGGTCTTATGGGCCAAGCATATCGCCCTATAGCCCAAAAGTTTTGGCAGTAGCACATGAAAATGGCCATAAAACGCGAAAATGACAAATGTTTGGTCATTACTCTCAAAGATGTATCGGATCTTAAGGTTGTTGTACATCGCCCTGGAACCCCAAAACTATGGGCAATAGCTCATGAAAATGCCCATAAAACGCAAAAAGAACGACTTTTTGTCATAACACTCAAACATGCATCAGGACTTACAGTCGTTGTAAATTCCCCTAGAACCCAAAAGCTATGGGCAATAGCTCATGAAAACGGCCATAAAATGCGAAAACGACGAGTTTTTGGTCATATCTCTCAAACATGTATCGGGTCTTTCGGGTCATGAAAATTGCCCTTGAACCCCAAAACTCTGGGCAATATGTCATGAAAACGGTCATAAACATGAAAACGACGATTTCTTGGTCATATCCCTCAAACATGTATCGGGTCTTCTGGGCCATGGAAATTGCCCTGGAACCCCAAATCCGTGGGCAATAGCTTATAAAAACGGCCGTAAAACATGAAAAAGTCGATTTTTTGTCATATCTCTGAAAGATGTATCAGATCTTATGGAACATGCAAATCGCCCTGACCCAAAAAATTTGGGCAATAGCTTATAAAACTGGCCATAAACAATGAAATCAACAAGTGTTTGGTCATTACTCCCAAACATGTATTGGGTTTTAATGTTGTTGTACATCGCCCTGGAACCCCAAAACTATGGGTAATAGCTCATGAAAACGGCCATAAAACGCAAAAAAAACGACCTTTTGTCATAACTCTAAAAAATTTATCAGAAATTACGGACGTTGTAAATCCCCCTAGAAACCCAAAATTGAGGGCAATAGCTCATGAAAACGGTCAGAAAACGCGAAAACGACAAGTTTTTGGTCATATCTCTCAAACATGTATCGCGTCTTCTAGGCCTTGCAAATTGCCCTGGAAACCCAAAAATGTGGGCAATAGCTCATGAAAACAGCCATAAAACACAAAAACGTCGAGTTTTTGTTCATATCTCTAAAAGATGTATCGGGTCTTATGGGCCAAGCATATCGCCCTAGAGCCCAAAATTTTGGCAATAGCACATGAAAATGGCCATAAAACGTGAAAATGACAAATTTTTGGTCATTACTCTCAAACATGTATCGGATCTTAAGGTTGTTGTACATCGCCCTAGAACCCTAAAACTGTGGGCAATAGCTCATGAAAATGCCGATAAACGCAAAAAAAGCGATTTTTTGTCATAACACCGAAAATTGTGTCGGGACTTACGATCGTTGTAAATTCCCTAGAACCCCAAAGCTATGGGAAATAGCTCATGAAAGCAGTCATAAACGCGAAAAACGATGAGTTTATGGTCATATCCCTCAAACATGTATCGGGTCTTCCAGGCCTTGCAAATTGCCCTGGAAACCCAAAACTATGGGCAGTAACTCATGAAAACAGCCATAAAACACGAAAATGTCGAGTTTTTGTTCATGTCTCTAAAAGATGTATCGGGTCTTATGGGCCAAGCATATCTCCCTATAGCCCAAAAGTTTTGGCAGTAGCACATGAAAATGGCCAAAAAACGCGAAAATGACAAGTGTTTGGTCATTACTCTCAAAGATGTATCGGATCTTAAGGTTGTTGTACATTGCCCTGGAACCCCTAAACTATGGGCAATAGCTCATGAAAATGCCCATAAAACGCAAAAACGACGACTTTTTGTCATAACACTCAAACATGCATCAGGACTTACAGTCGTTGTAAATTCCCCTAGAACCCAAAAGCTATGGGCAATAGCTCATGAAAACGTCCATAAAATGCGAAAACGACGAGTTTTTGGTCATATCCCTCAAACATATATCGGGTCTTTCGGGTCATGAAAATTGCCCTTGAACCCCAAAACTCTGGGCAATATGTCATGAAAACGGTCATAAACATGAAAACGACGATTTAATGGTCATATCCCTCAAAGATGTATCGGGTCTTCTAGGCCATGGAAATTGCCCTGGAACCCCAAAACCGTGGGCAATAGCTCATGAAAACGGCCGTAAAACATGAAAAAGTCGATTTTTTGTCATATCTCTGAAAGATGTATCAGATCTTATGGAACATGCAAATCGCCTCGACCCGTAAAAATTTGGGCAATAGCTCATAAAACTGCCATAAACAATGAAAATTACAATGTATCGGGTTTTAAGGTTGTTGTACATCTCGGAACCCCAATGCTATGGGCAATAGCTCATGAAAGCGGCCATAAAATGTGAAACGGGCGAATTTTTGTCATAACTCTAAAAATTTATCAAAATTTTGACGTTGTAAATCCCCTAGAAACCCAAAATTAAGGGCAATAGCTCATGAAAACGGTCATAAACGCAAACGCGACAAGTTTTTGGTCATATCTCTCAAACATGTATCGTGTCTTCCGGCCTTGCAAATTGCCCAGAAACCCAATACTGGGCGATAGCTCATGAAAACAGCCATAAACCACGAAACGCGTCAAGTTTTTGTTCATATCTGTAAAAGATGTATCGGGTCTTATGGGACAAGTATGTCGCCCTAGATCCCAAAAGTTTTGGCAATAGCACACGAAAATGGCCATAAAACGCGAAAATGACAAGTTTTTCGTCATTACTCTCAAACATGTATCGGGTCTTAAGGTTGTTGTACATCGCCTGGAACCCTAAAACTATGGCAGTAGCTCCTGAAAATGCCCATAAAACGCAAAAACGACGACTTTTTTCATAACACTCAAACATGTCTCAGGACTTAAAGCCGTTGTAAATTCCCCTAGAATCCCAAAGCTATGGGCAATAGCTCATGAAAATGGCCATAAAATGGGAAAACGACGAGTTTTTGGTCATATCCCTCAAACATGTATCGGGTCTTTCGGGCCATGAAAATTGCCCTTGAACCCCAAAACTGTGGGCAATAGCTCATGAAAACGGTCATCAACATGAAAACGACGATTTTTTGGTCATATCCCGTAAACATGTATCGGGTCTTCTGGGCCATGGAAATTGCCCTGGAACCCCAAAACCGTGGGCAATAGCTTATAAAAACGGCCGTAAAACATGAAAAAGTTGATTTTTTTTGTCATATCTCTGAAAGATGTATCAGATCTTATGGAACATGCAAATCGACCTGGACCCAAAAAATTTGGGCAATAGCTCATAAAACTGGCCATAAACAATGAAAACAACAAGTGTTTGGTCATTACTCCCAAACATGTATTGGGTTTTAATGTTGTTGTACATACCGGAACCCCAAAACTATGGGTAATAGCTCATGAAAACGGCCATAAAACGCAAAAACGACGACTTTTTGTCATAACTCTCAAAAATTTATCAGAAATTACGGACGTGGTAAATCCCCCTAGGAACCCAAAATTGAGGGCAATAGCTCATGAAAACGGTCAGAAAACGCGAAAACGACGAGTTTTTGGTCATATCTCTCAAACATGTATCGCGTCTTCTGGGCCTTGCAAATTGCCCTGGAAACCCAAAAATGTGGGCAATAGCTCATGAAAACAGCCATAAAACACAAAACGTGAAGTTTTGTTCATATCTCTAAAAGATGTATCGGGTCTTATGGGCCAAGCATATCGCCCTAGAGCCCAAAAGTTTTGGCAATAGCACATGAAAATGGCCATAAAACGTGAAAATGACAAATTTTTGGTCATTACTCTCAAACATGTATCGGATCTTAAGGTTGTTGTACATCGCCCTAGAACCCTAAAACTGTGGGCAATAGCTCATGAAAATGCCGATAAACACAAAAAGGACGATTTTTTGTCATAACACTGAAAATTGTGTCAGGACTTACAGTCGTTGTAAATTCCCCTAGAACCCCAAAGCTATGGGAAATAGCTCATGAAAACGGTCATAAAACGCGAAAACGATGAGTTTATGGTCATATCCCTCAAACATGTATCGGGTCTTCCAGGCCTTCCAAATTGCCATGGAAACCCAAAACTCTGGGCAGTAACTCATGAAAACAGCCATAAAACACGAAAGCGTCGATTTTTTGTTCATGTCTCTAAAAGATGTATCGGGTCTTATGGGCCAAGCAAATCGCCCTATAGCCCAAAATTTTTGGCAGTAGCACATGAAAATGGCCATAAAACGCGAAAATGACAAGTGTTTGGTCATTACTCTCAAAGATGTATCGGATCTTAAGGTTGTTGTACATTGCCCTGGAACCCCAAAACTATGGGCAATAGCTCATGAAAATGCCCATAAAACGGAAAAACGACGACTTTTTGTCATAACACTCAAACATGCATCAGGACTTACAGTCGTTGTAAATTCCCCTAGAACCCAAAAGCTATGGGCAATAGCTCATGAAAACGGCCATAAAATGCGAAAACGACGAGTTTTTGGTCATATCCCTCAAACATGTATCGGGTCTTTCGGGTCATGAAAATTGCCCTTGAACCCCAAAACTCTGGGCAATATGTCATGAAAACGGTCATAAACATGAAAACGACGATTTTTTGGTCATATCCCTCAAACATGTATCGGGTCTTCTAGGCCATGGAAATTGCCCTGGAACCCCAAAACCGTGGGCAATAGCTCATGAAAACGGCCGTAAAACATGAAAAAGTCGATTTTTTGTCATATCTCTGAAAGATGTATCAGATCTTATGGAACATGCAAATCGCCCTGGACCCAGAAAAATTTGGGCAATAGCTCATAAAACTGGCCATAAACAATGAAAATTACAATGTATCGGGTTTTAAGGTTGTTGTACATCTCCTGGAACCCCAATGCTATGGGCAATAGCTCATGAAAACGGCCATAAAATGTGAAAACGGCGACTTTTTGTCATAACTCTAAAAAATTTATCAAAAATTTCGGACGTTGTAAATCCCCCTAGAAACCCAAAATTAAGGGCAATAGCTCATGAAAACGGTCATAAAACGCGAAAACGACAAGTTTTTGGTCATATCTCTCAAACATGTATCGTGTCTTCCGGGCCTTGCAAATTGCCCTGGAAGCCCAATACTGTGGGCGATAGCTCATGAAAACAGCCATAAACCACGAAAACGTCAAGTTTTTGTTCATATCTGTAAAAGATGTATCGGGTCTTATGGGACAAGTATGTCGCCCTAGATCCCAAAAGTTTTGGCAATAGCACACGAAAATGGCCATAAAACGCGAAAATGACAAGTTTTTCGTCATTACTCTCAAACATGTATCGGGTCTTAAGGTTGTTGTACATCGCCCTGGAACCCTAAAACTATGGCAGTAGCTCCTGAAAATGCCCATATAACGCAAAAACGACGACTTTTTTTCATAACACTCAAACATGTCTCGGGACTTAAAGCCGTTGTAAATTCCCCTAGAATCCCAAAGCTATGGGCAATAGCTCATGAAAATGGCCATAAAATGGGAAAACGACGAGTTTTTGGTCATATCCCTCAAACATGTATCGGGTCTTTCGGGCCATGAAAATTGCCCTTGAACCCCAAAACTGTGGGCAATAGCTCATGAAAACGGTCATAAACATGAAAACGACAATTTTTTGGTCATATCCCGTAAACATGTATCGGGTCTTCTGGGCCATGGAAATTGCCCTGGAACCCCAAAACCGTGGGCAATAGCTTATAAAAACGGCCGTAAAACATGAAAAAGTCGATTTTTTGTCATATCTCTGAAAGATGTATCAGATCTTATGGAACATGCAAATCGCCCTGGACCCAAAAAATTTGGGCAATAGCTCATAAAACTGGCCATAAACAATGAAAACAACAAGTGTTTGGTCATTACTCCCAAACATGTATTGGGTTTTAATGTTGTTGTACATCGCCCTGGAACCCCAAAACTATGGGAAATAGCTCATGAAAACGGCCATAAAATGCAAAAAAACGACCTTTTGTCATAACTCTAAAAAATTTATCAGAAATTACGGACGTTGTAAATCCCCCTAGAAACCCAAAATTGAGGGCAATAGCTCATGAAAACAGTCAGAAAACGCGAAAACGACAAGTTTTTGGTCATATCTCTCAAACATGTATCGCGTCTTCTGGGCCTTGCAAATTGCCCTGGAAACCCAAAAATGTGGGCAATAGCTCATGAAAACAGCCATAAAACACAAAACGCCGAAGTTTTTGTTCATATCTGTAAAAGATGTATCGGGTCTTATGGGCCAAGCATATCGCCCTAGAGCCCAAAAGTTTTGGCAATAGCACATGAAAATGGCCATAAAACGTGAAAATGACAAATTTTTGGTCATTACTCTCAAACATGTATCGGATCTTAAGGTTGTTGTACATCGCCCTAGAACCCTAAAACTGTGGGCAATAGCTCATGAAAATGCCGATAAACACAAAAAGGACGATTTTTTGTCATAACACTGAAAATTGTGTCAGGACTTACAGTCGTTGTAAATTCCCCTAGAACCCCAAAGCTATGGGAAATAGCTCATGAAAACGGTCATAAAACGCGAAAACGATGAGTTTATGGTCATATCCCTCAAACATGTATCGGGTCTTCCAGGCCTTGCAAATTGCCCCGGAAACCCAAAACTATGGGCAGTAACTCATGAAAACAGCCATAAAACACGAAAACGTCGAGTTTTTGTTCATGTCTCTAAAAGATGTATCGGGTCTTATGGGCCAAGCATATTGCCCTATAGCCCAAAAGTTTTGGCAGTAGCACATGAAAATGGCCAAAAAACGCAAAAATGACAAGTGTTTGGTCATTACTCTCAAAGATGTATCGGATCTTAAGGTTGTTGTACATTGCCCTGGAACCCCTAAACTATGGGCAATAGCTCATGAAAATGCCCATAAAACGCAAAAACGACGACTTTTTGTCATAACACTCAAACATGCATCAGGACTTACAGTCGTTGTAAATTCCCCTAGAACCCAAAAGCTATGGGCAATAGCTCATGAAAACGGCCATAAAATGCGAAAACGACGAGTTTTTGGTCATATCCCTCAAACATATATCGGGTCTTTCGGGTCATGAAAATTGCCCTTGAACCCCAAAACTCTGGGCAATATGTCATGAAAAGTCATAAACATGAAAACGATTTTTGGTCATATCCTCAAACATGTATCGGGTCTTCTAGGCCATGGAAATTGCCACGAACCCCAAAACCGTGGGCAATAGCTCATGAAAACGGCCGTAAAACATGAAAAAGTCGATTTTTGTCATATCTCCGAAAGATGTATCGATCTTATGGAACATGCAAATCGCCTCGACCCGAAAAATTTGGGCAATAGCTCATAAAACTGGCCATAAACAATGAAAATTACAATGTATCGGGTTTTAAGGTTGTTGTACATCTCCTGGAACCCCAATGCTATGGGCAATAGCTCATGAAAACGGCCATAAAATGTGAAAACGGCGAATTTTTGTCATAACTCTAAAAAATTTATCAAAAATTTCGGACGTTGTAAATCCCCCTAGAAACCCAAAATTAAGGGCAATAGCTCATGAAAACGGTCATAAAACGCGAAAACGACAAGTTTTTGGTCATATCTCTCAAACATGTATCGTGTCTTCCGGGCCTTGCAAATTGCCCTGGAAACCCAATACTGTGGGCAATAGCTCATGAAAACAGCCATAAACCACGAAAACGTCAAGTTTTTGTTCATATCTGTAAAAGATGTATCGGGTCTTATGGGACAAGCATATCGCCCTAGATCCCAAAAGTTTTGGCAATAGCACACGAAAATGGCCATAAAACGCGAAAATGACAAGTTTTTCGTCATTACTCTCAAACATGTATCGGGTCTTAAGGTTGTTGTACATCGCCCTGGAACCCTAAAACTATGGCAGTAGCTCCTGAAAATGCCCATAAAACGCAAAAACGACGACTTTTTTCATAACACTCAAACATGTCTCAGGACTTAAAGCCGTTGTAAATTCCCCTAGAACCCCAAAGATATGGGCAATAGATCATGAAAACGGCCATAAAATGGGAAAACGACGAGTTTTTGGTCATATCCCTCAAACATGTATCGGGTCTTTCGGGCCATGAAAATTGCCCTTGAACCCCAAAACTCTGGGCAATAGCTCATGAAAACGGTCATAAACATGAAAACGACGATTTTTTGGTCATATCCCTCAAACATGTATCGGGTCTTCTGGGCCATGGAAATTGCCCTGGAACCCCAAAACCGTGGGCAATAGCTCATAAAAACGGCCGTAAAACATGAAAAGTTCGATTTTTTTGTCATATCTCTAAAAGATGTATCAGATCTTATGGAACATGCAAATCGCCCTGGACCCAAGAAATTTGGGCAATAGTTCATAAATCTGGCCATAAACAATGAAAATAACAAGTGTTTGGTCATTACTCCCAAACATGTATTGGGTTTTAATGTTGTTGTACATCGCCCTGGAACCCCAAAACTATGGGTAATAGCTGATGAAAACGGCCATAAAACGCAAAAACGACGACTTTTTGTCATAACTCGAAAAAATTTATCAGAAATTACGGACATTGTAAATCCCCCTAGAAACCAAAAATTGAGGGCAATAGCTCATGAAAACGGTCAGAAAACGCGAAAACGACAAGTTTTTGGCATATCTCTCAAACATGTATCGCGTCTTCTGGGCCTTGCAAATTGCCCTGGAAACCCAAAATGTGGGCAATAGCTCATGAAAACAGCCATAAAACACAAAAAAGTCGAGTTTTTGTTCATCTCTCTAAAAGATGTATCGGGTCTTATGGGCCAAGCATATCGCCCTAGAGCCCAAAATTTTGGCAATAGCACATGAAAATGGCCATAAAACGTGAAAATGACAAATTTTTGGTCATTACTCTCAAACATGTATCGGGTCTTAAGGTTGTTGTACATCGCCCGAGAACCCTAAAACTATGGGCAATAGGTCATGAAAATGCCGATAAACGCAAAAACGACGATTTTTTGTCATAACACTCAAACTTGTGTCAGGACTTACAGTCGTTGTAAATTCCCCTAGAACCCCAAAGCTATGGGAAATAGCTCATGAAAACGTCCATAAAATGCGAAAACGATGAGTTTATGGTCATATCCCTCAAACATGTATCGGGTCTTCCAGGCCTTGCAAATTGCCCTGGAAACCCAAAACTATGGGCAGTAACTCATGAAAACAGCCATAAAACACGAAAATGTCGAGTTTTTGTTCATGTCTCTAAAAGATGTATCGGGTCTTATGGGCCAAGCATATCGCCCTATAGCCCAAAAGTTTTGGCAGTAGCACATGAAAATGGCCATAAAACGCGAAAATGACAAGTGTTTGGTCATTACTCTCAAAGATGTATCGGATCTTAAGGTTGTTGTACATCGCCCTGGAACCCCAAAACTATGGGCAATAGCTCATGAAAATGCCCATAAAACGCAAAAACGACGACTTTTTGTCATAACACTCAAACATGCATCAGGACTTACAGTCGTTGTAAATTCCCCTAGAACCCAAAAGCTATGGGCAATAGCTCATGAAAACGGCCATAAAATGCGAAAACGACGAGTTTTTGGTCATATCCCTCAAACATGTATCGGGGCTTTGTTGGAATTATGCCCTAGAGGCAATAATAAAGATGTTATTATTATAATTCTTGTTCATGATAAAGTTTATATTCCATGCTAGAATTGTATTAAGCGGAAACATTAATACTTGTGTGGTTTGTGAACAACACCATGTCCCTGGTACACCTCTAAGGACTAGCTCATTGATCAATGATGGTTAAGGTTTCCTAACCATAGACATGAGTTGTCAATTGATAATGAGATCATATCATTGGGAGAATGATAAGATGGACAGACCCAAACTAAGCGAAGCAATTAGATCGTTTCATCGTGTTCATCTTTGCGAAGCTTTTCCTATGTCAAATATTGTATTCCTTAGACCATGAGATAATGCAACTCCCTGGTACCGGAAGAAAGCTTTGAGGTCATCAAACGTCATCCTATGAGAGGGTGATCATAAAGGTGTCTCTCAGGTGATCGGAAAGTATTTGTTGGGTTGTATGTATCGAGATGGAATTTGTCCCTCCCAAGTCGGAGAGATATACTTCGGGCCCACTCGGTAATCGATATCAACACCGCTTGCAAGCATGTGGTTAAGGAGTTAATCACAAAGTGATATCGGATTACGGAACGAGTAAAGTACTTGCTGTGAACGAGATTGAACTAGGTATGACGGTACCAACGATCGAATCTCGGGCAAGTAAAATATCGCGAGACGAAGGGAATATATATATGGGATTGATTGAATCCTGGCAGCGTGGTTCATCCGATATGATCATCGATGAATGTGTGGGAGTCAATATGGGTGCCTGCACCCGTTGATTATTGATAGAAGATCATGTCTGCATATTCTCGAACCCGCAGGGTCACACACTTAACGTATCTCGACGCTAGGATAGATTGGATAATTGGTTTATGAATTTTTGTTCGGAGTCTCGGATGGGATCCGGGATATCACGAAAGGTTCCGGAATGGTCCGGAGAATAAGATTTATATAAGGCAATGCAGTTTTTGGAGTTCGGAATTGTTCCGGGTTAATCGGTATTGTACCAGAAGCTTCTAGAACCTTCCAGAAGGGGACCAACGTGGCCCCATCTTCCGGGAGGGGGCATGGGCCTATGAGGGAGTGTCCTGGACGCATTGGGCCAGGGGCACAAGGCCCCATAGGGCCCAGCCGATCCTAGAGAGTTTAAATCGTTTAAACTAGAGATAGGGTTTCTAGAAGAGGGGAGAGTCCATGCCCCCCACTCCTTATCCTTTGGGCTTGGGGAGGGCTAGCTCGCCCCTCTATATAAAGAGGGTGGGGCACCAACCCCAACACACCTCTCCTCCAAACCCTAGCCGCCTTGCTAGCTTTCCTCTCCTCCCGACCGCTTGTAGGCGAAGCCTGCAGAAATTCTCCACCATATACACCACGTCGTGTTGTAGATCCAATCCATATCTCCACCATGCTTGCTGGTGCGAGGAAGGAGGAGACGTCGAGGTGCTGCACGTGTGCATCTCACGGAGGCACCGCCACTTGTGGTGCTAGATCGGATCGGATCGCGAGGAGGAGAAGCGACTACATCACCCACGTTCCGGATTTAACGCTCATTGCGCGAATCTTCAAGGGTATGAAGATCTAATCCAATCTCTCTCGTTGTTTGCATCTCCTAGATTAGATCTTGGCTTTCCCTCTGTTCGCATCCATAGAAAATTTTGATTTACTATGCCGCGAAACCCTTCAGTGGTATCAGAGCTAGATCTATGCGTAGATGTGTTTCACGAGTAGAACGCAACATGGTTGTTGCAGGCGTTGATGTTTTCTGTTGCAAGCCTCTTGTTTGTGTTCTTCTTATGACGCGGGATAGTGAGATTGAAGCGGTCCAGGCCAACCTTACGCAACGTCGTTCGCGAGACCGGCTCCGCACTTGACGTGTGGCTTGTTCCACACATGCGGCTGGTGGATGTCAGTTTCTCTCACTATAGTTGTCATGGGATTAACACCGGAGTTTGGCAACCATAATATCACCGTTGTGGCTTTCCGTAGGTAAGAATCGTTCTTAGCATCTACTCCCATAAGCCACGTAAAACATGCAACAACAAAGTAGAGGCGTCTAACTTGTTTTTGCAGGGAGTGTTTTCTGTGATATGGTATGGCCCAAGATGTGATGTGTATAATGTATGCGATGATCATGTTTTGTAATGTTTCACGACTTGCATGTCGATGAGTACACAACCGGCAGGAGCCATATGGCTGTCTTTATAATTGTGTATGACCTGCGAGTCAACTTCTTATACGCCATGTAATAGCTTTACTTTATCGCTAAGTAGTTAGCAATAGTTGTAGTTTCTATTCGTGGTGAAGGCAATCATGGTGGAGTGATGGAGATCATGCCGGAACGCACAAGATGGAGATAATTGCGCGAAGATTGGCTATACCATGTCACATAAAGTTATATGCATGTGATGTTTATCCTTTATGTATCTTATTATGCTTAGATCGCGACGGTAGCATTATAAGATGATTCCTCGCTTAAAGATCAAGATAAAAACTGTGTTCTCCCCAAGTATGCACCATTGCGAAAGTTCGTCGTGTCCAAGCATCACGTGATGATCGGGTGCTATAGACTCTACGCTCACATACAACGGGTGCAAGCCAGTATTTGCACACACGGAAATACTTGGGTCTAGCTTGACGAGCCTAGCATGTACAGACATGGCCTCGGAACACAAGAACCGAAAGGTTAAGCATGAGTCATATGAATGATATGATCGACACTTTGTTATCCACCATTGAAACCACATCTCTTCTCGTGATGATCGGATTAGGTGTGGTGAATTTGGATCGTGTTCACTAAACAACTTGAGGGATGTTGAATTTAGTGGGAGTTCATTTAGTAATTTGATTAAGTTGAACTATTTATCATGAACATAGTCTAAATTGTACTTGCAAATACTGTAGATCACATGGCCAAATCCAACTTCAACTTCAACGTTTTCTTTGAGAAGGAAAAGCTTAGAAACAATGGGTCTAACTTCACCAATTGGTTCCGCAATCTAAGAATCATTCTGCGGCGGACAAAAGGACTATGTCCTTGGGAAAGCGTTAGGTGACCCCTGCGCAAGCTGCGGTGATGAGAAAGTCATCTATCGATCGCAAAGATGATTATGGTGTGATTAAGAGCACCATGTTGTTTGCTATGGAACAGGAGCTTCAAAATCGTTTTGAAGAGTATCCCGCCCTTCGAGATTCTCGAGGCTGAAAACCATGTTTGAGACTCAGGCCGCTCGAGATATGAGATCTCAGAAGTTCTTTAACTGCAAGATGGAGGAAGGGAGTTCCGTTAGTGAGCACGCCATAAAGATGTCGGGCTACACTCAACGTCTTGAGCAACTGGAATGCACGATTCCAGAGGAGCTCAAGATTGACAGGGTTCTGCAATCACTCCCTCCCAGCTACAAAAGTTTTGTAGTGACTCATAATCAGATTGGTTCCACTGATACGATCACCGAGCTCTTTGCAAAGCTGAAGGCTGCAGAGGTGGACATCAAGAAGGATAATCATGTGTTGATGGTCAACAATCCCTCCTTTAAGAAAGGTAAGGGAGCAAAGAAACCCTTCAAGAAGGGCGGCGGCAAGCGCAATGCCCCTGCTAAGAAGAAGCTCAAGTCTGGTCCTAAGCCGGACACTGAGTGCTTCTATTGCAAGGACAAGGGTCACTGGAAGCGCAACTGTCGGAAGTACTTAGCGGACAAAAGGGCTGGCACCATCAAAGGTATATTTGATATACATGTTATTGATGTTTTCCTTACTAGCCCTCATTGTAGTACGTGGGTATTTGATACCGGTTCAGTTGCTAATATTTGTAACTCGAAACAGGAGCTACGGAATAGACGGCGGCTTGCGAGGGATGAGGTGACGATGCGCTTGGCAATGGATCAAGAGTTGATGTGATGGCCGTCGGCACGCTCTCCTTAGTTTTACCTTCGGGATTAGTTTTAAACCTTAATAAGTGTTATTATGTGCCTGCGTTGAGCATGAACATTATTTCTGGATCGTGTTTATTGCAAGAGGGTTATTCATTTAAATCGGAGAATAATGGTTTTTCTATTTATATGAGTAACATCTTTTATGGTCATGCACTTCTTGTGAATGGTTTATTTCTTCTAAATCTCGAAAGGGATGAAACACACATCCATAACATTGAGGCTAAGAGATGCAAATTAGATAGTGATAATACTACTTATCTATGGCACTATCGTCTAGGTCATATTGGTGTAAAGCGCATGAAGAAACTCCATTCTGATGGAGTTTTGGAGTCTCTTGATTTTGAATCATTTGACACATGCGAACCATGCCTCATGGGCAAGATGATCAAAACCCCGTTCTCCGGAATGATGGAGCGAGCAACGGACTTGTTGGAAATCATACATACCGATGTATGCGGACCGATGAGTATTTCGACGCGCGGTGGATATCGCTATTTCCTTAGTTTTACCGATGACTTAAGTACATATGGGTATATCTATTTAATGAAACATAAATCTGAAACATTTGAAAAGTTCAAGGAATTTCAGAATGAAGTGGAGAACCATCGTAACAGAAAGATTAAGTTTCTACGATCCGATCGTGGAGGTGAATATTTGAGTTATGATTTTCTCACGCATCTTAAAGCAAGTGGAATCGTTTCACAACTCACGCCACCCGAACACCACAGCGCAATGGTGTGTCTGAACGCCGGAATCGAACCCTATTAGATATGGTCCGATCAATGATGTCTCTTACTGATTTGCCGTTATCATTTTGGGGTTATGCATTAGAACCGCTGCATTCACTTTAAATAGGGCTCCATCTAAATCCGTTGAGACGACACCGTATGAACTGTGGTTTGGTGCTAAACCTAAGTTGTCGTTTCTTAAAGTTTGGGGATGCGAAGCTTACATCAAGAAGTTGATGCCGGACAAGCTCGAACCCAAAGCGGATAAATGCATCTTCATAGGATACCCTAAGGAAACTATTGGGTATACCTTCTATCACAGAACCGAAGGCAAAGTGTTTGTCGCAAAGAACGGTTCCTTTCTTGAGAAGGAGTTTCTCTCGAAAGAAGTGAGTGGGAGGAAAGTAGAGCTAGACGAGGTTATTGAACCTTCTCTTGAAATTGGAGAGTAGCGCAGCACTTGAAATTGTTCCAGTGCACCGCACCAACAATAGAGGAAGCTAATGACAAGGATCATGAAACTTGGACGATGTTGCTCATCGAACGTCCGCAGTCGACAAGGTCGCGTGCCCCTCCCGAGTGGTACGGCAACCTGTCTTGACTATCTTGTTGGTAGAAGGCGGTGAACCTACGAACTATGAGGAAGCCGATGATGAGCGGACTCGAGAAATGGCTGGAAGCCATGAAATCCGAATTGGGATCCATGAGCGAAAACCAAGTATGGACTTTGGTGGATCCTCCTAGCGACCGAAAGGCCGTTGAGTGCAAACGGATATTCAAGAAGAAAACGGACGCGGATGGTAATGTTACCGTCTATAAAGCACGGCTTGTCGCAAAAGGTTTTCGACAAGTTCAAGGTGTTGACTACGATGAGACTTTCTCTCCCGTAGCGATGTTTAAGTCCATTCGGATTTTATTAGCAATTGCTGCGTTTCATGATTATGAAATATGGTAGATGGATGTCAAGACTGCTTTCCTCAATGGGAACATTGATGAAGAGTTGTATATGATGCAATCCGAAGGTTTTGTCGATCCTAAGGATGCTAGTAAAGTATGCAAACTTCAGCGTTCCATTTATGGACAGAAGCAAGCATCTCGGAGTTGGAACCTTCATTTTTATCAAGTGATCAAGAGTTTTGGATTTGTTCCAAATTCCTACGAAGCTTGTATCTACAAGAAAGTGAGTGGGAGCTCGGTGACGTTTCTGGTACTATATGTGGATGACATATTGATTATTGGAAATGACATCAACATGCTTAACGATGTGAAGAGTTATTTGAACAAGTGTTTTTCAATGAAAGACCTAGGTGAAGCTGCTTATATATAGGGCATCAAGATCTATAGAGATAGACAAAGACGCCTGATAGCTTTAAGCCAGAGTACATACCTAGACAAGGTTCTGAAAAGGTTCAGAATGAATAAGGCAAAGAAAGGTTCAGTGCCTATGTTGTCAGGTAAGATATTGAGCAAGGCTCAGTGTCCAGCTACGGTAAATGATAGGGAAGCTATGAGCAAAGTGCCTTATGCCTCGGCCATAGGTTCCATCATGTATGCCATGTTGTGTACTAGACCGGATGTGTCCAATGCTCTTAGTTTGACGAGCAGATATGAAAGTGATCCAGGAGTGGAACACTGGACAGCCGTGAAGAACATCCTAAAGTACCTAAATAGAACTAAAGAAATGTTCTTAGTCTATGGGGGTGATGAACAGCTTGTCGTAAAAGGTTACGTCGATGCTAGTTTCGACACCGACAAGGATGATTCCAAATCTCGACAGTGATACGTTTATATTTTGAATGGAGGAGTGGAGTCGGAGAAGCTGCAAGCAAAGCGTGATCGCGGGATCTACAATGGAAGCGGAATACATGGCTGCTCGAGCGTCAAGTGAAGGAGTTTGGATCGAAACTTCATCATCGAGCTTGGCGTGGTTCCAAGTGCATTGGACCCACTGGAGATATTGTGTGACAACACTGGCGCCATAGCACTCGCTAAGGAACCAAGATATCATCCAAAGACCAAGCATATCAACCGCAAGTTTCATATAATCCGAGATTATATTGCATATGGAGATCTGAAGATTAGCAAAGTACATACGGATCTGAATGTCGCAGATCCATTGACTAAACCTCTTCCACGTGTAAAACATGATCAACACCTCAGTGCCATGGGTGTAAGATTGTTGCCAAATGTAAACTAGATTATTGACTCTAGTGCAAGTGGGAGACTGTTGGAATTATGCCCTAGAGGCAATAATAAAGATGTTATTATTATAATTCTTGTTCATGATAAAGTTTATATTCCATGCTAGAATTGTATTAAGCGGAAACTTTAATACTTGTGTGGTTTGTAAACAACACCGTGTCCCTAGTACGCCTCTATGGACTAGCTCATTGATCAATGATGGTTAAGGTTTCCTAACCATAGACATGAGTTGTCAAGTAAAGTACTTGCTGTGAACGAGATTGAACTAGGTATGACGGTACCGACGATCGAATCTCGGGCAAGTAAAATATCGCAAGACGAAGGGAATATATATATGGGATTGATTGAATCCTGGCATCGTGGTTCATCCGATATGATCATCGATGAATGTGTGGGAGTCAATATGGGTGCCCAGACCCCGCTGTTGATTATTGATAGAAGATCATGTCTGCATATTCTCGAACCCGCAGGGTCACACACTTAACGTATCTCGACGCTAGGATAGATTGGATAATTGGTTTATGAATTTTTTTCGGAGTCTCGGATGGGATCCGGGATATCACGAGAGGTTTCGGAATGGTCCGGAGAATAAGATTCATATAAGGCAGTGCAGTTTTTGGAGTTCGGAATTGTTCCGGATTAATCGGTATTGTCGGAAGCTTCTAGAACCTTCGAAGGGGACAACGTGGCCCCACCTTCCGGGAGGGGAATGGGCCTATGAGGGAGTGTCACGGCGCATTGGGCAGGGGCACAAGGCCACATAGGGCCCAGCCGATCCTAGAGAGTTTAAATCGTTTAAACTAGAGATAGGGTTTCTAGAAGAGGGAGAGTCCATGCCCCCACTCCTTATCCTTTGGGCTTGGGGAGGGGCTAGCTGCACCCCTCTATATAAAGAGGGTGGGGCGCACCAACCCCCACACCTCTCCTCCAAACCCTAGCCGCCTTGCTAGCTTTCCTCTCTCCTCCCCGCTTGTAGGCCAAGCCTGCTGAAATTCTCCACCATATACACCACGCCGTGTTGTAGATCCAATCCATCTCTCCACCATACTTGCTGGTCCGAGGAAGGAGGAGACGTCGAGGTGCTGCACGTGTGCATCTCACAGAGGCACCGCCACTTGTGGTGCTAGATCGGATCGGATCGCGAGGAGGAGAAGCGAGTACGACTACATCACCCACGCCCGATTTAACGTTCATTGCAGGCGAATCTTCAAGGGTATGAAGATCTAATCCAATCTCTCTCGTTGATTGCATCTCCTAGATTAGATCTTGGCTTTCCCTCTGTTCGCATCCGTAGAAAATTTTGATTTACTATGCAGCGTAACCCTTCAGTCTTTCGGGTCATGAAAATTGCCCTTGAACACCAAAACTGTGGGCAATAGGTCATGAAAACGGTCATAAACATGAAAACGACGATTTTTTGGTCATATGCCTCAAACATGTATCGGGTCTTCTAGGCCATGGAAATTGCCTTGGAACCCCAAAACCGTGGGCAATAGCTTATGAAAACGGACGTAAAACATGAAAAAGTCGATTTTTTGTCATACCTCTGAAAGATGTATCAGATCTTATGGAACATGCAAATCGCCCTGGACCCAAAAAATTTGAGCAATAGCTCATAAAACTGGCCATAAACAATGAAAATTATAATGTATCGGGTTTTAAGGTTGTTGTACATCTCCTTGGAACCCCAATGCTATGGGCAATAGCTCTTGAAAATAGCCATAAAACGCGAAAACGACGACTTTTTGTCATAACTCTCAAAAATTTATCTGAAATTCCGGACGTTGTAAATCCCCCTAGAAACCCAAAATTAAGGGCAATAGCGCATGAAAACGGTCATAAAATGCGAAAACGACAAGTTTTTGGTCATATCTCTCAAACATGTATCGTGTCTTCCGGGCCTTGCAAATTGCCCTGGAAACCCAATACTGTGGGCAATAGCTCATGAAAACAGCCATAGAACACGAAAACGTCGAATTTTTGTTCATGTCTCTAAAAGATGTATCGGGTCTTATGGGACAAGTATGTCGCCTTAGATCCCAAAAGTTTTGGCAATAGCACACGAAAATGGCCATAAAACGCGAAAATGACAAGTTTTTGGTCATTACTCTCAAAGATGTATCGGGTCTTAAGGTTGTTGTACATCGCCCTGGAACCCTAAAACTGTGGCAGTAGCTCATGAAAATGCCCATAAAACGCAAATACGACTACTTTTTGTCATAACACTCAAACATTTATAAGGACTTACAGTCGTTGTAAATTCCCCTAGAACCCAAAAGCTATGGGCAATAGCTCATGAAAACGACCATAAAATGGGAAAACGACGAGTTTTTGGTCATATCCCTCAATCATGTATCGGGTCTTTCGGGCCATGAAAATTGCCCTTTAACCCCAAAACTGTGGGCAATAGCTCATGAAAACGGTCATAAACATGAAAACTACGATTTTTTGGTCATATCCCTCAAACATGTATCGGGTCTTCTGGGCCATGGAAATTGCCCTGGAACCCCAAAACCGTGGGCAATAGCTCATGAAAACGGCCGTAAAACATGAAAAAGTCGATTTTTTGTCATACCTCTGAAAGATGTATCAGATCTTATGGAACATGCAAATCGCCCTGGACCCAAAAAATTTGGGCAATAGCTCATAAAACTGGCCATAATCAATGAAAATTACAATGTATCGGGTTTTAAGGTTGTTGTACATCTCCCTGGAACCCCAATGCTATGGGCAATAGCTCATGAAAACGGCCATAAAATGTGAAAACGACGACTTTTTGTCATAACTCTCAAAAATTTATCAGAAATTTCGGACGTTGTAAATCCCCCTAGAAACCCAAAATTAAGGGCAAATAGCTCATGAAAACGGTCATAAAACGCGAAAACGACAAGTTTTTGGTCATATCTCTCAAACATGTATCGTGTCTTCCGGGCCTTGCAAATTTCCCTAGAAACCCAATACTGTGGGCAATAGCTCATGAAAACAGCCATAAAACACGAAAACGTCGAGTTTTTGTTCATGTCTCTAAAAGATGTATCGGGTCTTATGGGACAAGTATGTCGCCCTAGATCCCAATAGTTTTGGCAATAGCACACGAAAATGGCCATAAAACGCGAAAATGACAAGTGTTTGGTCATTACTCTCAAAGATGTATCGGGTCTTAAGGTTGTTGTACATCGCCCTGGAACCCTAAAACTGTGGCAGTAGCTCATGAAAATGCCCATAAAACGCAAATACGACTACTTTTTGTCATAAGACTCAAACATGTATAAGGACTTACAGTCGTTGTAAATTCCCCTAGAACCTAAAAGCTATGGGCAATAGCTCATGAAAACGACCATAAAATGGGAAAACGACGAGTTTTTGGTCATATCCCTCAAACATGTATCGGGTCTTTCGGGCCATGAAAATTGCCCTTTAACCCCAAAACTGTGGGCAATAGCTCATGAAAACGGTCATAAACATGAAAACTACGATTTTTTGGTCATATCCCTCAAACATGTATCGGGTCTTCTGGGCCATGGAAATTGCCCTGGAACCCCAAAACCGTGGGCAATAGCTCATGAAAACGGCCGTAAAACATGAAAAAGTCGATTTTTTTTGTCATATCTCTGAAAGATGTATCAGATCTTATGGAACATGCAAATCGCCTGGACCCAAAAAATTTGGGCAATAGCTCATAAAACTGGCCATAAACAATGAAAATAACAAGTGTTTGGTCATTACTCCCAAACATGTATCGGGTTTTAATGTTGTTGTACATCGCCCTGGAACCCCAAAACTATGGGCAATAGCTCATGAAAACGGCCATAAAACGCAAAAACGACGACTTTTTGTCATAACTCTAAAAAATTTATCAGAAATTACGGACGTTGTAAATCCCCCTAGAAACCCAAAATTGAGGGCAATAGCTCATGAAAACGGTCAGAAAACGCGAAAACGATAAGTTTTTGGTCATATCTCTCAAACATGTATCGCGTCTTCTGGGCCTTGCAAATTGCCCTGGAAACCCAAAAATGTGGGCAATAGCTCATGAAAACAGCCATAAAACACAAAAACGTCGAGTTTTTGTTCATATCTCTAAAAGATGTATCGGTTCTTATGGGCCAAGCATATCGCCCTAGAGCCCAAAAGTTTTGGCAATAGCACATGAAAATGGCCATAAAACGTGAAAAGGACAAATTTTCGGTCATTACTCTCAAACATGTATCGGGTCTTAAGGTTGTTGTACATCGCCCTAGAACCCTAAAACTGTGGGCAATAGCTCATGAAAATGCCGATAAACGCAAAAACGACGATTTTTTGTCATAACACTGAAAATTGTGTAAGGACTTACAGTCGTTGTAAATTCCCCTAGAACCCCAAAGCTATGGGAAATAGCTCATGAAAACGGCCATAAAACGCGAAAACGATGAGTTTATGGTCATATCCCTCAAACATGTATCGGGTCTTCCAGGCCTTGCAAATTGCCCTGGAAACCCAAAACTATGGGCAGTAACTCATGAAAACAGCCATAAAACACGAAAACGTCGAGTTTTTGTTCATGTCTCTAAAAGATGTATCGGGTCTTATGGGCCAAGCATATCGCCCTATAGCCCAAAAGTTTTGGCAGTAGCACATGAAAATGGCCATAAAACGCGAAATTGACAAGTGTTTGGTCATTACTCTCAAAGATGTATCGGATCTTAAGGTTGTTGTGCATCGCCCTGGAACCCCAAAACTATGGGCAATAGCTCATGAAAATGCCCATAAAACGCAAAAACGACGACTTTTTGTCATAACACTCAAACATGTATCAGGACTTACAGTCGTTGTAAATTCCCCTAGAACCCAAAAGCTATGGGCAATAGCTCATGAAAACGGCCATAAAATGCAAAAACGACGAGTTTTTGGTCATATCCCTCAAACATGTATTGGGTCTTTCGGGTCATGAAAATTGCCCTTGAACCCCAAAACTGTGGGCAATAGGTCATGAAAACGGTCATAAACATGAAAACGACGATTTTTTGGTCATATCCCTCAAACATGTATCGGGTCTTCTAGGCCATGGAAATTGCCCTGGAACCCCAAAACCGTAGGCACTAGCTCATGAAAACAGCCGTAAAACATGAAAAAGTCGATTTTTTGTCATATCTCTGAAAGATGTATCAGATCTTATGGAACATGCAAATCGCCCTGGACCCAAAAAATTTGGGCAATAGCTCATAAAACTGGCCATAAACAATGAAAATTACAATGTATCGGGTTTTAAGGTTGTTGTACATCGCCCTGGAACCCCAATGCTATGGGCAATAGCTCTTGAAAATAGCCATAAAACGCGAAAACGACGACTTTTTGTCATAACTCTCAAAAATTTATCAAAAATTCCGGACGTTGTAAATCCCCCTAGAAACCCAAAATTAAGGGCAATAGCGCGTGAAAACGGTCATAAAACGCGAAAACGACAAGTTTTTGGTCATATCTCTCAAACATGTATCGTGTCTTCCGGGCCTTGCAAATTGCCCGGGAAACCCAATATTGTGGGCAATAGCTCATGAAAACAGCCATAAAACACGAAAACGTCGAGTTTTTGTTCATGTCTCTAAAAGATGTATCGGGTCTTATGGGACAAGTATGTCGCCCTAGATCCCAAAAGTTTTGGCAATAGCACACGAAAATGGCCATAAAACGCGAAAATGACAAGTTTTTGGTCATTACTCTCAAAGATGTATCGGGTCTTAAGGTTGTTGTACATCGCCCTGGAACCCTAAAACTGTGGCAGTAGCTCATGAAAATGCCCATAAAACGCAAATACGACTACTTTTTGTCATAACACTCAAACATGTATAAGGACTTACAGTCATTGTAAATTCCCCTAGAACCCAAAAGCTATGGGCAATAGTGTTGGAATTATGCCCTAGAGGCAATAATAAAGATGTTATTATTATAATTATTGTTCATGATAAAGTTTATATTCCATGCTAGAATTGTATTAAGCGGAAACTTTAATACTTGTGTGGTTTGTAAACAACACCGTGTCCCTAGTACGCCTCTATGGACTAGCTCATTGATCAATGATGGTTAAGGTTTCCTAACCATAGACATGAGTTGTCTATTGATAATGAGATCATATCATTGGGAGAATGATATAGTGGATAGACCCAAACAAAGCAGAGCAATTAGATTGTGTCATCGTGTTCGTCTTTGCGAAGCTTTTCCTATGTCAAATATTGTATTCCTTAGACCATGAGATAATGCAACTCCCTGGTATCAGAAGAAAGCTTTGAGGTCATCAAACGTCATCCTATGAGAGGGTGATCATAAAGGTGTCTCTCGTGATCGGAAAGTATCATTGGGTTGTATGTATCGACATGGAATTTGTCCCTCCCAAGTCGAGAGATATATGGGCCCACTAGGTAATCGATATCAACACCTCTTGCAAGCATGTGGTTAAGGAGTTAATCACAAAGTGATATCGGATTGCGAACGAGTAAAGTACTTTCGTGAACGAGATTGAACTAGGTATGACGATACCGACGATCGAATCTCGACCAAGTAAAATATCGAGACAAGGGAATATATATGGGATTGATTGAATCTGGCATCGTGGTTCATCCGATATGATCATCGATGAATGTGGAGTCAATATGGGTGCCTGACCTGCTGTTGATTATTGATAGAAGATCATGTCTGCATATTCTCGAACCCGCAGTCACTCACTTAACGTGTCTTCGACGCTAGGATAGATTGGATAATTGGTTTATGAATTTTGTTCGAGTCTCGGATGGGATCCGGGATATCACGAGAGGTTCGGAATGGTCGGAGAATAAGATTCATATAAGGCGGCAGTTTTTGGAGTTCGGAATTGTTCCGGGTTAATCGGTATTGTCGGAAGCTTCTAGAACCTTCGGAAGGGGACCAACGTGGCCCCACCTTCCGGGAGGGGCATGGGCCTATGAGGGAGTGTCTGGCCGCATTGGGCAGGGCACAAGGCCCCATAGGGCCCAGCCGATTCTAGAGAGATTTGACTTCGTTTAAATCTGGAATAGAATTTCTAGATAAGGAGAGTTTAAATCGTTTAAACTAGAGATAGGATTTCTAGATAAGGAGAGTTTAAATTGTTTAAACTAGAGATAGGCTTGGAGGAGGGGCAGGCTGGCCGCCTCTATATATAGAGGGTGGTGCGCCCCTTACACACACCTTCCTCCAAGCCCTAGCCCTTGCTACCTTCCTCTCCCTCCCGACTGCTTGTTGTAGGCGAAGCCCTCAGAAATTCTCCACCATATACACCACGCCGTCGTGTTGTAGATCCAATCTATCTCTCCACCATACTCGCTGGTCCGAGGAAGGAGGAGACGTCGAGGTGCTGCGTGTGTGCATCTCGGAGGCACCGCCACTTGTGGTGCTAGATCGGATCGGATCGCGAGGAGGAGAAGCGAGTACGACTACATCACCCACGCCCGATTTAACGCGTTCATTGGCGAATCTTCAAGGGTATGAAGATCTAATCCAATCTCTCTCGTTGTTTGCATCTCCTAGATTAGATCTTGGCTTTCCCTCTGTTCGCTCCGTAGAAAATGTTGATTTACTATGCCGCGAAACCCTTCAAATAGCTCATGAAAACGACCATAAAATGGGAAAACGACGAGTTTTTGGTCATGTCCCTCAAACATGTATCGGGTCTTTCGGGCCATGAAAATTGCCCTTTAACCCCAAAACTGTGGGCAATAGCTCATGAAAACGGTCATAAACATGAAAACTACGATTTTTTGGTCATATCCCTCAAACATGTATCGGGTCTTCTGACCCATGGAAATTGCCCTGGAACCCAAAAACCGTGGGCAATAGCTCATGAAAACGGCCGTAAAACATGAAAAAGTCGATTTTTTGTCATATCTCTGAAAGATGTATCAGATCTTATGGAACATGCAAATCGCCTGGAACCCCAAAACTATGGGCAATAGCTCATGAAAACGGCCATAAAACGCAAAAACGACGACTTTTTGTCATAACTCTAAAAAATTTATCAGAAATTACGGACGTTGTAAATCCCCCTAGAAACCCAAAATTGAGGACAATAGCGCATGAAAACGGTCATAAAACGCGAAAACGACAAGTTTTTGGTCATAACTCTCAAACATGTATCGCGTCTTCTGGGCCTTGCAAATTGCCCTGGAAACCCAAAAATGTGGGCAATAGCTCATGAAAACAGCCATAAAACACAAAAACATCGAGTTTTTGTTCATATCTCTAAAAGATGTATCGGTTCTTATGGGCCAAGCATATCGCCCTAGAGCCCAAAAGTTTTGGCAATAGCACCTGAAAATGGCCATAAAACGTGAAAATGACAAATTTTTGGTCATTACTCTCAAACATGTATTGGGTCTTAAGGTTGTTGTACATCGCCCTAGAACCCTAAAACTGTGGGCAATAGCTCATGAAAATGCCGATAAACGCAAAAACGACGATTTTTTGTCATAACACTAAAAATTGTGTCAGGACTTACAGTCATTGTAAATTCCCCTAGAACCCCAAAGCTATGGGAAATAGCTCATGAAAACGGCCATAAAACGCGAAAACGATGAGTTTATGGTCATATCCCTCAAACATGTATCGGTTCTTCCAGGCCTTGCAAATTGCCCTGGAAACCCAAAACTATGGGCAGTAACTCATGAAAACAGCCATAAAACACGAAAATGTCGAGTTTTTGTTCATGTCTCTAAAATATGTATCGGGTCTTATGGGCCAAGCATATCGCCCTATAACCCAAAAGTTTTGGCAGTAGCACATGAAAATGGCCATAAAACGCGAAAATGACAAGTGTTTGGTCATTACTCTCAAAGATGTATCGGATCTTAAGGTTGTTGTACATCGCCCTTGAACCCCAAAACTATGGGCAATAGCTCATGAAAATGCCCATAAAACGCAAAAACGACGACTTTTTGTCATAACACTCAAACATGTATCAGGACTTACAGTCGTTGTAAACTCCCCTAGAACCCAAAAGCTATGGGCAATAGCTCATGAAAACGGCCATAAAATGCGAAAACGACGAGTTTTTGGTCATATCCCTCAAACATGTATCGGGTCTTTCGGGTCATGAAAATTGCCCTTGAACCCCAAAACTGTGGGCAATAGGTCATGAAAACGGTCATAAACATGAAAACGACGTTTTTTTGGTCATATCCCTCAAACATGTATCGGGTCTTCTAGGCCATGGAAATTGCCCTGGAACCCCAAAACCGTGGGCAATAGCTCATGAAAACGGCCGTAAAACATGAAAAAGTCGATTTTTTTGTCATATCTCTGAAAGATGTATCAGATCTTATGGAACATGCAAATCGCCCTGGACCCAAAAAATTTGGGAAATAGCTCATAAAACTGGCCATAAACAATGAAAATTACAATGTATCGGGTTTTAAGGTTGTTGTACATCGCCCTGGAACCCCAATGCTATGGGCAATAGCACTTGAAAATAGCCATAAAACGCGAAAATGGCGACTTTTTGTCATAACTCTCAAAAATTTATCAGAAATTCCGGACGTTGTAAATCCCCCTAGAAACCCAAAATTAAGGGCAATAGCGCATGAAAACGGTCATAAAACGCGAAAACGACAAGTTTTTGGTCATATCTCTCAAACATGTATCGTGTCTCCTGGGCCTTGCAAATTGCCCTGGAAACCCAATACTCTGGGCAATAGCTCATGAAAACAGCCATAAAACACGAAAACGTCGAGTTTTTGTTCATGTCTCTAAAAGATGTATCGGGTCTTATGGGACAAGTATGTCGCCCTAGATCCCAAAAGTTTTGGCAATAGCACACAAAAATGGCCATAAAACGCGAAAATGACAAGTTTTTGGTCATTACTCTCAAAGATGTATCGGGTCTTAAGGTTGTTGTACATCGCCCTGGAACCCTAAAACTGTGGCAGTAGCTCATGAAAATGCCCATAAAACGCAAATACGACTACTTTTTGTCATAACACTCAAACATGTATAAGGACTTACAGTCGTTGTAAATTCCCCTAGAACCCAAAAGCTATGGGCAATAGCTCATGAAAACGGCCATAAAATGCGAAAACGACGAGTTTTTGGTCATATCCCTCAAACATGTATCGGGTCTTTCGGGTCATGAAAATTGCCCTTGAACCCCAAAACTGTGGGCAATAGGTCATGAAAACGGTCATAAACATGAAAACGACGATTTTTTGGTCATATCCCTCAAACATGTATCGGGTCTTCTAGGCCATGGAAATTGCCCTGGAACCCCAAAACCGTGGGCAATAGCTCATGAAAACGGCCGTAAAACATGAAAAAGTCGATTTTTTGTCATATCTCTGAAAGATGTATCAAATCTTATGGAACATGCAAATCGCCCTGGACCCAAAAAATTTGGGCAATAGCTCATAAAACTGGCCATAAACAATGAAAATTACAATGTATCGGGTTTTAAGGTTGTTGTACATCGCCCTGGAACCCCAATGCTATGGGCAATATTCCTTGAAAATAGCCATAAAACGCGAAAACGACGACTTTTTGTCATAACTCTCAAAAATTTATCAGAAATTCCGGACGTTGTAAATCCCCCTAGAAACCCAAAATTAAGGGCAATAGCGCATGAAAACGGTCATAAAACGCGAAAACGACAAGTTTTTGGTCATATCTCTCAAACATGTATCGTGTCTTCCGGGCCTTGCAAATTGCCCTGGAAACCCAATACTGTGGGCAATAGCTCATGAAAACAGCCATAAAACACGAAAACGTCGAGTTTTTGTTCATGTCTCTAAAAGATGTATCGGGTCTTATGGGAAAAGTATGTCGCCCTAGATCCCAAAAGTTTTGGCAATAGCACACGAAAATGGCCATAAAACGCGAAAATGACAAGTTTTTGGTCATTACTCTCAAAGATGTATCGGGTCTTAAGGTTGTTGTACATCGCCCTGGAACCTTAAAACTGTGGCAGTAGCTCATGAAAATGCCCATAAAACGCAAATACGACTACTTTTTGTCGTAACACTCAAACATGTATAAGGACTTACAGTCGTTGTAAATTCCCCTAGAACCCAAAAGTTATGGGCAATAGCTCATGAAAACGACCATAAAATGGGAAAACGACGAGTTTTTGGTCATATCCCTCAAACATGTATCGGGTCTTTCGGGCCATGAAAATTGCCCTTTAACCCCAAAACTGTGGGCAATAGCTCATGAAATCGGTCATAAACATGAAAACTACGATTTTTTGGTCATATCCCTCAAACATGTATCAGGTCTTCTGGGCCATGGAAATTGCCCTGGAACCCCAAAACCATGGGCAATAGCTCATGAAAACGGCCGTAAAACATGAAAAAGTCATTTTTTTGTCATATCTTTGAAAGATGTATCAGATCTTATGGAACATGCAAATCGCCCTGGACCCAAAAAATTTGGACAATAGCTCATAAAACTGGCCATAAACAATGAAAATAACAAGTGTTTGGTCATTACTCCCAAATATGTATCGGGTTTTAATGTTGTTGTACATCGCCCTGGAACCCCAAAACTATGGGCAATAGCTCATGAAAACGGCCATAAAACGCAAAAACGACGACTTTTTGTCATAACTCTCAAAAATTTATCAGAAATTACGGACGTGGTAAATCCCCCTAGGAACCCAAAATTGAGGGCAATAGCTCATGAAACGGTCGAAACGAAACGATTTAGTTTTGGTCATATCTCTCAAACATGTATCGCGTCTTCTGGGCCTTGCAAATTGCCCTGGAAACCCAAAAATGTGGGCAATAGCTCATGAAAACAGCCATAAAACACAAAAATGTCGAGTTTTTGTTCATATCTCTAAAAGATGTATCGGTTCTTATGGGCCAAGCATATCGCCCTAGAGCCCAAAAGTTTTGGCAATAGCACATGAAAATGGCCATAAAACCTGAAAATGACAAATTTTTGGTCATTACTCTCAAACATGTATCGGGTCTTAAGGTTGTTGTACATCGCCCTAGAACCCTAAAACTGTGGGCAATAGCTCATGAAAATGCCGATAAAAGCAAAAACGACGATTTTTTGTCATAACACTGAAAATTGTGTCAGGACTTAGAGTCGTTGTAAATTCCCCTAGAACCCCAAAGCTATGGGAAATAGCTCATGAAAACGGCCATAAAACGCGAAAACGATGAGGTTATGGTCATATCCCTCAAACATGTATCGGTTCTTCCAGGCCTTGCAAATTGCCCTGGAAACCCAAAACTATGGGCAGTAACTCATGAAAACAGCCATAAAACACGAAAACGTCGAGTTTTTGTTCATGTCTCTAAAAGATGTATCGGGTCTTATGGGCCAAGCATATCGCCCTATAGCCCAAAAGTTTTGGCAGTAGCACATGAAAATGGCCATAAAACGCGAAAATGACAAGTGTTTGGTCATTACTCTCAAAGAAGTATCGGATCTTAAGGTTGTTGTGCATCGCCCTGGAACCCCAAAACTATGGGCAATAGCTCATGAAAATGCCCATAAAACGCAAAAGCAGCGACTTTTGTCATAACACTCAAACATGTATCGGGACTTACAACGTTGTAAATTCCCTAAAACCCAAAAGCTATGGGCAATAGCTCATGAAAACGGCCATAAAATGCAAAAACGACGAGTTTTTGGTCATATCCCTCAAACATGTATCGGGTCTTTCGGGTCATGAAAATTGCCCTTGAACCCCAAAACTGTGGGCAATAGGTCATGAAAACGGTCATAAACATGAAAACGACGATTTTTTGGTCATATCCCTCAAACATGTATCGGGTCTTCTAGGCCATGGAAATTGCCCTGGAACCCCAAAACCGTGGGCACTAGCTCATCAAAACGGCCGTAAAACATGAAAAAGTCGATTTTTCGTCATATCTCTGAAAGATGTATCAGATCTTATGGAACATGCAAATCGCCCTGGACCCAAAAAATTTGGGCAATAGCTCATAAAACTGGCCATAAACAATGAAAATTACAATGTATCGGGTTTTAAGGTTGTTGTACATCGCCCTGGAACCCCAATGCTATGGGCAATAGCTCTTGAAAATAGCCATAAAACGCGAAAACGACGACTTTTTGTCATAACTCTCAAAAATTTATCAGAAATTCCGGACGTTGTAAATCCCCCCAGAAACCCAAAATTAAGGGCAATAGCGCATGAAAACGGTCATAAAACGCGAAAACGACAAGTTTTTGGTCATATCTCTCAAACATGTATCGTGTATTCCGGGCCTTGCAAATTGCCCTAGAAACCCAATACTGTGGGCAATAGCTCATGAAAACAGCCATAAAACACGAAAACGTCGAGTTTTTGTTCATGTCTCTAAAATATATATCGGGTCTTATGGGACAAGTATGTCACCCTAGATCCCAAAAGTTTTGGCAATAGCACACGAAAATGGCCATAAAACGCGATACAAGTTTTTGGTCATTACTCTCAAAGATGTTTCGGGTCTTAAGGTTGTTGTACATCGCCCTGGAACCCTAAAATTGTGGCAGTAGCTCATGAAAATGCCCATAAAACGCAAATACGACTACTTTTTGTCATAACACTCAAACATGTATAAGGACTTACAGTCGTTGTAAATTCCCCTAGAACCCAAAAGCTATGGGCAATAGCTCATGAAAACGACCATAAAATGGGAAAACGACGAGTTTTTGGTCATATCCCTCAAACATGTATCGGGTCTTTCGGTCCATGAAAATTGCCCTTGAACCCCAAAACTGTGGGCAATAGCTCATAAAAACGGTCATAAACATGAAAACTACGATTTTTTGGTCATATCCCTCAAACATGTATCGGGTCTTCTAGGCCATGGAAATTGCCCTGGAACCCCAAAACTGTGGGCAATAGCTCATGAAAATGGCCGTAAAACATGAAAAAGTCGATTTTTTTTGTCATATCTCTGAAAGATGTATCAGATCTTATGGAACATGCAAATCGCCCTGGACCCAAAAAATTTGGGCAATAGCTCATAAAACTGGCCATAAACAATGAAAATAACAAGTGTTTGGTCATTACTCCCAAACATGTATCGGGTTTTAATGTTGTTGTACATCGCCCTGGAACCCCAAAACTATGGGCAATAGCTCATGAAAACGGCCATAAAACGCAAAAACGACGACTTTTTGTCATAAATCTAAAAAAATTATCAGAAATTACGGACGTTGTAAATCCCCCTAGAAACCCAAAATTGAGGTTAATAGCTCATGAAAACGGTCAGAAAACGCGAAAACGACAAGTTTTTGGTCATATCTCTCAAACATGTATCGCGTCTTCTGGGCCTTGCAAATTGTCCTGGAAACCCAAAAATGTGGGCAATAGCTCATGAAAACAGCCATAAAACACAAAAACGTCGAGTTTTTGTTCATATCTCTAAAAGATGTATCGGGTCTTATGGGCCAAGCATATCGCCCTAGAGCCCAAAAGTTTTGGCAATAGCACATGAAAATGGCCTTAAACGTGAAAATGACAAATATTTGGTAATTACTCTCAAACATGTATCGGGTCTTAAGGTTGTTGTACATCGCCCTAGAACCCTAAAACTGTGGGCAATAGCTCATGAAAATGCCGATAAACGCAAAAACGACGATTTTTTGTCATAACTGAAAATTGTGTCAGGACTTACAGTCGTTGTAAATTCCCCTAGAACCCCAAAGCTATGGGAAATAGCTCATAAAAACGGCCATAAAACGCAAAAACGATGAGTTTATGGTCATATCCCTCAAACATGTATCGGGTCTCCCAGGCCTTGCAAATTGCCCTGGAAACCCAAAACTATGGGCAGTAACTCATGAAAACAGCCATAAAACACGAAAACGTCGAGTTTTTGTTCATGTCTCTAAAAGATGTATCGGGTCTTATGGGCCAAGCATATCGCCCTATAGCCCAAAAGTTTTGGCAGTAGCACATGAAAATGGCCATAAAACGCGAAAATGACAAGTGTTTGGTCATTACTCTCAAAGATGTATCGGATCTTAAGGTTGTTGTGCATCGCCCTGGAACCCCAAAACTATGGGCAATAGCTCATGAAAATGCCCATAAAACGCAAAAACGACGACTTTTTGTCATAACACTCAAACATGTATCAGGACTTACAGTCGTTGTAAATTCCCCTAGAACCCAAAAGCTATGGGCAATAGCTCATGAAAACGGCCATAAAATACGAAAACGACGAGTTTTTGGTCATATCCCTCAAACATGTATCGGGTCTTTCGGGTCATGAAAATTTCCCTTGAACCCCAAAACTATGGGCAATAGGTCATGAAAACGGTCATAAACATGAAAACGACGATTTTTTGGTCATATCCCTCAAACATGTTTCGGGTCTTCTAGGCCATGGAAATTGCCTTGGAACCCCAAAACCGTGGGCAATAGCTCATGAAAACGGCCGTAAAACATGAAAAAGTCGATTTTTTGTCATATCTCTGAAAGATGTATCAGATCTTATGGAACATGCAAATCGCCCTGGACCCAAAAAATTTGGGCAATAGCTCATAAAATTGTCCATAAACAATGAAAATTACAATGTATCGGGTTTTAAGGTTGTTGTACATCGCCCTGGAACCCCAATGCTATGGGCAATAGCTCTTGAAAATAGCCATAAAACGCGAAAACGACGACTTTTTTTCATAACTCTCAAAAATTTATCAGAAATTCCGGACGTTGTAAATCCCATTAGAGACCCAAAATTAAGGGAAAACGGTCATAAAACGGTCAGAAAACGCGAAAACGACAAGTTTTTGGTCATTACTCTCAAAGATGTATCGGGTCTTAAGGTTGTTGTACATCGCCCTGGAACCCTAAAACTGTGGCAGTAGCTCATGAAAATTCCCATAAAACGCAAATACGACTACTTTTTGTCATAACAGTCAAACATGTATAAGGACTTATAGTCGTTGTAAATTCCCCTAGAACCCAAAAGCTATGGGCAATAGCTCATGAAAACGACCATAAAATGGGAAAACGACGAGTTTTTGGTCATATCCCTCAAACATGTATCGGGTCTTTCGGGCCATGAAAATTGCCCTTGAACCCCAAAACTGTGGGCAATAGCTCATGAAAACAGTCATAAACATGAAAACGACAATTTTTTTGTCATATCCCTCAAACATGTATCGGGTCTTCTGGGTCGTGCAAATTGCGCTGGAACGCCAAAACTATGGGCAATAGCTCATGAAAACGGTCGTAAAACATGAAAAAGTCGATTTTTTGTCATATCTCTGAAAGATGTATCGGATATTATGGAACATGCTAATCGCCCTGGACCCAAAAATTTTGGGCAATAGCTCATAAAACTGGCCATAAAATGCAAAAACGACGACTTTTTGTCCTAACACTCAAACATGTATCAGGACTTACAGTCATTGTAAATTCCCCTAGAACTCCAAAACTACGGGCAATAGCTCATGAAAACGGCTATAAAATGCGAAAACGACGAGTTTTTGGACATATCCCACAAACATGTATCGCTTCTTTCGGGCCATGAAAATTGCCCTTGAACCCCAAAACAATGGGCAATAGCTCATGAAAACGGTCAGAAACATGAAAACGACGATTTTTTGGTCATATCTCTCAAACATGCATCGGGTCTTCTAGGCCATGCATATTGCCCTGGAACCCCAAAACTGTGGGCAATAGCTCATAAAAACGCCCGTAAACCACGAAAAAGTCGATTTTGTGTCATTTCTATGAAAGATGTTTCGGATCTTATGGAACATGCAAGTCGCCCTGGACCCCAAAATTGTGGGAAATAGCACATAAAAATGGCCATAAATAATGAAAATTACAAGTGTTTGGTCATTACTCTCAAACATGTATCGGGTTTTAAGGTTTTTGTACATCGTCCTAGAACCCCAAAACAATGGGCAATATCTCATGAAAACGGCCATAAACATGAAAACGATGATTTTTTGGTCATATCTCTCAAACATGTATCGGGTCTTCTGGGCCATGCAAATTTCCCTTGAACCCCAAAATTATAGGCAATAGCTCATGAAAACGGCCGTAAAACATGAAAAAGTCGATTTTTTTTGTCATATCTCTAAAAGATTTATTGGATCTTATGGAACATGCAAATCGCCCTTGACCCCAAAATTGTGGGCAATAGCTCATAAAACAGGCCATAAACAATGAAAATTACAAGTGTTTGGTCATTACACTCAAACGTGTATCGGGTTTTAAGGTTGTTGTACATCGCCCTGTAACCCCAAAACTATGGGCAATAGCTCATCAAAACGGCCATAAAACACGAAAACGACGACTTTTTGCCATAACTCTCAAAAATTTATCAGAACTTGCGGACGGTGTAAATCCCCCAAGAAACTCCAAATTATGGGCAACAGCTCATGAAAACAGTCATAAAACGCGTAAACGGCAAGTTTTTGGTCATATCTCTAAAGCATGTATCGCGTCTTCCGGGCCTTGCAAATTGCCCTGGAACCCCAAAATTATGGGCAATAGCTCATGAAAGCAGCTATAAAACACGAAAACGTCGAGTTTTTTTTCATATCTCTAAAAGATGTATCGGGTCTTATGGGCCAAGCATATTGCCCTAGAGCCCAAAATTGTTGGCAATAGCACATGAAAATGGCCATCAAACGCGAAAATGACAAGTGTTTGGTCATTCCTCTCAAACATGTATTGAGTCTTAAGGTTGTTGTACATCGCCCTGGAACCCGAAAACGATGGGCAATAGCTCATGAAAACCGCCATAAAACGCAAAAACGACGACTTTTTGTCATCACACTCAAACATGTATCACGACTTACGGACGGTGTAAATCCCCCTAGAAACCCCAAATTGTAGCAATGGCGCATGAAAACAGTCATAAAACGCGTAAACGACAAGTTTTTGGTCATATCTCTCAAACATGTATCGCGTCTTCCGGGCCATGCAAATTGCCCTGGAACCCCAAAATTGTGGGCAATATCTCATCAAAACATCCATAAACCACGAACACATCGAGTTTTTGTTCATATCTCTAAAAGATGTATCGGGTCTTATGGGCCAAGCATATAGCCCTAGAGCCCAAAATTGTTGGCAATAGCACATGAAAATGGCCATAAATCGTGAAAATGACAAGTGTTGGTCATTACTCTCAAACATTATCGGGTCTTAAGGTTGTTATACATCGCCCTGGAACCCCAAAACTGTGGGCAATAGCTGATGAAATTGGCTATAAAACGCAAAAAATGATGACTTTTGGGCATAACACTCAAACATGTATCACGACTTACAGTCATTGTAAATACCCCTAGAATGCCAAAACTATGGGCAATATCTCATGACAACGGCCATAAAATGCGAAAACAACGAGTTTTTGGCATAACTCTCAAACATGTATCGGGTCTGCTGGGCCATGCAAATTGCCCTGGAACCCCAAAACCGTGGGCAAAAGCTCATGAAAACGGCCGTAAAACATGAAAAAGTTGATTTTTTGTCATATCTCTAAAAGATGTATCGGATCTTATGGAACATGCAAATCGCCCTGGACCCCAAAATTGTGGGCAATAGCTCATAAAACTGGACATAAACAATGAAAATTACAAGTGTTTGGTCATTACTCTCAAACATGTATCGGGTTTTAAGGTTGTTGTACATCGCCCTAGAACCCCCAAAACTATGGGCAATAGCTCATGAAAACGGCCATAAAACGCGAAAACGATGATTTTTTTGTCAAATCTCTTAAACATGTATCCGGTCTTCTAGGCAAGGCAAATTGCCCTTGAACCCCAAAACTGTAGGCAATAGCTCATCAAAACGGTCGTAAAACATGAAAAAGTTGAATTTTTTGTCATATCTCTGAAAGATGTATCGGATCTTATGGAACATGCAAATCACCCTTGACCCCAAAATTGTTGGAGATATGCCCAAGAGGCAATAATAAAAGTAGTTATTATCATATCTTCATACTTATGATAAATGTTTACATACCATGCTATAATTGTATTAACAGGAAATATTAATACTTGTGTGATTTGTAAACCCCAAAACAATGGGCAATATCTCATGAAAACGGCCATAAACATGAAAACGATGATTTTTTGGTCATATCTCTCAAACATGTATCGGGTCTTCTGGGCCATGCAAATTTCCCTTGAACCCCAAAATTATAGGCAATAGCTCATGAAAACGGCCGTAAAACATGAAAAAGTCGATTTTTTTTGTCATATCTCTAAAAGATTTATTGGATCTTATGGAACATGCAAATCGCCCTTGACCCCAAAATTGTGGGCAATAGCTCATAAAACAGGCCATAAACAATGAAAATTACAAGTGTTTGGTCATTACACTCAAACGTGTATCGGGTTTTAAGGTTGTTGTACATCGCCCTGTAACCCCAAAACTATGGGCAATAGCTCATCAAAACGGCCATAAAACACGAAAACGACGACTTTTTGCCATAACTCTCAAAAATTTATCAGAACTTGCGGACGGTGTAAATCCCCCAAGAAACTCCAAATTATGGGCAACAGCTCATGAAAATCCATAAAACGCAGAACGCAAGTTTTTGGTCATATCTCTAAAGCATGTATCGCGTCTTAGGGCCTTGCAAATTGCCTGAACCCCAAAATTATGGGCAATAGCTCATGAAAGCAGCTATAAACACGAAAACGTCGAGTTTTTTTTCATATCTCTAAAAGATGTATCGGGTCTTATGGGCCAAGCATATTGCCCTAGAGCCCAAAATTGTTGGCAATAGCACATGAAAATGGCCATCAAACGCGAAAATGACAAGTGTTTGGTCATTCCTCTCAAACATGTATTGAGTCTTAAGGTTGTTGTACATCGCCCTGGAACCCGAAAACGATGGGCAATAGCTCATGAAAACCGCCATAAAACGCAAAAACGACGACTTTTTGTCATCACACTCAAACATGTATCACGACTTACGGACGGTGTAAATCCCCCTAGAAACCCCAAATTGTAGCAATGGCGCATGAAAACAGTCATAAAACGCGTAAACGACAAGTTTTTGGTCATATCTCTCAAACATGTATCGCGTCTTCCGGGCCATGCAAATTGCCCTGGAACCCCAAAATTGTGGGCAATATCTCATCAAAACATCCATAAACCACGAACACATCGAGTTTTTGTTCATATCTCTAAAAGATGTATCGGGTCTTATGGGCCAAGCATATCGCCCTAGAGCCCAAAATTGTTGGCAATAGCACATGAAAATGGCCATAAATCGCGAAAATGACAAGTGTTTGGTCATTACTCTCAAACATTATCGGGTCTTAAGGTTGTTATACATCGCCCTGGAACCCCAAAACTGTGGTCAATAGCTGATGAAAATGGCTATAAAACACAAAAATGATGACTTTTTGGCATAACACTCAAACACGTATCACAACTTACAGTCATTGTAAAATCCCCTAGAACACCAAAACTATGGGCAATAGCTGATGAAAACGGCCGTAAAATGCGAAAACAAAGAGTTTTTGGTCATATCCCTCAAACATGTATCGGGTATTTCGGGCCATGAAAATTGCCCTTGAACCCTAAAACTGTGGGCAATAGCTCATGAAAACGGTCATAAACATGAAAATGACAATTTTTGGTCATATCCCTCAAACATGTAACGGGTCTTCTGGGCCACGCAAATTAACCTGGAACCCCAAAATCGTGGGCAATAGCTCATGAAAACGGCGGTAACACAAGAAAAAATTGAAGTTTTTGTCATATCTCTGAAAGATGTATCGGATCTTATGGAACATGCAAATCGCCCTTGACCCCAAAATTGTGGGCAATAGCTCATAAAACTGACCATAAACAATGAAAATTACAAGTGTTTGGTCATTACTATCTGACATGTATCGGGTTTTAAGGTTTTTGTACATCGCTCTGGAACCCCAAAACTATGGGCAATAGCTCATCAAAACGTCCATAAAACGCGAAAACGACGACTTTTTGCCATAACTCTCAAAATTTTATCAGAACTTACGAACGGTGTAAATCCCCCTAAAAACCCCAAATTGTGGGCAATAGCTCATGAATACAGTCATAAAAAGCGTAAACGACATGTTTTTGGTCATATCTCTCAAACATGTATCGCGTCTTTCGGGCCATGCAAATTGCCCTGGAACCCCAAACTTATGGGCAATATCTCATAAAAACAGCCATAAAACATGAAAACGTCGAGTTTTTGTTCATATCTCTAAAATATGTATTGGGTCTTATGGGCCAAGCATATCGCCCTAGAGACCAAAATTGTTGGCAATAGCACATGAAAATGGCCATAAAACGCGAAAATGACAAGTGTTTGGTCATTAATCTCAAACATGTATCGGGTCTTATGGTTGTTGTACATCGCCCTGGAAGCCCAAAACTGTGGGCAATAGCTGATAAAAATGGCCATAAAATGCAAAAACCACGACTTTTTGTCATAACACTCAAACATGTATCAGGACTGACAGTCATTGTAAATTCCCCTAGAACACTAAAACTATGGGCAATAGCTTATGAAAACGGCTACAAAATGCGAAAACGACGAGTTTTTGGTAATATCACTCAAACATGTATCGGTTCTTTCAGGCCATGAAAATTTCCCTTGAACCCCAAAACTATGGGCAATAGCTCATGAAACCGGTCATAAACATGAAAACAACGATTTTTTGGTCATATCTCTCAAACATGTATTGGGTCTTCTTGGCCATGCATATTTCCCTGGAACCCTAAAACCGTGGGCAATAGCTCATAAAAACAGCCGTAAAGGACGAAAAAGTCGATTTTTTGTCATATCTATGAAAGATGTTTTGGATCTTATGGAACATGCAAATTGCCCTGGACCCCAAAATTGTAGGCAATAGCACATAAAAATGGCCATAACAATGAAAATTACAAGTGTTTGGTCATTACTGTCAAACATGTATCGGGTTTTAAGGTTGTTGTACATCGTCCTAGAACCCCAAAACTATGGGCAATATCTCATGAAAACGGCCATAAAACGCGAAAACGACAACTTTTTGTCATAACTCTCAAACTATTATCAGAACTTACGGACGTTGTAAATCCCCCTATAAACCCAAAATTGTGGGAAATAGCTCATGAAAACGGTCATAAAACACGACAATGACAAGTTTTTGGTCATATCTCTCAAAAAAATATCGCGTCTTCTAGGACTTGCAAATTGCCCTGGAACCCAAAACTATGGGCAATAGCTCATGAAAATAGCCATAAAACACGAAAACATCGAGTTTTTGTTCATATCTCTAAAAGATGTATCGGGTCTTATGGGCCAAGCATATCGCCCTAGAGCCCAAAATTGTTGGCAATAGCACATAAAAATAGCCATAAAACGCGAAAATGACAAGTCTTTGGTCATTACTCTCAAACATGTATCGGGTCTTAAGGTTGTTGTACATCGCCATGGAACCCCAAAACTATGGGCAATAGGTCATGAAAATGGCCATAAAACGCAATAACGACGGATTTTTGTCATAACACTCAAACATGTATCAAGATATACAGTCGTTCTAAATTCCCCTAGAACCCTAAAACTATGGGCAATAGGAGTGTATCGTAGTACTTTCGATAAATAGGAGTGTCGATCCCAACGAGGAGCAGAAGGTGTTGACTAGTGGTATGGAGCAGGAAATCTCTGTAAATCTTAGCAAACGGATTTTTAGGGGTTTTCTTATAAAGCAACAAAACAAAGTGCAAGTAATAAAGACAACGAACAAATGCAGCAAGTGGCCCAATCCTTTCTTAGCAAAGGACAAGCCGGTGGAAATACTTATAAGGACCAAACGTTCTTGAGGACACATGGGAATTCTGTCAAGTGCTTTTGCTTCAAATAGCTGGGTACTCTTCTTTGGTGTTGTAAGTGTTGTGTGGGTGAACTTGTGCTAATGTACCGACCTTACTTGGACTAATAAATACTTGTGATTTAAACCCCTCCAAGCATCTGTAACTTCAGGAAAGTAATTAAGATATAAACCTAACCACAGCCTTAAACTCTGAGATCCTACGCTCCCTTATCCAATGGTGTCCTAACAGGGGTTCAGGTTTCTGTCACTCCGGCAAACCCGCAATTAGTAGCCAAATACACAATGCATTCCCCTAGGCCCATAAATGGTGAAGTATCATGTAGTCGATGTTCACATGACACCACTAGAAGAATAGCACCCCAACTTAAATAGTAAACCGTTGAATAATAACTCACTACAAATCCACAACTAACAACATGACTTCTCCCATGTCCTCAAAAAGTAGACGAACTACTCAAAAGACATCATATGGATGAAGATCATGAAGGGTTCGCAGCATAGAAAACAAAAATTTTCCTACGATGTGAACTATATACCAAGATCTATTTATACTAGATACAAACAACGGGCGGATGTATATCCGTAGAGAACATACCCTTGAAGACCGACAAAGTTTAACGAGTCCTACTCGTGGTTGATGTAGACGATCTCTTGCCGATCTCAAGATCGAGAGGAAGTCCTAGCGCCGCAAATCAGCAACGCATCCGTGCTCGCACACACGTTCGAGGCACCGAGCAACCTCCGCCTCGCCTCCAGCGATGCAGGAAGCACAACTCTTTCTTGCCGAATAGCCACCGGAACATGTATCTCGCTAGTCCGAGACCATGGGGATAAATTCTAGAGGGGAGAGAGATCCTTCACGAGGAGGTGTGAGTGAGAAGTGAGAGGAGGGGCCTTTATAGGAGGAGGGGGAACCCCAAGGGGTGGCCGGCGCATGGGGCTGCCCCTTGCCTCCCTCTTCATGTGGGTGGACACCCACTCACAAAACTCCTCCAAATTCCTCCACTCAAAATCCCACTCAAAGATCCCATTAAATTTCCACCAAATTTAATGCAAACTCTCATTAAATAAAACTCTTTATTTTATTCATAATTTTGTCAATTACTTTAATGACAAACATTCACAAATAACCCTTGCTAGAATTCTATTTCACATGCATAACCACTTTACGCAATTTCACCAAAACTGTTTTCGGTATCTAGTGAAATAAATTCCTGCGCTTGTTTATTCTTTTCGCATGAAACTTTTGCTCCAATTGGATGTCGGTGTCTCTTATGTGTCACCCTACGGTTCGTGAATAATGCAGACATGATCGAGACCCTCTCGATCAATAATCGAAGGGATCTAGAGACCCATCGACTCCACACATTCAACGATGACTTTCTTGTGATCGTCCGGAACCTTTACGCTAGTATCTTAATCCCTTTGTTTCACGATACATTACATGTCCGAGATTCGATCATCGGTATCTCCATACCTAGTTTGATCTCGCATCGACATGCACTCTTTTCTCGTTCCGTGATATAACATTCTAGTGATCAAATCACTTGCTTGCAAGCTAATCAATGTGATATCACCGAGAGGGCCCAGTATATCTATCCGTCATCGGGATGAACAAATTCCACTCGATCCATGAGCCTCTACATAACACTTTATTAGTTCGAACCCATCTTTATAATCACCCTACGGTGTGACGTTTGATGTTATCAAGAAACTCTTCGGTGTTAGTGATTGACATGATCTCATGGTCTAAGGATTAGGATCACTCGTAAGTTGTTATAGCAATATAAACTCAATGACTTTGATCGTAATGCTATACTTGGATGAATGTTCATCACATCATTACACTAATGTTGTGATCCCGTTATTAACAACATCCAATGTCCATGATCGAAACCTTGATCATCTTGTTAATCAACGAGCTAGTTTATGAGAGAGGCTTAACTAGGAACTTTTACATTTGTTTATTAAACACACATGTATTAACGCTTCCGTATTAATACAATTATAGCATGCAAAATAAACATCTATCATATACTTGGAATACACATAATAAACAATTTATTATTGCCTCTCGGGGCATATTCCTTGATCTCCCACTTGCACTAGAGACAATAATCTAGTTACATAGTGATATATCTAACACCCATTGAGTTCGTGTTGATCATGTTTTGCTCTAGGGAGAGTTTTAGTCAACGGATACGCTACATTGAGATCCGTATGTACTTTAAATCTTTATATCTCCATCCTTGACATGCTCATGGATGGAGTGAAACCGCGCTTAATATGCTTGGAATGCTTGTGAGACCTTGGCTCTTTGGCATTGGCAATGGCACCATTGTTGTCACAATAGATCACCATTGGGTCCAACGCTTGCCACAACTCCTAGTTCGGATATGAACTCCTTCATCCAAAGCGCTCGAGCCGCCCGGCAAAGACAACATATTCGCCTCCGTTGTTGATCCCGCTACCACAGGTTGTTTGGAGCTCCTCCAACTAGCCGCCGCCATTCATGAGAACTACGATCCGGATTGAGACTTAGAGTCATCCGGATCGGTGTCAAAGCTAGCGTCGACATAACACTTAGCGACGAGCTCTTCTTCACCTCAGATACAAGAAACATATCCTTAGTTCTTCGTAAGTACTTAAGGATATTCTTGACCGCTATCCATGTTAGAACTCGGATCCGATTGGTACCTACTAGTCAAACTAATAGCGTGCCACATCCGGTCTTGTACATAGCATGGCGTACATAATAGAGCCTATGGTCTGAAGCATAGGGATTTTGTCCATTATCTCTCTTTCTTCCGCCAAGCCGGACTTTGAGTCTTACTCAATGTCTTGCCTTGCAACATAGGTAAGAACCCTTCTTACTTCCGTCCATTTTAAACTTCTTTAAAATCTTATCAAGGTATGTACTTTATGATAGCCCTATTAGGCGCCTAGATCTATCTCTATAGATCTTTATGCCTAATATGTATGACGCTTCACCTAGGTCCTTCATTGAAAATTTGTCGTTTAGATAACTTTTAACACTGTTTAAAGTTCTATATCATTTCCGATCAATAATATGTCATCCACATATAATATCAAAAATGCCACATTGCTCCCACTCACTTTCTTGTAAATACAAGCTTCTCCATAAGTTTGGACAAATCCAAACTCTTTGATCACCTCATCAAAGCGGAGATTCCAACCGTGATGCTTGCTTCAATCCATAGATGGATCGTTGAAGCTTGCACACCTTGTTAGCATCCTTAGGATCGACAAAACCCTTTGGTTGTATCATATACAACTCTTCTTCAATATTACCATTGAGAAACGCGGTTTTGACATCCATCTGCCATATTTCATAATCGAAATATGCAGCAATTGCTAACATAATCCTAATCGACTTTAGCATCGCTACGGAGAGAAAGTCTCATCGTAGTCAACTCCTTGAATTTGTCGAAACCCTTTGCGACAAGTCGAGATTTATAGATGGTCACATTACCATCAAGACGCTTTTCCTTTTGAAAATCCATTTGTTCTCACGGCCTTCGGTCGTGAGGTAATTCCACCAAGTTCCAAACTTGATTTTCATACATGGATTCCATCTCGGATTTCATGGCTTCTAACCATTTGTTGGAACCGGGCTCATCATCGCTTCTTCATACGTCGCAGGTCATTATATTCATCAACCATGAAATTTATGACAGGATTTCCGACTACCGGGAGTTGACGCGTCTGCTTTGACCTGCGAGGTTCGGTAGTACTCTCTTCGGAGTTTCATGATCATTATCATTAGTTCCTCTTCAATGTGGAGCCAACTCCGGAACGACTTCAAGTGCGCTACTCGCCATACTTTGAAGAGAAGGTTCCACAACCTCTTGAGTTCTACCTTCCGACTACTCACACCTTTCGAGAAACTCTTTCTCTAGAAAGGATCCATTCTGGCAACAAAAACCTTGCCCTCGGATCTGTGATAGAAGGAATACCCAATAGTTTCTTTAGGGTATCCTATGAAGACGCATTTTTCCGCTTTGGGTTCGAGTTTATCCGTTGAAGTTTCTTCACATAAACATCGCAACCCCAAACTTTAAGAATGATGCTTAGGTTTGTTTCAAACCACAATTCATACGGTGTCGCTTTCAACGGATTTAGATGGTGCCCGATTTAAAGTGAATGCAGCAGCTTTCTAGTGCATAACCCCAAAATGACAACGCAAAGTCCGTCGGAGACATCATAGATCGAACCATATCTAATAAAGTACGACACGACGTTCGACACACCATTTCACCGTGGTGTTCCGCAGTGTGAGTTGTGAAACAATTCCACACTCTTTCATGTGAGTGCTAAACTCGTAACTTAGATACTCACCTCCACGCCGCATCGTAGAAATTTGATCTTTCTATTACGATGATTTTCAACTTCATTCTGAAATTCCTTGAACTTTTCAAAGGTTTCAGACTTGTGTTTCATCAAGTAGATATAACCGTATCTACTCAAATCATCCGTGAAAGTAACAAAATAACGATATCCACCTCGCGTCGACACACTCATTGGACCACATACATCAGAATGTATGATTTCCAATAAATGCCGCCTGCTCCATTGAACCGAAAACGGCGTTCTAGTCATCTTGCCCATAAGGCATGGCTCACATGTATCAAATGATTCATAATCAAGTGATTCCAAAAGTCCATCCGCATGGAGCTTCTTCATGCTTAATGCCAATATGACCTAGACGGCGATTGCCACATATATGCGGATATATCATCATCAAGTTTAATCCTTTTAGCATCAACATTATGAATATGTGTAACATTATCATCGAGATCCAATAGAAATAAACCATTCAACATTGGTGCATGACCATAAAAGATTTCATTCATATAAATGGAACAACCATTGTTCTCAGATCTGAATGAAAACCACTTTGCATCACACATGATCCAGATACACTGTTCATGCTCAGTGCAGGCACCAAATAACAGTTATTTAAGTTTATAACTAATCCCGACGGTAAGTGGAGAGGTAGCGTTCCGACGGCGATCACATCAACACTTGATCCATTGCCGACACGCATCTTGACCTCACCCCTTGCTAGCGGTCGCCTGTTCCGCAGCCCCGATTCGAAAGTTACAAATATTAGCAACGAACCGTATCAAATACCCGGTGCTACTGCGAGCACTAGTCAAGTACACATCAATAACATGTATATCATATATACCTTTGTTTGCCTTGCCGGCCTTCTTGTCCGAGATACTTGGGGGCGATGCGCGATGGCGATCCCCTTACAATAGTAGCACTCGGTATCGACTTAGGTCCAACTCGGTTTTTTCAGCGGCAACAAAGCTTGCCGCCTTACTTCCCTTCCGCTTTTCCTTCTTGTCTTTCTTGAAACCAGTGTTCCTATTGATCATCAACACTTGATGTTCCTTTTGATCTCCACTGCAGTTTTAAGCATTGATGTAAGCTCGGGAGAGACTTCTTCATGCCTTGCATATTATAGTTCATCACGAAGCTCTTATAGCTAGGTGGTAGAGACCGAGAACACGATGGATGCCTAAGTCAATGGGAATCGTTATTCCCAAGGACACAAGCTTATCGGCGAATCCGACATCTTGAGCACATGCTCACTTACGGAGCTGTTCTCTTCCATCATGCAGCTAAAGAACTTTTCAAGCATTGTAGCTCTCAAAGACATGTGTGTCGAAAATCATTTTCAACTCACCCATTGTATCAAAAGCATTGCCGTTTGAAACGCTTTGAAGTTCGGCTCTAGCCCATACAATATGCCGCAATGAACTAAGTTGTGGTCCTCCGACGAGTCGATAGACATTCTTCTCCTCGTCGGGGCATCGTCAAAGGTGGGGGCCTAACGGCGCTTCTAGCACATATTGCTTTTGTGCAGAGAGGAGAATCCTCAAATTCATGGCCCATTCAAGAAAGTTGCTACCGCTTGCTAGTTTCTCTTTCTCCATGAACGCATTGAAATTAAAAGCAGGTGGTGCCATCTACAACAGAATTTGTAAAGTTTAGACTAAGTGTATGATAGATTGAGTTCAACTAATCTATATTACGAATGAACTCCCACTCAAAAGCGACATCCCTCGTGTCCTTTTGGTGATTACATGAACCAAATCCACTACACCAAGTCCGATCATCACGTGAGTCGGTATAGCTTCAAAGGCGAGCATCAAATGGGCATCATATCAACTATATGACTCATGCTTAACCTTTCGGTCTGTGTTCCGAGGCCATGTCTGTACATGCTAGGCTCGCCAAGTTAGAACCTTAGTATTTTGCGTGTGTAACTGTTTTACACCCGAAGTATGGTCGAGGATCCAAGAACACCCGATCATCACGTGATGTCTTGGAGCGACGAAAAACATAATCGGTGCATACTAAAGGAAGAACACATTCTTATCTTGATATTTAAATGAGGGATCATCTTATTATGCTTAACAAAGCGCTAAACAAGCAATATAAGATGCAATCAAACATCATATGTTTATTAGTGAAATTATATGGTTCCCGCAGATGATCTCTATCATGTGCATCGTGGTATGATCACTATCATACCTATATGTGTAAATCCACAGTCTATGGATTTTACACGCTATGTGTGTTGTAAGAGTATCATATCATACTTCTACCTACAACACTACCATATTATAACACTAGCCCAGCAACAATCTAAACTAGACGCCTCTAATTTATCCATTGCAAGTTTTACGTGGTTGAGGGCTTTCGAGATAGAACCGTTCTTACCTACGAACATGAACCACAACGAGGATAATCAAATTGTTGACAACTCGCTTGCAAAATAGATATTGACTATAGTAGGAGAGACAGACACCCGCTAGCCACTTATGCAAACTAGTTGCATGTCAAGCGTGGAACAGGTCTCATGTGCGAGGACATGTAAAGTTTGTCCGGGCCGCTTCATCCCACTATGCCACCAATATCCAAAATCACAAGAAAGGAGCAACAACATGATCATCATCGCCCACATACTCATATGTGTACTTACCGTGTAAAGTATCTACGCATAGATCCGGCTCTGATACCACTGAAGGGTTCGCAGCATAGAAAACAAAAATTTTCCTACGATGTGAACTATATACCAAGATCTATTTATACTAGATACAAACAACGGATGTATATCCGTAGAGAGAACATACCCTTGAAGACCGACAAAGTTTAACGAGTCCTACTCGTGGTTGATGTAGACGATCTCTTGCCGATCTCAAGATCGAGAGGAAGTCCTAGCGCCGCAAATCAGCAACGCATCCGTGCTCGCACACACGTTCGAGGCACCGAGCAACCTCCGCCTCCTCGCTCCAGCGATGCAGCGGAAGCACAACTCTTTCTTGCCGAATAGCCACCGGGAACATGTATCTCGCTAGTCCGAGACCATGGGGGATAAATTCTAGAGGGGGAGAGAGATCCTTCACGAGGAGGTGTGAGTGAGAAGTGAGAGGAGGGGCTCCTTTTATAGGAGGAGGGGGGGAACCCCAAGGGGGTGGCCGACGCATGGGGGCTGCCCCCTTGCCCTCCCCTCTTCATGTGGGTGGACACTCCACTCACAAAACTCCTCCAAATTCCTCCACTCAAAATCCCACTCAAAGATCCCATTAAATTTCCACCAAATTTAATGCAAACTCTCATTAAATAAAACTCTTTTATTTTATTCATAATTTTGTCAATTACTTTAATGACAAACATTCACAAATAACCCCTTGCTAGAATTCTATTTCACATGCATAACCACTTTCATAATTTCACCCAAAACCTGTTTCGGTATCTAGTGAAATAAATTCCTGCGCTTGTTTATTCTTTCGGCATGAAACTTTTGCTCCAATTGGATGTCGGTGTCTCTTAAGTGTGTCACCCTACGGTTCGTGAATAATGCGGACATGATCGAGGCCCCTCTCAGATCAATAATCGAAGCGGATCTAGAGACCCATACTGACTCCCACACATTCAACGATGACTTTCTTGTGATCGTCGGAACCTTTTACGCTAGTATCTTAATCCCTTTGTTTCACGATACATTACATGTCCGAGATTCGATCATCGGTATCTCCATACCTAGTTTGATCTCGTTACGACATGCACTCTTTCTCGTTCCGTGATATAACATTCTAGTGATCAAATCACTTGCTTGCAAGCTAATCAATGTGATATCACCGAGGGCCCAGAGTATATCTATCCGTCATCGGGATGAACAAATTCCTCTCGATCCATGAGCCTCTACATAACACTTTATTAGTTCTGAACCCATCTTTATAATCACCACATTACGGTGTGACGTTTGATGTTATCAAGAAACTCTTAGGTGTTAGTGATTGACATGATCTCATGGTCTAAGGATTAGGATCACCGTAAGTTGTTATAGCAATATAAACTCAATGACTTTGATCGTAATGCTATACTTCGGATGAATGTTCATCACATCATTACACTAATGTTGTGATCCCGTTATTAACAACATCCAATGTCCATGATCAGGAAACCTTGATCATCTTGTTAATCAACGAGCTAGTTTATGAGAGAGGCTTAACTAGGAACTTTTCTGTTTGTTTATTAAACACACATGTATTAACGTTTCCGTATTAATACAATTATAGCATGCAAAATAAACATCTATCATATACTTGGAATACACATAATAAACAATTTATTATTGCCTCTCAGGGCATATTCCCTTCAGATCAAATATGAGATGGTGATGGATAACAATCTGAACATAAACAATAATCCAATGGCTCCACTCACAAGCATCAACTACAATAGTAATTAACATCGGGAATTTTTTTCCTAAGAACTAATGCAAGATCCAACACGATTGTTAGAGCGGGACCGAGTGGTGATGATGTTGCTGGTGGAGATGATGGTGTGGATGATGATGATGATCCCGATGAAGCCTAGCTTGATGACGGTGTTGATGGCGACGATTTACCCTCTCTGGGAAGGGATTTCCCCGGTAGAAATTTGTTTGCCGGAGAGCTCTTTCTCTCTCAGTGTTTTCTGCCCCGTAGAGGCGGCGGAAATCTTTCTGTCATCCCTCCCTTAGTGTTAGGGTTCCGTAAGGAAGAAGATATAGGCAAGAGGGTAGAGTCGGGAGCCGTCCAGGTGGGCCACACCTTCCCTAGGCATGGGGCAAGGTGGGCCCGCGCCTAGGGGGTGTGGCCCCCTGTGGCCCGGCTACGCCTCCCCTTCTGGCTTCCTCCGTCTTCTGGGAAAATATAATTTTCCAATATTTTTCTGGTATTTTTTTATCTTCGCGAAAATGCATCAAAACACCTCTTTTTCCATCAAAAACCTGACTCCAGCAGTTCATCCTCCAAGAATCAACTCTCCCCAAGCTTAGACCTTCGCTTGTCCCCAAGCGAAAACTAAGCTTAGTAAACATGTCCACAGGTTTATGGAGTGAAGTGTCGATAAAAATAATACGGACAAGAAGCATCACAATTACCATTACACAAATCATAGAAGAAAGCAACTCACAATTATATAACTTAGCTTGCAACAAGTACAGGAGTCACAATAGAGATACATATAGATAAATCATAATTTTTTGGCATAACACTCAAACAAATATCACAACTTACGTCGTTGTAAATTCCCCTAGAACGCCAAAACTATGGGCAATAGCTCATGAAAACGGCCATAAAATGCGAAAACAACGATTTTTTGGTCATATCCCTCAAGCATCTATCGGGTCTTCCAAGCCATGAGAATTGCCCTTGAACCCTAAAATTGTGGGCAATAGCTCATGAAAACGGTCATAAACATGAAAACGACGATTTTTTGTTCATATCTCTCAAACATGTAACGGGTCTTCTAGGCCACGCAAATTGCCCTGGAACCCCAAAACCCTGGGCAATAGCTCATGAAAACGGCCGTAAAACATGAAAAGGTCAAATTTTTGTCATATCTCTAAAAGATGTATCGGATCTTATGGAACATGCAAATCGCCCTGGACTCCAAAATTGTGGGCAATAGGTCATAAGACTGACATAAACAATGAAAATTACAAGTGTTTGATCATCACTCTCAAACATGTATCGGGTATTAAGGTTGTTGTACATCGCCCTGGAACCCCAAAACTATGGGCAATAGCTCATGAAAACGGCCATAAAACGCGAAAACGACGACTTCTTGTCATAACTCTCAAACATTTATAAGAACTTACGGACGTTGTAAATCCCCATAGAAACCCCAAATTGTGGGCAATAGCTCATGAAAACGGTCATAAAATGCAAAAATGACAAATTTTTGGTCATATCTCTCAAACATGTACCGCGCCTTCCGGGCCTTACAAATTGCCTTGGAACCCCAAAACTGTGGGCAATAGCTCATAAAGACAGCCATAAAACATGAAAACGTCGAGTTTTTGTTGATATCTCTAAAATATGTATCGGGTCTTATGGGCCAAGCATATCGCCCTAGAGCCCAAAATTGTTGGCAATAGCACATGAAAATGGCCATAAAACGCGAAAATGACAAGTGTTTGGTCATTACTCTCAAACATGTATCGGGTCTTAAGGTTGTTGTGCATGTCCCTAGAACCCCAAAATTGTGGGCAATAGCTGATAAAAATGGCCATAAAATGCAAAAACGACGACTTTTTGTCCTAACACTCAAACATGTATCAGGACTTATAGCCATTGTAAATTCCCCTAGAACACCAAAACTATGGGCAATAGCTCATGAAAACGGCTATAAAATGCGAAAACGACGAGTTTTTGGTCATATCCCTCAAACATGTATCGGTTCTTTCGGGCCATGAAAGTTGCCCTTGAACCCCAAAACTATGGGCAATAGCTCATGAAAACGGTCATAAACATGAAAACGACGATTTTTTGGTCATATCTTGTGAACATGTATCGGGTCTTCTAGGCCATGCATATTTCCCTGGAACCCAAAAACCGTGGGCAATAGCTCATAAAACAGCCGTAAAACACAAAAAAGTCAATTTTTTATCATATCTATGAAAGATGTTTCGGATCTTTTGGAACATGCAAATTGCCCTGGACCCCTAAATTGTGGGCAATAGCACATAAAAATGGCCATAAACAATGAAAATTACAAGTGGTTGGTCATTACTCTCAAACATGTATCGGGTTTTAAGGTTGTTGTACATCGTCCTAGAACCCCAAAACTATGGGTAATATCTCATGAAAACGGTCATAAACATGAAAACGACGATTTTTTGGTCATATCTCGCAAACATGTATCGGGTCTGCTGGGCCATGCAAATTGCCCTTGAACCCCAAAACCGTGGGCAATAGCTCATGAAAACGGCCGTAAAACATGAAAAGGTCGAATTTTTTGTCATATCTCTGAAAGATGTATCAGATCTTATTTAACATGCAAATCGCCCTTGACCCCAAAATTGTGGGCAATAGCTCACAAAACAGGCCATAAACAATGAAAATTAGAAGTGTTTGGTCATTAGTCTCAAACATGTATCGGGTTTTAAGGTTGTTGTACATCGCCCTGGAACCCCAAAACTATGGGCAATAGCTCATGGAAACGGCCATAAAACACGAAAACGACGACTTTTTGTCATAACTCTCAAACATTTAACAGAACTTACGGACGGTGTAAATCCCCCTCGAAACCCCAAATTGTGGGCAATAGTTCATGAAAACGGTCATAAAACATGAAAACGACAAGTTTTTGGTCATATCTCTCAGACATGTATCGCGTCTTCCGGGCCTTGTAAATTGCCCTGGAACCCCAAAACCGTGGTCAATAGCTCATGAAAACAGCCATAAAACACGAAGACATCGAGTTTTTGTTCATATCTCTAAAAGATGTATCGGGTCTTATGGGCCAAGAATATTGCCCTAGAGCCCAAAATTGTTGGCAATAGCACATGAAAATGGCCATAAAACGCGAAAATGACAAATGTTTGGTCCTTACTTTCAAACATGTATCGGGTCTTAAGGTTGTTGTACATCGCCCTGGAACCCCAAAACGGTGGGCAATAGCTCATGAAAATGGCCATAAACCGCAAAAACGACGACTTTTTGTCATCACACTCAAACATGTATCATGACCTATGGTCATTGTAAATTCCCCTAGAACCCCAAAACTATGGGCAATAGCTCATGAAAACGGCCATAAAATGCGAAAACGGCGAGTTTTTGGTAATATCCCTCAAACATGTATCGGGTCTTTCGGGCCATGAAAATTCTCCTAGAACGCCAAAACTATGGGCAATAGCTCATGAAAACGGCCATAAAATGCGAAAACAACGAGTTTTTGGTCATATCCCTCAAACATGTATCGGGTCTTTCGGGCCATGAAAATTTCCCTTGAACCCTAAAACTGTGGGCAATAGCTCATGAAAACGGTCATAAACATGAAAACGACGATTTTTGCTCATATCCCTCAAACATGTAACGGGTCTTCTAGGCCACGCAAATTGCCCTGGAACCCCAAAACCGTGGGCAATAGCTCATGAAAACGGCTGTAACACAGGAAAAAATTGAATTTTTTGTCATATCTCTGAAAGATGTATCGGATCTTATGGAACATGCAAATCGCCCTTAACCCGAAAATTGTGGGCAATAGCTCATAAAACTGGCCATAAACAATGAAAATTACAAGTGTTTGGTCATTACTATCAAACATGTATCGGGTTTATAGGTTGTTGTACATCGCCCTGGAACCCCAAAACTATGGGAAATAGCTCATCAAAACGGCCATAAAATGCGAAAACGTCGACTTTTTGCCATAACTCTCAAAGTTTTATCAAAAGTTACGGACGGTGTAAATCCCCCTAGAAAGCCCAAATTGTGGGAAATAGCTCATGAAAACAGACATAAAATGTGTCATATCTCTCAAACATGTATCCCGTCTTCCGGGCCATGCAAATTGCCCTGGAACCCCAAAATTGTGGGCAATAGCTCATGAAAACAGCCATAAAACATGAAAACATCGAGTTTTTGTTCATATCTCTAACATATGTATCGGGTCTTATGGGCCAAGCATATCGCCCTAGAGCCCAAAATTGTTGGCAATAGCACATCAAAATGGCCATAAAACGCGAAAATGACAAGTGTTTGGTCATTACTCTCAAACATGTGTCGGGTCTTAAGGTTGTTGTACATCGCCCTGGAACACCAAAACTGTGGGCAATAGCTGATAAAAATGGCCATAAAATGCAAAAACGACGACTTTTTCTCATAACACTCAAACATGTATCAGGACTTACAGTCATTGTAAATTCCCCTAGAACACCAAAACTATGGGCAATAGCTCATGAATACGGCTATAAAATGCGAAAACGACGAGTTTTTGGTCATATTCCTCAAACATGTATCTGTTCTTTCGGGCCATGAAAATTTCCCTTGAACCCCAAAACTATGGGCAATAGCTCATGAAAACGGTTATAAACATGAAACGACGATTTTTTGGTCATATCTCTCAAACATGTATTGGGTCTTCTAGGCCATGCATATTTCCCTGAAACCCTAAAACTGTGGTCAATAGCTCATAAAAACAGCCGTAAAGCACGAAAAAGTCGATTTTTTGTCATATCTATGAAAGATGTTTCGGATCTTATTGAACATGCAAATTGCACTGGACCCCAAAATTGTAGGCAATAGCACATAAAAATGGCCATAAACAATGAAAAATTACAAGTGTTTGGTCATTACTCTCAAACATGTATCGGGTTTTAAGGTTGTTGTACATCATCCTAGAACCCCAAAACTATGGGCAATATCTCATGAAAACGGCCATAAAACGCGAAAACGACAACTTTTTGTCATAACTCTCAAACTATTATCAGAACTTACGGACGTTGTAAATCCCCCTACAAACCCAAAATTGTGGGCTATAGCTCATGAAAACGGTCATAAAACACGAAAATGACAAGTTTTTGGTCATATCTCTCAAACAAGTATCGCGTCTTCTAGGACTTGCAAATTGCCCTGGAACCCAAAACTATGGGCAATAGCTCATGAAAACAGCCATAAAACACGAAAACGTCGAGTTTTTGTTCATATCTCTAAAAGATGTATCGGGTCTTATGGGCCAAGCATATCGCCCTAGAGCCCAAAATTGTTGGAAATAGCACATGAAAATGGCCATCAAACGCGAAAATGACAAGTGTTTGGTCATTACTCTCAAACATGTATCGGGTCTTAAGGTTGTTGTACATCGCCATGGAACCCCAAAACTGTGGGCAATAGGTCATGAAAATGGCCATAAAACGCAATAACGACGGCTTTTTGTCATAACACTCAAACATGTATCAAGACATATAGTCGTTCTAAATTCCCCTAGAACCCTAAAACTATGGGCAATAGGAGTGTATTGTAGTACTTTTGATAAATCGGAGTGTCGATCCCAACAAAGAGCAGAAGGTGTTGACTAGTGGTATGGAGCAGGAAATCTCTGTAAATACTTAGCAAATGGATTTTTAGGGATTTTCTGATAAAGCAACAAAATAAAGTGTAAGTAATAAAGACAAGGAACAAATGCAGCAAGTGGCCCAATCCTTTCTTAGCAAAGGACGAGCCGGTGGAAATACTTATAAGGACCAAACGTTCTTGTGGACACATGGGAATTCTGTCAAGTGCTTTTTCTTCAAATAGCTGGGTACTCTTCTTTGGTGTTGTAAGTGTTGTGTGGGTGAACCTGTGCTAATGTACCTACCTTACTTGGACTAATACATACTTGTGATTAAAGCCCCTACAAGCATACGTAACTTCAGGAAAGTAATTAAGATATATACCTAACCACAGCCTTAAACTCTGAGATCCTACGCTCCCTTATCCAATGTTGTCCTAACAGGGGTTCAGGTTTCTGTCACTCCGGCAAACCCGCAATTAGTAGCCAAATACACAATGCATTCCCTTAGGCCCATAAATGGTGAAGTATCATGTTGTCGATGTTCACATGACACCTCTAGAAGAATAGCACCACAACTTAAATACTAAACCGTTGAATAATAACTCACTACAAATCCACTACTAATAACATGACTTCTCCCATGTCCTCAAAAACTAGACGAACTACTCACAAGACATCATATGGATGAAGATCAAATATGAGATGGTGATGGATAACAATCTGAACATAAACAATAATCCAATGGTTCCACTCACAAGCATCAACTACAATAGTAATTAACATCGGGAAAAAATTTCGTAAGAACTAATGCAAGATCCAACACGATTGTTAGAGCGGGACGGAGTGGTGATGATGGTGCTGGTGGAGATGATGGTGTGGATGATGATGATGATCCCGATGAATCCTAGCTTGATGACGGTGTTAATGGCGAAGATTTCCCCTCTCTGGGAAGGGATTTCCCTGGTAGAAATCTGTCTCAGGAGATCTTTTCTCTCGGTGTTTTACGCCTTGAGGCGGAAATCTTTCTGTCGTCCCTCCCTTAGTGTTAGGGTTCCGTAAGGAAGATATAGGCAAGAGGGTAGAGTCGAGAGCCAGCCAGGTGGTCCACACCAGCCCTAGGCACGGGGCAAGGTGGGCCCGCGCCTAGGGGGTGTGGGCCCCCTGTGGCCCGGCTATGGCTCCCCTTCTGGCTTCCTCCGTCTTCTGGGAAAATATAATTTTACAATATTTTTCTGGTATTTTTTTTATCTTAACGAAATTGCTTCAAAACACCTCTTTTTCCATCAAAAACCTGACTCCAGCAGTTCATCCTCCAAGAAACATCCAACATGCAAAAATAGAGGAAAAGACATAAGTAATACCTCATAATAAGACATATATCAAAGAATAGAGGCAAATTATGATATAGAATGGTGATGCAAATTGGACATATCAACTCTCCCCAAGCTTAGACCTTCGCTTGTCCCCAAGCGAAAACTAAGCTTAGTAGACATCTCCACAGGTTTATGGAGTGAAGTGTCGATAAAAATAATACGGACAAGAAGCATCACAATTACCATTACAACTCATAGAAGAAAGCAACTCACAATTATATAACTTAGCTTGCAACAAGTACAGGAGTCCCAATAGAGATGCATAAAGATAAATCATAATTTTTTGGCATAACACTCAAACATTTATCACGACTTACAGTCGTTGTAAATTCCCCTAGAACGCCAAAACTACGGGCAATAGCTCATGAAAACGGCCATCAAATGCGAAAACAACGAGTTTTTGGTCATATCCCTCAAACATGTTCGGGCCTTTCGGGCCATGAAAATTGCCCTTGAACCCTAAAATTGTGGGCAATAGCTCATGAAAACGGTTATAAACATGAAAACGACGATTTTTTTGGTCATATCCCTCAAACATGTAACAGGTCTTCTGGGCCACGCAAATTGCCATGGAACCCCAAAACCGTGGCCAATAGCTCATGAAAACGGTCATAAAACATGAAAAAGTTGATTTTTTGTTATATCTCTGAAAGATGTATCGGATCTTATGGAACATGCAAATCACCCTAGACCCCAAAATTGTGGGCAATAGCTCATAAAACTGAACATAAACAATGCAAATTACAAGTGTTAGGTCATTACTCTCAAAAATGTATCGGGTATTAAGGTTGTTTTACATCGCCCTGGAACCCCAAAACTATGGGCAATAGCTCATCAAAACGGCCATAAAACGCGAAAACGACGACTTTTTGCCATAACTCTCAAAATTTTATCAGAACTTACGGAAGGTGTAAATCCCCCTAGAAACCCCAAATTGTGGGCAATAGCTCATGAAAACAGTCATAAAATGCGTAAACGACAAGTTTTTGGTCATATCTCTCAAACATGTATCGCATCTTCCGGGCCATGCAAATTGCCCTGGAACCCCAAAATTGTGGGCAATAGCTCATAAAAACAGCCATAAACCATGAAAACATCGATTTTTTGTTCATATCTCTAAAAGATGTATCGGGTCTTATGGGCCAAGCATATCGCCTAGAGCCCAAAATTGTTGGCAATAGCACATGAAAATGGCCATAAATCGCGAAAATGGCAAGTGTTTGGTCATTACTCTCAAACATGTATCGTGTCTTAAAGTTGTTGTACATCGCCCTGGAACCCCAAAAATGTGGGCAATAGCTGATGAAAAATGCCATAAAACGCAAAAATGACGACTTTTTTTCATAACGCTCGAACATGTATCAGGACTTACAGTCATTGTAAATTCCCCTAGAACACCAAAACTATGGGAAATATCTCATGAAAACGGCCATAAAATGCGAAATCGACGAGTTTTTGGTCATATCCTTCAAAAATGTATCGGGTCTTTCGGGCCATGAGAATTGCCCTTGAACACTAAAATCATGGGCAATAGCTCATGAAAACGGTCATAAACATGAAAACGACGATTTTTTTTTTCATATCTCTCAAACATGTAACGGGTCTTCTGGGCCACGCAAATTGCCCTTGAACCCCAAATCCATGGGCAATAGCTCATGACAACGGCGTAAAACATGAAAAGGTCGAATATTTGGTCATATCTCTAAAAGATGTATCGGACCTGATGGAACATGCAAATCGCCCTGGACCCCAAAATTGTCGGCAATAGCTCATAAAACTGGACATAAACAATGAAATTTACAAGTGTTTGGTCATTACTCTCAAACATGTATCGGGTTTTAAGGTTGTTGTACATCGCCCTGGAACCCCAAAACTATGGGAAATAGCTCAGGAAAACGGCCATAAAACGTGAAAACGACGACTTTTTGTCATAACTCTCAAACATTTAACAGAACTTACGGACGTTGTAAATCCCACTAGAAACCCCAAATTTTGAGCAATAGCTCATGAAAACAGTCATAAAACACGAAAACGACAAGTTTTTGATCATATCTCTCAAACATGTATCGCGTCTTCCGGGCCTTGCAAATTGTCCTGGAACCCCAAAACTGTGGGCAATAGCTCATGAAAACAGCCATAAAACACGAAAACGTCGAGTTTTTGTTCATATCTCTAAAAGATGTATCGGGTCTTTGGGCCAAGCAAATTGCCCTAGAGCCCAGAATTGTTGGCAATAGCACATGAAAATGGCCATAAAACGCGCAAATGACAAGTGTTTGGTCATTACTCTCAAACATGTATCGGGTCTTAAGGTTGTTGTACATCGCCCTGGAACCCCAAAACGGTGGGCAATAGCTCATGAAAATGGCAATAAAACGCAAAAACGACGACTTTTTGTCATCACACTCAAACATGTATCATGACTTATGGTCATTGTAAATTCCCCTAGAACCCCAAAACTATGGGCAATAGCTCATGAAAAAAGCCATAAAATGTGAAAACGGCGAGTTTTTGGCCATATCCCTCAAACGTGTATCGGGTCTTTCGGGCCATGAAAATTGCCCTTGAACCCTAAAACTGTGGGCAATAGCTCATGAAAACGGTCATAAACATGAAAATGACGATTTTTTGGTCATATCTCTCAAACATGTATCTGGTCTTCTGGGCCATGCAAATTGCCCTGGAACCCGAAAACTGTGGGCAATAGCTCATGAAAACAGCTGTAACACAGGAAAAAATCGAATTTTTTTGTCATATCTCTGAAAGATGTATCGGATCTTATGGAACATGCAAATCGCCCTTGACCCCAAAATTGTGGGCAATAGATCATAAAACTGGCCGTAAACAATGAAAATTACAAGTGTTTGGTCATTACTCTCAAACATGTATCGGGTTTTAAGGTTGTTGTACATCGCCCTGGAACCCCAAAACTATGTGCAATAGCTCAACAAAACCGCCATAAAATGTGAAAACGACGACTTTTTGCCATAACTCTCAAAAATTTATCAGAACTTACGGGCGGTGTCAATCCCCCTAGAAACCCCAAATTGTGGGCAATAGCTCATGAAAACAGTCATAAAACGTGTAAACGACAAGTTTTTGGTCATATCTCTCAAACATGTATCGCGTTTTCCGGGCCCTGCAAATTGCCCTGGAACCCCAAAACGGTGGGCAATAGCTCATGAAAACAACCATAAACCACGAAAACGTCGAGTTTTTGTTCATATCTCTAAAAGATGTATCGAGTCTTATGGGCCAAGCATATCGATCTAGAGCCCAAAATTGTTGGCAATAGCACATGAAAATGGCCATAAATCACGAAAATGACAAGTGTTTGGTCATTACTCTCAAACATGTACCGGGTCTTAAGATTGTTGTACATCACCCTGGAACCCCCAAACTGTGGTCAATAGCTGATGAAAATGGCTATAAAACGCAAAAATGATGACTTTTTGGCATAACACTCAAACATGTATCACGACTTACAGTCGTTGTAAATTCCCCTAGAACGCCAAAACTATGGGCAATAGCTCATGAAAACGGCCGTAAAATGCGAAAACAACGAGTTTTTGGTCATATCCCTCAAACATGTATCGGGTCTTTCGGGCCATGAAAATTGCCCTTGAACCCTAAAATTGTGGGCAATAGCTCACGAAAACGGTCATAAACATGAAAACGACGATTTTTGGTCATATCCCTCAAACATATAACGGGTCTTCTGGGCCACGCAAATTTCCCTGGAACCCCAAAACCGTGGGCAATAGCTCATGAAAACGGCTGTAACACAGGAAAAAATCGAATTTTGTGTCATACCTCTGAAATATGTATCGGATCTTATGGAACATGAAAATCGCCCTTGACCCCAAAATTGTGGGCAATAGCTCATAAAACTGGCCATAAACAATGAAAATTACAAGTGTTTGGTCATTACTTTCAAACATGTATCGGGTTTGAAGGTTGTTGTACATCGCCCTGGAACCCCAAAACTATGGGCAATAGCTCATCAAAACGGCCATAAAACGCGAAAATGATGACTTTTTGCCATAACTCTCAAAATTTTGTCAGAACTTACGGACGGTGTAAATCCCCCTAGAAACCCCAAATTGTGGGCAATAGCTCATGAAAACAGTCATAAAACGCGTAAATGACAAGTTTTTGGTCATATCTCTCAAACATGTATCGCGTTTTCTGGGCCATGCAAATTGCCCTCGAACCCCAAAATTGTGGGCAATAGCTCATGAAAACAGCCATAAAACATGAAAACGTCGAGTTTTTGTTCATATCTCTAAAATATTTATCGGGTGTTATTGGCCAAGCATATCGCCCTAGAGCCCAAAATTGTTGGCAATAGCACATGAAAATGGCCATAAAACGCGAAAATGACAAGTGTTCGGTCATTAATCTCAAACATGTATCGGGTCTTAAGGTTGTTGTACATCGCCCTGGAACCCCAAAACTGTGGGCATTAGCTGATAAAAATGGCCGTAAATGCAAAAATGACGACTTTTTGTCATAACACTCAAACATGTATCAGGACTTACAGTCATTGTAAATTCCCCTAGAACACCAAAACTATGGGCAATAGCTCATGAAAACGGCTATAAAATGCGAAAACGACGAGTTTTTGGTCATATTCCTCAAACATGTATCGGTTCTTTCGGGCCATGAAAATTTCCCTTGAACCCCAAAACTATGGGCAATAGCTCATGAAAACGGTCATAAACATGAAAATGACGATTTTTTGGTCATATCTCTCAAACATGTATTGGGTCTTCTAGGCCATGCATATTTCCCTGGAACCCTAAAACTGTGGGCAATAGCTCATAAAAACAGCCGTAAAGCACGAAAAAGTCGATTTTTTGTCATATCTATGAAAGATGTTTCGGATCTTATGGAACATGCAAATTGCCCTGGACCCCAAAATTGTGGGCAATAGCACATAAAAATGGCCACAAACAATGAAAATTACAAGTGTTTGGTCATTACTCTCTAACATGTATCGGGTTTTAAGGTTGTTGTACATCGTCCTAGAACCCCAAAACTATGGGCAATATCTCATGAAAATGGCCATAAAACACGAAAACGACAACTTTTTGTCATAACTCTCAAACTATTATCAGAACTTACGGACGTTGTAAATCCCCCTATAAACCCAAAAGTGTGGGCTATAGCTCATGAAAACGGTCATAAAACACGAAAATGACAAGTTTTTGGTCATATCTCTCAAACAAGTATCGCGTCTTCTAGGACTTGCAAATTGCCCTGGAACCCAAAACTATGGGCAATAGCTCATGAAAACAGCCATAAAACACGAAAACGTCGAGTTTTTGTTCATATCTCTAAAAGATGTATCGGGTCTTATGGGCCAAGCATATCGCCCTAGAGCCCAAAAGTTTTGGCAATAGCACATGAAAATGGCCACAAAACGTGAAAATGACAAATTTTTGGTCATTACTCTCAAACATGTATCGGGTCTTAAGGTTGTTGTACATCGCCCTAGAACCCTAAAACTGTGGGCAATAGCTCATGAAAATGCCGATAAACGCAAAAACGACGATTTTTTGTCATAACACTCAAACTTGTGTCAGGACTTACAGTCGTTGTAAATTCCCCTAGAACCCTAAAACTATGGGCAATAGGAGTGTATCGTAGTACTTTCGGTAAATAGGAGTGTCAATCCCAACGAGGAGCAGAAGGTGTTGACTAGTGGTATGGAGCATGAAATCTCTGTAAATACTTAGCAAGCGGATTTTTAGGGGTTTACTGATAAAGCAACAAAACAAAGTGCAAGTAATAAAGACAACGAACAAATGCAGCAAGTGGCCCAATCCTTTCTTAGCAAAGGACAAGCCGGTGGAAATACTTATAAGGACCAAACGTTCTTGAGGACACATGGGAATTCTGTCAAGTGCTTTTACTTCAAATAGTTGGGTACTCTTCTTTGGTGTTGTAAGTGTTGTGTGGGTGAGCCTGTGCTAATGTACCGACCTTACTTGGACTAATACATACTTGTGATTAAACCCCATGCAAGCATCTATAACTTCAGGAAAGTAATTAAGATATAAACCTAACCACAGCCTTAAACTCTGAGATCCTACGCTCCCTTATCCAATGGTGTCCTAACGGGAGTTCAGGTTTCTGTCACTCCGGCAAACCCGCAATTAGCTGCCAAATACACAATGCATTCCCCTAGGCCCATAAATGGTGAAGTATCATGTAGTCGACGTTTACATGACACCACTAGAAGAATAGCACCACAACTTAAATACTTAACCGTTGAATAATAACTCACTACAAATCCACTATTAACAACATGACTTCTCCCATGTCCTCAAAAACTAGACGAACTACCCACAAGACATCATATGGATGAAGATCAAATATGAGATGGTTATGGATAACAATCTGAACATAAACAATAATCCAATGGTTCCACTCACAAGCATCAACTACAATAGTAATTAACATCGGGAAATTTTTTCCTAAGAACTAATGCAAGATCCAACACGATTGTTAGAGCGGGACGGAGTGGTGATGATGGTGCTGGTGGAGATGATGGTGTGGATGATGATGATGATCCCGATGAAGCCTAGCTTGATGACGGTGTTGATGGAGACGATTTCCCCTCTCTGGGAAGGGATTTCCTCGGTAGAAATCTGTCTGCCGGAGAGCTCTTTCTCTCTCGGTGTTTTCTGCCCCGCAGAGGCGGCGGAAATCTTTCTGTCGTCCCTCCCTTAGTGTTAGGGTTCCGTAAGGAAGATATAGGCGAGAGGGCAGAGTTGGGAGCCAGCCAGGTGGGCCACACCTGCCCTAGGCACGGGACAAGGTGGGCCCGCGCCTAGGGGGTGTGGGCCCATGTGGCCCGGCTACGCCTCCCCTTCTGGCTTCCTCCGTCTTCTGGGAAAATATAATTTTCCAATATTTTTATAGTTTTTTTTATCTTCGCGAAATTGCATCAAAACACCTCTTTTTCCATCAAAAACCTGACTCCAGCAGTGCATCCTCCAAGAATCATCCAACATGCAAAAAACAGAGGAAAAGACATAAGTAATACCTCATAATAAGACATATATCAAAGAATAGAGGCAAATTATGATATAGAATGGTGATGCAAATTGGACGTATCAACTCTCCCCAAGCTTAGACCTTCGCTTGTCCCCAAGCGAAAAATGCGCTTAGTAAACATGTCCACAGGTTTATGGAGTGAAGTGTCGATAAAAATAATACGGACAAGAAGCATCACAATTACCATTACACAATTCATAGAAGAAAGCAACTCACAATTATATAACTTAGCTTGCAACAAGTACAGAAGTCACAATAGAGATGCATAAAGATAAATCATAATTGGAATTGGCAAACTTTGTTCCTGGTCAGAGAACAACTGGCAAATAGTTTCACAAAAAGCTTTTTGTAGAAGTTTTATAACATGAGCACTCTTTGCTCAAAAAGTTTTAACAATGAAGGCTTTCAAAGTAATACTCAATAGATAAGAATCTTATGCAAACAAGGAAAATAAAGAACATGATTGAGTAAATCACCATATGAATGCTTGAAACACAAAAACTTAAATGCTTGTTGGAGATAGAGAGGAAGTAGGTTTACTGACTCAACTTAGAAATAGGAGAAATGTCCCTTCATAGAGGGTAGCAGGGATTTCAAGTCATAAAGAGCTTCCAAAATATTATGGTACTTACTAGCTTTGATCCCTCATTGCCCCTATCATAGGCATATTGAGATGATTAAGGTTAAAGTGCACAAAGATGGAGTATATGCTTGACGAAATATAAGTTGGCAATCTCATGTCCCTTGAGTACGAGGGTCGCTCCTCATGCTACTCAACTTTAGTCACCGGTAAATTCTTGTCATTGTAAGTACATGTGTATCATAAAGAACTACCAACACGGTACCCCTTGCACATGGTACAGGAGCTATCCCATAACCAAAATGACAAGGCAAGTAGACAATGAGCATCTCAGCGATCTTTTTATTTACTATGTGCATAGCTTTTTATTGAGGATGATTCATAGAATGCTCATTATGGTGATGCTGCAAGTTTCCACCATGATTAGGCATGGCTTAGGCTAGCGGCCCAGGTGTTTCCCTAACACACATACATCACTCCATGGACTTACAAGTTCCCTCTTTATTTCACACCGTCGACATCCATAAACAAAAGACCATGATATCAATTGTGTACAACGTAGAGGTGCAATGTTGAAAGCGGTCCTCATGCCAGCACGGTTCTGCTAATTCTAGCGTATAGATGCAAGCATATACAACTTTGATGACACAATGGTTCAAGTCTATTAGGGGCAAGAAAATAAGGTGTGCCATCAAGTTCGTGAGAGCTTTACTGAGTAGTTTTCACATAACAAAATACTTTTAATTCGAAAGATAGATGAAGCTTGAGAATTTGCTTGGAATAGCAATAGTGCTAATAGGTAGATATGGTGGACACAAATGGCATAGGTTTTGGTTCAAAGGGATTGGAAACATGAGAAGTATGCCTTCTCAAAACAGGTTTTTGGCTAGCAAAGCTGGGTAGCAAGCAAAAGAGTTGAAAGAAACAAGCAAGCCTACAAGTGATAAAGCCAAACATGCAATCTTCCTTGAAGACACAAAAGATCTTAAATAAAGAATACTAAGCTTATGAGCCAACAATAAACAAAATAAATGATACAAAATACCTGTAAGCTTTTTCTCTTTTTCTTTCAAACCTCAAAAAGTGTTGCTACTGACCAGAACGCGGTTTACCAAAACCAATTTAGATTTACTTGATGGTCCCAGAGTGATGACAATACTGATCAGCAAGATCCATCATATAATAGAGATTGCAAACTAAAATAAGAAGTGCAAAAAGTAAAAGATGAAACTTCTCATTAATACTCCATAAAGGCACTCACACCAAGGGATACATAGATAATCAACTAAAGGAGACATACTTCCACATGCAAACCAACCTATAAAATAACTTCTCTACCAAAGATATGAATCTAATAAAAAGGTAAAAAATAAAAGATAAAGGTGGTCATACCGCGGCACTCCCCCCAAGCTTGGAACAAGCCAAGGGGATGCCAAACCTGATGACGAATTACTCCTTCGGTGGTGGTGGTGTTCTCTTGATAAGCTCCTCAATCAGCTTCCTCAACTCCTCAATCTCAAAGGTTAGAGTACGAATCAACTCCGAGTTTTGCTCAATGCGGTTCATGGTCATATCGGACCGAGAGCCCCAGTCCTTACTATTCTTTCCCCACTCTTCCTTCTTAGTGTGTTCCTCCCCTGCATGGTTAGAACGAGGCATATCCCACATCGAGGGCAAGTTCCCTTTAGGCACATGTTGATATTTATGCTCATGTATAAGAGTATGGAAGGGTCTGTTGGTACGTGGAGGAGATGACCGTGGAGAGAGGACATGACGTGGAGGTTTCCCTCCTGTAGACTTCTGTGTTGTCCTCTTAAGCTTGATAAGTTTTGCCACCACTCCAATGCTTGCAACGGTAGCGTGGGTGTTCGGTTGCTTGTACTCCTTCATGTATTCTTCATAACCTACCAACATCTCCTCCTCCTTGGGTTTGTGAGGATTATCTTCCTCGGGCTTCTTGCCTTTATCGTTGGCGGAGACCATGGTGCTGTAAACTTGAGAAGATTTCCTGACAGAAACAGACCGAAACGAAACATGATGAGAACACAATGCACGAACCTCGGGGCATCCGGGGGGTATATATTACAAAGTTTCAAAGAATAAGGAAGGTGCTGATACGAAAGAGAGGCGGAGTCGGAGCTCGGGGTGGTCACACCCCCTCCAGGCGCGGGGCAGCTGGGGCCGCGCCTGGGGTGGGTTTGGCCACCCCGGCTTCCGGTTTCTCCTCTGTTCTGTATCGTAACTTTCCTTATGTAATAAAAACACCAAAAATATAAAAATATTAGGATTTCACGAACCTTCTGTTTTCACCACTTTTACCTATTCAAAGACAAACTCTGTAGACTCCTTTTCTCCTTCTCCTGGAAATTCCTTTTCTCTCAAGGCAATACACAAACTTCAATGGCAACATTAATGTAAGCAAAAACAATTAACCTTTAGGTGCACACTTCAACTGAAATCCATCAAAACAAAGGATTCTGTAAGAGGCAAATGCAAATGATAGCAGAAATCTGTCAAAACATACCAGCAGGTAAAGATTGATTTTTTCAAAAACCTTCAGTTGCTCAAATCAAAAAGTGCAGAACTAATGAAAGTTGGGTAACAACTTGGAGAACGAGCTCAGATAAATACAGCTCCATCCTACATACTGAGCTCCTTCACGAATTTTTACAATGCAGAACAAAAATCTGTCCCAGGACAGCCACTTTTCATAACTCCTCTACTTCCCAAAAGTAGTTGAACTTGACGCAAAAACCAAAACAAAAAGGATAAGGAGGGGTTATTACTGAAGTAATAACTTCCAAGCAGGGTTGGACCCAGAGCAAAATTAACTTGGTGTCACTATACGTGTAACACATAATTTTCATCAAGATTTTGGGGTGTCACACGGTATAAATTGATCAAATATATGAAGGAAATCAAATTGGACCGGGTGTCTTGTGACCCCTGCTAGCCTAATATGGGTACTCCCCTGCTTCCAAGACTCAACCAAACTCTTCTCCCAACAAGTACTTTTCCTTAATGCCTTTAAGTTAGGCTTAAAACTTTCAAAGATGCTCACAAAGCAGATATGTATCTGGAATGAAAGAGAGCATCAAGAAGCAAATAACGAACACATTTGAGTGTAACCCACTTCCTATGCATGGGGGTATCATGAGAAAACAAATTGTTGAAACAAAAATCCACCAGTATACGAAGACAAAACAGATGCAACTTCAAAGCTTTCAACATAAAACGGGGAAACTTAACATTATTGAGATGCATAAAACCATGTTTCCCTCTCTCATAATAACTTTCATTAGTACCTTGAATAAAGTTGACAATATAACTGTCACAGGAAACAACTCTATCATTAGAATGAGCATACTTACAGTCACCAAAAAGAGGTCCAAGGTCATAAACTGGATCAATAGAAGCAAGTTGTTCCATCCTAAAATCTTTATTAGGCAAGCTATTTTCACAAGGAGCTTTAGAAAATTTGGAAAAGTTAAACTCATAAGAATCTCCATCAAACTTAGTTAAAAATTCCTCCTTCTTACAATCTATAATATCTCCACAAGTGTTCAAGAAAGGTCTACCAAAAATGATATGGCAAGTATTGCTAGCTGCTGAATTAAGCACTAGAAAATCAGCAGGATACTTAATCTTACCACAAAGAACCTCCACATCTCTTACAATACCAATAGGGCAAATGGTTTCCTTATTAGCAAGGTGAATAACCACATCAATGTCCTCAAGCTCACAAGGACCAATTTCATGCATAATTTCCCTGTAAAGCTTATAAGGAATAGCACTAGAACTAGCACCAATATCACATAAAACATAGTAGCAATGATCGCCAATTTTCATAGAAATCACAGGAACACTAGCTTTTCTAGCCTTACTAGGATGAGAGACAATATTAGAAGCGTCTTCACAGAAGACAATGTGCTCATCCTCTATATTTCTAGTGATAAGGTATTTCACAATAGCTACCATAGGCTCAATACTAATTTGCTCATCAGGTTCCATAGTTTTCTTAGTACCTTTGTAATTCGCACTAATCATCATAGAATACTCCTTTACCTTAGCTGGTAAAGGTATTTTCTCAACAGAAGGTTCAGGCACAATATGATTAGTAGTACAAACTTCAGTGCTTCTAACAGGAACATGACTAACAATATCTTTATAAGGAGCATGGTACTTATTCCACTTCTCTTTGGGAATTTCTATGTAAGAGGAAAAGGCCTTAAAAAATTGGCAATAGTTTGGGAATCAAGATCAAACTCATTGCTAATATCATGGAAGTCATCAGTTCCCATAAAAGATTTAATGCATTCAAAATCATAGTTTATACCTGACTTTCTTCCTTTGTCATTCTCGCAAGCTTCAGTGTTCTCTTGAATACGGTCTAAGAGATCTTCCTTCATACGTGTGAATGATCCAGAACAAGAAGCATCTAGTAAATCTTTATCATGAATAGAAAGCCCATAAAAGTTATTGATAATAATATTGTTAGGGAGTTCATGAATAGGACAGTTAAGCATTAGTAACTTCAATCTCCCCCAAGCTTGAGCTGTACTCTCTCCATCACGAGGCCAAAAGTTATATATCAGAATCTATCCTTATGAATCTCACTGGGAGGATAGAATTTAGAATAAAAAAGAGAAGCCATTTCCTCCCATTCCATGGATTGCCCATTCTTCAGCAGCTTACACCATTCTTCAGCTCTCCCTTTCAAGGATATAGAGAGTAACTTCTTCTTCACCTATTCAGTTGTGATACCTGCACACTTAAACAACCCGCATAATTCATGGATAAAAAGCAAGTGATCACCAGGATGGACAGTTCCATCCCCAAAATAATAGTTATCCATAACACGATCAACGATACTTGTAGGTATCTTAAAAGGATCTATATCAACAAGCGGTGGTTCATCTACTACCCTAACAGTGGTAGTAGTTTTCCCAAACAGAAAGCCAAGTGGGTTATCCATATTGGAAACAAAGTAACAAACAGAAACAAAAAGAAATACTCACAGTAGAAGTTTCCTTTACCAGTTCCACTCTTCAATAGCGCTTCACTCCCTGGCAACGGCGCCAGAAAATAGTCTTGATAACCCACAAGTATAGGGGGTGTAGCATAGTACTTTCGATAAATAGGAGTGTCGATCCCAACAAGGAGCAAAAGGTGTTGACTAGTGGTATGGAGCAGGAAATCTCTATATTACTTAGCAAACGGATTTTTAGAGGTTTTCTGATAAAGCAACAAAACAAATTGCAAGTAATAAAGACAACGAACAATTGCAGAAAGTGGCCCAATCCTTTCTTAGCAAAGGACAAGCCAGTGGAAATACTTATAAGGACCAAACGTTCTCGAGGACACATGGGAATTCTGTCAAGTGCTTTCGCTTCAAATAGCTGAGTACTCTTATTTGGTGTTGTAAGTGTTGTGTGGGTGAACCTTTGCTAATATACCGACCTTACTTGGACTAATACATACTTGTGATTAAACCCCCTGCAAGCATCCGCAACTATAGGAAAGTAATTAAGATATAAACCTAACCACAGCCTTAAACTCTGAGATCCTGCGCTCCCTGATGCAATGGTGTCCTAACGGGGGTTCAGGTTTCTGTCACTCCGGCAACCCCTCAATTAGTAGACAAATACACAATGCATTACCCTAGGCCCATAAATGGTGAAGTATCATGTAGTCGACGTTCACATGACACCACTAGAAGAATAGCACCATAACTTAAATACTAAACCATTGAATAATAACTGAATACAAATCCACTACTAACAACATGACTTCTCACTTGTCCTCAAGAACTAGATGAACTACTCACAAGACATCATATGGATCAAGATCAAAGATGATATGGTGATAAATAACAATCTGAACATAAACAATAATCCAATGGTTCCACTCACAAGCATCAACTACAATAGTAATTAACACCGAGAAAGTTCCCCTAAGAACTAATGCAAGATCCAATACGATTGTTAGAGCGGGACGGAGTGGTGATGATGGTGCTGGTGGAGATGATGGTGCGGATGATGATGATGATCCCGATGAAGCCTAGCTTGATGATGGTGTTGATGGCGACGATTTCCCCTCTCCGGGAAGGGATTTCCCCGGCAGAAATTTGTCTGTCGGAGAGCTCTTTCTCTCTCGGTGTTTTCTTCCCCGCAGAGGCGGCGGAAATCTTTATGTCGTCCCTCCCTTAGAGTTAGTGTTCCGTAAGGAAGATATAGGCGAGAGGGCGGAGTCGAGAGCCAGCCATGTGGGCCACACCTGCCCTAGGCGCGTGGCAAGGTGGGCCCGTGCCTAGGGGGTGTGGGCCCCCTGTGGCACGACTACGTCTCCCCTTCTGGCTTCTTCCGTCTTCTAGGAAAATATAATTTTCCAATATTTTTATGGTATTTTTCTGATCTTTGCGAAATTGCATCAAAACACCTCTTTTTCCATCAGAAACCTGACTCCGGTAGTTCATCCTCCAAGAATCATCCAACATGCAAAAACAGAGGAAAAGTATTAAGTAATACCTCATATAAGACATATATCAAAGAATAGAGGCAAATTATGATATAGAATGTTGATGCAAATTGGACGTATCAAACCCCAAAAATATGGGCAATAGCTCATGAAAACGGCCATAAAACGCAAAAACGATGACTTTTTGTCATAACTCGCAAACATTTAGCAGAACTTACGGACATTGTAAATCCCCCTAGAAACCCCAAATTGTGGGCAATAGCTCATGAAAACGGTCATAAACATGAAAAAGATGATTTTTTGGTCATATTCCTCAAACATGTATCGGGTCTTCTGGGCCATGCAAATTTCCCTGGAACCCCAAAACCGTGGGTAATAGCTCATGAAAACGGCCGTAAAACATGAAAAAGTCGTTTTTTGTCATATCTCTAAAAGATGTATCGGATCTTATGGAACATGCAAATCGCCCTGGACCCAAAAAATTTTGGCAATAGCTCATAAAACTGGCCATAAACAATGAAATTACAAGTTTTTGGCCATTACTCCCAAACATGTATCGGGTTTTAAGGTTGTTGTACATCGCCCTGGAACCCCAAAACTATGGGCAATAGCTCATGAAAACGGCCATAAAACGCGAAAACGACAAATTTTTGTCATAACTCTCCAACATTTATCAGAAATTACGGACGTTGTAAATCCCCCTAGAAACCCAAAAATGTGGGCAATAGCTGATGAAAATGGCCATAAAACATAAAAACGACGACTTTTTGTCATAACACTCAAACATGTATCAGGACTTACATTCATCGTAAATTCCCCTAGAACCCCAAAACTATGTGCAATAGCTCATGAAAACGTCCATAAAATGTGAACACGATGAGTTTTTGGTCATATCCCTCAAACATGTATCGGGTTTTTCGGGCCATGAAAATTGCCCTAGAACCCCAAAACTGTGGGCAATAGCTCATGAAAACGGTCATAAACATGAAAACGATGATTTTTTGGTCATATCTCTCAAACATGTATTGGGTCTTCTCGGCCATGCAAATTGCCCTGAAAGCCCCAAACCGTGGGCTCATGAAAACGGGCGTAAAACATGAAAAAGTCAAAGTTTTTGTCATATCTCTAAAAGATGTATCGGATCTTATGGAACATGCAAATCGCCCTGGACCACAAAATTGTGGGAAATAGCTAATAAAACTGGCCATAAACAATGAAAATTACAAGTTTTTGGTCATTACTCTCAAACATGTATCGGGTTTTAAGGTTGTTGTGCATCGCCCTGGAAGCCCAAAACTATGGGCAATAGCTCATGAAAACTGCCACAAAATGCGAAAAAGATGACTTTTTGTCATAAGTCTCAAACAATTATCAAAAATTACGGACGTTGTAAATCCCCCTAGAAACTTAAAATTGTGGGCAATAGCTCATGAAAACAGTCATAAAACGCAAAAACGACAAGTTTTTCGTCATATCTGTCAAACATGTATCGCGTCTTCCGGGCCTTGAAAATTGCCATGAAACCCCAAAACTGTGGGCAATAGCTCATGAAAAGAGCCATAAAACACGAAAACGTCGAGTTTTTGTTCATATCTCTAAAAGATGTATCGGGTCTTATGGGCCAAGCATATCGCCCTAGATCCCAAAATTGTTGGCAATAGCACATGAAAATGGCCATAAAACGCGAAAATGACAAGTGTTTGTTCATTAATCTCAAACATGTATCGGGTCTTAAGGTTTTTGTACATCTCCCTGGAACCCCAAAACCGCGGGCAATAGCTCATAAAATGGCCATAAAAACGCAAAAACGACGACTTTTTGTCATAACACTCAAACATGTATCAAGACTTAAAGTCGTTGTAAATTCCCCTAGAACCAGAAAACTATGGGAAATAGCTCATAAAATGGTTATAAAATGTGATAACGACGAGTTTTTAGTCATATCCCTCAAACATGTATCCGGTCTTTCGGGCCCTGAAAATTGCCCTTGAACCCCAAAACTGTGGGCAATAGCTCATGAAAATGGTCATAAACATGAAAACGACGATTTTTGGTCATATCTCTCAAACATGTATTGGGTCTTCTGGGCCATGCAAATTTCCCTGGAACCCCAAAACTGTGGACAATAGCTCATGAAAACGGTTGTAAAACACGAAAAGTTTAATTTTTTGTCATATCTCTGAAAGATGTATCGGATCTTATGGAACATGCAAATCGCCCTAGACCCCAAAATTGTGGGCAATATCACATAAAAATGGCCATAAACAATGAAAATTACAAGTGTTTGGTCATTAATCTCAAACATATATCGGGTTTTAAGGTTGTTGTACATCGCCCTAGAACACCAAAATTATGGGCAATAGCTCATGAAAATGGCCATAAACGCGAAAATGAAATTTTTTTGGTCATTACTCTCAAACATGTATCAGGTCTTAAGGTTATTGTACATCGCCATGGAACCCCAGAACTATGAGCAATAGCTCATGAACACGGCCATAACGCAAAAACGACGAATTTTTTGTCATATCTCTGAAACATGTAACAGTTCATAAGTTTGTTGTACATCTCCCTAGAACCCCAAAATTGTGGGCAATAGCTCATGAAAACGGCCATAAAACGCGAAAACGATGACTTTTTGTCATAACTCTCAAACATGTATCAGGACTTACGGTCGTTGTAAATCCCCCTACAACCCCAAAACTATGGGCAATAGCTCATGAAAACAACCATAAAACGCGAAAATGATGAGTTTTTAGCCATATCCTCAAACATGTATCAGGTCTTCCGTGCCATGAAAATTGCCCTCAAACCACTGTGGGCAATAGCTCATGAAAACGGTCATCAAACACGAAAACAACGATTTTTTGGTCATATCTCTCAAACATGTATCGGGTGTTTCGGGCCATGCAAATTTCTGAGGAAACCCAAAACTATGGGCAATAGCTCATGAAAATGGCCATAAAACACAAAAAATTCGATTTTTTGTCATATCTCTAAAAGATGTATCAGAACTTACGGGCCATCCAAATCTCCTTGGACCCCAAAATTGTGGGCAATAACACATGAAAATGGCCATAAACACGAAAATTACAAGTGTTTGGTCATTACTCCCAAACATGTATCGGGTCTTAAAGTTGTTGGACATCGCCCTGGAACCCCAAAACTATGGGTAATAGCTCATGAAAACGGACATAAAACGTGTAAACGATGACTTTTTTGTCATAACTCTCTAACATGTATCAGAACTTATGGACATTGTAAATCCCCTTAGAAACCCAAATTTGTGGGCAATAGATCTTGAAAACATCCATAAAACGGGAAAACGACAAATTGCACACGCAAGGCCTTCTCTTCTATGGCACACCATTGTGCTGCTGGGATTCCATCCAAGAGGTCTACTTCCGCAACCTCGGCAGGATCCAATCCCGAGAGTCGTTGTATTGCACCGTATGTGTATGTCAACTTGGTGGGGTTACACTTGGAGCTGCCTAGGCCATCGTGCGAGGACCTGTACAAGGGGTTACGTGCGAGGAGCTTCGCGACCTTGAGGTCGGATGGGTACGACTACATCAACCATGCTTTTGCATGAGCGTACCGCTCTATCGGTCTTCAAGAGTATTTTACTGATGTCTTCCTCTATTATTGCATTACTAGTAGATAGATCTTGGATGATTAGGGTTACCTGCATATTAAAATTTTTGTTTTCTGCACCGAAGCCCCAACACCAGGGTGGGGACTGCGCCACCTACGCCATTTTGGCCCTCGAACCTCATATCACCGCCTACTTTCATGTACCCATTATATACCCTAAAAACATACATGGCCATGAGGATAGAGGTTTTCATGAAATAGAGCGCCGCCACCACCACGATCTTCATTTCGAAGGCTAGATAGGTCCTTTTGTCCATGCCAGAGAAGTGGGTTTCGACGCCATCTTATCCACCATCATCACGAACGTCATCGCAACAACCAAGTGCTTACTCTTCGTCATAAAGGGTGACTAGTTCTCTATAGGCATGTGAGGTGGATGGTAATTGGATAAGATTGATCATGTAATCATGCATATGTATCGAGATTTGGCGTGTTTCTCTTGAGGATATTCTTGTATGGGTGTTCATACACTTTTGTTATGTTTAATGCTTGTTACTATGGCCGAGTGACATGATTTGAGTACTTAACTTTTATTGCCACGTCATATATATGAGTGTGGTACTTATCTGCAAAGTATATTACTTGTTATTATGTTGAACCTATGATGAGTGTATATTTTAAAAAGGCAACACCAATGGTAAGTACTCCCTCCGTTTCAAAATATAAGACGTTTTAGGTTTGTGAAGAAAATGAATCTAGACTTGTTTTAGTGTATAGATTCATCCCAAAGTTGAGTGAATCTACATACTAAAATAAGTCTAGATTCATTTTCTTCACAAACCTAAAACATCTTATATTTTGAAACGGAGGGAGTACATAACAAGCAAGACAAGAGTATTATATTTTTACTAGTTGAATACCCGTGCGTTGCTACGGGTCTCTAAGTTTCCTTCCACTTTATACATATCTAAATACAATGCACTTAATATTCTATCATTTGAACCACAACACAGTCCAATGAAGGTCAAGATTATGTAGCACATAACAATATGCTTTACAATTTGTCTGTAGTTATATACACACAAAACCTGAAATAGTTTGCCATTATGCTCTACAGTTTTCTCTATACATACAAACTTAATTAGTTCTTTTCATATTCTAAATTTCCTCCAAAACGACAAGAAAAAAAGGAAATGATCACTCGTACCAAATTATGGCAGCCAATGCTTGGTTTCCAGTGTACTTGTCTGTTTGATAGGTACGCCAAGAACGAGTAAACCTTCTTAAACCCACAAAACAACACCAGCGAGACAACCAGGATGTTCGGCAAAAGGCCTGCTGCGAGCAAGATGTAAATTGTTATCCGGAGAAGAAGGACATCAAACCACCATACTCTGCACTCCTTCTCTTAGTGCTCATGGGTTTGTCAATCAATGTTGTCATCTAAATAGAGAAGAGAACCAACGTCTCAGTTGTGAGGAGAATAAATTGTTGTTGGACTATGAAACCTGATAGAGAGACGCGCCTCAAAGAGGTAGTGAGAAGCGATCGAACAATTAGTGATCATATAAAACTCACGTGTGTTCAGAAACTCATGTAGATGAGTTGTGCTTAATCTGCCGATACATCTTGTCAAAATTCAGAGCTATAGAGAACATGGTGCCATATAAGCTCGATTATGTGCAAACCTGTTCCAGTTCTTTGATCTGTGAGGTGAACTTAAACTGAACTTCTTGCAGTAGAGGATGAAGTCAGCAGACCTGTCAACATTGCCGTTTCACTTGGAGGTCCTGAAACATATCAAGAATCTTAAGCATAAGAGTTCTTCCATATATCAACAATATGAAACTAATTAAAGGAATTATCAGCACCAAAACACCAAAACACTGAACCGTGGGGAAAAAGACTCCTCATGCTTTGGAAATTAAACACATCACAAGATTCTTGTGTTGCTTTTCTCCACAACATATGTAACAACTTCTAGCCTGATTTAGATGTGTAGATGTTTGAAACTACAAGTACAAGGAGCACTTCACCGTGTCCTAGAATGTCGACGTATCTTCGATTATGTTTCTATATTCTCCTGTTCTAATGGAAGGGTATGAATTTATTTGTTTTCTAAAATTACTAAATTTAATATTGGACAACCTTGTATTCGTTGTGAGATTGTACTGACTACTGAGTTGAGGACACCTGGTGCGACTTGCTCAACTTTTGTGCTGAGCCCGTGTTCCCTCTGTAGTTGCAGCACAATAGGCACCCTGGTCGTCGCGTTCTTCTTGTCGACTACACCATATAGCACTACCACAACCTATCAAATTAAAGAAAGAAAACCCAGGAAGAGATCCCTAAGGTCTCCCGCTAGCTACTTCTCTTGAACTCTACACATCAAGTACCAAATCAGAACAGGATTGAGCGTGGTGGCTCTCGCGTCGACCGCCTGAAGCAGTAACCGGGCGGATCTTTCGCCGGCAGCATGGCACCTGCGCATGAAAAAGCAGGTGGTGCCTAAGGGTCAGAGCATAGGACCTGGTCACCGAGGTCGTGGTGGGGGCGGCGTGTTTATCAGCCTCCAATGAATACACGTGTGTTGCCATGGTCAGTTAAAATTCTATTATCACACACTGACTTTTGTTCCCTTCAAAAGCATCAGCATCTATATTGGAAAAAGCTGCAGTGATTTTTTTCTTGAAAAATAGAAAATTTATCTGTGATTCTAAGTGTGAATCTGCAGTTATATTGAATACCACTTCGGATGGGTATACGCCTAAGAGGACCATGCATACGGACTTCGGATGGGTTTATACGATCCTCTAAACAATCGGTGTCGAGTTTTTGTTTATCAAAATTTGAAACAAGGGAGGACCGAAGCAAAAGTGATTGAATACAGTTTTCACCTCCAATTATTCTCTGCACAATACAACATCCACAACCATAATGGGTGACTGATTCCACTACAAATCATTGCACAATATTCAATTGAGCAGATGAAATTCATTATTCTAGCACAAACTTATTTTGAAAATCCTATTTCCACTTCAGTACTGCACTCATAGCTAACCGAACTTCAGCGACATAGAAGATAATCAGATAATTCAACTAAAACCACATAGTTTGATCAAGGATACTCACATATTTGGATCCCGAATAATGCTAAATTATGCAAACATGTACCAGTAATCTTGTTGGTATAATTCATTGTCAAAAATTACTTTATGTGCAACAGCAAGAGTACATCCCATACCAGTTCCTTGTTAGTTGGGTGAACCTAATATCCATCCACGGGAAGACACTCTGTAAGTAGCGAATGTCATCTTAGAGAAGAGTACCCGACTACCGGCCCGGAAAAAAATCTGCATGGGAAAAAGAACAAGAAAGTTCAGAGTCATGTCTGATGATGCATCTGAAGCCAAACATTTTATTTGTTGAAAGGAAGCAATTGAAAACAGTTCTGCTAGGAGCTACTTGCATTGTGGCTTGCTGCAACGCATGGGTGTAGCCGCTGATTTGTATCGCAAAACTTGGCATGAAAATTATTTGTACATCATGCATCATATAGGATTGGTGAGGATATGAATGTATTTTTTCACTGAAATTACTATCATTACCTCCAGTTGCTTTCTTCTACATAATTATCCCACTAATTATACCATCTTCAAGCTGCAGTGGGTAAGCTATGCGCAAAGGATTTTGTTGTTTTTTGCTGCCGGCTCACAAGTACAGAGAGAGATAGTGATAGATCTGTCGGCTCACTAATTATTGAACAAAACTATCTATCAACAAGTGAGACAGAAAAACAAAATTAGAAAGGGGAATTGATGTGCTGATGTCGTGATTGGGAAAGCTAGACAAACTAGAAATTGTTGGCACAATAGTATGAGATGGATGCAAAGGAAATAAGATAGCTCCGACGGGGTCTTCCTTCTCCATCCCCAACTCCAGCCAGTTTCTTCCGCTTGGGAGATGGGATGGGCTTCGATGAGGTGACGGTGAGAGGATGTTGGGGAAGTGTAGCGGCACGCAGGAGGGGATCTTCGAGGCAAGGAAGGGAGACCCTCACCGGCGCGGAGAGAAGAGCGCGAGGCCAGAGCTCATTGGAAAGGGAGGGGCGAGGGCGGTGCGCTTGTGAGGAAGCGGACGGGGGTGGCGCAGGGAGAGGCTCGAGCGAGGAGAAAAAGTGACCCACGTGTGCAATGAGGAAGAAGGGAGGAACTGCGGGTTGATTCCGAATATCTTAGGGATGTTTGTGCAAAACAGTGCGACGGACGAAATATTGATCGAACGAAAACCACTCTAAAGCAAAATTATATGGTATAGTAGAGAAGATAAGATCCCATCATAATATGACTAGCCAACAACAGCCGTATGAAACAAAAGTTTGTTCTCAAGATATACCACATAAAAAAAACCTCAAAAGACAACTACTCCTCATACCATCTCGGTGATTTAAAAATCATAATAGGTGTAGTCTAGGTAAAGCATCAATTTTATAATGCTTGGTTTTCAATGCTTTAGTGATGCAGCATAATAAGAGAAGTACATGTAAAGCATCAATTTTAAAATGCTGGGTTTTCAATGCTTTAGTGATCTAACATCTCGGTGGCATCATGCTCACCCTACAAACCATTCACCATTTAGAACTTGACCAAACAACAACCTCATTATAAAGATATGAAAACTTGGTATGTTTGCATAGAAAACTCTTAGTAATACAACAAAGGCGTGCCGATCTTCAATTTGAAAAGCTCAATTTTAGAGAAATCCGAGACCGAGAAGGCCTCCGTGATCTAAATGTTTTGCATCATTTTCTCGGCACATCATAATCACAACACCTTACATTCTTAACTTCTAATAGAAACAAAACATCAATACTTGGTGCATTAATAGTGTGGATCATGCGGGAAGTAAGATAGGTCATCTTCTTCACAAGGGGAACTTCCTGGTGGTGATGTTGAGCACCTTGTAAGACTTAATTACCAAAATTCAACTTTGACCTACATAAATTAAACAAGATTCAATGAGCTACAAAGTATAACAATGAATTTATATTCATAGCGGTTTCAACCACAAGTAGGATGACTAATACCAACAACAGTACAACCACAAAACCCTCCACACTACTAATTTACTTGTACCAGGACAACCAATTAAGAAGCTCAAGTTATGATACTCCAGCAATAGCATCTCCTTGTAACATCATATGTGTATATTCATTTAACATAACTATTGTGATAAAATGGGTTCGGGCTTATACTCGCACACATTACTATATACCTCTAACACCGTGAGTGATGCACCGCAACTCGCACCGGAGGAGGCTTGCTAGAAGCATGATATTCAAGACAGTCTAGCTAGTAAACGTTGTTGAGACCTGAAGCCCCATTTCCTTAAGACGCCTATTGGAGATTCCAGCGACTATGAGTTGAACTAAGATGTGCTTGGCCGCTCTTAGCTTAGGTTTTGATTCAAATGACGAGTTTGTGCGAATTTGCCAAAGAAACGGAGAGCATGGATAAGGGTTTAGGAACAAAAGTTAAGATATTAGTTTTGTCGATTATTTACGTCTAAATCTCACTGTCCATCATCGCCTCTCACATATATATGAGGCGACCGGTCTTCTCGTGCAACTTAGGGTATCGCAATACATGTTTATAAGTCAGATTCTAGCTCTGGATTTTAGCCCTAAACTAGGTAAGTTTTGTCACCGGCTTCGTACTGGATCCGGACCCAAGTTTCCGATGAAGTCTCCCCCGAACAGCCGTCATCGATCCTTTTGTGTTGGGACCAACTTTTCTTCGTCTTTGTGCTTCGCCAATGTACGTACATGGGCTTTATACATAAACTAGTATGACCTAAGCCTCTATGAACTACTCCCTTCGTTTCAAAATATAAGATGTTTTAGGTTTGTAAATAAATGAATCTAGACTTCTTTTAGTGTGTTGATTCACCCCAAAGTTAAGAGAACCTTCTAAATACTTCACAAAGCTAAAACATCTTATATTTTAAAACGGAGGGAGTATAAAAGAACGGGAAGAAATAAGTAGATTGGTTTATGTCATACTAAAACATCGTGTTTTAAAAAGACTGGTGGAGATTTTGTTAGATCGTGTTTGTACTCTCAGGGTGTGTTTGGTAGCCCGGGTGTGCTTTCTTGTCTCATACAAGCTGAGCACGGCTATGTGGAGCTCATACAAGTTGCATTATTGTGTTGTGTTTGGTAGGTCGGGTAAGTTGAGATGAGCACAGCTGAGATCATGTTTGGTAAGTCGGACTAGTTGAGCCTATCCATACAACAATAAAAGCAATATGGTCCCTGGATACATAATAATAAAAGCAATCGGGTCCTTGGAGAGCCACCGCCGGCGGGAGGATCCGTCGCCGGCGCTCCAGGAGGCCAAGCCCCTCGCGCTCGAGGTCCTCGTCAACAGGACGCCGCCGGGATTTCATGGTCGGGGTCCTCCTCAACGGGCCGCCGCCGGGAAACGAGCCGATGCGGCCAGGGCGCCCGTCTTCTCCGTCGACAGAGCTGCCCCCACGCGCCTTGGCCACCGTCGCCGCGTGCGGCCACCGCCAGGAGACCAAGGTCCTCCTTCCCCGCTGCCAGGAGACCGAGCTCCGACGAGAACGCGCGCCTCTAGGACCTTGACGGGGCTGCAGCGGTCGAGGACGGGAAATGCAGCAGGCGGCCTCCACACGCGCACGCCTCCACACGCGCCACCAGGACCTCGACGGGATGGGAACAAGGACGGTGGAGCTCGTCAGGGACGGCGACGAGGGCGGTGGAGCTCGGACGGGGAAGGTGAAGGTCGAGATCGAACGGGGGCGGTGGAGCTCGAGTCGGGACCAGGCTTCACATTGTGCGGGGAGGGGTGAAATGAGGGCGCGGGCCGTCGACCCCTATCGGGCTGGAGCGCTGGCGTGGGACGGACTCAGCACTGCCCGGTTGTGAAGCTCGATTCCAGCTTCCCAACTGGGCAGGGCTGAGGGGGCTTTTTCGTATAAGGTGGGCACTGCCGGTTGCAGCCGAGCCTGTCTAACAAACAACAAAATATAGGATAAGATGAGAATATCTGGGTTGCCCCAATCTACCAAACACACCTCAATGACTAGGATCTGTTGCGAACACGATGTTGCTCGTGGCGGCAGTTGCCAAATTCTAGGGCAAAAGACGCAATCGCGCGCGGCTGATAGAAACTCAAACGACGCCCCCAAACTTTTCGCTGCCGCGCGCCTTCTCGCCTTCCTTACAAAACACAAGCGTCTCTCCACGATTCCCCATCCCCCACGTCGCACAGCGCCGCCGCCGCCGCCGCCGCCGCCGCCGCATTGTACTAGCACTACGACTAAACAAATCCAGGCCTATACCAGCGCGGCTGCGTCTCGGCCATGCCATCCGCGGCCCTCGTCCGCCGCGCGCGCTCGCGTTCCCCGCCCGGCCGCTTCGATCCGTCGCGCCACACGCGGCCGCCGGTAGCGGTTGCTCGCGCCGACGGCGAGGTCGACATGACGTCCGCGCTGCCCGAGGACATGCTGCTGGAGGTATTCAAGCGCCTGCCCGCCCTAGCGGACGCCTTCCGTTGCGCGGCCGTGTGCCCGCGCTGGCGCCGCGTCATCTCACGCGCGGGCAATGACACCCTCCCCGCCCCGCCTCGGCACTTCGGGTTCTTCCGCAACCACGGCCTGTCCCCGCTTCCCCCGTTCGTCCCCACCGCGGGCGTCGCCCTCGACCTCGGGTTCCTCCCAGTCTCACGCTCCTGCGGCGTCATCCTCGTCGACTCCCGCGGCCACCGTCTCCTCCTGCGCGAGCTCGGCGCCGGGTTCGAGACGGAGCTTCGGCTCCTCGTCTGCAACCCGCTGGCGAAGACGTTCAATCGCCTCCCGGCCCTCCCCACCGCCGGGCAGACGGTGGCATGCTGCACCGTGGTTCCGGGGCAAGGAGGCGAGTTCCGCGTCGTCGTCGTGCTCTTCGGCACCGCATCGCTCAACTTCTACGTCCTCATATACTCCTCGTCTTCCTCTGCCTGGGCGGCCGCCTCCGGCCAGCTGAAGCGGCGCCTGACCACCAACCGAGGCCCGTCCGTCGTCGTAGGTGACATCCTGTACCGGCTCGAGGAGAAGTACATCTTGGCGGTCCACACGACCAAGATGACACTCTCCGCGCTGCCACTCCCCGACGCCGGGATGCTCCTACACACGGGCAACAACTGGATCGGCAAGACGGCCGACGACCACCTCTGCTTCTTCGCGATCCGGCAGCCGCTGCTTCTTGCGACATGGGTGCTTGAAGCGCCGAGGAAATGGACGCCGCGGGAGCCGTTGGCGCTGCGGCCGCTGATGACCCAGGACGCGGTTGGGGCCCTCCACGGCACGAAGCTCTCGGTGAGGATAGCCGACCAGCTGCACGGGTGCAGGCTCGTGAGCTTCAGTGCCTTCTGCGAGGGCAGCGGGGCGTTGTTCTTCATCATGGCAGACTGGGTGGTCTCGCTTGACCTCAAGACGCTCAAGATGGAGAGGCTATGGCTCAACGACGACGAGTGGCGGCCCCTCGGCGATGTCTTCCCGTATGAGATGGCGGCGTGGCCGCCGGCGATCGCTGATTCTGTGAGGCCCCGGTGATATGCAATCCAAGCATAATGTTACTGCAGATTGTGTTTTGGTAGGGTCAGTAGGGGGATTGCAGAGTCCTGGTAGTGCTACTTGGGTATGCTTTTGTTGGCACTAATCCTGTCATTGTGTCATCTGTTTATGGATTCAGGTAGTTTATCTACCATGCCATCATGTGCGGAGGCATGGGCAGAGACGTGGGAGTCATGGACGAGGTGCACAGTCCTCCTGTACTTGTGCAACGGGTGACTTGTTGCAACCATCTTGTGTCTGCAACAGTGCCGAACTCATCTCAGCGCCATGTCACATGGCGCCGAGGCTGCCTCCCAGCTGCTTCGTGTTGGCGTTGGCTTGTACATCTTTGGCGCCGTTTAAAATGGTACCGACTCCAGGGATCGGATTTTCCAAAATTAGTTTTAAGGAGGAATTAGATTCGGTTGAAGTTTCCAGGTTTGAGCAGATTTGGCAAAAAAGACTCATGTTGTATTCCCCTGAAAAGCAAAGAAAAAATGAAGTCGGCTGAACTCCCTGCTCTGTTTTCCATTCCTCTCTGAAACCAACTTGTTCATGTGTGTATGTTTATTTCCACCAGGGAAATCAGTCACGTCGTTTCACTGCGTGTGAGTAGAGTGGGTCTGAAGTGAACTCATGCAGTAAGCTTACCATTTGTCGTTTCACTTGTTGCATTCTCTTGCTGAAAAACAAAGAAAAAATGAAGTCGCCTGAACTAGTACTTTGTTCACTGCTCTATTTTCCATTCCTCTCTGAAACCAACTTGTTCATGTGTGTACACATATTGAATGCAAAAAAAAAGAGGTTTAGTGATGTCAGGCAGCAGCTTCATAAGTAAATTGACGAGGTGATACCGTATTCTTTTGGGTTGCTTACCATGCATATCACGTGGTGAGGTGACACCGTATTTATCAAGAAGAGAGATCAACGTCGTATCTTTGCTAACATGTGGCTCTAGGCTCTTTGACACGATCATGGTAAGAAAAAATACTGCCTCGGTCCCATGCAAATATGATCCGTAAATTAATGAATGCAAGCCATGGCGGACCTTGAACAATATTATAGGAGAGGCCAAAAAGACAATAGATAGCAGTTGTGTGTGTGTGTGGGAGGGGGAAGAGGGGGTAGATTGAATTTTTTTGTGTTTTGTATGGTAAAAAAATTTATAAATACTGAATAGTATGGTGCAAATTGTAGCTGAGTTGGGGGGGGGGGGGGGCTTTTTGGCCTCCACTAAGGTCCGCCGCTTAAAAAATATTGATATTTTTTTTGGCACAAGATAGAATTGCATAAATTCTGCCTAGACAAATGCCCGTGCCTTGACATGGCCTTTTGAGTTTCTTTTACCATCGCAAATTGAATTTTCATTCTCTTTCAACAAAATCACCCCGCCTTTATGTTGGCGGGTTCTTCCGAGCAGAAACAACTTCCATCTCCGTCTCCTCATGATCTACAAAAACTAGACATAGATAAAGGATTAAATTTAAAAGTAGTAACATAAAAAATTAAAATCTATGCATAAAAGAAAAATTAAACATAGTAATAAACTGATGGCCCAAATATTCCAAATCGGATCTTGGATGACTTGTTGTGATTGTGTGTTGGAGATCATTACATTTATTGTTGGTAGTAAAGCAAAGGCACCATGCCTTCTTTACTCGCTTCTTCATATTCCCCATCTGGACATCTCCAACATCCATCGCAGTATGACCCTCTTGGATGCCATCAGAGGGGGTGCAGAGGCGACCCTGATCATGCTTGTGCTCCAACTGTATCTAGAACCTAGAAGGAGACATGTACACCAAGACATGCATACAAGTATGCCTAAGAAAACCTATACTAATTCACAAGTTTTCAGCTATTCACTTTACTGAACATTCTAACTAGAACAACAAGCATTTAAGGTAGTATCTACTACCTCCATTTCACAATATAAGCATTTTTAGCAAACTAAAATAGCTTGCTAAAAAGACATATATTATGGAACAAAGGGAGTACATTTTATTTCAGAGAACAGATTTCTTGCATTTGCCAAGGATCCTCTTAGTTGTGCTATTGAACCGTACTTTTGACACGTTATTTATTATCTTGACTAAAATGACGACTCACGATCATTGCAAATGAACATGCTCAAATCATACGACCATGCTACTAATGCAAAAATAGAATTACTAACCACATGGTAGGGATCCATATAAAGTCATGCCATATAGTTATGAATCCCTTTAAATCAAGAATAAATTGATCAACAACTTGATCCTTCAACATATAGAATCAAAATAATAGCCCTCTTCGTAGATAAAGTTAGAGCACCAGTGAACATGCATTGTTGCCTTGTTCAACAAATGCCCATAAATACATGACATATACTCATACACTATCTTGTTTCAGTTCTACCAAGTACACTAAATTCTTCATGCAAGAGAAGAGAATAAGTGAGCTGGAGATTGATCCTCAATTCTCATGTTTCAGTGTTGTAAGTCCACAGCGTGGCACCTCTAATTAATAGTTCATACTAGGCTACGTGATGCACTGTTCCGTAGTTCGTTATGCAATTATCATAGTACATAGTATTTTTTTTTAAATGGGCGCATTTATTAACCAAATTGTTTAATGTTTACACCCGGCCTCTGCATAACCAAGATGCACGCAGCCACTCGAACGACCGACTAAGTCAAAAAGTAGACCAGCATTACAAAAATGCATTTGTAGTACTAAATACAAAATACATCTGATCTAGCCTTTGTTATGATTAACAAAGATTCTGTGAATTCAGCAATTGGCAGCTGTTCTGTAGATCCTCATATAACAGATATGAGGACACTACAGCCTGATTACAATAATTCAAAGTTTGATTCCACCAAGGGAAAATCATGTGTAGTTCATTCGGTTGAACCCAGACAAGACCAAAAAAATAAAAATTACTAGCATTTCAAACAGAGTGCTTCACGACCATGGACTCCCATGGGATGCAGAGTGCTTCACGAGCATTTCAAGCAGCCCATGAATAAAACTAATGCCAAGCTAAACTTCAGTATACATTACAGGTTTTGCAGAAGAAGAGGGAAGTTAAAAACGAGATGATGCATCCTGTGGGCTGTCTATTATTGAGATGAGCAAAAAGAGGGATGCTAATCAACTAATCGACACATATGGAATCAACCAGCTTGGCAGTTTCCTCGTTGACTGGCACGTTTTCCATCTTCAGACGGTGCCGCATCCCAGGGAACTTCTTACCAGCCGCTGCGTACGTTCGTACCAGCGGCATGAACACCGTCTTCCCTAGATTTTCCCGCACCCTCTTCAGAAGCTCGACGAACCTCTCGGCTCCGTCCACGTCTTTATTCTTCTCAAAGTAATCCATCAAGGCCTTGGTCACGTATCGCGGTATCCCACGGTTCTCGCCGCTGCTCACCGCCTTCTTGATTGCACGGTCCGCGCACCAGTGAGCGCTCTTGAGATCCCCTGCCTCAAGATAGTGCTCCATAAATATCGCCCACGTCTCAGGGTTGAGTCTTCCTCCACGCATCTTGGCACGCTTCCTCAGAGCAACAGCCTCGTCGACCATGCCCTCTGCAATATACGCCTTGATCAGAGCATTGGCAACCCTGATGTTGTATTTAGGATGCTTCAGCTGCTCAACCTCATCATCCGTTTTTGTCTTCTTGTCCCCAGCACTTCCCTTAACATCAGAAGAAACATCATTGGATATGTTCTGCTGCTTACAGGTGGTTTTGGTTGTCACGGCATCATTGGTTGCTCCTGTCTTCTTAGGTGGATGGATGTGCCGGGCTTCCCATTCTTTGAAACAGGCCTCAGCAGCAGGCAGATCCTTCAAATCCGTCAGAACTTGAATCATGATAATATAGCTCATGCTTGCCTTCCTAGGATTATTCCGCTTCAATGACCGCCAAACACGATGAACTTCCACCAAGTTTTGTGTTTGGCCATACAACGTAATGAGGAAATGGTAGGCTCCAAGGTCATGGCTAGTGTTCCGCTTCTCTAGCTCCTTAAGAGCAGCTTCTGCCTTCTCGGTCTGTCCAGCATTAACGTATATGGAAGCCAGGTTGCTATATGTTGTCCAGTCAGGAGCAACACGTCCATCCCTTTTCATCTCTTCAATCACCCTCTCGACCCCTTCTATGTCTAGACGAGATGCAAGGGCCCTCATCCATACATTATAAGTATAGATATCTGGCAACACATCACCTGCCTTCATGTCCTGGATGATCGCAGGGACCTTCACAGGTTGGTCGGTCTTACAGTATAGTGTCATTAAGCTGTTATAGGACATGGCAGTGAAAGCAAAGTTGAGCTCCTTCATTTTTGCCATTAGGGCCTCAGCCTTCTCAGTCATCAACTCCTTGCAGTAACAATTGAGAAGAGCACCATATGTGAGATGAGTCTTAGAAGTTTCTGGGAGGTCCATGAAGTACTTCTCAGCAGCAGCGATGCCTCTACCCTTGGCAACAAGATCCAGGCGGATTGCTTGATCACCGACTGTAGGATTCATGCCTCTTCTGGTCATAACTTCAGTAAGCTGCACAAATAAACAATACGATGGGTAAAGAACCAACACAAGCAGATATGCCACATTCCAAATTATACAATGATGATCTCGACCTGGGATATGCTACATGCATTTTTATGTTCTGTTTCATTTGACATATGGACGCAGTATTATGATAAAACCAAGGAATATATTATTTTTTAGCAATATTCATAAGAATGAGGAGTGAAAAGAAAAAAAGATTACTTAACCGAGTGCTGCTCGAGGTAAACTATGAATGAATATACAATGAAAGCACATCAGTGTAAACTCTTTAATGTTCAAACAGTAGTAACATGAATAAAAGGGAGCCAATCTCACAACAGCGTTTAAATACACACTAGCATTTAGTAAGCTAAAGCTAGTTCAGACTTTCGAGGCCATCCAGATGAGAGGTTGCCACACAATTAGAATCTTCAACCTGGTACGTGACTAACCAGCTAGTACCAGGAATAACAAAAACCTGTGAAGCAAAAGTACTAGTGTACTGCAGTTATATGCCATGGTGTCGTGGTAGTATTCTAAATGTCATCGCATGCATCTAACAGAGCACAATGCTATGCACATAGTAGTATTCAGTTGAACGGACAGTTACACGCCATTTTGTATGATTTCTGTCCTTTTATGTAGCACCAAATGGTGCATTTTAAGAAAATAGGAAAGTTCACTGTCCAGAATGTCAAACATATGGTTTAACCTACCAAGACAAAAAGGAACAGACCAAAAGATAAGATAAGTCGTGTAAAATCATGTGGCAGAAACAGTACCTACACTGTCTCATACCAAACTCAAACAAATGTCTAGTTAAACCATTTAGCTTGCTAGAAAAGTCATATACCCAGTTAGGCAGTTATCTCAGAGGGTCCAGTCTAGATGCAAATAATGCAAGAAAAGACCATAACAAGGTTCACAACATTATAAAAATTATAGAGAAAAAAAAGTAGACCAGCATAGAGATTATCTACACAGCTACATCGTAATAGATATACTAAAAAATTTAGTCACAATGCTACATGCCAATAAGTATGAGAAGTTCTAGAAACATAACAACTAACTTACGAGGACATATTAAGTAAACTCCAGCAAAAATAACTGTATGATTAAATATGCAAAGAAGTTCAGTAACTTACAATGATATCAAGAGACATGGGACTATAGGTCACACTGATTATTCACAGTGACAGGTAACAAAGTATACTATATGCAACTACCACCATGCCTATTCAGAACGAGGCAGTACCAAGAGAAAACAAGAGGACTAATAAGCTAATTGTGTGAGAGATGGTCCAACCTTTTCTTATCCATACATAGCAGCTAAAGGTAATTCATAAGGAGCAGATGAAGCATTTATCAATACAGTGAAGCACACTAATGAAGAGACCAGCTGTAACATAGAAACTATGGTCTTCCAGCAGTAAAATGAGGCTAAATCCATGGACAATTAACTATTTGGACCAACCAAAGTCTGGGATCCAGCATTTGTTGCATTTCAGAAGCCTATAATGCAAGTCCATCTAAACATAAGCAAACATGACTCCAAAGACAGAGATAATTCCTATAAAACACCACTCAGCACCATTTTCCACAACTGAACCAGTGGATAGAAGGAGACATACTGAAAGACGCCTAGAAGGGCATCTCATTTCACTGTTTTGAAACTACCATTGTTTACACTTGACAATTTGACAGCGGTGTCACACTACCAGATGAATAAAAATCTCACAATGATCTTCAGGTTGAGATCAAACACACAATACAGATAATCAGATCAAGCCTTCCACTGGACTAAACAACCCGGTAATTTTGAGGCCTAAGAAGCAAATTCGGAACAGAAATCTTGATCTATGCATGGCATATAACTCATGGCACACTAACCATATCAGTAGGCGTCACACGAGGTGTACCCCCTTCCACGACCATACTACCGCCACCAGATCTAGTCCACAACAAGAATGGCATCACGAAGCACAAACCGAGACCAAGAACGAGATCAGGGAAGGAGGGGCATGCAATAGAGGGGTTGGACCTTGAGGGCCGGGCGGTAGAGCTTATGGCGCCGGAGCCGGCGGACGCAGACGCCGACCTCCCACTTGAAGGCGAGCTTCCGGCTGTCGAGGAAGCCGTCCACCTCCCGCCGCACCGCCTGCGGCTTCGGCCCCTGCCGGAACAGCCGCTTGTACAGCGCCTCCTCCACGTACTTCTTCGTCGACCGCTTCGCCAGGTCCTTCAACCGCGTCGCCATCTCCGCCGCCTCACCTCGCCGGCGCCTCCTCGGTCGGGGGTTTTGAGGGTTTTGGCGGCGCGAGGAGGATCTCACCTCCCACTAGCCCACCACTCCACTCTCTCGGCCGCTCCGGGCTCGTTGGGCCTGGGCTTGACTGGCCCGTCAAGGCTTTCGGCTCGTTGGGCCTGGATTAATGGCCGTGGGCTTCAAGTGGTCTATCTATCTCACCCGTGAGCCGAGGGCAGAAAGAGAATTAAAAAAGGAGTACTGTGAAGAAGGGGGGAGAGAGAGGCGACGTCGCCGGCGACCGGAGGTGGGCGCGGGGGCGATGAGCCGGAAGGAGGCGGCGGTGGCCGAGGCTGAAGGAGGGGAGGGATCGTCGCGTTCCGAGGGAGGAGGGGAGCTGGCGGAGACGCTGGCGCGGCGGCGACTGTACCGGGAGGTGACGTTGGCGCTGCGGGCGGGGCTGCGGGATGCCAAGGCGGAGTTCTCCTTCCTCCGAGCGCGAGGACTCCGCAGCCTCCTGGGGTTCCTCCGCTCCACCGCCTCCGCGCCCGACGAATCACAGCTGCTCCTCTTCCGCCACTCCCAGTCCATCCCCGATCTCCAAGGTAACAACGATGTCTCCGCCCATTTCGGTGATCCCACGAATTGCGAGAACACACATGTTATTGGGTTCGTGATTCGTTCTGGATAAGTGGTGATATCAAGGCAATGCAATAGCAAGTGGGTATTTTGATGGAATTGATGGAGAATGTTTTTGGCTGTCTCACACTAGCTAAACTGCAGTAACCAGTGGGAGCACCGAGGAATCTGTTGTTTGAATATAACCCCTGTATCATTGCAGGTTTGGCGGGTGCAGTTAGTTAAAATACACGATTCAGTATTAGGTGATAAATGTCCCAAATAGCTGAGCTCCTTGATCTGTCATTCATGTTATTCGGCCTGGTAATTGGGTGCTATATTGATCTTGGCTTGTTATGAATGAAAATTAATCATGCTCATATGGATACATGACTGCTATAGGTTTTTTTTTCCTTCAAGCCTCATGATGTACTCTTAGGGAAAGAATTACTTTTATTTAGCAATTATTCTAGCTCCCAGCCTCAGCTTGGGGAACTGTATCATACCAATGTACTGTAAATTTTGGAATACACTTGCTGGGTCCCTTATTTTTGAATCGTAGCTTCTGATATTCGGTATCTTGGAGTCATATGATCATCAGTAGGGATGAGGGTGGAGCGGAAAATTTCCAAATTTTCTGCGGAAAAGCGGAAACAGGGAGAAAATACAGAAACAGAAACTTTTGGAACGAGAAATGGTAAATTTTAAGCGGAAATGGAAGTGGAAACGGAACAACATTTCCGAGCAGAACAGACATGGAAACAGAAATTCCGTTTCCGGAAAATACGGAACTTTCCGTTTTAGTGTGGCTATCATGGCTGCGTTTGGCGCGGTCCAGTTTTCCCTTGCCCGTCTCTACGAAACAGGCCCAACCCAACATATTCTACTACCTAATCCCGTAATCCCTTCAACCTTCTCCCCTAATCAAGGAACTGCAGCCACATAACCTAGGGTATGGGACACCAGACGACCGCCGCGGTGGCGCCATGTCACCTATTCATCCTCCGCTCATATCCGTGACATAACATATTTGGTCCGTATCTATTTACGTATTTGTTTCCGTGTTTTCTATATTCGTTTCTACTTCCGTGAAAATTTATGAAAACTAATGGGGCAGCACTCAGTTCCGTACGTTTCCACTCCGTTTTCATCCCTAACCATGGCATCTACCATAGACCTTTGCAAGATATAGAAAAATTCATTTGACCATTGTTGTAGTCTTTTAGCATGTAACTTCACCGTTCAGTATTTTATGATGTACATTCATTTATATGATATGTATGTCTGCTCCTGAGTAAGTAGCGATTACTGACACGCTTATGTTCTGTGACAGTTATTACCGTTCTCTTTCAGAATTCGTTGCATCAAGCAAAGGAAGATCCTATTGTGACATTGAATCATATGTTTGGAGTCGAGCCGGTAAAGATTACAAGCCCCGCAACAGATTCTGAAATTGCTCTAGCTCTTAGAGTTTTGGAAGGCTGTTGCCTTTTGTATAGCCGATGCACTGCTCTGGCCCATAAGTACAAGGCTGTGAAGGTACCCGGCACTGTTTTAAATATTTTTTACATCTATTGTCTTTTGGTTCTTCTAAATGCAGTTAACGACTTCAGTTGGTGTAGGTACTCTTGAATATATTAGCCAGCCGAGGTCCAACTGAGCAAGGGGTGTGCTTGGATGCTCTGATATCATTGATGTTGGATTCACCATCAAATCAGATTGTACGATTTACCTCTTTACCTCTTTACCTGAATGTGTGTTATGCTTGTCTTAAATATTGTGTATGTGGATGTTTCTTTAGGATTTATGATGAGTGTTCTGAATGTATGAGTAAATTTGCAAATATAAGATATCAGATAGCTCTGACATGATTGAAATTGACCAAATCGTTTATTTTGACACGTTACTACATTTCAAAGGACTGGTCGTTTTTCTTTCATGGCGCGCCAGTATGTTTAAGTATTATAAATTTCATTTCAGAACATGAGGAATAGTTGCTGTGAGTTTGCTTAATACTCCCTCTGTTCCAAAATAATTGAAGTTCTACATCTGTCCTAAGATCTTCTTCAAGTTTGAGAAAACTTATAGAAAAATATATTAATATCGACGACATCAAATCTATATAGTACAAATAAATATATTGTACGATGAATCTAACAAAACTAAACTGGTGTTCTAGATGTTTTTTTTAATGAGGCAAAAGCCTTGCCTTTTATATTGAAATAGGAGAAGCAAACATTGGTGTTCTAGATGTTGATATAGTATTTTTCTACAAACTTGGTCAAACGTATAGAAGTTTGACTTGGCACAAAACTAGAACTTCAATTATTTTGGAACAGAGGGAGTACAGATAAGGACGTAACATCAAATAAGCTATCCAACTTGATAATTTCTGGTTGCTGCTGTTATTTGTACTCTTCAGCTGATCTGTAGGAGTACCTTATATACCTACTTTCTTCTGTAGGAGTTTGAGGAATGCAGTGGGCTTGAAAAGGTTGCTGAGCTTTTGAAGGATGTGCAAGTGGAAGAGCACATAAGGCAAGAATTGTTCCCTGAAGTGTTCTAATTTCAAATCTATTATGCATGGCCAACAATTTAAACCAAAGTTATTAACCCAGTCCCATGTGAATTATAGTTCCTGTTGTATCTCATTCATGTGATTGATCTGTCTATATCTCACCTGCGACTTAAGAATTGTAAACAAGCGAAATGAAAAAGTATAAAGTGTGCTTTGGTGGCTTAATGACATAAATACCCATACAACGTTATCCCTGGATAGTATGAGTTGTTCACATCTCCTCATTCATTACTAGGCTCATTCGTTAGTCTTTACCACTCCCTCCAACTGAAGGCTAATACATAATTGTGCATGATAAAAAGGTGGATATGAGCAACTGAATGATATGCCTTCCCAGTTATGGTCTCCAGCTCTTTCCTATTAGAAACAATATTTGTTGCATTTTTGTTGTTGTTAGCTTGACTAATTGATTTTGTTCATTTGGCGCTTCAATGCAGATTGAAATGCGGGGAGTTCCTATTGCTACTCATCGGGCATGTTTATGCGAAGGAAAACACTCCCATACACGAACAGATGCGGAATCTACTCGGGGAGCAGTGCGCGTCACTTGTATGGGCAGCGAGCCGGTTTGGTTCCACCCTCGACCCAGAGCAGAGGCAGATGGCCTTGCAAATCCAAGCAAGGAGAGTTGTCGAGTCCTTGGAGCCCTACTAGGACAACCCTGCAGCAATGTATCCCTTGCGATGGTTCCATATATGTCTCTTGTCTGGGTTGCATGCTTTTCATTCTTTCCCCGGGCCTTGCTCTTGCATCCTCCATTTTGTCCCCCCGGTCTATTGAAAGGCCTCTTGTTCTTCTTCTCTTGTGTAGAGCAGCTATTCTTACCTCCGCTGTTTGTATGAGTTTGTTTTGAAGATATTGTGTTTGTTTCACCTTTGTTTGAAAATATCGTTGAGTTTAGTCTTGTTTGAATACCAATGGACTATATAGGGAAAATGGGTTTTGTGATAAAAGCGCTGAACTGCTTGTCGTTGGTTCCATTTGAACACCCATAGCCATAGGATGCAAAGAAAGATTGCATACATGTGGCTTCCAAATTTACATATCATGCTGTAACATCGAGATATCGAGCAAAAATTCCGTTATAGTAAGACTTTAAATAGCTAAAAAGGCTTACATCATGGAACGGAGGTAATATAGCTATCTAAAAAGTCTTATATTATGAAACGGAGGTAGTACCATCTACTCCATGTACCTGTCATGTCATCTACGGTCAAGGAATATAAATTGTTTAGACTTTTTTTATAGCAATTGTGTAGGCTTATTTGATTGAATGGAGTTTCATGTGACTTTTTAAGGATAGTATAGTTCTCACAATGTTTTGGTTACTCCCTCTGGTTCATATTAATGGCCTCAACTTTCTCTAAATTTGTGTGTATAGACTAAATGTATTTGTATCTTGATAAAGTTGAGGCCATAATATAGACCGGAGGGAGTAGCTATTGTAGACTACCAAAACATCTTAGGAAATGAGCATTTTTCCTTTCGGAAAGGAGCATGTTGGAATAGTGGGTGGATCTAGGGTTAGGTTTTGGGCGCCTTTCGATTTGGGGATTCTTCGTCCTGGAAATTCCTACTCATAGCCCGTCCATGACCAAATCACTCATCGATGGAAAGTTTAGTGCTAGGTTTTCGCATTTTGTGAGTTATTATGTGACCAAATCACTCGTCTACTCCCTCCATTTGGAAATATAAGATGTTTTAGGTTTGTAAAGTTAATGTATCTAGACAATCTTTAAAATATAGATTCATTTAAACATATACACTAAAAGATGTCTAGATATATTATTTCACAAACCTAAACCATCTTATAGGCTTGGGGTCGTGGGCATGGCGCCCGAAATCCAGTCAACAGGACAACATGGTCTCGTCCGCGTGAGTTTCCCTGAATTTTTAGTCTCATACGTGGTGTGCTTTTCAGCTTCGTTGCTATCTGCGCGCGTGCGTGCTTGCCTCTAGATTGGTAGCTTCGTTCGTGTACTTATTGTGTGCACTTTAGTGCTGCTAAAATTACTGCTAATTGCTCGCGTTTTGCTGAACCAGTAGCGGATAAGTCTATGTCCCAACCTCTACTTAAGCCTAAGTCATGCAGGTAAACTAGCATCGTGTACTACTGCTCTGTTGCTCTGACTTTTCTCATCCTTGCTGGTACTTGTCTATTTGTTTTTTCCCTATGGTGCCTCATCTCAAAATAGATGTTGTATTTGTTAAAATTTGGATAAATTTAGACACTATTTAGCACTCCCTCTAATTCATATCTAGATAACTCAACTTTGCTAGATTTGGATGTATCTAGATGAATCTAAGTCAACTAATATGGAGCGAAGGGAGTATATAGATTCATGTAAATTTTGCCAAACCTTCGACATCTATTTTAAGACGGAGGGAGTACTTTTTAACCTGTAACAATTGTATGCTCTATTATTAAGCTGTGTTATGTGTTATATGTTCTGTCTAACGGGGCAACATGCTTGATTTCAGACAACTATGAAACTTCAGTATATGATAATATTCAAAACTCCGTTAAAAGGAAGATTGGGGACTACTTTAAGAGGAGAGACAAGTGAAGGACATGTTATTTGTGATATTCTTGAATGGAATCATGTTCTAGATGGATACGTCTCAGATCTACCTGGTGGCGAGCTCCAGAGATTTGCAATGGTTGTCTGTGCTATGAAGAAAGCAAATGTCTATATATTGTATGGGCCATCTTGCTATCTTGGTGTGAAACAAAGAAGGAAAGTAAATATGCTGGTATAATGTTTTTGTCATCAAATATGCTTTGCAGCCACCTAGATGTCTAATCTGTTTTTTACATTCATCAATCTTGGGGAATTGAATTCACACAAAGTAAGTGATAAGGAGGTTGACATGCCTGCATAATTGTCTCATACAAGAGTGTCACGAATTGATCTCTAAATATAGCACTAGGTACAGACCTTCTAGACGATAAAATTTATGGGTCATATACACAAGCTCAGTTTAGATCTGATCTTTTTAAACCACTTGGCTCAAGATGGTTTGCTCCAAACACTGGATGGTCTAAGTGTTGTTTCTTATGGATATTGCTCCCTCCTTGGGAGATGAGGCTCACTAGCGACAGTGGTGTCGTGAGAGGGGGATACAGGTCAGCTGCTGGTGGCGGCACTAGGGTTCACTCCTACCGTCGCCCCTAGATGACCAATCAATTATCTCCCCAGTGTAGACGGGCAATCAATTATCTCCCCGGTGCAACGCACGAGCACTTTTGCTAGTATTTATAAATGGATGGAGTACGTGTGAGTATGTGACCATCGGTGCTTTTTCTAAAAAGAAAAGTGCAAATGCATATCGTGCGTTGAACAATTTCCCGTCGACGCATGTGTGTACCGTGGACACGTCGGCGGCGCAGATATTATCTATGAACTCCGCTGGCCCACGCGGTCGCCCGATCAGGAACGAACGGCCGAGATGGAGAGCCCGTCCTCCCACTTGCCACCGCGTGCACCCCACCCCACCTCCCCCTTCCACCACTCCCAAGTTGCAGCTCCACCGGCCACCGCTTACCCCACCCCATCATCGGCGACGGCGACGGCTAGGACTTACCGTACACTCGTCCGTACTACTCGCAGAGCGCGCTCGCCGCCGATCATCCAGCCGCAGGAGGTACCGCGCCTCCCCGATCCATCCATCCGCCCACCCAGCCCGCTGTCCTGTTGCCCCTTCCCCTCTGCGTGTTGGCGTCGCCGCGCGCTCAAATCTGGGGTTATTCCGTCGCTAGAAGCTCCTCGGGATTCCGGCGTTCGTCGCCGAGGAGCGTGTAGGAATCGGCTCCGATTGGTCGGGGCGTCGAGGTGGTTGGAGGATGGGTTCCATTTCACCGGTTTTACATACTGCGATGAACCATCCCCCTCGATTTCGCCTCCGGCTTGCTAGTTGAATAGCTCTGCCGTAGAAACGATGGTACTCCAGTAGAAACGATGCCTGCGGATTTACAACATGGACACATTGATTTTTTGGCCGGAGCTGGGGTTTGCAGGATTTCTGAGGAAACGGGGGGTGTCTCCCCTCCTTGGGGAGGCTGCCGTCCGTCTGCGCTGCATAATTTCCGCTTAGAGCTAGTGAAAGGTTCACACCGAACAGATCTATTTTCTGTGCAAGGATATGCTTTAAAATGTGGTTTAGAATTCCAGTGCCGGTACCGTTAGTACACCCAAAATGGTTATTATTACAGATGAAACAGTGCAGGTGATGGAAAAGGTTCCACAGTTCAAATGTCCACTCTAACTCTGATACAAAAACCTGTCATAGCATCATGTATATCGGTTGGTTATGGGATATATACTAGTTGCCTTTGTAATAATGTTGTAGGATTCATAACCAGTGTTTCTGTTTTGTAACTTCGGTCGAATCAACTGATCGTGTTCCCATTATTTTGCGCAGGCTTGCGGAGCTTCTCTTGCAAACAAACATGGGAAATTGTTGCCCGTAATCTCCAGCGTGTACTTATAGTTCACATATGGAGACGGTCAAAGTAGTTGACGGATACAAGTTTGCTGATGAAGTTACGAGCGATGTCCGTGTTTGCTTTAGACGGACCGACGAGCAGCCGGAATGGTTTCATTGCCACTCGTCTGTCCTTTCAAGAGGTAGCAAGTATTTTGCAGACTGGCTTGGTCGAAATGATACCCGTTCTAATAACTGCATCGAAGTTGACTGCCCGAGAGTTGATTATGACCATCATGTCAAAGTGTTGAAGTTAATGTATCTTCCTTGCGAGTCAATTGTAGAATCATTTGATTCTGTTAAGTCAGCTCTTGGCGTTCTCCGGGCATCAACCTCTCTCAAATCTGAGTTGATTACCAGAAGCTGTATCGATTATCTTGAATCTTCTTCCTGGGATGAAAAAGAGGAGGAAGAGATCTTAGAGGTGGCTCAGAACCTGGGCTCAGAAGCTTTGCCTTTGTTAGCCCGTTTGCAAGCTCCCAGTGCAAACGCTGTGAAGAACGTCTTCATCTCTGCTATACGTTTTGCTACGTCCATGGAGAGTTCGTTCGCTCCTTTCTCGGATGACCTCAAGACTTCTGCCCAAGAGCAAATTGAATTCATGCTCCACGAGGGTGATGACCCTGCTATGGTTATGATGGATGAAGATATAAGGTCTGTGCTAAAGGAAGGTTTGGCAAAACTGTTGTCGACACTTAGGACTGGACTAGACCTCCTGGCCTCAGGGTTTGACCAATCGCCTGAACAAGCAGAGAAAAGGGTCTTGCATAGCTTAGTTGACATTGACTGGATAACCAATGTCTTGACAAAGATTGAGATGATGAACGAGTTTGTTTCTGGCTGGTTAGAAATCTCAGACCATGTTATCTCCGTGGTTCAGGACAAAAAGTATAGCTCAGGTCTGTGGGCTGTGAAGGTAAAGCTTATAGAAGTGACTGGAAAGGCCTTGGATGCTGTTGGCTATGGCTCTGTGATTCTTCCTTCAACATCCAGAGCCCATCTGCTGAAGACATGGCTTCCGTACATTCGAACGACAAAGTGCTGGCTTGATGGTAAGATGAAACACGAGGCGTTTCCTCAGATGGATGTGGACTTGTCTCAGAATATTGAAAGTGCAATGGTTTCGATGATTTTAGCATTGCCTTCAGGTGACCAGTCAGATATCCTGTCGGAGTGGATGCTGAAAGCAGACCAGTTCAGGTATCCTGACCTTACTGAGGCATTTGAGATGTGGTGTTACCGCAGTAAAACAGCAATCAGACGCCTGAAGCCAAGGATAGATAATGGTGACAAACCTATCAGCTTGTAAGGTTACCATTAATTTGATCATTTTGTTGTAGACTGTAAGGGTGAAATTAGCTGGTTGGTACCAGGTATATGCCAACCAATTTCTCATTCTCGTATGCTGTAAAAAAGGTTGCCCGTGTTATATACTACCAGTTCTCTTGTAGTATGTTCATTGCCTCATCTAAAATCACCGATTTTATCTATCAATTGTAATGGTGTGGAGATATTTCAGACTATAGTTCATGGCTTCATGGTGCAACTGAGCATCTGTAGTGTTAAAAAGGCTATAAATGACTAATACTCATGTTTTTTTTTCTTATTACAATGTAAACCAGGTTCAGAGTTCCTGGACTGAGTGTGCAACTCCCAGTTCAATCAGGTCTGGTATATACCTTTTGTTCCTGAAACCACTTAAGCATGGATCCTGAAGGACTTTGTTCCACGTTCTATGTCCACAAATGCTATCAACTCCTATATATATATATATATATATATATATATATATCAAGTACTATAATAATTGATACCCCTAAAAAAAGTACAATAATTGAAATATTTTTCAGGTTTTTCTTTTGTTCAGCATTTTTCTATATATATTTTTCCTTTATTCAGTATATGGTACAAGGAAAGTCATTCTTTAGCATTCTAAGTACAGCTTAATTAATGAAGTGGTCCATCAGATAGGTTTGGAAATTTAGTTGATAGAGATCATTGTCTTCACTAAACTGCTTGATTCGAAAATAAACACTAAACTACGGGTCATCCTAACCCATCTACTCATTTCATCATTAGCCAACTTCATTCCTAATCAAAACGAAACCATTTGGGATTTGGCAACTTCTGCGAAAGCGGCGCATTCATTAGTTGTCCCGTTGTGGCAGAGGAATCTTCCTGGCCCTTTTGAGCTATAATCTTCATAACTGATTGCGGCCATCATGAGGCCAATCTTGCTCTGCTAATCATATCTTAAATCATTCCAGGCACTGGGCTTAAGTACAGGATAGTAGGTCTGGTTATGTGCTTAATTAGACGAAAGTGCTTTGCTCTGTGATAGCAGCCTAGCTCTAGCAGGAGGGGAATGATTGCTAGCAGATGTCCAGCTTAATTCTCCCAATCTCCTGATGTGTTAGGGCTAGCTAGAAAAGGAGCTTTTTCCTCCTAGTGGAACGTAAAGCGGATGATTAACAAGTGTTTTCCGTGTTAATCAGTCTCTTTTTTTATTGCTGACTTTTGTCACCCGTGCATGATGAGCTAGTATAACATTTGCAAGCTGCTCCATTTGAGATTGAGAACCAAATCCAAGGCCCCCTTATTTTTCTCCAGTTACAGACAAGCAATTTGATGCGAGGCATGATTAGATGACGCGCGAACAGTGAGTTCCACTGATGCAAATGGGGGTTGATTAGAAGAAGAGTATCTAGCTCAATGGATCAAATAATTATACTAACTGGTAGTGGGGTTGAACATCTGATCTAATCTAACTTATCTATATTGTATTCTGACTGATGGACAGGGAAGAACATGAGTGATCTCTGCACAAAAGGCTCATAAGCACGCTGACATTACACTGACGGTATACATATGTGGTATGTATTTACTTCTATACTTTTCAGTACATATGCTACTGCTGCTATATATCTATTATGATTGATGGACAGGGAAGAACATGCGTGATCTGTGCACAGAAGGACACTAGCATTACACTGACGGTATACATATGTGGTATGTATTTACAGCTATACTTTTCAGTACATATACTGCTACGTACTGCTAATTCTACCGTGATAATAATTTCTGAAACTAACATCTACAGTTGTGCAGGTCTTCTTGCAACCTCTTGAAGCTGTTTTCCACCAGCGATATCAAAACTTTCCGGTGCTCGGCTATCCCGACGTGCTCCTGCTTAGGCGACGGCCATGCCGCGGTCGGCGTTGGAGTTCTGGACCTGGAGCCTGAAGCTGGTGGGACGGACGACGCTGTCCTTCTCCTTCTTGGCGGTGATGTCCTCGGAGAAGCTCCACAGCCTTGAGGCCTCCTGGGCGCTGCACGCCAGCCTCGACGGCGACGCCTCGTTGCAGTCCGCGAAGTACTTCCCCGACACCCCCGCCACCGCCGGGTGCACTGCCACGTAGCACGTCGTCGCGGCCGCCTGCGTAGACATAGGAGGGTCAGGGTCCGGAAAGGGACAGTGGTCGATCGAAGCAGCGAGAGACTGTTGATCTGGTGGACTGGATGGGGCTGGGTGACTGACCTGAGGAACCGTCTTGAGGAGCTTGGATGCCAGGAAGAAGACCGTGTCTGCAACAGTTGTTTCAGCGTGTAAGTTGATGTGTCAAGTATTGTTCGGATTATTAGAGGACGCCTGGGCCCGCATGTCGGCCTCTGTATTTTCTCCAATTGTGAGGTATAGTACGGTATCATTTACGTACTGTATTTATTTGTGGGGAGAACAACTCAAAGAAGTGAGGAGAAGAAGAAGAGAAGGTTGGACGTACTGGTGACGAGGCCGGCGCGGTCGCGGATGAGGCGTGTCCTGACGATGCCGGGGTGCACGCAGTTGGCCGTCACGTTGGCGCCCATCTCCTTGAGCCGCTCGGCGAGCGCCCTGGTGTGGAGCACGTTGGCGAGCTTGGAAAGCGCGTACGCCCGCGTCGGATCGTACGGCCTGCAAATCATCAGCGCACGTGAATCTCAAGGCACCGGCCGTGTGAGACGACGCACGTATATTTACTGTGTGTGTGTCTGTCTGTGCGTGCACGTACGTGGCCTTGCGGGTGACGCGGTGGAGGTAGGCGAGCGGGTCGTCGCCGGCGGCGAACCAGGTGTGCACGGTGGAGGAGACGTTGACGACGCGGCCCTGCACGCCGGTGTCCCTGGCCGTCTCCGCCATCCGCCCCAGCAGGAGGCGCGTGAGCAGGAAGTGGCCCAGGTAGTTGGTGGCGAACGTCGCCTCCACCCCGTCCTCCGTCACCGCCAGCCGCTCCGCGTACTGCCCCGCGTTGTTGCTGCATGCACCGTGCAGATAGAGTTAGTTTCACAGTGATCTGATCGGCGGCGAGAGTGGACGGACGGACGGACGAGCATATATACATACATGAGGAGGTTGAGGGGGAGGCGGAGGGCGAGGAAGCGGCTGGCGAAGCGGCGGACGGAGGCTAGGGAGGAGAGGTCGAGCGGCAGCACGAGGACGCGGCCGCCGGCGGCGTCCGCGGCGGCGGCAGCGGGGCCGAGCTCGGCCAGGAGCCGCGCGCGGGCCTCCTCGGCCGCCTTGAGGTTCCGGGCCGGGAGGACCAGCCTGGCGCCGCGCGCGGCCAGCGCCCGCGCCGTCTCCGCGCCGATCCCCGACGTGGCGCCCGTGACGATGGCGGTGATGTGGCTCAGGTCGCCCGCGGGGGCCGTGGCCTCCTCGGCCGTGGCGCGCGACCCGAAGCCGCTCGCGCCCGCCGTGCCGGCCAGGTACCTCAGCGAGCTCAGCATGCCGCTCATGGCAGCACTATCGATAATGGCTGTGGTGTGGGAGAGAGAGAGATGGTTTGGCGCTGCGAGAAAAGAAAGAAAAGAGAAGGGCGGGTATAAATAGCCCGATGGATCGAGCGTCAAAGCTCGCTCCACTCCACCGAAAGCGACATGCATGAGCTCCGTCGCTCGCTCGCTCGCTCGCACGAGGGAACGATCTCCATCGTCATTTCCTTCGGCGTGCTCGACTCGGCTGTGCTAGTACACGATTTATTAGTGCAGAGTACAAGTACTAATCAGGATCGTCAAAACGTGCCGCGAGCAGGATCGATCGACGGTGACCGATCGTCTTAACTGAAACACTCGTGTACGTTGGTTCTCAATCATCGCTCGCCTCCTGTCCTGTCCTGTCCTGTGTTGTGGGTTGTTAGGTGAGTGAACACGTCATCGTTGTTGTTGCACTATGAAAAGAAATGAAACATTGCCACAATGTTTTCGTTGTTTTTAGGCCGTGTACCGATTAATTAAGGGCATCTCTAGCTGACCGCATGTGATATTTAGAGGGGCAAACGGTGGAGTGAACTTAGAAGAGTACAATTTTAATGCTTGTATGGTGACCAGATGTTAGATACCAAGCGTTGTCATCAGCAACCTTTAGAGCATCTCCAACAGAGACTCTATTTCAACGTATTGTAAATGTCAGATACAACGTGCTTGACGGAATGCGCGCGTTCTTTTGCCGCGTCCTTTGCCGGAAGCGTTAAACCGACAATGCAAAATACAGGACGCTGCAAAATATAGCGTGCAAAAACCGCACGTACACAGAAACACACACATTGCAAGATCTATAAAATGTTTATAAAACATTTTTAGGACGAACATAAAATAAACAGAAACTAATAAAAACTGACATCTGCGCGCTACAGACACTAGACCTACTCCTCGTCGTCCTCGTCGTCGGTGGTGGTGTCGTCGGACTCCAACCACACGTCGTCCCACCGTGGATCCTCGTCCGGGATGGTCTGCAAGCCTTCGATTTACGCGTTGATGAACTCCTTGCGCCGACGGCGTTCCGCGCGCTCCGCCCTCCGCCCGGCCATCTTTGCGGCGTAGAAGTCCACCTCCGCCTGCACGTCCTGCAGGAACAGGCGGCACCACTCCGCCATGGCGTTCTCATCGCGCTCCGCGATGGCGAGGTGCCGCTGCAGCGCGCGATGTTGGCGGCGGTCCTCGTCGGTGATGACCGCGGGCGTCGGCGCGAGGAACTCCGCCTCCGCGAGAGACTCCGTCTCTGGTGGGTTCATAGCGCGTCGCGGACGGCCGACGCGCCACGCCGACCGGTCGTACGTGCGGGTGGCCTACTCTGGCGACTCGTATGTGCCGAGGGTGCGACAAAACCCGCCGGCGCACAGCTCAGCGTAAAAGGTGCCGCTCGGGCGCGGGCGGACGTCGTGGAAGCCCGAAGCGGAGTAGCGGCGGAGCGGTAGCGAAAGGGGAAGCGCGTGGTGGAAGAGGAAGGGAGAAGAGGGCTGAACTTTCCGGAACTGCGCGTGTGGCAGTTGGGCGCGGGCGCTGCACGCAGTTTATGCGCGCACTCGAGCTGGGTCCAACCCGTAGACTAGAACCCACCTCCTCGGCCCCGTAGACTAGAACCTGCCTCCGCCTCCGCCTCCGCCTCCGCCCGCTCGGCCCGGCCTCGTCCCCCGCCTCGTCCCCCACCTCGTCCTCCTCGGCGGACGTCGCGACGGTGGTGGCGGCCACCCATGTCGGCGCCAAGCGGAGGCGCGTGGGGCAACACGTCGCCCCATCGCCGCTTCGCCTTTGCCCCGGCGCCGCCCGCCCGTCGCGCTAAGAAGCCGTCGGTGGTTGGGCCGAAGGGCGCCGCGGCCGCCAAGCGGTCAAACCGGCAAACGGTATTGGCAACGCGTTGAAGAAAGGCGTGAAGAAGCCAAGCGCAAGGCCGAAGAAAGGGCGCGCAAGACCAACTTGGAGGAGAGGATGCTTGCGTTGAAGGAAGCAAAGGCATGGAAAAAACTCATGGTGGAAGAGAGGGAGCACATGATGATGTCCAAGAAGGACATGGATGAAGAGCAATTGGTGTGGTGGAAGGAGTACAAGGAGGACATCACGGAGAGGAAGAGGATATTCCGTCGTGCCTCCTCTTCTCTTCGAGGTGACACTCCGATGAGTGGTGATGGCGATGGCGATGTGGAGGACTCCACCACCGGCGCCTATGGAGGTGCTTGATGACGCCGAGGTGGAAGTGCTCTAGGAGATGGCGTCGTGTTGTAACTTTTTGGTGATGGTGCCGACGAGAGGGGGAAGATGATGATTTTGTGATGTAAACTATTAAACCATGCATCTATGATCTTCATTTCCTAGTTTGTTTAAAGTGACAATTGTGATGAATTGTGTTTTCCTAGTGATATTTGTGATATGTGCAATGATATTGTGATGAGGGTTCGAGGGTTGAGGCAAAGACTAGAACCCTCAAACCCTCAGTTGTAACTCTACCCTCGATCCTCAGTTTTAAGGGTTTGAGGGTTCTAGTCTATGACCCTTGTTTTTCACAGCTCACATGTGCACAAAACTACCAATTCTTAACCCTTAAACTTTTAAGGGTTTAAGAGTACTACCTGTGATGCTCTAAAAACTAGTTAGTTTGAGCCCAATCAATATAGTCAGAATCAAAATCTCAAATCGGACCGGGCCTCCGTGGTAAGTAGGATCTCAAATCTTAGTAGTATCATAACTAGTAGAACCAGGAAATCAAAGATTCCACCGACACCATTAAAAAAAAAAGATTCCACCGACCAGAATGATAGAGTCGGTACATCCACACAATTTTTCGCACGAAGTAAACAATCTGGTACAACATTATAGTAAACACTTGTACGAACAAAACTTGTCAAACCGTGCGAGAATTTTGTTAGTTCCACGTCGGATTAAGACATTAATAATGATCTTTTATACTACGAAGATGAACAGATTATCATGATGGCGAACTCTTTTTTGCACCTATATAAACAATTTTGCTAAGTCGAAAATCAGTTCCATCCCATGGGAATATAACTAGTAGAACCAGGAAATCAAAGATCGTAAATCTTAGTACCATAACTAGTAGAACCAGGAAATCAAAGATTCTACCGACCATGACGATAGAGTCGGTCCGCACATTTTTTCGCATGAAGGTAAACAATTGGTATACAACAGTATAGTAAACACTTCCCAGCTCAAAAAAAAAAAAAAAAAAAAAAAAAAAACACTTCTACGAACAAACTTATCAAATCGTGTGAGAATTTTGTTAGTTCCATGTCGATTAAGACATTAATAATGATCTTTTATACTACGAAGATGAACAGATTATCACGGCGAACTCTTTTTTAGACCTATATAAACAATTTTGCCAAGTCGGAAATCATGTCCGTCCATGGGAATATAACCGAGCAATGTGGCTGATATTTGACAAGATTCGGACCCTTGGCGCCGTGCGAGACGTCGCGTTCTTGGCCACGTAGGAGTGTGTACCCTGCGATCTAGTAGTATTTTTTTTTTGTCTGTCGACTCTACACTGGTGTGTACGTACGTACTTGTATATCTTGCTTGTCCCTCTCGAGAGAGTCATCGTCTCGCCGTAACCCACTGCTGTACGAACGGTCCGTGCGCACAAGTACAAGAGACAACATTGTAAGTAGGAGTACTATAAACCTTTCTGCTTCACTCAGCTAATTTGCTAAGTAGCTACAGCTAGCACTGTAGAGCATGTACTGACAAGAGTTGATCCCACGGAAGATAGAAATGGATCTTTGAAATCTGTATCTCAAAATCGATAGATGGAAATGGCGATCGTCTCTTCTCTTTTCTTTTTCTTTCTCAAGAAAAAAATAGGTGGCTATAATTTTTTTGCCATGTAGTATTTTGTTTAGGGGTCAGCGTCTCACCGATTAGAGCAAATACAGTAAGGTGACATCAGCTGGCTATAAGATATAAAACGGTATATTTATGATGAGTTGGAAGAGAGAGAAGAGGAGAGAGAAGGAGAGTGGGCTCTCATGCAAGAACCAACTCTAGCACGTTCTCCTAGAACACTTTGTGAGAGCGAATGGTGGGCCAAGTACTAATAAAATAGTACATTTCTATAGCTTAATATTGGCTATAGATGGCATGACCCTCTTCTAGCCACCAGTTGGCTATACTGTTGTTCTTGCTCTTACCAAGTTTAGTACATGGATGCGAGCTCGAGAGAGTGCGTTAATTAGTTAATTAATTAACCTTCATTTCTCATCGCACTTCTACTTTTTTTTCTTCCTTGGCGGTCTCGATCGTGCACTCAAACAAGTACTAGTACTGCTACAGATATTAATGACCAACACAAAATATTTGTGAAAGCGACCAAAATGCGTGCATGGTGGATCCGAACTCAGCAGCTATGGTATATACACGTATCTTAGAGATTAATTAGAATCAAGCAATTGGAGGATAAGCTCCTGTTTATTTGTAGCGAGAGTTGGGTTTTGATTTCACAAACTGAAATCCCTATTGGGGTTTGCAGACTGGTCTCAAACTGAAGTTCCAATAGGCCAATTGGTGACTGGGAGTAGAGAGGAGTAGATCGTATATTGGGGAAAACAAACTATGTGGTGAAATGAGGCCGGGGCCGGGTGATGGAGACTGGAGCTTAATTATGGAAACAGTAGTTGCAGTGGTGGTGCTAATCCGTATCTGGGAGTCGATTTCATGAGCATATTGTTTTTTGGTGTGTGCATGGTTGCATCAGAAGCAACAAAAAGGGAGTGCTACACATAAATGGGTTGGATTATATGTATGTTTTTTCTTTTATGTGCATTCTCTTTCAAACTTTCTCTCATCTTCTAGATGGCATTTTTACCATGAGTACAAATCAATGAAGGGTGCGAGAAAATTGAAGGCAATACAAGTGATAGTTATGCAGTTAGAAACAAGCGTGCTTGCTAAAATTACATCGGGAGAACGGATAAGTATTTGACTGATTCTAAATCCATTTACTAATTAACATAACTTCTAAAATAATAATACTTAGTAATTTTTTTGTGGTTTTTATCTTCTTAGTTTGATCGCCAGTATATGTAAAAGCAATCCACCATCAGCCCTTCCACAAGAAAAAAAATTAATCATGTATTCTTAACTCGATTTAGAACTTCTGGATATCATCAATGACACATTTGGAATGCACAAGGAGATCCTCCATTTCCTTTTCCTGCGATTCATATGCTACTTTTTCTGGAAGAAGGTCCCATGAGGATCCTCCATGACTCTAGAAAATTAATATGTGGAACACTTAAAAGGCGACGCTTTCTATGGCAGATCTTCCAATTGTTGTACTGTAGCAGTATACTACTCTCTCCATCTCATATTAGGTTGCGCATAATTTTGCGTGCAAGTCAAACTATGCAAAGTTTGACCAAAATTATATAAAATAATATAAATTTATATGATATAAAATGTATATAATATGAAAGTATACACTAAGCCAATTCTAATCATATTATTTTGGTATTATATAAATTCATATTTGTATCAAACTATTTGGTCAAAGATTGCAAAGTTTGACTTTAAAAAAACCTTATACGCAATATAAATTGGGATAGAGGGAGTATAAGCCGTCACAGTTTGGAGCTTATGTTTTGTGGCCTCCCCTGAAAACAAAATTGAATATGGCAGCAACTTTGCAATTAATTGGTTTTAAAGTTGAAACAACTCTCCGTCAGTTCCTCCCAGCAGGTAACCCTAACTGTTTTATTCTAATCAATTTGCTAAGTAGCTACAGATAGCGCTGTGCACGTACTGACAAGAGTTGATCCCACTGAAGCTAGAAATGTATCTTTGGACTATATATCTCGAGATCAATGAACATCGATCGTCTCTTTTTTTTCTTCTCTTTCTCGAGAAAAAATAGGTCGCTGTAACTTTTTGCCACGTATTTTGTTTAGGGGTAAGCCTCTCCCTAATTACTGAGCTCAGTCCATGGATGTGAGCTCGAGAGAGTGCGTTAGATAGTTAATTAACCTTCATTCCCTATCTCAGCTCTACTTTTTTTGTTTTGTGAGAACGATATACAGTCGATCTTCCTTGGTGGACTCGATTGATCGTGCACTCAAACAAGTACTAGATATTAATGACCAACACAAAATATTTGTGAAAGCGACCAAAATGCGTGCACGGTGGATTGGATCTCAGCAACTATGGTAGTAATATGTATCTTAGATATTGATTAGGATCAAGCAATTGGAGGATGAGGCCTGTTAGTTAGTTTGTAGTGGGAGTTGGGTTTTGTTTTTGCAAACTGAAATCCCCAGTGGAGTTTGCAGACTGGTCTCAAATTGAAGTTCCAATAGGCCAATTGGTGGTGGGCGGGGAGCAAAGGTACATCCAAGACTGGGAGCAAAGAGGAGCAGATCACATATTGGGAAAGAAAAAAGGAGGGGATGGAGACTGCAGCTTAATTATGGAACAGTAGTTGCAGTGGTGGTGCTAATCCGTATCTGGGAAGGGATTTCATGAGCATATTGTTTTTGGGTGTGTGCATGGTTGCATCAGAAGCAACAAAAAGGGGGGCGCAACACACCCATATAGATAAATGGGTTGGATTGTATGGTTTTCTTTATGTGCATTCTCTTTCTCATTTCTCTCATCTTCTAGATGGCATTATTACCATAAGTACAAATCCCTTTACTACTTATTACACAACTTCTATAGTAATAATAATAATAATAGTTTCTTTGGGATTTTTCGCTTCTTAGTTTGGTCACCAGTATATGTAAGCATCCACCATCAGTCTTCCCACAAGAAAATAATAATAATTATGTACTCTCAACTCAATTAAAAACTTATCGATATCATCAATGGCATATTTGGAATGTGCAAGGAGATCCTCCATTTACTTTTTCCTGTAATTTATATGCTGCTTTTTCTGGAAGAAGGTCCCATGAGGATCCTCCATGACCCTAGAAAATTAAAATATGTGGAGCGCTTAAAAGGAGACGCTTTCTATGGCAGATCTTCCAATTGTTGTAACAGTATATTCTAACCTTCGCGATTTGGAGCTTATGTTTTGTGGCCTCCCCTGAAAACAAAACTGAATATGGCAGCAACTTTGCAAATAATTGGTTTTAAAGTTGAAACAACTCTCTATCAGTTCCTCCTAGCAGGTAACCCTACCTGTCATATTCTAATCAATTTAGATCTATTGAATAGCTCTCAGGGGTTTTTTAACAAGAAAGGTCACGATCTATCAGGCCAGTAGTACACCCAAGTTTTGTTTGAAAAATACCAGGAAGGTCTGGTAAGGTGTCACCTTGATGGATTCCTTCTCTCCGCAATAAATGTGCTTGACTTCGGTTCTTCCTTTTGTTCTCATGTTGTTATGTTAAAACCATAGAAATGAAAATATATACTCCCTCCGTCCAAGAATAGATGTCTTAGGTTTTTTAAATTTTGGATGAATCTATATACTAAATAGTGTCTAGATTCATCCAAATTTTGATATATTTAAGACATCTATTTTAGGACGGAGGGAGTATAATACCATGCCATGAGCCCATGGATGATAAAGAATTCAGCAGGGTGATGTGGCTGCATGACGGCGATGCCCATTTTGACTACAAATGGTTGTTGCAATCATTGCTCAGTCCTAGCTGCTTGTTTAGAGTTACAACCTTTCTTTCTTCTTTGTTTTTCCTAGGGACTAGTAGAAAGCAGTCTGACTATCAGAGCACCTACTCTACCTTGCTAAATAGAGAAAAATATTAGTAGGATGTAACACTGACAAGATCATCCCAAGTTTTTACATGTATTTTCACATTTTCTTCTATATACATTTTTACTGGTGAATAGCGAAAAATAGTTACCATGTTTACTGTTTCTTCTATGTACATTTTGTATGCTCATGTAGACGCATACAAACATATAGACTGCAACTGATTTAGGGTAATAAAACTATATGCAACGAGACAGGAACACAAAGTGGACGTCTAAATCTAGATGGAATACACGTCAGATATATTGGTTTCAGTCAACATCCTTCAGACTTGTTCCTACAAAACAGGCATCTCTCCTTGGCTTCTCTTGGTACTGAATCTGATCTTATCAGCAAATAATAATTAAGAAACACACTAATCACAACTGCTAGTGCATGGTAGAAATAGTGGACAAGATGTGTACTTCCAAAGCCAAATGTGATCTCCCCAGTATAGGGGATTTCATTAGATTTGCTTTCCTGGTGTCACCTGCTCTTCCAACAAGCACACAAACCAATGGAAGCTGATCCGGGTGACGATAGCTGTATCTTAACCCTGCCCCACACTCCACTACGAGCACCCATGAAGTTAGTTCCAAATCAAAGCAGCTTCGTTTTGCTCACAGAATAATAATATGCTCACCTCCATACCCCAAGATTCTTCCCTGATGCAAGCAGGTTTGGTCTTTGGACCACTCTATCATGTACTCACTCCCAGAACACGCGCGCCATACTTGCTCCTTTCTTGGCACGGCAATACAATACAATTGATGGCTTTCTCTGGACTTTTCAGCTAAGATCAAGAGCATGCTGTAATGTAATGCGAAAGAGAGTTTAGCGCGTGCACTGACCGAAAGTACAATCTTTGCCATGAAGAACGAGTATCGGCGCAAATCTTCGGCGATAACAATAGGATAAGTGGCAGAGTCAAACCCACTGATGAACATAGTAGCTTCAACTTCCGATAGTCTGCAAAGTCATAGATTAAGCCTTAGTGATGAGTGACTACACAAAGTGGTGCTTAATTGTTTTCAAGTGGAAGATACAAGATGAAGTGGAGACTATCTTAGGATCTCAGCAAACACTCAGCATGAAGACATGATCAGTCTAGCAAGTGTGAAAGAGACCAAAGACAGGTAAGTTCTACTTGTGCAATGCAAGTTACCTCAGTACTCTCCCATCATTAACAATATGGCTCATTTTAATATCTAGTATTTTAACAAAGGCAACTAAATGTTTCTCCAAAGCCAGATAATACAACATAGGATGGACATGTGTTTTTTCAGTGCACCTATTTTAGAAAACAACAATTTGGATGGTAGTTTGGTGATCCTAGTAAACCAATGACTGATTGCTTCTGCACATTTGCTCAAACCCTTTATTTTATCTAAGGAGATAAAATCTCAATAATGGATGATATCTCAAAAAAACCTAGAAGCCCAAATCATCCAGGAAAAAGTTGAGAATACTTTTTCAGGAGAAACTTGTGAATATGCTCTCCTGAAATGCAAACTAATGGTTTAACATGTTTGTTTACACCACACCACATATTCGGACAGAAGAATGAACCCAGAAGTCCGTTGCTGCACATGCCGATGTATCTAACAAGGTAGATATTTTTAGAAATCAGTTCATGAATTTAGACTGAGGATAAAGATCAATTGTTTCTCAACTGGCTTAATAGTGTACACTTAACTACCAGGAACGAGAAACAACTTGATGATGAGATGGAAACCCAAACTTGCTGTCCGTTCAGAAAAGAGTATGATCTAGACAGAAATAGACTTGTTATATGGATCGTGCAGTGTGACGATAAGCAAGCAGCATAATCAATGTAAAACAGATTAGACAATTACTGTACAGAGTAAAGGATGAAGTAGCAGCATCCAGTACAAATTGAAAGCTGAGACTGGAAATTGAATTCTTACAGTTGTGCAACTTGAGTGTGAACCAAGAGAACTGTACATGGAAGGTAGATGTGTTAGTGAGAACTGCAGCCCAGACTACTTCCTAGTACAATAGGAACACTTCACAGTCAGAACTCAGACAGAAAACCCATCAGTTCCAATCTTCTTTTAAGCTAGTTCAAAGAAAAGCCAAGATGTTCAATGTTGGCATGCAGTTCACCAGTCGTAAGTACATTTGAGATGAAACACACAAGACAACTGGAAGCAGACAATTACACACCGAGCCAATTATATTCAGATGATTTTATATCATGACACAATTTACATATTCATTCTAATTGAGAAACAAATGATTCAATCGTGTCTATGAAAGAGGATACAGTGAGAATACAACAGGGTAACTGACAGGTCTGTTTCTGATTGTGTAATACCTCCACCCAACAGTGTAAACAAAAAAAAAGATCTTACATTGCTTCTCCAGTGAAGAACAGGCTAACAAAAATCAAAATTTTCAATCCAACGTTGCACCCACAATAACGAGTACATACTAAAAACTTGTGGCAGCCTACCAAAACTCCAGCACAAGACAGTAAACTAAAAGTATCAAAAATTTCAATCCAACATTGCACCCACAATAAAGAGTACATACCAAAAACTTGTGCCAGCCTACCAAAACTCCAGCACAAGAGTGAAAACTAAAAGTATAATCAAAGATCAGTTGCATATTATTCAGCACAAGAGTGTCAATGTGCAGATTTGACTCAAGACAAACTATCTTATGGCACGAGGATTTTGCATCTAGATGGTAATTCAATCTAAACTTCCTCCAAACTCATTCAGAGAAAAAGCCAAAATGTTTCAATGCTGGCATGTTCAAGAGCAACACATTTGGGATGAAACACACAAGCGATTTATTTTCTTCAGCCAGAAGCAGATAATTACACGCCAAACAATTTACATTCAGATGATTCTATATCATGATACAATTTACATATTCATTCCAACTGAAAAATAAATGATTCATTGTTATCTATGAAAGGGGCATACAGTGAGAATACAACATTGTGTGACTGACCAGTCAGTTTCTGATTGTGAAATATCTCTGCCCAACCGTGTAAACAAAAAAAAAAAACCTGATGTCTTACATTGCTTCTCCAGTAAAGAACATGCTCACCAAAATCAAAATTTGCAATCCAACATTCCCCCGATAACACAGAAGTACATACCAAAAACGTGTGCCACCCCCTACCAAAACTCCGACAATCCAGCGTAGAATGTGGCTCTATCAGATACAAGTCCATCCGAACCAATCGGACAGTAACTGAGCTAAGAAACATGATTGTCACAAGACAAACGTCCATCCACGTTTGTAGAACACGAGCGAGCCCACGGTCACCGCCGACCACACCGCTATGAACCATCGGGCCGCAAGCAATGCCGCCTCCTTCATGGCGACAGACCACCCAACAAGCCAGTCCAGCCCGGCCACGCCTTCAAAGAAGTCCTTCCCTTGCACCCACCACAGTGCCAGCAGCGACAGCACAAGTAGTGGAGGCACAACGAAATGCATGGCTGCGGCGCAGAGATGGTGGTTGTGCAGGAACACTTTGGCGCGGCCATACTCAGTATCCGGCTTGCGGTTGGCATGGAGCCGCTGGTACCAGCAGAACACGGCCTCGTTGAGGTACATCTGCACGGCCGCCCTAGAGGCCAGCAGCTGCAGCCCTGCCGCGGCTGCCAGCAGCTTGACCTCCAGCTCCGAGCCGTCCAAGAACCCACAAAATTGCAGAATCGAGGTCAGTGAGGAGACGAGGACGGCGAGGTGGAGGAGGAGACGCGCGGGAGCGGAGGTCGCGAGTACGGCGAGACCGGTGCGGGGCTGGTCGGTGCCAAGCCAGAACGCGCGGGCGAACTTGGTGGCCGGGAGCGCGGCGAGCGAGGCGACGGAGCCGGCGAACGGGCTGGAGGAGAGCACCGTGGCGACGAGCAGCACGGCGAGCGCGGAGGCGAGGTGGGCCGGGGGCGGGGAAGCGGAAGTGGAATTGGAAGGGAGCAGGACGAGGCGGACGAGCAAGACGAAGAGGAAGGCGACCGGGAGGAGCGGCGTGAGCGGGGAGGCCTCGGAGGGAGGGAGGAGGAGCGCGGGCGGAAGGAGCGCGAGCGGGATGAGGAGGGCGAGGTGGAAGCCGGTGAAGTGGGGGCGGGAAGCGAGCGTAGTGTGGGAAAGGCGCAGGCGGTAGAGCTGCGCGGAGTTGGAGCCCTCGTCGAAGGAGGAGGGTGGGGGGGCGCCGCGCTTACCGCCGGCAGTGGAGCCGGGCGGGCGGAGGGCGACGCGGGGCCCGGTGGAGGGGACGGCGTCCGGGTGGATGTAGGTGTGGACGGCGTAGAGGAGGAGGGAGGGGACGTGAAGGAAGTGCGCGATGGCGGCGAGCAAGAGCGCTGCGGCGACGTGGAGGGCGGACGGCGGGACGGGGAAGGGGAGGTCGTAGATGGCCATCGCCGGCGGCCGGAGCTAGGTTGGTGGGTGGATCGATCAGCTGAGCGGAGATCTGGGGCAGTGTGTCGGACGGAGTAAGCAGAGACGATCAGGGAGGGAGCAGTTAATGGGCCGGGCTGGCTTTTGCACAGATGCGAAGCGATTTTGCTACCCAGGCCCATGTGCTGGCCTTGCCAGATCTCAACCTTTTCATTTGTTTTTTGACTTAGATCTCAACCTTACCATTGCTCGTGACTTCAAAATCAGATTCTCAAAAACAAATGTGACTTTATCTAAAAAAAATGAAATAATTTCAAAATCTTTATACTCCCTTCGTTCTAAAATAGGACTTGGGTTTGTATAGATTCACATGTATCTAAATACTAATAAAACATGTCTAGATACATGTGAATGCAAGTGACTCAGGTTTGTCTAGATTCACATTTATCTTAAAACATGTCTAGCTACATATGAATGTAGACAAATTTAAGTCACTTATTTTAGAAAGAAGTATATCCAAAACAAGCTAAAAATATGTGGAAATTTATACTACACTAACCTGAGTTATCAGTTAATTTGATCGCCAAATTTGGCATATCAATTATATTGGCATGCATAAATTGCTCTTGAAATTAACTTTTAGATTTGTTATATGGACGAAGAAAGAAATAATCTGCTGTTGACTATAAACACCTCTGCCATGTACTGCAACAAGCGATCGATATCCAGCTAACAACAAAAGGGTGGCATGGATAACAAACAGAATCATCATTATTGTGTATATAATACAATTGCATACAACTAATCACAGGATGCCTCCTCGATGTCTGAAGGGGAGTAGCAAAATCTCACAGTGGTTCTTTATTTCAGTTATGGCAAAATGAATAGATGTTCTCAACCGAATAATGATACATCATGACTGGATCTTAAATTATCTTTGGCGCACAGATCACTCGCCGCTCAGGATGGGGTTGATCAGAGGCTTCATCTGCGCAAGATAGACGATTGCCCACCTGGAGAGAAAGATTAAGGAATGGTCAGTAAAAGAGAGCTGACAAATGCAGGATTTGAGCCAATGCTAAAATCAAGCTAAGACGTGCAGGATAAGGGTTGGTCGATTCTTTTAAACATATAAGGAATAATACTGTAACAGAAAATTTAAATAACGAAGGAATAGCTTCAGTAGCTAGGAAGGATGGCAACACAAGCAAACCCTCGAAGCGACATTTCTATCATTAATACTAGCATCTTCAGTACGTAGAGCCATTACATTCTTCCTTTATAGCAATATAATATGGAAACATAGGTAGCAATTTTCTTTCATAATCATTTTCAATCTGGAAACCCCGTGAATCAAAAACTTTAAGAAAGTTAGCACAAAAGCATCAAGTTTGCCAAAGAAAGATGCAATCAACAAAAATACTTGGTCTGGATTCCTAGATCACGGATCAATCTAAACACAAGCTCCTCATTAGGTGCACCGAGCCTGGAGCATGACAGAACTTACAAAAACATGTTTGCTGAAGCTAGAAAGGATTAGTTGATGGCCTCTTTCAAATGATCAAATTATTTACTTTGGATTTTTAACTAGAAACCTTATGGGAATCAAATGTGAATTTAATAATATATGGCATGCATATACTCCCTCCGTCCCAATATAGGTGGCGCACACATTTTTCAAAATTTAAGTTTTAATACTAATTTGATGAACAGAACATTGATTATATGTCACAAAAGTTGTACCATTGAATTCGTATTTGAATGAAGTTTCTAATGGTATAATACTTATCACAAATAACACATGTATTATTGGTCAAATTTATTGTCAAAGTTAGTGCACGCAAAACTAAGACGTCACATGCATCGGGACAGAGGTAGTATTACACAACAAAAAGTTGAGAGCAATATGTCTGAACCAGTTGCAATGAAAAGAAAAACATTCATGCTATGGTAGAATCATTCATCATTGTTCCCATATGCCAAAGAAAAAGGACATCCTGCCCTTGCAACAATACCTTTAGTAAATGCAAAGTGGCAACCTAGTGTGATTCAACATATAATTTAAATACCAAAGGATGTGAAGTAGCGATGCAAGTTGGATACTACCTCTGTTCCTATGAATAAGGCGTCGTGGTTCTCAAGATGAAACTTTGACCAAAGCTTTGATCAACAATATCTCGATTATTTTATACAAAATTTATATCGTTGGATTTGTATTGAAAACCACTATCTAATAATATTAATTTTTCATCAAACTATTGCCGTATTCTTGGTCAAAGCACACGTGTGTCTTATTCATTGTTATGGCAAAGTGGCAATATAGATTTAGATATGAGCAGCACATCAATCAGTTGTTGGGATAATGATAATATCGGTAATCCAAATTTAAGCAGAATGGAGAAACCAAATATGCAGATGGAGAAAATTGATCAGAACTTACATCATCCAACAACAAACTGTAGCGGTGGTAACCAGAGTCAAATGGAATCTGCATAACAAGAGATAAAGAAAATTAACTCAATAGGTTATAAAAATTACTGGATGTATTTAAATTAGACATAAGTATGGTCATCCAAGGATACATCAAAGTTCAAGACTTCCCAGGCTGCATATACCCATTTTTTAAGGTAATAGTGTCCATAAACCACAAGCCATAAACAAAATGTTGTCGACTTAGGGTGGAAAATGCAAATTAAGTTTGATAAGGGCGAGCGTGAGGAGTAGAGATAAAATAAAAAGTGAACGTAGGGTGTAAAATCAGCACATGTTTTGAGTTAACTTAAACCAAGGCCCTATGCAACAGTTGTTCCTCAACAAGAAACTAACCTCTCAAGATTTAAGCTGGCAGCCTATAACGGTGGCTATGCATAAGGATGCATATTGACCATCTAAAGTACTAGCACCATAAGTCCAACTACTAACTGTAACTATTATCAAGAGAAAATGTATGGGATGTACTTGCTACCAATTTATGTGCCAATTCTTCCGTTGGCCCCAAATGCACTAAACCATGTGCGCAAGCAGAAAAGAAAATTCCAATTGCACAAGTGAATTGGTTTCTTGCCAAGGCAACTACCGGTATCAATTTAGCAGCAAGGAAGCAAGCTTACGTGTCAAATTTGTATCGCGGACGAAACTACCGGTAATGAATCAAGCATCAGGCAGGATTTTCAGCACGTAGCTGCACTTCTCACGGAACATTATAGCCCAACGCCATCGCCCGATCGACCCAACCACGCCAGCAGCTGCCCGCTCGGAAGACCACGCAATGGCGACGAGGCAATTCACCCACGGATCGGCTACGCTAGCCCGGCCTAAACCTAGATCACTATCCCCAAAGCTTCCACGATCCGGCGAGGGGTCAAATCGGCAGGCCAGATCCGAAGTCCCCGCGCCGGTGACCGAACCGAGAGGCCAATCGTCAACCCAAACGGAGAATTAGAAGGGGCAGGGGGTCAAGGGGAGACGTACAGGTTGGTGGATGGGCCGCGGTTGCAGCAGAGGAGCGAGAAGAGGCAGCCGACGATGCCGGCGAGGAGGAAGATGGCCGAGGTCACCAGGAACCCCATCGCTGGTTTACGTCCGGCGGGCGCCCTTTCTCCGAGCTTGGGCTTCGCCGGATCGCTGGGTCGGGTCGCCGGGTCCGGGGTGGAGGAAGGGGGACGAGATGCGGGGAGGAAGAGGAAGGAGGGTGATGTGATGCGGGGAGCGCCACGTGACGGACGTGCGTGCGCGTCTCAGTCGTCGACTCGTGGTGGATTGGATCTTGGTCTTGGGGACAAAGGAGCGCGGGCGGGCGGGCTGCGGGCTGCGGGCTGGAGCTTGTATCGGCATCAAGTTGAAGTGGTGCGAGCCCACGGCGTATCTGGGTCGGACTCCTTATGGGCCTCGTATTAACCAGAGCTTCTATCGGCATCAAGTTGAAGTGGTGCGAGCCCACGGCGTATCTGGGTCGGACTCCTTATGGGCCTCGTATTAACCAGAGCGATCGACTCCGTGTTTGGGTTCCAGAGCGATGGGACTGATGATCCGAAACCGTGGCTCCCGTCGACGTGCGAAAATCTAAGTCAAAGCAACTTTGTTTTAGGGATCTAAGTCAAAGCAACTTTATTATTACTGTATACTAGCTGAATCTCCGTGCGTTGCCACGGAACATCACTCTTTTTATCATATTTCTTGTTAATCCCATATTTCACACGTTTTTTTTTGTATATGACGCTTGGATAAATCAAACATCAATGGTACTAAAAAGAGGGTTTTTCATTAAATTTGGCTTATATTAAGTAAAGCGAGTTAATTTAATATATCCCACTCAATTGTTTGGCATATATCTACAACTCACTACAAATAACTACCTTTTATTTGCATTCAAAAATGCCCAAGCATTGCAACAGATTGAAACTAAAAAATAAATGAGAAAAGTACATTTAAATATAATTTATCCCACTCGGGTTGTCTCGACCTTTTCTCTATTCCACGTCAAATGGTAGCTTATCACTTATTCCAATTTAGCATATTACTATTAATTATTAATTCTAATCTATGATATCTTATCACTTTAACTCCTTCTCGATCGGCCTCTCTAAGAATACAAAATTTGGAGGGACCTTCAACCGGTCATCATGCCCATGTTCCAGGAGTTCTTCACCGGGACCCTCTGGCTGAACCTTGGTGTTATCACCTTGATTCCTAAAGTGATAGGGGCCTCGGATATTCGGCAATTCAGGCCCATTACGGTCCTCAATGTCACTCAACGGCTGTTTGCGAAGGTTTGTGCGTCTCGCCTCGCACCGGTCATGGAGCGCCTCACCAACCAGTACCAATTTGTCTTCCTTAAGGGCAGATTTATACATGATGGGATCCTCGCGCTCCACGAGGTCATCCACGAGATCAAGTCCAGAAAATCGAAAGGCATCTTCTTGAAGCTAGACTTCCAGAAGGCCTACGACCGTCTTGACTAGCGCTTCCTTCGTCAGGTCCTCATTAGACGAGGATTTGATGAACGCCTGATCTCCTGGTTGATGCAATTCGTCATGACCGGGAGCACTGCGATCAACATCAATGGCGAGATTGGCCCTTACTTTCGCCCCTCCTGCGGAGTGAGACAGGGGGACCCCCTTTCCCCTCTCCTCTTCAACGCGGCGGTGGATGCCCTCGCGGAAATGCTTGAGAAAGCCAAGGAGGCCGGCCACATTTCCGGTGTGGTCGGCCACCTGATTCCCGGGGGGGGGGCTCACTCAGCTCCAGTACGCGGACGATACCCTGATTATGATTGAGGGCTCTGACTTGGATATTGCGAACCTCAAGTTCCTCCTGCTATGCTTCCAGGAAATGTCAGGATTGCGGATTAACTTCGACAAAAGCGAGATCATTGCGCTGGGGTTCCCAGAGGATAACCAGCAGAGGATAGCGGACAACTTCAACTGTCGGCTATCCTCCTTCCCCATCACTTATCTGGGAATGCCGGTCCGCGACACCAGGATCCTCATTAGGGACCTGGATCCGCTCGTGGACAGGGTGCGGTCGAGATCCGAACCCTGGTGTGGGAGGTTCACCTCTAAAGGTAGCAAGTCTGTCCTGATTGACTCCTGCCTGTCTAGCTTGCCCATGTACATGATGTCGCTCTACCTCCTCCCCGAGGGGGTCCACGGCTCGTTCGACAAAGAGTTGTCCCACTTCTTCTGGCAGGACCCCTTGGGTCGCCAGAAGTATCACATGGTCAAGTGGGCAGACATCTGCGCCCCCAAGGAGTTTGGGGGCATAGGTATCCTCTCCTCGCGCCTATTTAATAAGGCCCTGCTGCTGCGCTGGGTTTGGCGGATACTTCGTGAGGATGGGGGCATGTGGCTCGAGCTCATCAAGGCCAAGTATCTTCGGGGCCGGCCTCTTGGACTGCGATCGCCGTGACGGTTCCCAGTTTTGGCACTCTATCCAGGAGATCAAGAAAGAAATCCGGCTTGGGGCCACCTTCGCTGTTGGGAACGGGGAGGGAACCATGTTCTGGCTAGATTCCTGGCTCAAGGAACGCCCCCTAAGGGTGGTGTACCTGCGCCTCTTCGCCATTTGTTCCGATCCATCGCTGCGAGTCTCCGACGCGGTACTAGAGGGAACATGGAACATCTCGTTCTGTCGCACCTTTGGCCCAGAGGAAACTGAAGCATGGAGAGAACTTAGGGCGGAACTCCCGGTTTCCCTGGCAGCCGCCCCGGATGTGGTGTCCTGGAGCCTTTCTCAGTCCGGCGCCTTTTCGGTTGGATCGTCCTACCGGGCCCTCTTTGGTCGTGTAGCCCTTCCCTGGACTAAGGCCCTCTGGAAGGCCCCCCTTCCGCTGAAGACTAAGATTTTTGTTTGGCAGTTACTTCGCGATAGGCTACCCTCAGGGGTAGAGGTGTCCAAGCGACATGGGCCGGGGGATGGTTTGTGCCATTATGTGGGATTCCCGAAACGGGCGCCCACATAATGTTCGACTGTCCCGCGGCCCGGTTTCTGTGGAATTTCACTCGAGAGGCATTGGGCCCAGACTGGCAGGCCCATGATCTCGGTGAATTCCTAGAAGCCCAAGCGAACCGGGCCGGAAAAGGCCGCTGCTACAGCTAGTGTTTGCAGCGATGTCTGGTCACTTTGGAACATCAGAATAAGATGGTGATCGAGAAGATTCTCCCTAGGCGTGCCTCGACTCGGTTTTCTGGCCTCTCTGCAGCTCTGGTACCCGTTGTGTAGGCAGCGGGACAAGGCGAGGCTGGACACTACTCTTCAGCGACTCTTGGAGGCGGCTCGGCGGCTCCCCCCTAGTCCAGCTTTGCAGGCTTTTATTTTCTGTGTTGCTCTCGCTTGGCGAGTTGGTCATTTCTGTTTGGGCTATCTTGTGATGTGGCCCCAGCTTATTTGATGTTTGGGATTTCGTACTATGTTACTTGTGTGTACGGTTGCTTTATTTATAAAGCGGGGCGAAAGCCTATTTCGAGAAGAATACAAAATTTGGTTACTCTTTTCATAAGATACCCATTTTTTTCTTTGAGAAAGATATAAGATCAATTGAAAGAGATATGATAACGGGACATCTGTCATATGATGAGACAGAAATATGCATAAATGACGGTTAAATAGTATCACACAACAACATAGACACTGTCTCTGCTCCATCCGAGCAGAAACACATGCGATTAATAGGGTAATTACCAATGTATTTTTCTGCTTCAGCAGGTACATCGGTTATGGCTACTTCAATGCCAGCCAATAACACCATGTGCAACGATAATGTTTGTCAACCAAAGATTAATGAAGTATCATATGGAGTATTGCCAACCTGGATGGTTATTTATCAATAGAATTTAGCGTCTTCCACATCATATTTTGTTTTAGACAAAGAACAAAAGACAAACCTGCAATTATGTCATGATCTCACAATGTGACCTTTCCATGTTTCCTCTATAATTTCTCACATACATCTTACCTCGGATACCTGGACATTTGAGCACTTGAGACACATAATCTAAAATGATAACAGTAACATAAGAGCAGACAGTCTGAATTAGAATGAAAAAAAAGACAGTCTGAATTACGAATGATGAATTTCACTGCTGCTAAGGCCTATCGGAGAATACTACTCTTCAGATCAAGCGATCAACCTGATTGTGTCATGTGGAAATTTGAAGAACTTAACTAAATGCGGTACTCAATCTAGGATGTATATAGTGGCAGGGACGGTGAGATGGCTTCCGCCTCCATGGCCATCTCTGCCTCCATGGCCATTTGGGGGTTCTTCGAGTATGGCATGTCTGCAATCAAACGCTGATAAGTGGGCACGCTCTGCTCCGAAGGCAAACTGGGGGTTGAAGCCTATTATCGTGCGGAGGATGGCAGACTCTGCTCCTTCGAAGAGGAACTATGTGCGACGAGCGCCCCGCCGCTTACGAGCGTTGCCTTGGCCTGTAGAGACACCACAACACCCGCTGGCGACGGGCCTTCCGTCCGTCGCGACGCCCTCTGACATCCCTCCGTGGAAACTGTAACTCTGCGAGACGTGGATGATGACTAACTGTCCCTCTGCTCGCGAGCGTGGCCTCGACCTACGGAGACACCACGACACCCGACGACGACGGGCCTCGACATCCCCTCCCCCACACGCGTACCACCCCAACCCCAACCACCGTTCTCGATCGGAAGCCACCAACCACCCCGATGCAACCTCTCCTCTTCCTTCTGCCCGCGTCCCTCTCCGTGGGACCCCACTTTCATTAGCGCGCCGTCGCGCGACCTCAGGCCCACGCCTCCCTTCGCTTAGCCTCCTCTGCCGCGTCGGATGCCCTGCAGTCGGAGCCCCGGCCTCCCGTCGTTCCCCCCTGGTGCTTCCCCACCGCCCGCCGGGTCCCTTGCCGGTCGTCCTCGGCCCGCTAGAGCCTCCCCATCACCCTGCCACCTGCCTATACTCGGCGTCCAAGCCGCCTCTTGCGCCGCGCCACACCTGCTGCTCCGCCGCCCTTCACGTCTTCATCCCTGCGCTCCTGGCTCGATCTCTACGGGAACCCATGAACCTCCGCCAACCGACGCGCAAATTCCACTGGGAATCCACCTCCCCACTGCAAGATCCGGTCGCCCTAACGGGAATTCTCCGAATTCGCCTCCCCCACCAAAGAATCCTTATCCGACCCCTCTCTTGATGCGCCGCCAGGAGCGCTCGGGTGGGGGAGAAGAAAGTTTCTGTTTCCACCGAACGGTTCACTCAGCGGTGGCAATGTGGGCAATTTACTCAGAACGGTAGGGGAAAAACGGTCATTTACTGGCAGACGGAAAAAGTTGGTGTCGATTTGGTGGGCTCGGAGACGAGCGATCCATGAGAATGATTTGAGAAGTGTATCAAAGACCTTTTTCTTTCTAAACCCGATACAAACACAAACGGCTCACAAATACACACATACACTCATCCCTATGAACGTTACGCACGTATATTCTATTCATGTGAGCACCTCCGAAAGACTGAGTCTTGAGATTGATCCGACGGGTCTTAAGCTTGACGAAGTCATCACAGACGTCTGGCTATCGACGGATCCCGATAGTACCTCCTGGACATATTCAGATGCAAAACCGACCTCGGACAAAGTGGGCACCTCCTCCAACGGGGTTTATGAAACTGAACGTTGATGGTGCAGTTGCACAAACAAGGAAGCGGGGAAAAGATATCACACGACGAAGGAATCAATTTCGGGTGACTAGGTTTAGTCCCGAACGACGCAATGCAAATGTAGAAGCTCAAAATTTAGCAAAAGTTGCTAATTCTCTTGATGTGGGGCACCATGTGTGGTTGTTTGATCCCCGCAGACCTTATATGTATTCCCGAAAACGCTATTAATCAATAAAGATCTTCGGTCGTTCCCTTAGAAAAAAAAGGCTCCGGTGCTCATATGTACCCTGGTAAACAGTAAATTCAAAAAATAAATAAAAGAGATTGTATTCTGATTTATGTTTGCGCTGAAATTGTAATTGTTTTTGCAGCAACATGTTCAAGCTTCTACGTATGTCAAAAGTGTGGTAAAGAAAATGATATACATGTGATGCTATGTGTGACAAAACAAAATCAAATGCTATAAAAGACTATTTTAAAGCGCTTGTAGAAACCGGTAGCACCGTCTCGTACCCCCTCGCCTCCAAAGAGCGTGAGGGGGCGACTAGGGTTTTCGTCCCTCCCGTCGGGCGCCGGCGGCGATCTGCCCCGCTCGGACGCTCATGTGTCCTTTGGGCCATAGAGGCAGGGTGGATCTCAGCCCCCGTCGTTGTTTTCCTGTCTTTAGGTTCAAAGTTTGGTAGGGCGGTGTTCAGGTGGTGACGGCAGCATCTTCTCCAATAAAGTCTCTCTGACTTCTGTGAGTGGTCTAGTCCTCAAGGACTTCTTCTGGTTGTGGGGATCTACGGATCGTAAAGGAGATACAGGAGACTGAGACTCGCAAGACAAGGATATGTAAGCAACAACAATTAGTATCACTGTACATAACATCATCAACTGCGACGACTAGTAGTTGTATATAATGCAACCAACAACCTATAAAAAAGGACTAACGCACACACTAATAGAGATTTGCTCACTTACTCTACTAGTAGTGTGTCCAGTCAACAATGTTAGAGCCTGGTGTGCCACCAGTACGTGTGTCTTAGTGGTGTGCTCTTTTTTATGCCACGCCACCTGTCTGTGGGACCCACCTTTCGCGATGAGGCAAAAAAGTTAGTGACGTGGCACTTTATAAGCATGGCACAAATGTTTTTTCCCTAGTGGCGTGGCTTTTTTGACACAACGCTATGTGTCAAACACACGGGTTCCACGTACTCGACCCCCGCCCCCCTTACCCTCCCTCCCCACGCCCCACCCCACCCACCGGCCCACCCGACCCACATCCTATCCCTACCCCCGCGCCGCTCTGCCACATCTCCTCCCCCGCGATGCTCTGAGCCGCCCGCCTCGTCCCCGACCGCTCCGCTCCACGCCTCGAGCCTCGTGTCGCCGTGCCTCCCCTTTTTTATACATGTAATTTAAAATGTTAGGATGATTTTAGACATAAATTTTAGTGTGATTTCAGATACAAATGTTAGGATGATTTTAGATAGGATTGTTAGGATGATTTTAGATAGAAATTTTAATGTGATTTTAAATAGAAATGTTCTGATGATTTTACATAGGAATGTTATGATTATTTTAGATAGAAATTTTAGTGTGATTTTAGATACACAATTTAGGGTATTTTAGATGATTTAAGATGAATTTAGTTTGTAGATGACTTAATGTATTAGTGTAAAAATATTAGAATAAATGTGTAGATATTTTATAGAAACTGATAGTATGAATTTTAGAAATTATTAGCATAGATGTTCATTGGTGGGATGATGTTTTGTGTGTCTTCGATGTTTATGCACCATGATGCTAAATAATTATGATGTTTATGCACCATGATGCTAAGTAACATGTGTGTTGCATTCTGATACGTTCTATGGCACTACTGTAGATCTAAGACCACCGATATCACCGTTTTTTTAATTAATCACAGACACACACAAATCCTACTAAATCCTTTTATGTCCAACCAAGGAAAAAACCCAATATAACTCAAGCTAAAATCCCAAGTCAACTGAGAAGATAAGGCCCAAGCAAGTTCTAGTCCAATATTAATACATGAACAAGACACAACACAAGGCTTCATCCTCATCTCCTTCACTCGTACGATAAAGAACACCAAACCCACTCTAATGGCGCTGGTAAAATAAGACATTCCTCTAGTGCCTATGCCTAGCTACTAAATGGAATTTGGGACCCCTTGGATTCGAGGGCCTGGAGCGACCGCCACTCCAGCACCCCATAGAGTTGGCCTGATTCAGCATAGTGCTCTCTCAAATTTTTTAAACTAGAACCGTATTTTATTTGAACTATGTATATTCAATCCACTTTGTTTGAACTATATGCTATGACAGTTGGAACTAACTATATTATTTTCTAATAATTGTACTCAGACCGTCCCAAGAAAGACAAGACATGATTTTTTTGAGCATGTCTTCCGAAGAGAGCAAGACTATGGAACATTTGCAGTTGACATTCACAAACAACCCAAACCACCTACACGGTTCAAGTCACCAACGAGCACTTTGTCACCTATTTCACTATGAGTGTAACACCCTCGGAATCGGCCCTATGCAAGTTTCAGCGCTTTCCGCCAAAACCCGCATAGAAACGATTCAAAGGTGCCCACCAGGCACTTGCGTGCGGGTGGAAAACGAAGTAATAACATTACACAACAGTCCTCGATGGGACCCACAGAACAGATATATATATACAACACGACTCCATGAGTCAAGAATACAGATATACAGAACAAAGATCCAAATCACCTTTAAAACGATAGAGCGTCCAGCTATGGACAAGATGCAAATGGGGCTAAGAGCCCTGAAGAATAACCAATGGCGTCCATAACCCTGCCCAGGCCAAGCCGGAAGGGTAACCCTGCTAACGACGTCGATCTCAAAACCTGCTTAAACAAAAGGGGTGCCGACAAAGGGCAAAGGAAAAGAGAGAGCGGTCAAGATCGAGGCGATGCACGGCGAGGCTAGAATTCGGCGGTCCTCGCCTACATAGGTATGGTGGACTGAGCGGCAGCGCGGCATGCACTAAACAACCTATAGAGACTCGATACAACTATACAACTGGCGGCGATCAGAGAGGGGTAAGAGAGACCTAATCGGAACCAACCTGACACTACCACCAAACATACCCATCCTGGTATTCCCCCTCGATACCAACCGAGGAAGTCAACCGAGGAACTCACACAGTTGGCAGTTTTATTTATTCAGTTATCGTTGCAGCAATTACTAGTCAGATGTAGATAATCATCCTGATAAAATAAGCAGTGGGCCATTTTAGTTAACCATTCCGTTGTAGTTGCAACACTTACTAGTCAGATACAATTAGAATGAGATATCCCAAAACCCAGCAGTTGTTGGTACTTTTATTTAGCCATTCCGTTGTAGTTGCAATACTTACTAGTCAGATACAATTAGCATGAGATATCCCAAAACCCAGCAGTTGTTGGTACTTTTATTTAGCCATTCCGTTGTAGTTGCAGTACTTACTAGTCAGATACATTGGTCGCAAACGACAACCCAAACAAGCAATTGTTGGCAGTTTTATTTAGCCATTCCATTATAGTAAAGCTGATTACTAGTCATTATAAAGTCAAGTTTATAGCACTACTTTAGTTATAGTTGTCTATGATCGAGATACTGTGCTCCAAGTCGTCCATAACCGCGGACACGGCTTTCAGAAACTTTTACCCGGCCGGGGTGCATAAATAGCAACACACACTCGATCAACCTCGGAAAAACCAAATCAAAACCCAACGAGGCCTTCACGACAAAGCAATCACAGGATTCAGAAATATTTCAGGGGGCCACCCCTTTGAGTACACCATAGCGAAGTTAGCTGACTCGAGACGGACCCGAGGTTTGGGTGGGCCATTGTGAACGATCGGGAACCCAAAACTGGGCTTGTCGACACCGCAAAAACGTGTCCCGATCCTAACAGATGCAGTGTGCTCCTCGCACAGTCGTAAATAAAGCAGTAAAGCATGGCATAGGTACAGGATAGTAAATAAAACCTCAAACTAGTTTGTGGCCCCAAGAAATAAGACTGAATCAAGCTCTGGCTCAGGGGGGGTCCCATAATCCTCCCGGATGTGGATAGCGCGATAAATCAAGGAACATGTATCAAGCACTCGGGGTCCTACAGGACACAAGTGGACGGTTAACAACCAAATAACATCTATTGCCCACATGTGCCTCTGCTTACCTACTTCAATTTTAGTTGTTAAACAGGAATTAAAGTGAACGATAAGTAAAGCCATGATCATCTCCCACGTCAAACAGGCGGCAATACTCCAACAACTGTGGTACTGGACGACACGCAACATCACTTGAGCAAGCGACTACGACGCACAAGTCCATCTATCTACCAAACAACAGGTAATAGGAGGTGTCCAAGGCAATATAAGGCGGCAAGGGATATCTCGGGTACGAAAACTAGAGCATCGCAAAACAGATAGCAATAGATCAACAGGAGGGAATAAATACTATAAAAGTAAGATAGGTAGAAAGGGGGAGATGCTCGCCTGAAAACATTGCCGAAGGTTCAACCGAAGATCGGGTCGACACTCGCATCAACTCAACGGCCTTATCCACGAAGAAGCAAAACACTAGAATAAACACCGGATGCAATATTTAATACTACGGCAAAAGATCGGGCATGATGCATGTATGATGTATGACATGGCAAAGGTGCGATGCAATTAGGTCATATTAAGCGGAACCGGGGTCCCGACATTTAATTAAATGGTTCAAGTTATTTATCTACCCCGCAAATTAAATGTTGCAATAACAAGGCAAATTATATCACCGGTGCGCTACACAATTTTAAATGGGGCTAATATAAGGCTAGATTTGCCCGCATATGGGCCCTATATTTAATTATGAGGTGAATCGGCATAAGGCCCCCAAACCACACAAATATGCATGCGAGTATGACAATTGAATATGCAACAGGTTTTATATTTAGCTTTTATAAAATAGGGCTCGGGAAGGGTTCACACATTAGGGTTCGACGATCTTGGTCCGGGGGTTCGGGGTCGGTCTCAGGGTTCAGGGTTCGACGAGATCGTTCTCGGATAACGGAGTAGATCTGGGCGTCATATGTTGAGGTTGTCGGGTGTCGGTGCCGGACTCGGGTGTGGCGTTGATGGTCTTACGTGGCCCGTTGGTTCCATGTAGGAGATTCCCAGGTACCGCGGCGGAGTTCTCGGGGTTTCGATGAAGATCTCGGCGGGGTTTCAGGGTTCGGGTTCGGCGAGATCGGCCTTCGGGGTCTCGGACGCCGGGATCGGTCTTCGGAACCGGGAACGGGTCTTAGCGTTCCGTCTTCGATGTCGATGGCGAACTTGGGCTCTCGATCGGGGTCCATCGGATTTATCTTGATCAATGTCGATCTTGTCGAGGCCTTACAACACGGTGCAGATCTTGGCGTGCCACGTTGAGAAGAACTTGAATCGTTATTGTCGGTCTTGTCTCACGGATATCCTGCCCATCGCCTCGTAACAACCACAACTTGTCACGAGGAGACACAACGGGCACATGCCTCGAGCTGGCCTGAACACGCAGACACGCACGGGGATGACGCTGCCGGGCGACTCAGTGGCGGGGCGGCGCAGGCGGCGAGGCAGCTGCGGAGGAGGGTCGTCAGCGGCGGCCGGGCTGGAGGGCGAGCCCGAGCAGCGGGCGGCGGCAAGCGGGCGAAGGCTCATGGCGCGACGGGCGGCAGGACGAGGAGGCTCCAGGCGGCAGCGGTTGGGCCACCGAAGAAGCGGCCGCGAAGGTGCCGTGGACAGAGGCGACGCCATCGGGCGACGCAGTCGAGCCAGCGAGGAGCGACAGGCGGACGGCGCTTTCGAGGATAGGCGGAGGCGACCGGTGGCGGGCTCGGCGGCGGCGGGCGAGGTGGAGGGAGGCAGCGTGGCGGCAGCTGCAGAGCTAGAGGAGGCCGGCGGCAGCGGGCGCGGAGGAGGCGCAGGCGGTGGGGAGAAGGGTGGCGGCGAGGAGGGAGGAGGGCAGGCGGGGTCGCCCAGTGGCGGCTGGCGCTGTCGGGCTTGCGGGAAGGAGAGGAAGGAGGTCGGGCGGCGGCGGCGGGCGGCAGGTCAGGGCCAGCGGCAGCCTTGAGAAGGAGGCGGGTTGGTGGGGAAGCCGAGGGAGAGAGGAGGCGGGGTGGGGCCGGGGTGTGGGGTTGGGGAAGGAGGCGTGGGGTGGTGGGCCCGGGTCCAGTGGGAGTAAGAAGGGGTTTGGCCAGGTGGGGCCGGGCGCATGAGGTGGGACCGGCTGTAGAGAGGGGTAGGAAACCGTGTGAGAGAGGAGTTGGGGTGAGGTGGCAGCGGGTTGGGGTGGGGCCAGGCTGCAAGAGAGAGAGGGTAGATGGGGCTGTGTGAGAAAGAGAGAGAGGGGGGAAAAGAGGGGGATTGGTGAGGTGGCAAGGTGGGTAGGGATTGGGTCCAGGGGTGAGGTGGAGAGATAGGATAGGTGGGTAGGATAGGTTTGGGTGGGAATAGATTTAGGTTTAGACATTTGACTAGGGTTTTATAATTTAATTTAAAAGCCTTTTGCAAATTGTTTTTAGACAACTGAGATATCCGGAAGCACCGGTGTTAATTTGAAATAAAAGGGAGGGGATTAATATAGAAAGTAAAATAGGGTTCTTAGCAAAATAGTTTGAAACTAAATGTGTATGCTGATGTCATGATGATGCAATGCACAAAATTCAACGCGATTTTCTAGTAGTGGTTTTTGCGGGATGCCACAATTCGACACCACTAACAATGGATCTCGCCCTCGAGATCCGCCTCATGGTACCGGGAAGAAGGGCGGCGGTCTGAATCTTCTCGCATCGTGTAGATCCTCGCGACACCACTAACAAGAGGTCGTTGTCCGTGATCGTCGAGAGAACACTCCGGAAACAAAAGGTCGAAGGTAGAGGTATCAACAAATAAAGCCACCTCTAGCTTCCGTGGACGGAGTAAAATTGCTGGATCCACTGATTCGATGTACAAGAGCGAATGATAAGAGTAGTCGGATGGTGATCAGTCCATCGCGCACCCAAACCATTACTCTGCACACGAATAGGCGGATTATGCAACCAACTCTCGGAATCAGACTGAAGATCTCGACAATCGAGGTTCGGAACAAAGGAGTGATGCAGACTCTGCATCGGATCTGGCGTAGATGATGTCGTCGCGTCGGAAAACACCGGAAGGCACAAGATGGAACAAAGAGAAGCCCGCCAGACGAAGGATTCCTCGGATAGCATGAAGACCAGATGTAGCAACACTGTTACCAAAAGAGGAAGCGAAGCCCTGAAGGTACGACGGAAACCCAACCACGAGAAATCCTGGACTCGAAGAAAAGATACGAGGTGGATTCAAAACACGTAGAGGTAAGAGGGGAATAGCAGAGGGGTAAGGAGTAAAATCAGACCTAATCAGAACTATCCAACCGATTTCCCAAAATAGTTTTGACACTCTACTGCGGCCGTTAGCTAGGTTATCCTATAGGCTGGACTTGTGCGGTACCGCAACTGCTGAGCTCTGATACCACTCTGTAACACCCTCGGAATCGGTCCTATGCAAGTTTCAGCGCTTTCCGCCAAAACCCGCATAGAAACGATTCAAAGGTGCCCACCAGGCACTTGCGTGCGGGTGGAAAACGAAGTAATAACATTACACAACAGTCCTCGATGGGACCCACAGAACAGATATATATATATACAACACGACTCCATGAGTCAAGAATACGAATATCTGAGAACAAAGATCCAAATCACCTTTAAAACGATAGAGCGTCCAGCTACGGACAAGATGCAAATGGGGCTAAGAGCCCTAAAGAATAACCAATGGCGTCCATAACCCTGCCCAGGCCAAGCCGGAAGGGTAACCCTGCTAACGACGTCGATCTCAAAACCTGCTTAAACAAAAGGGGGTGCCGACAAAGGGCAAAGGAAAAAGAGAGAGCGGTCAGTACTAAGGCCAGTACACGGCGAGGCTAGAATTCGGCGGTCTCGCCTACATAGGTATGGTGGACTGAGCGGCAGCGCGGCATGCACTAAACAACCTATAGAGACTCGATACAACTATACAACTGGCGGCGAACAGAGAGGGGTAAGAGAGACCTAATCGGAACCAACCTGACACTACCACCAAACATACCCATCCTGGTATTCCCCCTCGATACCAACCGAGGAAGTCAACCGAGGAACTCACACAGTTGGCAGTTTTATTTATTCAGTTATCGTTGCAGCAATTACTAGTCAGATGTAGATAATCATCCTGATAAAATAAGCAGTGGGCCATTTTAGTTAACCATTCCGTTGTAGTTGCAACACTTACTAGTCAGATACAATTAGCATGAGATATCCCAAAACCCAGCAGTTGTTAGTACTTTTATTTAGCCATTCCGTTGTAGTTGCAATACTTACTAGTCAGATACAATTAGCATGAGATATCCCAAAACCCAGCAGTTGTTGGTACTTTTATTTAGCCATTCCGTTGTAGTTGCAATACTTACTAGTCAGATACATTGGTCGCAAACGACAACCCAAACAAGCAACTGTTGGCAGTTTTATTTAGCCATTCCATTATAGTAAAGCTGATTACTAGTCATTATAAAGTCAAGTTTATAGCACTACTTTAGTTATAGTTGTCTATGATCGAGATACTGTGCTTCAAGTCGTCCATAACCGCGGACACGGCTTTCAGAAAGTTTTACCCGGCCGGGGTGCACAAATAGCAACACACACTCGATCAACCTCGGAAAAACCAAATCAAAACCCAACGAGGCCTTCACGACAAAGCAATCACAGGATTCAGAAATATTTGGGGCCACCCTTGAGTACCATAGCAACGGTTATCGACTCCGAGACGGACCCGAGGTTTGGGTGGACGGCTGTGAATGACTGGGAACCCAAAACTGGGCTTGTCGACACCGCGAAAACGTGTCCCGATCCTAAACAGTACAGTGTGCTCCTCGCACAATCGTAAATAAAGCAGTAAAGCATGGCATAGGTACAGGATAGTAAATAAAACCTCAAACTAGTTTGTGGCCCCAAGAAATAAGACTGAATCAAGCTCTGGCTCAGGGGGGTCCCATAATCCTCCCGGATGTGGATAGCGCGATAAATCAAGGAACATGTATCAAGCACTCGGGGTCCTACGGGACACGAGTGGACGGTTAACAACCAAATAACATCTATTGCCCACATGTGCCTCTGCTTACCTACTTCAATTTTAGTTGTTAAATAGAAATTAAAGTGAACGATAAGTAAAGCCATGATCATCTCCCACGTCAAACAGGCGGCAATACTCCAACAACTGTGGTATGGACGACACGCAACATCACTTGAGCAAGCGACTACGACGCACAAGTCCATCTATCTACCAAACAACAGGTAATAGGAGGTGTCCAAGGCAATATAAGGCGGCAAGGGATATCTCAGGTACGAAAACTAGAGCATCGCAAAACAGATAGCAATAGATCAACAGGAGGGAATAAATACTATAAAAGTAAGATAGGTAGAAAGGGGGAGATGCTCGCCTGAAAACATTACCGAAGGTTCAACCGAAGATCGGGTCGACACTCGCATCAACTCAACGGCCTTATCCGCGAAGAAGCAAAACACTAGAATAAACACCGGATGCAATATTTAATACTACGGCAAAAGATCGGGCATGATGCATGTATGATGTATGACATGGCAAAGGTGCGATGCAATTAGGTCATATTAAGCGGAACCGGGGTCCCGACATTTAATTAAACGGTTCAAGTTATTTATCTACCCCGCAAATTAAATGTTGCAATAACAAGGCAAATTATATCACCGGTGCGCTACACAATTTTAAATGGGGCTAATATAAGGCTAGATTTGCCAGCATATGGGCCCCATATTTAATTATGAGGTGAATCGGCATAAGGCCCCCAAACCACACAAATATGCATGCGAGTATGACAATTGAATATGCAACAGGTTTTATATTTAGCTTTTATAAAATAGGGCTCGGGAAGGGTTCACACATTAGGGTTCGACGATCTTGGTCCGGGGATTCGGGGTCGGTCTCAGGGTTTAGGGTTCGACGGGATCGTTCTCGGATAGCGGAGGCTTCATATGTTGAGGTTGTCCGGTGTCGGTGCCGGACTCGGGTGTGGCGTTGATGGTCTTACGTGGCCCGTTGGTTCCATGTAGGAGATTCCCGGGTACCGCGGCGGAGTTCTCGGGGTTTCGATGAAGATCTCGGCAGGGTTTCAGGGTTCGGGTTCGGCGAGATTGGCCTTCGGGGTCTCGGACGCCGGGATCGGTCTTCGGAACCGGGAACGGGTCTTAGCGTTCCGTCTTCGATGTCGATGGCGAACTTGGGCTCGATACCGGGGGTCCATCGGATTTATCTTGATCAATGTCGATCTTGTCGAGGCCTTACAACACGGTGCAGATCTTGGTGTGCCACCAGTTGAGAAGAACTTGAATCGTTATTGTCGGTCTTGTCTCACAGGATATCCTGCTCCATCGCCTCAGAACAACCACAACTTGTCACCAGGGAGACACAAACGGGGCACATGCCTCGAGCTGGCCCTGAACACGCAGACACGCACGGGGGATGACGCTGCCGGGCGACTCCAGCAAGGCGGTGCACGGGCCAGCGAGGAGGCCGCGGAGGAGGGGTCGTCGGCGAGCCGGGGCAGCCGAGGACGAGCCCTTGGCGGACGCGGCTAGCGAGAAGGCCGCAGCGGGCGAGGCTCAGGGCTCCGGGCGGCCGAGGAAGCGACCGTGAAGAAGTGTCGGCGAGGCGAGGCGACGCCATCGAGGCCAGCAGAGGAGGCTGGACAGGCGGCTGCTCGAGGATGGGCGGAGGCGGCGGTGGCGGGCTCAGCCAGCGGGCGAGGTGGAGGGAGACAGCGTGGCCGTCGGCGTGAGCTAGAGGAGGCCGGGCGAAGAGGGCACGGAGGCGCAGAGGCGGTGGGGAGAAGGGGTGAGCGGCCGGAGGGAGGAGGACGGCGCTGGGTCCGGCGAGGTGTGGTCGGTCTTCGGGAAGGAGAGGAAGGAGGTCTGGTGTGTGGCGGCCGGCCAGGGAGAGGGCGGGGGTTGGTGGGGGGAACGGCTGAGGGAGAGAGAGGGAGCGGCCAGTGGGGCCGGGGTGTGGGGTTGGGGGAGAGGAGCGCGTGGGGGTGGTGGGCCCGCGGGTCCAGGGAGGGGGGTAAGAAGGGGGTTTGGCCAGGGAGTGGGGCCGGGCGCATGAGGTGGGACCGGGCTGTAGAGAGAGGGGTAGGGAAACCGTGTGTGAGAGAGGGAGTTGGGGGTGAGGTGGCAGCGGGTTGGGGTGGGGCCAGGCTGCAAGAGAGAGAGGGTAGATGGGGCTGTGTGAGAAAGAGAGAGAGGGGGGAAAAGAGGGGGATTGGTGAGGTGGCAAGGTGGGTAGGGATTGGGTCCAGGGGTGAGGTGGAGAGCTAGGATAGGTGGGTAGGATAGGTTTGGGTGGGAATAGATTTAGGTTTAGACATTTGACTAGGGTTTTATAATTTAATTTAAAAGCCTTTTGCAAATTGTTTTTAGACAACTGAGATATCCGGAAGCACCGGTGTTAATTTGAAATAAAAGGGAGGGGATTAATATAGAAAGTAAAATAGCGTTCTTAGCAAAATAGTTTGAAACAAAATGTGTATGCTGATGTCATGATGATGCAATGCACAAAATTCAACGCGATTTTCTAGTAGTGGTTTTTGCGGGATGCCACAATGAGTGAATTGGACGGAATTTGTCACTCGCTACGTGATGAATATCAAAGACATGATCATGTTCTCCCCCTACCATGTGCATCACACCACTTACCTCAATTACATCGACCCCAATTAGTCATGCACTACTAGGGAAACATCTATAGATAGACGGATCATCTGTGGCACATATGCGCGACCATGCGCCACAAAAATAACCAAGTGGCGCATCTGGTATGCGCCACAAAAGGGCAAAACTCATGCGCCACATACATATGTTTTCCTAGTAGTGACAGGATGAGGATGGATATGAGGATGAGTACTATGACGAGGAGTAGATATCTAATAACTAGTAGTAGCATGCATGTTATCACTATAGCTAGTTCATTTTAGTAATAATAACTTCTCAATTATGTCACTTTATGCAATGCTACTGTATTGAATATTGAGTTCTTGATATAAAATCATTGTAAAGTTGAATAATATTTACAGTTTTTATTTATGAATATTAACTACTGACGTGTCATGCATATATGAACGTCACTAATGGCTTAGAACTTCGTGGCATGCTAGACACACCACCAATATTCGGGCACGCCACCACTAAAAGTTACCAAGCATGTGATAGTGGTGTTGCACCACCTACACGCCACTAAAGTGTGATTTGGCCCGCACCTTGATACGTCGGAAACGTATCTATAATTTTTGATGCTCCATGCTTGTTTTGTATCATTTGTCTTATGTTTTGTCTACACTTTGAGGTATTTTTATACACTTTCTGGAACTAACCTATTGACAAGATGCCACAGTGCGAGTTGCCTGTTTTCTTCTGTTTTTGGTTCCACAAAGACAGAAAATCAATATTCTCAGAATTGGACGGGACAAAAGACATAGTTATTATTTTTCCCGGAGCAACACGGAACGAAGCAGAGCCGGAGGGGGGCCACAGGGTGGCTGCACCCCCCTAGGCGCGGGCAATCCCTAGAGGCGCCTGGAGGGGGTGTGGGCCCCCTGGACCCCCACCGACCTTGATTCCTGCGCCTATAAGAAGCCTCCGATGAGAAAACCCTAAAGAATTCAGAAGAAATCCACGAAAACCTCCATAGCGCCGCCACCACCGAAAGGGAGATTTCGGGGACATAAAGTCTATGTTTTCGCACCCTGCCGGGACGGGGAAGTGCCCCCAAAGCCATCTCCATCGATCTCCACCACCATCTTCATCACCGTTGCTAATTCCCATGATGAGGAGGGAGTAGTTATCTCTCGAGGCTAAGGGCTCTACCGGTAGCTATGTGTTCATCTCTCTCTATGCATGATCTTGTTGTGGTCATGAGCTTTGTAATCAGGTAGATCTACCTTGCTACTCAAGTGCTTCAATAGATCTCTGCTCTCCTCATGTGTGTGAAAGTGACAGCGTGCACTCCATGGTGGCACTTAGGCTTGAGTCTACATAAATACTCTTTGTGGTTTAATAGATCTATGCTTTTCCCCACGTGTGTGAAAGTGACAGCGTGCATACCGTGTGTGGCACTTTGGCTAGATTGAATATTTTTATGAGTTATATTTGGAGTGGATGTCTCTATGAAATTGTGGTGTTTGTTGGAACCATCTAGTGCTCAAGGTGACAGTGTGGGGTTATCTAGATTGGGGAAGACGAACTTTGAGGAGTGTTGTTATAGCCCTACCGATGATTAGAGTGTCCAACCGGAGAGTAGTTAAGAGTAGTATCATGAAGAGAGGATATTTATATGAGAGAGTGTTCACTAGTGAAAGTATGATCCCTAGGCCTTGTTTCTAAACATTGAAACACCGTTTGCTACTAGATTTGTTGCATGTTTGCTTGCTTCCTTCTTGTTTCCCTTAGTCTTTACCTCACCATCAAGCTCTTTTCTGACACCATTACCACTTGCATTTCACTATCTCTTCGCCGAACTAGTGCACCTATACACCTAAGAAGTGTATTGGGTGTGTTGGGGACACAAGAGACTTCTTGTATCTTGATTGCAGGATTGCTTGAGAGGGAATACCTTTGACCACTTCCTTCCTGAGTTCGATAAACCTTGGGTAATCCACTTAAGGGAAACTTGCTGTTGTTCTACAAACCTCTGTACTTGGAGGCCCAACAACTGTCTGCAAGAATAAAAGTGAGTAGACATCAAGCTCTTTTCTGGCGCCGTTGCCGGGGAGGTAAGGTAAAAGGTACTCACATCCTCCGGTGTGAGTGCTCAAAGTTATTTCCTTTAGATTCTGCAATTTTGTATTTTTGTTTCTTTTTTTCACTAGTTAGGCTTAATGGAAAACAACAACAAAAATTAGAGAGCTTTATAGTGTTTATCTTGAGTTAGGACACGAAGTGTTTGAAGAGAAAATTAAAAAACCTATGGAACTTTATTTGCATGCTAATAGCAATGTTATTAGTATGAATTCTTTGGACACCATTATTGCTAATGCTATGGAAAAGTCTAAGCTTGGGGAAGCTAGTTTTGATGAAAATGATCTTTTTAGTCCCCCAACTTTGGAAGATAAGTATTCTATTGCTTATGATGATACCAAACCTCCAATATATGATGATTACAATGATGAGTATGATATTTTCAGTCCACCTACTATTGAGGAGGAAATCAATTGTGATTATAATATGCCTCCTATATTTGATGATTATAGTGATGACAATAACAATGATAGCTATTTTGTTGAATTTGCTCCCACTACAATTAATAAGAATGGAGAGTAATGATTTATGCATGTAGCTCATGATAAGAATCTTTTTGTGGTATTTATATTGTTAATTTTATTCATGATGCTACTGAAACTTATTATGAGAGAGGGAAAGATGGTCTTATGCATCTCAAAAATATTAAGTTTCCCCTCTTTATGTTGAAAATCTTGAAGTTGTACTTATTTTGCTTTCCTATGCTTGTTGCTTTGTGCTTTCATGACTTGTTTCTTTACAAGATTCCTATGCATAGGAAGTGGGTTAGACTTAAATGTGTTTTGAATTTGATTCTTGATGCTCTCTTTTACTTCAATTCATATTTCTTATGTTAGCATCTTCTGAAACTATCAAGCCTAACTTAAAGGCGTTAAAGAAAAGTACTTGTTGGGAGATAACCCAAGAGTTTTCTTGAGTCTTGGAAGTTATTACTTCTGTAATGACCTCTCCTTATCCTTTTTGTTTGCTTTTTTGTGCCAAGAATGACCTCTAATGAGAGAGAAGTAAGATTTGGGGAGTTGCTGTCCCGAAACAGATTTCTGTCCTCCACCATAAAAATTCGTGAGGAGTCTCTGTAAGTAGGATTGAGCTGAAAATTTACGAATAAATCCCCCAGTATGTTAGATAACTTTCGTTAGTTCAACACTTTTTTATTTGAGCAATAGAAGGTCTTCGAAAAATCGGTTTCTACCTGCTGGTCTATTTTGACAGATTTCTGCCATTATTTGCATTTGCTTCTTATTGATTCCTTTTTGGGTTCTTTTTGGGAAATTGAGCTTTTTGAAGGAGTTGCTACAGTAGATTGTGTTTTTAGTGAAAAGCCTTGCTATTCCAAAGCTTTGCCAGAGGTCTAATATCTTTTGAATACACTAATGTTGCTAATGAAGATTGTGTGAAGTCTTGTATGAAGGAAAAATTTCAGGTGTAGAGAAAGAATGATGTAATGAGATGAAAAATGGACAAAATCTCAAGCTTGGGGATGCCACCCCGTGTCACCCCAAGAAATATTCAAGAGGTGCAAGCGTCAAAGCTTGGGGATGCCCAAGGCATCCCCTTCTTCATCAATAAAAATCTCAGGTTTTTCTAGACACTTCGTTTTTTATTGTTTCATGCATTGTTGTGTTGTTCTTGGAGCATCTTAGTTTTCGTTTGCTTAGTTTTCTTGATTAAGTTGGTTGACACCACACTTCTTTTGAAGAGATACACGCTCTGTTTTCATTGCCTAGAACACTCTGGTTTTCACTCTTATTGTTCTGTGAGTGTTTTCTTTTTCTAGCACTGTGTTTAGCCTTAGTTTTCTTGTGCTTTCAACTCAGAACTTTTTAGTTCTTCTTTGTGGATTTGTGAGACAATCTCACTGATCTTTATTGATTATTATCTTTGTGAGTTGTTTCAAATAAGTTGCTTGGTGTTGGAAAAGAGTAGTAAGTTCTTGCTTATAAGTGCAAGAGGAGATTGCATTGACTGTGACTTAGACTTTAGCATGACATGCTAGGTGTTGTTTTGTCCTTATGCTTAGTGATTATTTCTGTAGCATGTCTTGTTCCAAACAATTGGGATTGCTTAGTGTGCCTTGAAAAAATTATGCGTTGTTTTAGCATGCAAAAAAACATAGTATTGTGGTATTCTCCTTTGATGCTTTGTTTGGGTTGACTTGGCACATGCTCGGACCATGTTATGACTATGAGAAGTCACCATTAGCCTCTATGATCATTTAGTATTTGACTTGTAGTACCACTCTATGCTTTGATTAGTAATGCTTTGTTGCTCTGCATGATTATGGCCATTATAATCTCTTATTTGGTTGCTCCTAGTCTTTTGCTAGCCTCCACTTGTATGAGTAAGTTCTACTCATGCTTCCAAATCCCAAGAAACCAAGTTATTCCAAAGTGTCCACTATAAACTCCTATGCATGGTGTGTTACACCATTCCAAGTATATTCTTGTTTTCAGCTATCTTCCAATTAAAAACTATTTTGTTATGTGAAAACTTAGTGATTAAATCCCTCACAAACTTGATGGTACTTTATATTCTTTGCCCCTAATAAACTTGAACCATTGTGTCATCTATGTTGTATATGCTTGCACTTATACGTTGGAACTAGCAGAACCGTGTTGTCACGGGGAACGTTTTCAACATTGCACTTGTACTTTGTACTCAGTTGATATCATGATATTTTGTCTATGGATGTCACCGGTGTGAAATAAAGATGGAACTTGTAAGTCCATGGAGTTTGTATCCTGTGTTAGAGAAACGCCTGGGCCGCTAGCCTAAGCCATGCCTAATCATGGTGGAAACTTTCAGCATCACCATAGTGACATCTATGAAGCATTCTTCTTATAAAAAAGAGACACATTGAGAAAAGAGGAAAGAGATAAAAAGCACCATATTCCCATGGTAAATAAGAAGATTTCTGAGATGCTCATTGTCTGCTTGTCTTGTAATTTTGGTTATGGGAAAGCTCCTGTACCATGTGCAAGGGGTACCCCGTTGGCGGTTCTCTATGATATGCAAATACTTACAATGATAAGAACTTACAGGTGACTAAAGTTGAGTAGCATGGGGTGTGGCCCTCGTATTCAAGGGACTTGAGATTGCCAACTTATACTTCGTCAAGCATATACTCCATCTTTGTTCACTTTAGCCTTAATCACTTCAAGATGCTTATGATAGGGGCAATGAGGGCTGAAAGCTAACAAGTACCATAATTTTTGGAAGCTTGTTTTGGAACTTAAAATCCCTGCTTCCTTTATAAAAGGCCTTTCTTTCACAATTATTGAGTCTCCACCTTCTACCTTTAGGCACCATTAAGAGAGCATAGTTGTCATTCTGTGTGCAGTGTTCCAAAGCTTATTGATTGATGCATATTGTGATATTACTTGTTCTTGTGCTATTTGTTTCTAGTCACCCTTGTGAGCTTTGAAGGTGTCCTATGCATCTATATTGCTACTCTATGAGGGACAAGCTGATTGCCACTATGCTATGTTTTCTGTATGTGAAACAAACAAACGTTTTTCAATGCATGTTATTCATGATCTTTGTTTGTAGCTTTTCATGTTGCATGCATAGTTACTATGTCCTATTGTTAGAACTCCATCTTTCATGCACATGTTTAGAGTTCTTTGATCCCAGTTTTCAATGCTTGCAAATGGTTTGATCTTGGTTTTGATGGTGCATGTCACCTAAAAACTTATTTTTTTATCACTTACCTACTCGAGGACAAGCATGAGTTAAGCTTGGGGATGCTTGATACGCCGGAAACGTATCTATAATTTTTGATGCTCCATGCTTGTTTTGTATTATTTGTCTTATGTTATGTCTACACTTTGAGGTATTTTTATACACTTTCTGGAACTAACCTATTGACAAGATGCCACAGTGCCAGTTGCATGTTTTCTTCTATTTTCAAGAAAGGCAGAAAATCAATATTCTCGGAATTGGACGGGACAAAAGCCAAAGTTATTATTTTTCCCAGAGCAACACGAAACCACGAAGCAGAGCCGGAGGGGGGCCACAGGGTGGTCGCACCCCCTAGGCGCGGGCAAGCCCTAGAGGCGCCTGGAGGGTGTGTGGGCCCCTGGACCCCCACCGACCTTGATTCCTGCGCCTATAAGAAGCCTCCGATGAGAAAACCCTAAAGAATCCATAAGAAATCCACAAAAAACCTCCGTAGCACCGCTGCCACCAAAAGGGAGATTTGGGGGACAGAAAGTCTTTGTTCCGGCACCCTGCCGGGACAGGGAAGTGCCCCCGGAGCAATCTCCATCGATATCCACCACCATCTTCATCACTGTTGCTGATTCCCATGATGAGGAGGGAGTAGTTCTCTCTCGAGGCTAAGGGCTCTACCTTCAGCTATGTGTTCATCTCTCTCTCTCTCTATGCATGATCTTGTTGTGGTCATGAGCTTTGTAATCAAGTAGATCTACCTTGCTACTCAAGTGCTTCAATAGATCTCTGCTCTCGCCATGTGTGTGAAAGTGACAGCGTGCACTCCATGATGACACTTAGGCTTGAGTCTACATAAATACTCTTTGTGCTTTAATAGATCTATTCTTTTCCCCACGTGTGTGAAAGTGACAACGTGCATACCGTGTGTGGCACTTTGGCTAGATTGAATATTTGTTATGAGTTATATTTGGAGTTGGATGTCTCTATAAAATTGTGGTGTTTGTTGGAACCATCTAGTGCTCAAGGTGACAGTGTGGGGTTATCTAGATTGGGGAATGCGGACTTTGAGGAGTGCTGTTATAGCCCTACCGATGATTAGAGTGTCCAACCGGAGAGTAGTTAAGAGTAGTATCATGAAGAGAGGATATTTATATGAGAGAGTGTTTACTAGTGAAAATATGATCCCTAGGCCTTGTTTCTAAACATTGAAACACCGTTTGCTACTATCTGTTGCATGTTTGCTTGCTTTCTTCTTGTTGCCCTTAGTCTTTACCTCGCCGTCAAGCTCTTTTCTGACACCATTACCACTTGCATTTCACTATCTCTTCGTCGAACTAGTGCACCTATACACCTGAGAAGTGTATTGGGTGTGTTGGGGACACAAGAGACTTCTTGTATCTTGATTGCAGGATTGCTTGAGAGGGAATACCTTTGACCACTTCCTCCCTAAGTTTGATAAACCTTGGGTAATTCACTTAAGGGAAACTTGCTGCTGTTCTACAAACCTCTACACTTGGAGGCCCAACAACTGTCTACAAGAATAGAAGTGCGTAGACATCACACCTATAAGCAAGTTTGCACTGATGACAAGGAGTTTGCTGGGAAGGTGGCAATGCTGGTAGGGGCTAGGACCGCACCTCGCCATCCTTCAGAGATAAGGGGAGGGGCCTAGCATGGTGGCGAGGCTGCATGTCCCTCTTGTTGGAGCAGTTCAAGAGTAGTTGATCGAGTTTGGTCGATGGGACAAACCACTAGACACATAAAACCACATGGAGGGTGTTTATGTCTAGAAATTGTGACAGGTGAGCCCTAAACACATGTTTTTTCCTTTTTTTGAATATGTTTTCCAACTAGCAATAAAAATTCTATTATTTTGTCAAAGAAAAATAAAACAAGCCTAGGGAACACAAATAGAGAAAGCTATGTTATTGTCATATCCCTACGGCCCAGAAGCGCTGAGAGACTTGATGGTTTGCTGTAGGTCTTAGGTATTTCCTTCTGCACTTTTTCCTCTCTAATTATGTACATGAACTCTGTATGAATTATTGTTGGTGTTAGATGGTGTTTTAGATTTGGCGGTAAACCGTAAAATCGTCTCAAATGTATGAGAGGGTGGAAATTATAAGTTTAAACATTTTACAATCACATGTGGTTGTGTTCTTTATATATATGTGTGCAAAATTTCAGGAAGACAAGACATATGGTGTGCCCTAGGAAAAATAAACAAAAATCACGTCTAAGAAACACTTTTGAAAGCACTAGATTTCTTTAGCACATGGCACTGAACTTATCATTTTGCCTAACAAAAATTTACACGTGTGCACATGGCATGGATATAAACATGCTTAATTTTTTCCATAAGTTTTATCGATTAGAACATCATTTTTCCACACCATGAGCAAATGTTCCTAGGTGCAACTTCGAGCTAAGGCAAAAAAGTGTGAGGAAAAAAGAACAAACTTTCAGACTTCCGGTCGAAAAGCAGTGTGCCCAAAATTCTATTTAAGAGCAGTGTTTTGGTCACCCGGCGGTAAATTTGGTTACCACCCCGTAATCGGGTTTCCCGAGCCCCCTGGGTAAATGCCCAAGAAAAAAATCCCTAACTTTTTGAAAATTTTGAATTTAAATGTCCAAATCATGGTGAATAAATTTTTTCTCCAGTTTTTTATTTTATTATTGAAAGACTCGGCATGGTGTTTGTTTCCTAGTCTATGTTTGCCTCATCACATGTAGGGCATGAGTTTTTTTTAACGGTAAAAAGGGTCAAGAAGACCCTAGAAGCTGCATGTTAACACGTGGCAGGTACAGAGGCCCCTAGCAAATAACACCCTAGCAAAGCTAGAAAAAATAAAAAGGGCCCTCCAAAATACAAAACGCACCTTGGAACTAATGTAAGATTTCAATCAAGTCTCTGGGCGCCTCCACCACCGAACTCCGGCGACCTCCAGCCAAGAAATCAGCGAGATCTTCGAGGACTCTTGCTCGTGACGCCTATCAAACCGGAGAAGAAGCAAGCAACCAACCATCTTGGCATCGACGGAGACGAACCACTTGCCAGTGTCAAGACGTCAAGCTCTGGCTCCAAGCTTCGAACAGGGGCCTCCAATGGAGGTTAGAACCCTCGGCCGCCATTCGGCCAGAACAGGCAGAGGCCCAGCAGAAACACCACTGTTTGAATCCCATTTTGAATAGGGAGTGTCTAGATCTCAGGCGCCTGAGAACTTCTTATGTCTAAGTCGTTGATGTCATCCTAATATTTGTGCTAATTCTCAGTTACAACCTAGTTGCAACTCATAAGATTTATACTAATTCTCAGTTGCAACCTAGTTGCAACTCATTAAATTCTCAGTTACACCTAAATTGCAATTCATATGTAACTTCCATTTTACACGAATCACGAGGTAAATCGAACGGTGAAAGAGACGACTGAGACATAAGAATTTCTTGGGCGTCTGAGAACTAGCATATCCGTTTTGAATACTTGTTCTCCCTCTTGAGTCAGGATAATAATGCAAGATAAGACGAAGGATGCACTGAAGTGATACCATTTGGACACATTAAGTTTTAACGTGCATCAAGAGTTTAGAAGGTAATTATCTCTTACCGTGAAAATTTGAATTCAAATTTTGATTTTCAAATCTTGGCGGTAACTTGGTAAGCCCGTGGGTGTACAAAAACGATATCGGTAACCCGAACCTTTGGTTGAGAGTACTAGAACTACTCTAGAACTATTGAGCAAGTAAAAGAGTGTTGCATCTTTATACCTAACTAGCATGGTGCCCCTCGCAATTGCGAGGGAAGCTCTTTATACTATTATTGTAGTGAGTAAGATATTTTTCTGTAGTTTTACTTATTTTGTAGGATTCTTTAGGAATCCAAATGTTATTGTAAATAAAATATTCTATTATGGAACAAATTTTACTTTTGTGATAGATTTGGTAGTATACATTATTACTAACAATATATGTTATTTTTTACATGATGTTAAATCATCTCACATATTTAAAATTCCATATAATTAAAATTTCGATTACAAGGTAGATGATTTTCTATTGCTTTCTTGAATAGTTATATGATGTTGTCAGTCATTCGCATTATAATTCAAGGTCTGTGTGGGCAATAGCATGATAATATTTAGAATAGCAAAATACTTTTTCTCAATATAGTAACTTACCCTCTCGTTAGCCCCTAGACCAACTAAACATTAAAAATTTATTTTATTTTATGTAGATCATTTTATTCCCACTTGGTTAATTCGTGGTCCTAAAATATATGGTATTCTTCTTGTCTTGTTAAAGTAGACTGTCTAAACACGTTAAATTTCCAAGGTGCAATTTTGACCATTATTTTGGTTATGAAATGTTGCGGAGAAATAAAAAATTATGGAATAATGTCAACTCCCTTTTTATTATTTAGAAGTATTAGTTCTTAGGTAAATTCCATTTTTTTGGTTTATATCATTTTTATCCTAGTAGATGCTGATTGTATCACTACAAAATTACAACGGTCATCAAATTTCCTTCGCAATTACCCCTCTAATCAACATGTAACCTAGGAATTCCAACTCTAAATTTCTCTATAATAGTTTGTCGGTATTCATTTATAATAAAATCTACTCAATAAGTTGAACAAAAGAAACATTTACATATAGATTGTCAAGTTTAGAGAGATTGGATTGGAAGTTCTCTACAACCCTTTTTTATTTCCAAATTGGTCATTATAGTATGTGCTATATTCTAGACATAAATTCATGTTTTCTCGCTCTCACTTACATTCAATTTCCGTGTCTTGTAAAATGAATGTGTTGTCATGGACGGCACAATATTGGCTGATGAGTAATTTATCTTAATTAACATGATCAAGTTCAAAAATATTAGAGACCATGGAAAGTGACACATATGCGTGTTTGATAACATCCTAGAGAGGAATATTAACTCAACAACCATAGGTTATTTTTCCAAAAGGTTAGACCGAGAGAAGCTTTTGTTCGAAACTCTAGCGATCTACAAATGGAGTTCCCAAAACTCTTAAATTCTTTTAAGGTAAGGTTGAAAATTTGTGTTACGAATAATCAAAAGGAAATTCTGTACTGACTTCTTATAGAAATCATGTTTCTTGGTACTCATATTTCTGTAGGTAGAAATTCATATTCACATGATTAGAAAACATAGAGGGTAGAAAAATGCACATGTACTGCCATATTCTCTTAAATCTTAACATTTGAATCTAAGCTTACAATCATGTGGGCGATGATGCAAAGCGTGATTACCTTCATGCTCTAGATTTATACTTAAATGTACTACCATAAATTATTTCATATTATTATTTAATGATATAGTAGGTGTTAATATTTTTTGATAAAATTGGTCAAATTTTACATATTTTAACTTTTGAAAAAAATTCCATGCCTTATTTATTTTTGAACAAAGGGATTTCTAATAATAAGTAAAATCATTTTTATACGAATATAAATCAGTTAACACTACTTGTACTCTTTTTTTTTTCTTTTGCAAACTGTCCTTAAGCCACACGTTTCATTACTTATTTACTGGCCTTTTAGTTTCTGTTGGAAACAGTCCCTAAATCACACAATTCATTACTTGGACATGCTGGTGAACACGTACGTACTAAAGGTAGACTCTCTATATCTTTTTTTTAAACAATCCTAAGGCCACACGTTTCACTACTTTGTTTTTATTGGAAAGGTCCAACATATTAGATAATTGTTGCACGTCAAAGGTGTAACACAAGTTTCACGCTAGTCCAGTATGCTTTCCGTTCAAATTAATTGGTAGGTAAATCTTACCATACAACAAACAACGTGTCAATATGGGTTAAACTGTTACGTAATGTTTAATCTATTGTTAAATCATATCCATATATTTTAGATCTAACTATCAAAAATAATTTAGGTGATGTGGATCAACGTGATGCCTCGAAACACACCCTTATATTGCTTTTAGTATATACTCCCTCCGTTCCAAAATATAAGACGTTTTAGGTTTGTGAAGAAAACGAATCTAGACTTATTTTAGTATGTAGTTCATTCAACTTTGGAATGAATCTACACACTAAAAAAAGTCTAGATTCATTTTCTTCACAAACCTAAAACATCTTATATTTTGGAACGGAGGGAGTAATAGATAATAACAATGTTTTTTGGTAAGTGATATTGAACGGAACTATATATTTTATGTGATCTTAGATCAATACGTGTTGAGATAAATTTTCTTCCTGAAATAAAAGGAGAGCAATCATCATCTTTAATAGGCAGAACCAAAAGAAAATTGTTACCTCCCTACATATTTCTTCCTTACGCTTACTTAAATTGTTTCAATATGTGCAACTTTTTGGATATTAACATAGTCTCGCATGGAAAAACTTGACCATTTTTATATTTCCAACAGACTCATCAACGTGTTTATACCTCGGTAGCCAAAGTGGGAGAAGTATAACTTCAAGTTTTCTAGAACATCAAATATTTCCATATGGTAATTTTGCCCATATTTCTAAAATCTATCAATTGTATGTTGACCCCAAATACAGTGCTATGCACACTTGATGCATGTATTTGACATATCATGGCTTGGATGGCACATATACCCTATCAATTAATCAATTGTAGGTTTTATTGTGTGAATGGGATGACATATGCTCTTATATTCACTTCATTACATCATATAAAACACTACAAATATCCCAGAGATGTCTAATCGTCCAAAGCAAAGAATGTTTGTAAAAAAATCCGAGAAACTAAAATTTTACAAATTTTATTTGTAAAATCCATGACTTGTGATATGTTTTGTTTCAATTAAAGATGATTATTGAATGCAATGCGCTAAGTGCAGCCTAATTTTTAGACACTATATGATAATCTACCGATAGGATTTACTTTAGCGGAGTTTCAAGATCGACCAATTTTGGTATGTCACGTGACGGTCGTGATGATTTATTGCTTGTGATCTTGTGTGCATTCAGAATAGCTGTTCTAGTAATCGAATAAGAACATGATCCACACTGTTGATAGTCACATGCTTACATTTTTGTGAAAAGTTCTAGCATGTTCATATGTAGTGCTCTCATGACGATTATCATATACTCAATTGTGCACATGTATATAGATAAACATACTCAACCATGCCCATATATAGATAAATATTCTCAACCACGTACACATATTGATCATTGTATTCCAGCACATTGGAGTTTTTTTTCCGGCGTCTGCTTACATTATTCTCTGGATCTACCAAATATGGTTTATTTAGATTATTAAATAAAACCAGAGCTTAGCCAAAAAAATCTTAGACATAATTGCCATTTCACATCCAACTATAGTTGTCTTACACGTTGACAACATCTTGAATTAACATTTGTAGTATGTGGCATGGAGCCATGGACTACTCCAAGCAGCTCACGACTCTAGCTTTTTAGCAAGGGCACTTATTCTTTGGAAGTCTGAGATACCCCAACTGACCGGTCTATTTTTTCCTTTGATTGTGAAAATCGTGTATGTGACGGTCTCTTTCCTTTTGCTCACGTCGTGTATTAATTGGAACGTGAATGTACATGAGTTCTATTCGTGCATGAAAGGGTTTGTTTCTTTTTTTTTTTTTTTTGATGGGGGAGAGGGGGTCTGTTTCCTTGTTTTGCTCACATGATGTAACGTCCATGTACTCGTGACATTTGGAGAAGTTGTACAAATCTACTATTTAAATCATGACCTTAAGAAATCAATCTAACGGTTCATATTATTTGGGATGATGTGGATCAACGTGGTGCCTCGAAAAACATCTTTATATTGCTTTTAGTATATAATAGATTCCCTATACAAAGAAGAAATGCTACCCCAAAACAAAACCTTGTAATGCGCATGTTTAAGTAGGAGAATACAATTCCTTTCCCCCCAGAAAAAAAAAAGCTACCCCAAATTAATCCTCGCCGTTCTTGATCTTCCTCATCCTCCCCATGACCTTGTCAAAGGAGATGTCAAACGCATCCCTCATCATGTCCCCCTCGAACCTCACCGTGGGGTCCTTGTACAGGAACCTGGGGATCATCTTGATGACCTCTCCCCTCATGGCGGCCACCTCCTCGTCGGTGTACCTGGCCAGCACCTCTTCGATGTCCACCTTGCCCTGGAGGAGCTGGTCGGGGTCGATGAGCACCGAGTACGGGCGGTCGTCGGTACCGTCCGGGTCCGGGTGGTGCCACCTGTACTGCTCCTTGAAGGTGGACGCCACGTCGAAGAAGACGGGGATGCATCCGGCCATGATGGCGTCCACGGAGGAGCGGCGCATGTAGGAGTCTCCCCGTGGCTGCAGGCAGAAGCGGGAGGCGGCGAAGGCGGAGACGACCCTCCGCGGCGACCTGCAGGTACTGTTGTTGCCTCCCTGGCTACAGTCGACGAGCTGGCACCGGGACGACGACGCGCACGCGTCGACGATGCGGTCGCGGATGGGCAGCGTCCCGTTGGCGCGCCGCCCGCCGGTGAAGGCGAAGAGCCACGGCCGCTCGGTGGCGCCGGCGCGCGCCTGCCACGCGGCCACCTCGTCGGCCGACGTCGGGTGGAAGTAGCTCGGGTAGGGCACCGCGAAGTCCCGCGGCTCCCAGATGTTGGTCTCGTACGTGAGCACCGTCATGTTGCCGGACTCGGGGTGTTCAAGGAAGGCATTGCCGCAGAACACGGCGGCGTGCATCCGGAACATCCAGGTGGTCTTGGCGGCGACCATGAAGTGGTCACGGCCCCCGAAGGCGGCCCACTGCGGGCGCGACGACAGCCACCGGAGGAACTCGGAGGAGGGGCCGTCGCGCACCGTGAAGTTGAGGTCGCAGAGGTGCTCCTGGAGCTCCAGCGCTGGGTAGTAGGGCACGTACACCGCCGTGGCCGCCGCCGGGTCGTCGGTGAGACAATCGTACCGCCGCATCCGGTTGTGGGCAATCACCTCCAGGGCGTATTGGTTCGTGTTGTACCTGCACGCACGACGTACAACAATGAATATTGCTGATTACTATATATCAGTTAATGCTGTCGTCAGCGAATGATCGATCGACAAGGAGCTTACCATCCGGTGTTGGGGACGAGGCCGGTGTCACCGTCGCTGCCGTTGCCGGCGGCGGGAGGGAGCACGGGGCCCATGCCGGCATTGACCATGAGAGAGCAGACGCCGTGCTCGTCCTGGAACGCCGGCGAGCCCTCGACGCAGCCGCTGAGGACATCGAACCGGGAAGGCACGTCTAGCATGTACACGTACCTCCCCTCGCACGACGGCGGTGCTGCCGCGGCTGAGGGAGCTGCAGGGAGGAAGCTGGCGTCGTCGATCGCAACGGGAAGTGCTGCTCCTGATGATGAGCGGGGCTGAGAGGACAAGACGTAGAGGTTGACGAACTGGAAGTGGAGGACGCAGGAGATGAGCCATGACCCCAGGGCGAGGAGGCCGTAGAGGAGGTACTTGTTGGGGTAGTCAGCAGCTTCCATGGCTGTGATCGATCGATGGCGGCTTTAATTTGCTGGATCTTTGCTAAGATCGATTCATGGCTGAGGGGTTTAGTAGTCCTTTGATCATCGGTGTAGTAGTACGGTGAAGCTACTATATTATTGCATTGTGCCAACTATATATGCATCATGATATCCAAAAGTCGTCCCTGCTTCTTAAAATCAATAATTTGTTTTCCATTTCGAAAAAAGTCGTCCCTGCTTCTTTTAAATCAATAATTTTCTTGGTCAGTTATTTAAAGGTTTGATTTCTTCCTGTTTATGACCATTATAGTTGTGATTCCTACGTGATGCTATATATGTATCCAGAAGTCTTCCGATTAAGTTGGTAACTTAATTCGTTAATGATTAGTGCAAAGCGCTTTGATAAGCAAGCACGATAGCTAGAAGGTACCATGGAGTAGGTTATATGTATTGTCCTTCAGCGTTGTGTTCTCTTGGTGTAAACTAGTACAGCTAGCTGGACTAGTGGTAGGCACGACGAACCAGCAACTATATATATATCAATTATTATTGTGAACAGAATTCGTGTGAAGCATGTATATATGTCGGTGGTTTAGTTGGTAGCTACATTCCCCGCGTTTGTATCATTGCAAAGCATATCAAATACTAGCATATCAGATAACATGGCCTGCATGATGATACACATGGTTGAAATATAACGCATCTGTTGAATTAACGAAACCAACATCACGTTTGCACTAGTAATTCTAATCACATATGACAAAGTAGACACATCTACTCCCTCCGTTTAGAAATATAAGATGTTTTAGATTTGTGAAGGAGATGTATCTAGACACGTTTTAGTGTATAGGTTCGTTGTCTAGATACATTAACCTATACACTAAAACGTGTCTAGATACATCTTCTTCACAAACCTAAAACATCTTATATTTCTAAACGGAGGGAGTAGCTGATATGTGCACTTATCCTCATGGTGATATTCTTAAAGAGGGACCTAAAGCGGGATCTTCTTATACTTGCAAAGCATTCTAGCTTTTTTTTTGCATGGAAACTTAGAGCTTTATTTAAACATCAACAACTTCTACAAAGTCAGCCTGTAGGCTAGCAACAAGGAAACTAGGCGGATAATCCATCCAAGCACTCCTAACTTCCAAGGTGCAAGCATGCTTAGCACACATGTGGGCTAGAGTATTGGAGGACCTTATTACATGTTCAATAATAAAAGAAGAAAACGAACTAGAGAGCCCTTCAATTTCTTGGAGAATAGGTGCAACAACTGTGCGAGAACCAGCGCGAGAATTCCAGAGATCGACAATCTCCAAACAATCCACTTCCATCACCACTCGTGAATAACCACGAAGCTTGGCAAAGATCACACCATCCCTGAGAGCCAGTGCCTCGGCAATGAGTGGATCAGTAATCCCTGGGTATGGTTTGCTCCAAGCTGCAATGAAACCGATAGTGTTCCAAACAACACACCTGCTCCACTCTTTCTCTCCTCAAAGGCAATACCTGCATCAGTATTGATTTTCACCCAGCCATCCTCAGGAGGTCGCCACCCATGACCAGGCAGAGTTATTGCATGTTGCCTTGGAATATCTAGTAGAGCCGGTGCATCTCTTGTCAACTCCATCGAATGAACCGGATCAAGCCATCCTTTGTCATGAGTAATGCTATTCCTTAATGACCAAATTGCCCACATGATCGTGATGATTTTGGCCCTATCTCCATCCGGTACAATAGAATCACACAATATATCCTTCGCCCATGTATCTGGATGGAGGTCAGGCAGTTTAACATCCAGCCACGTCCTTGCCTCCTTCCAGAAATTCTTTGCATGCGTACACTTTAGAAGAGCATGCATAATATTCTCTTCTACAGAGAGACAGACTTTACACCGAGCCAGAGTGGTGATATGTCGGTGTTGTAGCGTCTCTTCAACAGGAAAAATACCGCGAAGCACACGCCACCAGAACACACGGACTTTTGGCACCACCTACAACTTCCATAGTCGATACCACATCTGTGTTTCAGAAATTGAAGAACCTGTTGTCGTCCCTTCCGCTGGAGCTAAATACTCGTTATGCGTCATTAGAGAAAGATACACCGATTCCACAGAATAAATCCCTGACTTCTCCGCATTCCAGGCCCATAAATCAACTCCTCCACCAATCCGTAGCAGAATATTCAGAATTGCGTCCGCCTTTGGTGTAGTAAAGTTTTTCCTGATAACCTCCTCCTTCCATCACCAATTGTCCACATCAATAAGATCAGACACGATCTGCAGAGGATTGTCACTAATTTGAGCTGATGGTGACATCGATCTGATCCCCAGGATCCACTCATCAAATCAAATAGACACTGACGAGCCATCCCCAATGCGCTTGATGAAGCCCAGCTGAAAGCGCCTCTTGGCCGGCCACTATAGCACACCAAGTTGCCGACGAGTTCCGCGGCATTGTAGCTTGCATAAATTCAGAATCTAGGAAGTATTTAGTTTTCATCACTCGATCACATAGTGAATCCGGTTGAGTCATAAACCTCCAACCGTGCTTTCGCAACAATGCCAAATTAAATATTTCCAAATCCCTGAAGCCCATTCCTCCCTAACACTTTGGCAACACAAGCTGTTTCCATGCAATCCAGTGCACAGAGCGACGATCGATCGAGCTACTCCACCAGTAGCGTCACATGTAAGAAATAACCTTCTTAAGAGTCTTTCTTGTCAGCTTAAAACAACACATACTATAAGTTGTGATAGCCTGAATCATAGACTTAAGGAACACCTCTCGCCCAGCACTGGAAACCATTCTTTCTGATCCTCCATTTAATTTGCTTCGAATTCACCGATATGATCAAAAGTACCACTCGTGATTCGACCTACGGCAGTGGGCAGTCCCAGATATCTCTCATTGAACGCTTCCACTTCAATACCCATCAAATTCTTCAAAGACTGACGTACTGTATCTAGGGTATTCGGACTGAAAAAGATCAAACTCTTTTCTCTGTTGACACACTGTCCCGAGCATTGTTTAGCCTTTGTGCACTTTGCCCATTTGCTTTCATAAATATCAAACTATCATCAGCAAATAGCAAATGATTAATCCACGGAGATCGCGGACTCACCCTAATTCCTCTGTCAACTTGCACACCACCAAAGTAATTCAGTAGTGTCGTGAAGCCCTCTCCACAAAGAAGGAATAAATATGGGGACATGGGATCACCCTGCCGGAGACCTCTCGACGGTGTAAAAAAAAGGCAGTAGTTCCCAATTCACCTTAACAGTAAATCTGACTGAAGTTACACACTTCAGCACTAATCGAACAAAATCTGGATTGAAACCAAGCTTTAGCATTATAGCCTGCAAATAGTGCCACTCATCCCGATTGTATGCCTTCATCATATCTAGTTTGACTGCACATACACTATTTTTTCCTTTTCTTCTCTTCCTCATGGCCTGCACGCTCTCATAAGCAATTAAAATGTTATCAGTAATAAGGCGGTCAGGAATGAACGCACTCTGCTCCTCCCTAATAATCTCACCCAACAAACCTCTAGTCCTATTAGCAATACACTTTGTAGCTATTTGTATAGAACCGAACAGAGAGAGATGGGTCTATATTGGGAGATACACTGTGGATGTCTAACCTTAGGAATAAGTGTTATCGAAGTATCATTCAATCTCTCAGGTAGCTCTCCACCATTCAGAAAACCAAGAATCACCGGTACAATATCATCCTTCAACAAAGACCAATGCCGTTGGAAAAAACCTACCGTGAAACCGTCCATGCCCGGGGGCTTTAGAGGGAGCCATCTGAAAGGGAGCATCCCTAACCTCTTCAGCTGTAAAGACCTTGTCTAAATCAACTTTCATTTTAGAGGTAACCCGAGCAGGAATAAGATCCAATAACTCATCCATCTCCCTAAATCCTTGCGATGTATAGAGAGTTTGGTAGTAATTCTGAACCTCAGAACAATTGTCATCCCAAGTTGTACATCTCGTACCATCAGCACGCCCAAGATTCTCAAATTTTTTTTTGCGATCTCAAGATTCTCAATTTTATTTATACGTTTTCTTTGAGCAGCTTGTGCGTGAAAATACGCCATGTTTCGGTCACCATCTCACAACCACTGTACCCTGGATCGTTGGCGTATCCATACTTCTTCTTGACGAAGTGCTTCACGCAGCTGTTTCACAACAGCCTTCTCTTCATCATTTGGCCCATGGCCCATTGATCGTCGACGCAAATTGTTCAGCTTGTCACACAGCTTCCTGACTTTACGTGCCAAACAGCCAAATTCTTTCGCACCCCACATACTCAGATTAGTTTGAACCATTTTCAGCGCTTGTACCACTCCATCCAGCCCCTGCATACCAGCTCCTTTCTGCCAATTATCCAACACGAGATGATCATAATCAACATGAGATTGCCAAATATCTTCATAACAAAACTGTTTTGCACCCCGAACTCTGTTTTCGGCCACACTCTCACATAATTCAGCAAAAACAAAACAATGGTCTGATTCTGTTGAGACGATGTGCCGTACACGCGAATAAGCAAATATCTGAACAAAAGATTCATTCCCAAAAGCTCTATCCAGCCTAGCCTTGACATTATCATCACCCATTTGTCCATTATCCCACGTATATTACATACCTGACCATCCTAGATCATGAAACGAGCATTCCTCCACGACCTCTCTAAATGCCCTCATTTGCCACTCCGCCCTTGCTGCACGAGAAGAATGCTCAGACGCAAATAGTCTTTCATTGAAGTCTCCCATACAAAGCCAAGCCGGATGCTCAATAGCCTCCAAGTTCCGTAGAGCTCTCTAGCTGTGATGTCTATCTATGACCTTTGGAGCACCATAAAAACCAGTAAATCTCCAATTTAGATCATTACCGTCTTTTTTCCTCACCATAGCATCGATATGGCAAGAACTAAAATTCTTCACATCCACAGACATCTATGTTGTCCAAAACAAAACAATTCCACCTTTCAGAACGTCACTATCAACCGCGAAACAGCCAGCAAAACCCAAATATTGTTGCAGACTTTCCATCCTTTTTGCCAATTTGTTTGTCTCCATAAGAAACAGGAGACTAGGCCCTTCTTGCTTCACAATGTTGTGAAGCTCTCGAACGGTCAAGGGGTTACCAAGCCCCCTGTCATTCCAACTCATGCACCTCATTGATCCAGGCAGGGCTGCTCAGCCTCTGCCAAATTTTCAGTTAGTCGAAGTGGGTTTCTTATTTTTGGGTAGTGGTACTTCCACTCTCATATACACCTAAGTTTGACCTGCAGCCTTTCGCTTGAATGTATTGGTCTTTTTTGCGGCGACGCCTCAGATCCTTTCCCAGCTGCAGTGCACGAACTCCTGGTTTCCGCCTTATTGTTCTTAAAAGATCCCATACCATCAGACGATCCCTCACTATACGACGGCCTCTTCCACTCTTCCGGTGCCCTTAATCCTTTCCCAAAAGGAAGCAGTCCATTAGCATCACAGGTACCAGGTGTAGGACACAGCAAATCGGCATGACCAAAGCGGCCACAGGAAAAATAAGTGAGGTGCCTGCTCGTGCTGAACATCATATAAATCCATACGTTCTCTCCTAGCCGATTCAATCAGCACCCATCTCCTCTAAGGATTAGCAACATCAATAGTAACCCTAGCCCTCAAATAGCCGCCCACATGATCAAATTGAACATCCTTGGCCTGCTTATCAATCTGTTGCGCAATCGGCAACCATCACTTTTTATCCCGCAGATTAAAAGGCAAGTTCTAAACTCTTACCCACAGAGACAACCTATCGAACTTCAATTCCGATGGCTTCATGCACTCCTCGAATTCCGAGAGAATCACTGCATTCTTACTGACATGCCACAGCGATCCCTCCCACACTTGTTCCCGATCACGCTGTGTAGCAAATTCTTCCACAAAGACATTAGCTCCAATAGATCGGAACTGCAGACCTTTGGGATTACCCCAAGCAGGCCTCAACGCGCTGGCAATAGTATGAATATGAAAACATAGTGCGATGCAAAACCTTCCCTGCCAGCATCCACCTTTTCTTCTCTCCTTCCTCCCGGTCGTCAATTTTTTTTTGGAAATGGGCGCATTTATTAACCAAAATGCTTAATGTTTACACCTGGCCTATGGATAGCCAAGATGCACACAGCCACACGAACGACAGAACTAAGGCAAACAATAGACATGCATTACAAGAAGGCACTATCGAAATAAATGTCTAGAATCTAAGGTAGATCAATCCTCAGATCACGTGGCCATCCATGTCGGGAGAAAATATCCCTCCCCGTATCCTCCAATCGCGTACATCCCTTCACAAATAAGTCACGAAACTCCATGCGTTGGATAATATTCCATGATCGGAGAATATTCCCGGTCGTCAATTATAAAAAGTGTCGCCTCTTCATCCGTGATGTCCAGCTTCCCCAACTATTCCTCTAACTTTGCCCTAGCCGCCCTTGGCGACATGGCTTCCGTTGCCTTCTCCTTGCCGCACCCAGCAGTAGCCATGCCAAGCCGGCGATCCCTCTCCTCCCTGCCGATGAGATCGGTGGTGGCCGCCAAGATCCACACAACCCTAGTCGCCTCGAGAGGAGAGGCTCCAAGAGTTGCGGGAAACGTTTTACGCCTTCAAAGCATTCTAGCTGGACTATCCAGGGTTGGTAATGGTGAGAGTATAAATATATATACTGACCCCTGGATCCCAACTAGTCCTGACAGGAAAATCATGTCTCCGAGAGCACGTGCAATTTACACAAAAGTGCCTGACCTTATTGATCCTATTTCGGGTAGCTGGGATGAAACTCTTGTTCGGTCCCTCTTCAATACCATTGATGCAAATCGTATACTGCAAATCCCCTTGAATACACATGGTTTTGCGGATTTTATAGCTTGGAATTGTACGAAGCATGGACGATTTTCAGTGAAGTCAGCTTATCACATCCAATGGCGGCACCAGTTCGGCCCCAGGGCGTCACAGCTATCCATGCCTGATTCACCTAATAATAATCCAGTGTGGAAAAAATTATGACAACTCTGAATCCCTATGAAAGTTAAAGATTTTTATTTGACGTTCTCTACATGGAATTGTACCGCTGAAATCAATTTTGGTGAATCGTCATATTGGATCAAATGGAGAATGCCCAATTTGCAGGTTGGATGCTGAGGATATAATGCACCTGTGCTTCAAATGCCCAACTGGTGCAGCGATGTGGGAGGCTCTGGGAATCACAGGAATTATTGAGGAACTTTAGGGTGTGGATTGTTTAGGGTCAGCGGTACTCGAGTCTCTCATCACAAGACAGGACAACAATTTACCTGGGTTTCAAAATATCGGTCTCAAATAAACTGCTCTTGTGGATTGTTGGTATTTATGGTGGATCCATCGAAAGAGAACACACAATGAAACTGTACCACCGATGAAGCATTATAGAATGTCGGTCTTGTCAATTACTTCGAATGCTGCAAAATCTATGGCAAAACCGAATGTTCCTGCTACTATTCCAAGATGGATCAGGCCTAAACCGCGCCAAATTAAGCTTAATGTTGATGGATCTTTTCACGCTGATATATGTGCAGGTTCTATTGGTGTAGTTCTTCGGGATTATCAAGGGAATTTTATTGCGGCCTATACTACTTATCTATCGAATTTGGCCTCGGCGTCTAGTGCTGAAGCAATGGCTATGAAGGAAGGTTTATCTTTGGCAAATCGAATGGGGTGTCAAAACGTGCTTGCAGAATCCGATTCTCTGGAGACTATAGAAGCTTGCTCAGGTGAAGAGACGTGGTGGGGCGATTCAGCAGCGGTATTTGCGGATTTTGTTGATATAGTCCCGCTCATTGGAGGTGTCAATTTTGAGCACTGTCTGAGAGAATCAAATGAGGTGGCTCACGAATTAGCTAGGCTTGCTTTATTGATAAGATGTCTTGTAGTTGGGCCAACGAACCCCCTAGTTTCATTTTGCAAACACGTGTAAACAATGTAATAAATTGTTTGATGGGATGCAAATTTCAGACGCACTCTTTTTCCTAACCACGGTACCTAATAGGACCGAAAGGTTTTAATGAGGCAGCTTGTATGCTTAATATACGATATTTCAGAAAAATCTAATATATGCATATAGAGTAATTTCTTTTTGGAAATGGACGCATGCATTAACACCTTTACGTAGATACCATGCAAATATCTTTGTTTTGAGGGGTATTTTCATTTTCTAAATTTTACTATTATCATCAACCGGGATATCTGGTTGGACCAATGCTCTATATAGTGAGCCAACAGAAAATTTACCACTTTCTAGTAATTTCCATTTGAACACGTCAACACCGTCCGACAATTGTATCATGAATAATCGTAATAGTAAATTATTCCAAGATACCAGTCGAGGACCAATGAGACTTCTTCTGAAAGACATTAGGAGGGTTGTCTTTCATCATTATGGAAATTGTATCCCCTTTGTGTCTAACAATCGAATATAGAGCTGGATATTATTCGCGAAGAGTAGTTTGGCCAAGCCACTTATCTTCCCAAAACCTAATCTGTGATCCATTCTTAATCTCAAAAGCACCAAAGCAAAATAAATGTTTTTTGGTGGCCATAAGGCCCGCCCAAAATTGTGAATCACCGGGTTTCCAAACCACTTGAGACACAGCTTTGAACCCCACATATTTCCTCCATAACATGGTTTGCCAAACGCCATCTTCTGTAAGTAGTTTAAAAATCCACTTGTCTAGAAGTGCGGTGTTTTTGACTTGCAAATCGTGTATGCCTAGTCCACCATACTCCTTCGGGCGGCAAACCACATTCCTTCGGGCGACATATAGACTAAATACTAGTGCAAGAACATACGTGTGGGATTGGAATGCCAACACGACTACCATGATGCCAGATCCGAAATCGACGTGGTCGATCAGCGAACAATCACGCCGAGATGCTCCCCAAAAGTTTATCATCTCCCTCTGGGTGCAAAAACTGACCGAAAAAGGTTTCGAATGCCTACTATCTCGGATGGCTATGCACACAGTCAAGGCCGGTCGATGGATATTTGGGGCCCTAGAGTAAGATGCCAAGAAGGGCCCTTTTTGATGAGCCCTGCTCCGATGCTCCTCCCTCCCCAAAACTTAAATGGGTAATTTAGTCATTTGTCATTAATTAATCTCTAAACTCGTATTAATTATATTAACCATTTAGATCTAAACTCAAACCCATATTACACATGTCATAATGACGTATGCTATACGGGATCGATCTAAGTGCCCGCTTCTCGGCATAAGTTCCTAATAGATGCAAGTGAGGATGATGACATAGCCACCGTGAGACCCGGAGGAGGAGGCAGAGGTAGTGATACTATTTCCTCTTCAGTCGCCCATCTCTTGCACCTTGCACCGAACTCACCATCCATCGCTTGCTTAATTATAAACCAGTGCCCACACAACAAGAGGATGGAATTCGTGTCGATCGATGCTTCTGGCAACAATGACGCCCGGTGCTTACAGTAGGCGACTACTGCCAGGGGCGGAGACAAGGGGGCTAGCAGGGGTCAGACCCCCGCTAACCGGTCGCCCCCACTAGTAGAAAAAGAGCCATTCGTCCATCCCAGTTCGGAGCATTACTCCCAGTTATGGTTGGATCTGGGACTAATGTGAGCATTAGTCCCAGTTCCAACGGCTAGAACACCAACAATCTTTAGTTCCGGGTCAAACGGGGCCTTTAGTCCCGGTTCGTATCACCAACCCCTCCCCCTGCCAACCCCTTTAGTCTCGGTTCGTATCACCAACTGGGACTGAAGAAAGTGGGCAAAAAATTCTCAAGTTCTGTCGTGGCAGTAAAACGGGCACAAATCCTTCTAGAGATCGTCTTTTCTAGATACAAAATCATGTCGAAAAATTATAAAAAATTCTAAAAATAAAATCCTTCGGACTGTAGTTATATTAAGTGATTTAGTTGTTACGAAAATTAACAAATATAAATTTTGACATAATTTATAAAAAAATGTTATGAAAAATTCAAATGGCCATAACTTTTGCATACGATGTAAAAAAAGTACAACCTATTAAAACATGCAGAAAAAAATTAGCTCTTTGATTTCAACATCCTTAGGCCATTTTGGATTCTTAAAATTCGAAAAGGAAAAAAATATTTCAGAAATTAAATTATTTTAGTATTTTTATGTCATATTTGAATTACTCGCATTTTTCTAATAATAATGGATATATTATTTATCGAATTTCGATTTACAGATTTGAAGATATTATTTATGTCCTATTAAATGAATAAATGGCAAAAAATGAATAAAATATCAATTTAATTAGTTTTTACTTTTATTAAAATAAAGTATTATTATTACTTATTTATTGTTGTTTACTAAGAATAGTTGTTCTTAATTTCAAAAAATAAAAATGTGTCAGATATTGGTATGAGTTAATAGGATTGATATACTAGGCTTGATAACAAGGTATAAGGGTCCTTCGCGCGGGGTGGGAGAGATGAAATGGAGAAGTTAAGCGTTCCGAGTGTGGAGTAGTGCTAGGATGGGTGACCGGACGGGAAGTTTGACCGTAAGTACGATTTAAACTAAGATTAACTATAATTAGTGTTAAAAATAAGAGATGTGGGAGATTAACGACTCAAATAATTCAAAAGTTTAAGAAAAAATTGAAAAAAATCAAAAAAAAATTGGAAAATAAAAAATAAAAAAACCCTTAGTCCAGGTTCGTATTATAAACCGGGACTAAAGGTCCCGCGCGCTCGACGCTGTCCCGTGAGCGCCTTTAGTCTCGATTTGTGACTGAACCGAAACTAAATGGGTAGGCCTTTAGTCCCGATTTCGTAGTTCCGATTTAACCGGGACTAAAGGCTTTTACAAATCGGTACAGATGGCACGTCTTCCATTGGTGCCCCCTCAATGTATTTGGCAGGTATTAATGGCTGTAGTAATTCTTTGGTTAGTGTTAATTGCCTAGCTAATTATCATGCACCTATTGCTAGAAATGACGAGGCCCAACTAAATAAACGGTCCATCTTTTGTAGTTTTGGCTATCGTGATGGCCTGGAAATTTTCTGATTTTCTGTCGGAGTCCAAGTGTAAGGTCCTTCTGGTCGTGGCTTCATAGTCTAGATCAGATCGAGCGAATTTTTCATCGGGCTGCCAGGGATCTGTCGGCGCTTCCTTCCGTTTGCACACGGTCTGCTACAGCTTCTGGAATTCGTTGATCCCATATCTCAGTTGATCCCGCATGATCGCATCCTGACGGTGGCGACCGCTGTGTCGTGCGGTTGCAACATGGAGACCATCTGAGTGTTGATTCACGTACGTATCTACTCTATGTCTGATTAAAAGGTACGCACATATTATCATTGTTCTTTTTACTATCTTTTTGTTTGGTAGAATACAACGAGTTCGGACTACTGGTTAGTTTGTATACTTGTACAATCTTTTGCTAAGATCTAAATTTTAATCATTTTATTTATGCATAAGGATGAGTGGAAGAATCTATTAATAACACTAAATTTCTTTGAAAAACCACTAACCATCCCATAAAGAGAATTTTTTGAATTTGTTTTGGAAATGGGTAGAATTTTTTGATATATCCAAGTATTTTATCTCGAGATTTTTCGCCCCCCCCCCCTATGGTCAAATCCTGGCTCCACCCCTAACTACTACTCACCGTAAGCAGTGCCAAGAGCGTGCCATCATTCGCCACCTATGAGGACAGGGCCACCATGAATCGTGAGCGACAAGGACGGGCGTACGTACCACGACATTACTCTATGTATAATAAAGCGCTCATTTCCAAAAAAAAAATACCACGACATGATTCTATATATACATGGGTACGTACGGGTTTAAAAGGCTATATATAGGAATTATTTATTTATTAATAATGACTTAATAATTCATTAGGCCATCATGTCCTTAGTTATGAAGCGGTACTGAGGGATCCGTTATTGTATTTAAAATTTAGATAGACAGAAGTGCTTTTTGATACAAATTTTTTAAAATGTATTCTATTTTCAAAGGACATTGAACAATCAAACTAACACCACAAACTATTTATTTATTGCAATGGAAAGAGCAATATAGTTCCACAAAATAGAAAACAAATAGTTACGGGAGGCATATGATCTGGGTCCAAGAAATTGCTTTTCTAAATGTGACAAAGCGACCATAGTCAACATTTGGAATGGCTATTTGCAGGGTACAGTTCGCTGCTTCAAGTACCAGCGTTTACTAAAATAGCACTTCCTCCGATCCGTTCAGAAATGAGCTAGACGTGTTCTAGTGTGTAGATGCATATGAATCTAGAAAAATATAAGTTATTTATTTTAAACGGAGGAAGTAGCGATGATTTGTTTCTAAGTTCGTTGTTTGGAACACATGACGGAAAGTAGTGGTAGATATGGTTAACAACCATTCGTGGATATCCTTTTGCTGCATTGATTTTTCTATAATTCCTCATTGCAAAGCAAGTTTTTAATGGATAGAAACTCGCTCTTGTTTGTAACGCTATATTATGCAGGACCGTGCAGTTTATAAATGTTTATGATTGCAATTTATATTGTTTGAGACGGTGTTGCATTATGCATATTTTACTACTTCATCCGGTTTATATTAATGGCTTTAACTTTATCTAGATTCATACGTATTTAGTAAAATATTTGGACTAGATGCACTCGTATCTAGACAGAATTAAGACCATTAATATAAACAGAAAATAGTATTCCTACTAGTATATAATCTAAGGAGACGCGTCCCCCGGGGGGTAAATCCCCAAAATCCCCCGAGTCCTCCTGCTGACACGTGTCTTTTAAAAAGTCTTAAATCCCGTTTTTGCTACAAACTTGTCTGTTTATGCTACAAATAGTCCTGCTTTTGCTATATGTAGTAGAAAACGGTTCGGCCTAAAAAATAAAAAATAGACTGGACCTCGTCGGGGATTTTGCTGGAGGCCTCGTCGGCGATTGTGTAACAAAAAAAATTATGCTAATGTAGCAAACCCGATCTCACCGAAGACCTCGCCGGAGACTTTTGTCAGAGACCCTGTAGCAAAAACTTTGCGCTAGTGTAGCAAAATTATAAAAATATTATAGCAAAAGGAATTGCAAAATGTAGCAAAAATCCATTTCTCCGAAGACGCTGGAACTTTGTAGAAAAAAAATTGTTACCGTAGCAAAATCTACTTCGGCGGACATCTTGTAGCAAAGATTTTATAATATTATAGGGAACACAAAGAACAGTTCTAGCAAAATAAATACATCGTATGTAGCAAATACCCACTATAGCAAAACATTTCTGCAACTCCTCGTCGGCGGCGGCGGGACGCACGTGCTCGCCGGAGAGGTGCTGCGGATACGAGCGAGCGGCCAGGACAGCGACGGCGACAGTGGCTTGCGGCCAGGACGGCGGCAGCATGCAGCCAGTATGCGGCGGCCGCAGCGGCTCGCGGTCAGGACAACGGTAGCGGTGGCGCGCGGCTGCAGAAGGTGTAGAGAAAAACGAATCGGAAAAGAAGAACCACCGTTTGGGTCCACCACGATCCATAATCTAAAGCGAGAAAAAGTCAAATTCAAGAGCCTAGTGTACTTTCTTTACTGAACGGAGATAATTATCCAAGATGAAGATGAAGAAAAAACACAGACCCAGTAGCAACTAGTTTTGACCCGTCACGTCCAAAAAGGGAGAAGTCACATATGCCGCCCAGATTTCCACGAGGATTCCTGCTTTCTTTATTTGGAAATCTCAAGGTACGGATTTAATATCCAAAACTTTTTATAAACTGATCTGGACACGACCACGGCTCTTCCACGTAGGCATCACGAAGGCGCCACGAAGCGCGCCTCTGAAAGCAAAAGCTTCCCGCGCGCCAAGGAAACATCGTTCAAATCCACGTAAGCTTCTCTGCGGTTTCGCGCGCTCCATGCCAGAAGCTGCGTCCCGCTCGTCTCCTCGCCTCCTGCTTCCTCGTTCAAATCCTCCCGAGCGAGAGACGAACCCTTCAAACCCGCGGGCGCATGGATATAAACGCGCGGCCGACCGGCTCCATTCCCCTCGCCGCCACCGCACGTCGCCGATCGACGGAGAGCGAGCACCTATACACTTGCCGTACGTGAGGAAGAGAGCGCCGCGCGCGAGATGTCGTCGTCCTGGTTCGGGTCGTCCAAGACCGGCGGCGGCCGGGAAGAAGGGCCACCAGGAGGCCTGGCGCTGGAGGTGACCGTGCTGTCGGCGGAGTCGCTCCGCCTGCCGCCGTCCTACTCGCCGCTTCCCCGCAGGCTTCGGCCGTACGTGGCCGTGTCATCGTCCGCCGACTGCTCCAGCAGCAGCAGCACGGACGTGGCGTCGTCGTCGTCCGGCGCCGGCGAGCACTCGTGGGAGAGCGGCGACGCGCGCCTCGTGGTGTCCGTGGGCGCGGGCTTCCTGGAGGGCCGCGACGACGTGCGCGTGGCGGTGTTCTCGGAGTCCTGCTGCGCGCGTCGGCTCGTGGCCGGGGGCGACACGCCGCTGGGCTGGTGCCGCGTGCCCGCCGCCGACGTCCTCGACGGCCTCCGCCCGCCCCGCGCGCTCCGCAGGCTCAGCTACTCGCTCCGCTGCCCCCGCGGCTACGGCGCCGGCCACGGCGTCGTCCACCTCGCCGTGCGCGTCATCGGCGACGTCGAGGTCGTCCGCGCTGCCGCGCCCGTGCAGCCCGGGTGGTGCCGCGTGGCCATGGGCATACCGGTCTCCGGCCCCTCCGCCGCCGCGTCCGCGGTGGTCGGCACGCCGTCTCCCTGGGCGTGGGGTGGTCAGGCGTCGCGGTGACTAGCCGCGGAAGAGCGGTAGAATTTGCGCGCGCGCGGCGACCAGGTAGCCGCCGGCCAGGAAGACAGAGAGCGATGTGCGATTAGTCAAACTAGGTATACCTGGCGAGAAAAATGCATCTCTGTCACGGCCTCATCAACTGATTTCGTGGCAGCTACTGTACGTGTGCGTGACTAGATTTGATTTGACCTGTTGCCTTCCGGCCGGCGCCGGCGGGGGTGCGGCCGACGTGTGGAAAACGGCCGAACGTGCCGGTGTATATATGCGTCTTTTAGGGAAGGTTCGTGACCGAGACTATGTGTATTTATATACTGTTTACATCTGTGTCATTGTAATTGTAAAGAGAGTAAAAAATTCTGACTTGCACACTCATTTTCTCCAAACAGACTTCTGCCCCGTTTTATAAATAAAACACAACCGCTCAAATTCAATACAAGTTCTTGACCAATAAAAAGAAAAAAAGAAAGTTCAAGGTAATAAATCCTTGTTGCACCGGCCACCGTGTTGACAAACCAAAGTTTTAAATAGTTGGGCTATAGCATCCCGAGAGACCTCCAGCTACAGCTGGCGCAGTCGAATGCTAAGCAGAAAATAGCTATAAACCGTTATTAGCGTTTAAATTGGCCAAAAGTTTAGCACCTAAGCGTCCGTGTGGGGGCCAAAAAATTTGGACAAAATTTTCGTTTGCGCGGCCCAATAGTTTAGCAAAACGACCCAGAGAGGCAGAGCCTCTAACCCTAACGCAAACAAACGATGAAACAAATGAAAAATTTAGAGTAGATGTGATAACTACCCAATAGATTTAGCCAAATTCCCCCTTCCCTTTCTAGGAAGTGGTGAAGTCTGAAGCCTTTGGAAATGTGTTGATATTGGTGTCAATTACTTTGAGCCAATGGCCAATGTGTTGAGAGGAATGGATAGTGATGTGCCAGTAATGGGGTTCTTCTATGAGTGCATGTTAGAGGCAAAAAAGGAATTTTACAGAGGTTCAACAATGAAGAGATTCGCTACAAATCTGTCATGAATATCATTGAAAAGCGGTGGGACAATAGGCTCAAGAAGCCGCTACATTTGGATGGGTACTTTTTGAACTCTTACTACTACTATCCAAACAAAGTTCAAACTGAAACAAATGAAAAATTTAGAGTACATGTGATAACTTGCATTAGAACGATGATTGAGAACAAGAAAGAACAAGAGACGGTGATTGAAGAACCCAAGCAATATCGAGGTAGGAAGTCCTATTTTGGAATGGACATTTATGCAAGACATAGAAGAAACAAAAACTTTGATCCAGGTGAGTGCTTGTCGATTTGATCTCACTTCCATGTCATGTTCTTTTCTTTCTAACTAATAATCTGTTCATGGCTTAATGCAGAAACATGGTGGTTGAATCATGGCACAAGCGCACCAAACTTAAAGAAATTAGCAGTAAAGATTCGTAGTTTGACGTGGAGCTCCTCAACTTGTGTGAGAAAATTTTCCAACATTTGAACAAGTAAGCAATCTTTCACCTCCTTATAAAATCCGCATGTTGTGGCACTGTACCCATTTGTATATTGTAGTATTGTTCCCATATGCATGTTGTAGAATTATACCCATTAGTAGTTTAGTACTCCAGTAGCATATTCTTATTGCATATTATACATCTATACTTCTACACTTATATGGTTATTGTTGGTTACTAAAATCCGCATACACTACACATATGCATGCAAATAAGGGAAGTAAGCTACTTATTGATAGGCTTAGGGACCTTGTATTTGTCAAAGTCAACTCACATATGATTGATAAGAAGTGAACATGAGAAGAGATCCCACAGATAAGATAGTTGATGATATTCTCGAAGATGATGAAAATGAATTCATCACCGGGATTGTTCCTGAAGAGAACTAGATGATTCCCCGCGCGTTGCTACGGAAACATCTGCATAAAATTGTTACAAATATTTATGTTACCAACAAAATGAATAGTCAACATAGCAATTTACCTATTTCAAGGAAGCTTTCATGAGATGAATTATTTGTATCCACTTAGAAGATGAACTCTACCAATATAGATATATCGTATGAAACGATGGTATAACAATGGAGAATAAAAAGACTAACATTGGAAAAAATGCAACCAATTTATGTTCATATTTGATCTTTCCAAGTGAAGAGATTCATTCATTCAACATCTATTTTACAAATCTATAATGGAAGAAATGACATTCGTTCATCAATAGCTCACCAATTTATCCTTCATTCATCAATAGCTCATCAATTTATCTGCTCATAAGTTATAGAAATGGTCCTAGCTAACAATTCAAGGCGTAGTAGTAAAACTATCACCTCACGTGATGTTCTGAACTGGATAAATTATAAATTCAACATGCTTGGTGTCTCTGTATTCTTATTAAACATGTTCAAGATTACGAGCGCATGTCCCTGATAGTAAAATCAAGAACATAAGAATGCAATTGTACTTCGCAACTTGAACTGCTGAATTGAATAAAAATGGGCTGCTTCAAGAGAGCTGTGGAGGAGGCAATAATGCATGATAACAATGACGTTGCCGACAGTGGAGTCTGGAGAAAAGGGACAAAGGGACACCACGAGAAGGAGACGTTGCAAGAAGATCGTTGTGCAGAATATCTACGACGCTAAAGGATTAGAGCCTACAATGAAATGCAGAACGATTCTCGTATATGTATGTGTGCCATGTGAAGGTAACTCGTCACAAAACATAATCGTGCTAATTAGATTGAGAGCTTCCGTAAAATAAGATGGAGAGGCAGATGTATATTCACTTTGTCATCCTGCAAGAGTGCAAGTTACACATAATAAGCCTGAACATGAGTTAAAATCAACGAAACTACATAAAAGGTTTTTGTATTGAGGGTAATCTGAATTAAAATAGAACTGATCAGACAAACCTTCTAGTTATGATCGGGCACTATATTTCATATGCAACACATATCCATACAAATCTAATAGAGATGAAAGAATTAAGAAACATAAGGTTAGTCTCAAGAGGATTTAATGGGCACAACCTGATTTTTTTGTTGCTACGGTGGATCAGAAGGTGTATAGCCAAAACGATTGCATAAATAGATCAAAGTTACAAGGAGAATGGAAGATAACAAATACCAATCCACTGTACTTTGCGTACATTAACTGGAACTAAAAAACAAATACATATGGCACTGCTAGAAATCTTAGGCCATGTGGAAATGGCTAGGATCCCCCGAGAGGTTAGTGGCCAGGTCGCTGGGAATGGTGGCGGATCCTTGTGACCTTGGACAGGAAAAACCAAGGGAAGGTGGAATGAGGACGACGACCACAAATGAGGTCAGGCTGGTGGACATGGGAGGATAAAAAAGGCTACCTATCCGCGACCGCTCGCTTGCATCGCCGACTCAGACGATTTGTTTCCACCATTATTGATGGGAGGGTTCAATAGATGTTGCTCAGATCTTAGGGCCGTGAGGGTGGGGGAAGATGAGGGCCATCTATTGGCTCCCCACATGAAAAAGGAGCGACACTTTCGGTAGAGATTGTCGTGGATAAGATGGTATGGTGTTGTCAGAGCTCGGTCTTGAAGGTGTACAAACTACACACAGGTTAATCATGGAAGCCAAAAAAGCCAAAAATCCTAGAGCTGGCACTCGGTGGGGCTGTTCGATTGCCTCATAGACTAATAGAGGAGAAAACGTTAATAGGCAGGTTTAATTAGATGGGTATCAAGAGAGCTAGGGTAATTGGTGATGTGTTGGTTGGCCGTCTGTTGGTGTGCTTTAGTCAATATGAAACAACAAATGGAACGGAAGGTAAACGTGTGACATGGACCAATCAAAGGCTTGCTGAGGTGGATAGGCTGCATGTTTAGAGAAATAGGTTTATGGGGTTGAACTTCTTAGTTATATAGGATGTTCAGTCCAATAATAAGAACCTGATATTTTAACTCGTTAACCATAAGCATCAACATCACAAACCAAAGGAAAGGGACATGGACACACTAGGAAGAAGAGCATGCATTCTTTGTTTAATTCTATCCAGAAGACACTATAGTTTCCGATTCTTCTAATTCTTCATTTTTGTAGACAAAAGGTAATCAACCTCAAAATAATGGCATCCACTCTCATGCTTCAGCTCACTCAAACTTAGATTGATCTCATGAATGTCTTGTTGATTATCTAAACATGTTATTGCTTGTTGTGAACTTGATGTTGTTGGTATGTAATATTTGGACAGAACTATGTCATGAACTTGATGTTTCTCTATGCAACTTGTTTTTGTTGGTTATGTAATATTTGGAAAGAACTCTGTCTTGAATTTCTTCTACTTAATGTTGTAATATGTGGACAAAACTATGTCTAGAACTCATGGTTATGTGTATCCTCTTATTTGTATCTCTTATGTGACTATGTTTTTCTTTGAGAAATTATTTGACTATGTAAATAGCTTATTCATCTCCAAATTGTTGATATATGCATGAATATATGCTATCAAAACTGTGAATTTTTTCATGATTTAGTAAAACCGCTAAATGGGCTTAGCCATATATGGGCAGCTGTAGCCTGTTCTATATACTAGAAAAGCCATGGCTACATGCAATAGCTGGCTATTTAAAACTTTGTGACAAACATGTAACTATTAGCATGATGAACTTCCACCGGTAGGAACTAACATTTAGCCATGTTATCTATACTAAAAATAGTAATGTCATATATACTAAACAAATTACTTTCCTAAAATTGTTATTTACATTTAAATACCTTTATGATTTTAAATACATTTAATTAAATATAATATCCTTCAAAAAAATAGAATTTTGTCCTATTTTTACCTCTTCTATTTTTAAATAAAAGGCTTGGATATTAGACCGTTCATTTTGCTTATAAGGCATCCGAGTGAAATTATGGGAACACACTATTGCCACATAGTGCAATGTAGATCATGTCCTCGTAGCCGAGGCACCAATTATTGAATATGAAATAATTCAACATCGTGTTTGGAGGAAAAAACACTTCGTCCCCATTTGAAACAAAGGAAAGGTGTTGAAAATTTGGAGGATAGGCTTAGTATTGAAAAAATCCTATTGTACCGTTTGGATCCAAGGAATAGGAATCCTAGATTTTTTTGAAATTCTTATGGAATAGGCCATTTCATAGGAATTTTCGAGTAAAACTAACATGAGGTCTCATCTCATGTTTTGATCTCTTTGTGTCTATAATTCCTGCGTTTTTGTTGTGTGACATCCAAACAGAACTTTTGAAGTTTTTCTATTGCTTTGGTTTCTATATGAATTTAGGTTACATGACATCATAATTCCTGTATTTTTTCTATTCTTAAGTTTTGAGTTCTTGTGTTCCAAAAGGGGTCTTCTATGGGAACGAGCCTCATAATCTCCCATTATAAGGTCCTTCCCATATTGCCCACATCATAACATAGCACGTTCACGTCAAACTATCCTGGTTTTCAACCCTTGTCCAGCCTCTCATGTGGAAGTGGTGGCACGATGGTGTTTTTTCCGAAATGGAGGTGATAACTTCGGCCTCTGCATAAAAAATATGCACAGTATTTTTTATTTATTATTCAACAAATCCTAACAAAAATAATACATATATCAACCCAAAACCACCTCACTAATGACAAAAGTCGCAATATCTAAAACCTTGATGAAGGGGTGATGGCGCCCAATACTGTCACGGGACACTTCGTTGGAAACCCCAAGAGCAAGGTGTGATGAGCACAGGAACAAGTTTTCCCTCAGTAAGAAACCGAGGTTATCGAACCAGTAGGAGGAAGGAAACGTCTCAAAGGTGTTGCAAGCAACGTGGAAACCTGCACAACACAAACTCAAGACTTTGCCCCAACGAACAGTGAGGTTGTCAAGCTCACCGGTTTGCTGTAACAAAGGATTAACTATATGGTGTGGAAGGTGATAATGGTTTGCAGCAAGTAAACAGTGGAAGATGTATCAATGGTAAAGATTGGACCGGGGTCCATAGTTCACTAGAGGTGCTCTCTTTAGATAAACAACATGACATGGAGGGTAAACAAATTACAGCAGGGCAATTGACAGGAACTGAGCAAGGCATAACAATGCAATACTAGACAAAAAGATCCTATGAGACTCTATTGGGCAATTGACAGGAACTGAGCAAGTCATAACAATGCAATACTAGACAAGAAGATATGATGGGGATACGCCTACTGGGGTATACCCAGCGGGACATTTCTGACTGGCCCAAGGGCTGGCGAGTGGGCCTGCAGAACGGCGAGTGGATCAAAGCCCAGCAAGGAATCAGGCGACTGGAAGTTGAAGGCCCAGGCGAGTGGATAGGCCCAGTCGGTCTAGGTTAAACGACATCAAGTCAGAATCAATCGGTTGAGATATGTAAACCCTAGGGAGGTGAGCCTATATAAACCTCCCTATGGGGTGAGTAGAGACACGCCTCATACACCCAAGAAACTCACCGCCTAGTCCGAGTTCGCCCATTGTAAACACATCCATAATACAATCTAGCGAGTAGGTCTTTACCCTCCGGGGCCGAACTGGGTAAAACCTGTGTCTCGCCTCATCTCGCACCGCAGATGGCTGGCCGCCTTGCCCTCGTTCTACTACTACGCCGATTGCAGCATCTGCCGTGGCCATTCCTACGACAGTGGCGCCCACCGTGGGCCTGGCCGGTCCGCCGGTGTTCTCGGGCGAGATCCAATCTGCCCATCAACGAGACGGTCGCCACCGCCGTATGATAGCGATCGGCGAGATGCTCCAGATCTTGCCGAGCAGCTACGTCCCGTGGCGCGACCACACGCAGCGTAATCCCGCCAATCGGCACGATCAGCCTCTTCGTCGGCCTCACCGACGTCATCACCTCGAGGACTCGGCCGTCCGCGAAGTCGCCACCACGCGATCGGCTCTCTCGAGAGCCAGGTCCGCACGATCCACCGCCTCCGAGTACAACTCGCCCACAGCAATGTGGCCGGAACTCCGCCGCGAAGGTGCGGCCCTCACCGACGACGCCGACTCGGCGACCCGGCGTCATTCGCCGGATCCATCACCGCTGCCCGTCGCGGCTCCATCGCCAGTCTCCAACGCGGGAGATTTCGAGGACCCTCCATCCTGGGATCTTCGATTCGACTCGGGTCGGAAAACTCCGCCGACCTCCACGACGGAACCCGCCATGCGCGACCTATATGGCCACCAGCGCCGATCCGCCGGAGGATCCTTTCTCCACCCCAATCCTCCTAACGCCACGGCAGCGGAGGTGAGGAACTCCGCCTGAAATTGGCGGAGGCGTAAGATGAGCAGGCCGAGCGAAAAATTTCGCCTCGAGCAAGTGACGGCGCAGAACGCCACGCTACCACCAGCCGGATCAGTCACGCTGAACCCCACCGTTCGGGCGCCCTGAACTTCGACGACGAAACGACCGGCTCGCGATAGCCGAGCGCGATCTGCGAGAACGCGCCAGGAGGAAGCACCGACCGCCAGATCGACGGCGATGGGTGCCCCACCACCACCCAACCGCACCTCCTGTGGACCAGCGGATAGTCGTCTCCTCACGGAGCGAGACGCGAACGACCTCCGCTGTTCTCCACCCCGATGGACAACCTCGTGGCAGCCGAGCAGCCGATAGCATCACGGCCACCGCGACGGCGCCTTACAAATCCAAGATGTCAAGGCCCGCTCGCAAAGGCCGTGGAGCAGCGGGCGCCGACTTCGCAGGGCGAGTATACTCGCTCCTCGGGAAGCAGGGCGGCCTCAAGCCGCCAGCGGCAAACACCCTCAATTGCCCGCCACCGAGCCATCGCAGCTCCAACGCCGACCCGTGAACGCGGCACTCTCCACCAACGATCCCGGCGGCGACCAACTTCGCCGCTAACGGAGAACCCATCGACGCCGCACTCACATCATCAACAACCAAAATCGGCGACGCCAGCCCGACGACTGCGGCACACCCTAACTAACCGCCGCGATGGCGAGCCTATGGGGTCGCCACGACTAGGGCCTAAGTGCCGGACCAATGATCCGAGGCGAAAAGTACCCGCCAAACTTCAAGGCGCCAAAGGAGATAGAAAATACGAATCCTCGACCCGCATGCCGCTCGACACATACCTCATGGCAATGGGGATCGGGTCACATCGACCTACCGCCTGCTACCTCCCAATGATGATGGAGGGACGTGCAGGCGATGGATCAACACGCCCCCGTGACGATCGACTCGGAGGAAATGCGAGACGCCTTCGCCGTGCACTTCGAGTGCTCCTACACCCGCCACCACCATCGAGGACCTGAACGATGCGTCAGGGACCTCAAGTCGACTCGCAATCTGGGTCCAACGGTGGCAAGAGCTCGGTACAACGCGTCGGCATCCACCCGACACCGCGATCCATTGCTTCAAGACCTCGTCGCCACGAGCCTCTAGTCGCCAAGCTCAAGCGACACGCCCGCACACTCGACAACATCCCGACCTCCTCGAGATCGCCAAACGACGCCGAGGAGGACCCCAACCAAGAAATCGACGAAGTCGAGGGCAACGCCGAGACGGGCGGCAACGACGGCGGACGCCGAACCGATTACGCTATAGCGGCACCCGCCTCAGGCAAGCGCCGAACGACGGGCGAAGTCGACTTGCCGCTAACGCTGGCACGCATAACGCGAGCCCAAGAGCTACCCGCGACGGAGGGCAACGAGCGATGGCGGCAACTACAAGAACAAGCCAAGGTTCGATCCCGGCCCTCCTTAACCAACCATGTGCGTTTCATAGCAGGAAGGAAAGCCCACGCACACCACCGCCGACCGCCACACCTCGTGGAAATCGAGAAGGCACGCACGCGCGGAGGACACCGACAACGACCCGCCAAATGGCGGAAAATTCGCAAAGTAGCCGCTCGCCCACACCTTCACAGGCTTCAACACGAAGCGAGAAGAAGGTCATCGCCGCGCTGCCGTTAACGCGGTGGCCCAAACAGACGTCCCCGGTTCCTCAACTGGTGAACAGCCCATCACCGGATCCGCAAGACCACTCGCCACGCGCCAGTACCGGGGACGAGTCGCCTTGGTGGTCAAGCCCAAGGTTGGCGATCATCGGCTCCCCAAGACACTGATGGACGGCGGCAGCTCCATCAACATCCTCTACCTCGACACCTTCAGGCGGTTACGGCTCCCGCAGTCGATGATCGAGACAACCCACACCACGTTCCACGGCATCGTCCCCGGTCGGAAGGCGTACCCGATCGGCAAAGTCACGCTACCCGTCACCTTCGGTACTCTGGCAAACTTCCGCACCGAGCGGATCGTCTTCGAGCTGGTGCCCTTCGACAGCCCTTACCATCAACGGCGACCCCGACATGGCCGCCGAATGCGAGGCCAAAGGAGCCGAACTCGCCGACGCCGTCATCGCGGCAGAAGCTAATCACGCCGACGAGCTTGCCAAATACGCGAGCGGGGTCAACAATGACGACCCCACAATACTCAAGAAGCCCAACTCAGAGGGCACAAACACCTCAACCTTTGAGGCCACGACGAACACCCGCACCGTCGAGCTGGTCCCAGGCGACCCCAGACGGGTGACGGGACAGGCATGAGCCCAGCATAGGAAGGCGCGCCATCGAAGTTCGCCGTGAGAATAAGGACATCTTCGCATGGAAACCCTCCGATATGCCTGGTGTCCCTAGGGAACTCGCTGAGCACAAACTAAACGCCGACCCCAAAGTGCGACCTGTCAAGCAGTCGCTACGGCCCTTCAATGAAGAACGCCGTCGAGCAATCGCCGAGGAAGTGCAGCGTCACGCCGGCTTCATCCGCCAATCAAATAATCCAAGTGGCTGGCAAACCCAGTCCGGTCGAGAAGAAAACGGACTTGGAGAATGTGTATCGACTACACAAACCTGAACAGCGCCTGCCCAAAGGAGAGTTCCCTCCCGCCGGATCGATCGATTCGACCGCTGGTTCGAGTCGCTATGTTTCCTCGACGCCTACTCCGGTACAACCAGATCAAAATGGCTGTCGAGGATGAGGAGAAAGCGGCGTTCATCACGCCATTCGAGCATTCGCTACACCGCCATGACCTTCGGCCTCAAGAACGCCGGGCAACCTACCACGGTGCATGCAAGAATGCCTCGCGAGCCAAATTGGCGCAACATCCACGTCTACATCGACGACGTGGTCGTGAAATCCGCTCACCAAGGAGACCTACTACCACCGAAGCGGAGACCTTCGCCAATCTACGGAGGTACAAGATAAAGCTCAACCGAGCAAGTGCACCTTGTGTACCGCCGGGCAACTATCGGGTACGCTGTCTCCAAACGAGGGATCGAGGCAAACCCAACGATGATCGACACGATCGCCCGGCTCGGCAAACCCGAGTGCCTGCGCGACATCCAGAAGCTGGCCGGGCGTGTAGCGGCTCTCAGTCGCTTCATCCCCCGCCTGGGCGAAAAGGCGATGCCCCTATACCGCTGATGCGCAAGAATCCCACCTTCCGGGGACAAGGAGGCGACGACGCGACCTTAAAAAGGTGCTACTCGCCGCACCACTACTCGCCGCACCACCGACAAAGAGCCCATGCTGGTTTACGTCGCGTCCGAAGCGTCGTCGCCGTAATGGTTGTCGAACGACCGAGGAAGGAAAGGAGCGTCCAGCCGGCCGTGTACTACATCACGACGTCCTCACCGAATCGCGCCAGATACCCACGCATACAAAAGCTAGTATACGCGGTCTTGAGGGCTCTCAGCGCGCCAGACTTTTCGTGGAGCACCCGATCACGGTCGTCTCCTCGGCACCACTACAAGACATCATCCGCAATCGGCGACGGGCGGGGTCGCCAAGTGGGCCGTCGAGATCGGCGTCCACAACATTAAATCTGAGCCACGAAGGCGATTAAGTCCCGAGCACTGGCAGACTTCATCGCCGGCGGGAGGCCCAGCCCGGAGAAGCCGCCGTACCTCCACTCTGGAGCCTGCACTTGACGGGTCTAAGAACGCAGACGGCGCGGAGGCGGGATAGTGCTGACTTCACCAAAGGGCGACAAGCTCCGCTACATCCTCCGCCTCGAATTCACGCCCTGCACCAACAACATGGCTGAATACGAGGCCCTACTCCACGGCATGCGAGCCGCAAAAGAGATGAGCGTCAACCGCCTTCGATGCTACGGAGACTCCGACCTCGTTGCAGGTCAAGTTGCCGGCACCTGCGACGCCATCTCCCCTACCATGGCGGCGTATCACCACAAGGTGGATAAGTTGGGCGGCCACTTCACCGGCTACTCTGTCGAGTGGATCGACAGGCGGAAAAACGAGGAGGCCTACGCCCTCTCTCGCATCGGGTCGGCTCGACTCGCACCACCCGCCGGTGTGTTCCTCGACACAATCTCCAAACCATCAGTCTCTCCCCCGAAGGAGATCGACATCGGAGTCCCACTCCAACCAGAGGCAGCCTTGGTTGCACTCATCACCGAGCCAGACGACTCGACCAAGCCCTACATCGCCTACCTGGAGACCGGCACCCTGCCAGCAGACGAGACAAGCGCTCGAATGATTGTTCGCCGATGCAAGTCTTACACCATCATCGACGGCGAGCTACACAAGCGCAGCGTCACCGGCGTCTTCCAACGTTGCGTCCAACCGACTGAAGGACGCAAAATCCTCCACGACATCCACTCAGCGCGGCCACCACGCCGCCGCGCTCCTGGTCGCCAAGGCTATGCGACACGGCTTCTCTTGGCCCACCGCTGCGCCGACGCCGTCGATATCGTCCAGCGATGCGCGGATGCAATCGCCAACCGCGACGCGTACCAAGTTCGGCGCTCAAAACAATCCCCATCACGGCCATTCGCTGTGGGGCATGGACATGGTAGGCCCCTTCAAGAAGGCCCCCTCTGGCTACACCCACTTGCTAGTCGCCGTCGACAAATTCACGAAGTGGGTGGAGGCCAAGCCAGTCCGGAAATGCGACGGGAAGACAGCCACTAAGTTCCTACGCGAGCTCATATACCGCTACGGTTTCCCCAACAGCATCATCACGGACAACGGCACAAACTTCGCCAAGGGAGCAATGGCCGAATTCTGCGAAGAGCACCACATCCGGCTCGACCTCGCGTCAGTCGCACACCCGGAATCCAACGGCCAGGCGGAACGAGCCAACCAAAGCATCCTCCACGGCCTGAAGCGACTCAAGTACCACTCGGCGCGGCTGGATGCTGGGTCGAAGAGCTACCCTCCGTCATCTGGGGAATCCGCACCTCGGTCAACAGGTCGACGGGATTCACTCCCTTCTTCATGGTCTATGGCGCCGAAGCAGTCATTCCCACCGACCTCGAACACGACCCGCCGCGGGTCGTCCATTATACGGAGGCCGCAAACGAGCTGGCCCGCCAAGATGGGCTCGACCAACTCGACGAAGCACGCGACCTCGCTCGATCGCGTACAACCATTTATCAGCAAGGGCTCCGCCGCTACCACAGCCGACGGGTGAAAACCCGCACCTTCCAGGAAGGCGACCTGGTGTTACGCCTCATCCAGGACAAGAAGGGCATGCACAAGCTCTCCCCTCCGTGGGAAGGCCCGTTCGCTATCGGGCGCGTACTCGGCAATGACGCCTACTACCTCATCGACGTCCGCGGGGACGGCGAACTCGACGTCAAGCGGCCATAGAATGTAAATCTCCTCCGGAAGTTCTACTCCTAGAACCCCACACATGTACTCTCCAGTCGCTATGAAATAAAAGAAACGGTTACTACAAATTTCGTCTACTCTCCATGCCTTGTGCCACTCGCACTCGTAATAAACAGCGTCATGCTAAAATGCAGAAGTCAACCTTTGGTACAGCGACCGGCACGGCTAAGTAGTGCGTAAAACCTTGAGTCATTTCAGGTCTTGCGTCGTCCACGAAAAACGCCAATCCGGAGCCCCATTGGAGTCGCCTAGCTCGACTGGTTTTGCGAACCAAGACAACTGCCCTCGCTTCTCACAGCGACCTTTGTCCTCTGCATCCTCAGCGTAGCGACTCGAACGGCTAAGTACCACGCTCGGGGACTGAGTACCAGTTCGTCGCGATCGGTCAGGGAAAACGCCAAGTAAGAGAGCATGCCGGGACTCGCCGCGATGACCCACCGGGCAGCGGGGAGTGACGCTCACACCAACGCGCTCAGTCCTCAACCACCCTCGAGTCGCGCCTTGAACTACCAAGTACCACGCTCGGGGACTCGGCCACCCGACCCCGTTCGCGTCGGAAAAGCGGTAAAATCTGAGCACTCAAGGGAGTCGCCTTGACTGGCTCTCCGAGCTTCGGTAGTCGACTAAACTAACAAAACACGATAACAACAAATATCATATACAAGGTGAGCCCCACAAAAGGGCGGACGCGCTCGGGGACTCATCCAAAATCAATCCAACACACACAAACAAATAGCAAAATGGACACAACGTCCCATTCAATCGCATATCGCATTGTCTTATGTTACAACTTATGCCCGCTTGGCGACTGCATTAACACATCTAGGCAAACTACCCTATTCTGCGGGCTTCGCGACGATGCGCCGAATCCGGCGCCTCTGGATGAACGCGGTGTACGGGTTTGACGGATACGTCGTCGGCTACGCCATCGCCGAGCGGAAAGGTTGCTCAACCTTGAAGTCACGATGCGGCTCGGGTCGTTTGGCGCGACCGCCTCTCTGGTAGGGAAGGAGGCCCATCACCCGAGACACGCTCCGAGTACGCGGCACGTTCTTGCAACTTGAGAACCTCGGACAGATCCGCGCCCGATCGGCGAAGGATACCCTCGTCACATCGTCGAGGTCGAAGTCCTCGGGAAGTGGGCGAGTCAAGGCTCAGCCATGTCGGCGCTCACGCCAAACGCCGACGCGTCATGAACTCTACGACCGCGGGCGCCTTCTCCAAGTACTCCCACCTCAACGAGGTCACCGAATAACCTCCGTGGGCGATATCTCTTGAAGGTAGGCGGATGCACGTCGCCGCAACAGCGTCGCCGAAGTCGACGAGCATGCTTACGCACTCCCTAAGCGTCAAGAGAGCTCGCTTCTTCTTGGCTACCAATAACACGACCTGCGAGAAGGAGACAATTATGAGTACCATGGAAACCACAAACAATACAAGCGAAAGACAGGGAAAGGCACTCACCAAGCAGGCGGGCGAGTCCCGTGATGAAGCAAGCGGCGACGATAATCGTCACGAAGCCCAACAACGAGGGCTTCCGACACCTTGCGGTCTTCCTCCGCCGCAATGGCGGCCTTAGCTCGCCGTTCGCGAGCTTGCTTCTTCTTTGCCTCGCGATTCGCGCTCGGTCGGCGATCCTCCTCGGCAACGCAGAACGCAGACGATCGCCACCAGCTCACCGGCGAGGACAAGCTCTGGCGAGCCACCTCCGCTGTGACAACAGCTGAAGCTCCTTGTTTACTTCTTGGATAGTGGCCAGCTCATTCTCAGCCTGTTTTGCAGCCAATCGCTCCGCCGACTCGGTTGCAGACCACGCACATCATCAAAGTCAGCAACACGAAAATTACTCGGTGCCCACCGCTAAAATTTAGCGATGCGCACTCGGGACTAGCGATCACGAAATTGCTCGGTGCCCACCCACTAAAATTTAGCGCGTGCGCACTCGGGGACTGGATGCGAAAGTACAAAACGAGAAACTATAAGAATCAAGCCGCTACTAAGCACCGACCTGATCCTCGGGGACTGGAGATACCTGGATGGCTGCGCCAAGCATGCCATGGAGTTGTATCGCGTCGACAGACGCAAGCAGCGCCGGCGTGTGCCCGCGACGTTGGTCGACTTCAGCGTCGGCGGTCCCTGGAGCGAGGTTCGGGGGCGCAGCCCCGCTCGCCGTGGCCGCCTTGGTTACGAAGCGGGGGAAGGTAGCGATCGAGGCACCCGCCCCAAAGGAGGTCGCCTCCTCTGGTCTAGGCAAGGAAACGCCACCCTTCGTAGACGCGGTTGCTTCCACTGCGGGTCCGGCCGGTGCGGCCGCCGGTGCGGCAGGAACAGCGACGATGTCGTCGCCCTTGGCCTTCTTGCTGCCTTCCGCTGAGACGGTGACTTCGTCCACTTTCCTCTTACGGGAAGGACCCTCCTCGCTAGCGGCGGAGGGTACCTTAGCCACGGTCGGGTGGCCCATCTTTTTCACTCCGGTCCTGCATATCAAATCAAATCAATAAAAGACAATCGAAGTACTTATAGAAAATAGAGAAGGCCGAATGCACTCACTTGGCGACTGGAATGAAACGCAGCAGTGCGAAGGCGGCGGTTTTTCGATTCGAGGCACGTTGGCGACTAAGCCCCAGCTCTAGGACGTCGTGGGCCCAAGACACGAACGGCTTCTTCGTCGTTGAGGTCGCGGCTGGCGCTTCTGGGACGCCTTCGGCGGGGCCTCCTCGCAAATTGGAGCCGCTGCGGCCGGAGCCTCCTTGCGGGGCGAGACCGCCACGTTCGGGGCCTCCTTGCGAGGCGAAGTCGCCACGGCCGAGCCTTCCTAACCTAGAGACCGGCCGAATGGCGGAGGCATTGAGGCCAGCACTTCCAAGATGGCGCATCTAGCGGTTGTCGCCGGGCGCCTTCACCGGCCGAGCTGTGAGCATCGGCTGCTCGTTGAGTGCGGCGAGGCCATCTTCGGCTTCGTTTTCCTCCTTGGGGGCCCTCGCCTCCTTTCCTTCTTCTTCTTCTTGAAGGTGGCTGGCGCGGCGCAAGGTCGTCTCTGGGAGCTCGTCGTCGTGGCGCCGAGGCTCCTTTCGCTTCCGATTTGTGGCAGCGTTGCCCTGGTCTTCGGACGATGGGCGATCTCCTCTTCGGACTCATCCTCGTCGTCCTTGTTGCCTGGCGGGTGGCGATTCTCTTCTATCTGGCAGATGGCGGGGCTCTCGTCGTCGGGTGGGAGCCACCCTTCCACCACTTGGAACATTGCGATGAATCGAAACAGAGTTAGAATTACCGCTGTTGCATACGCTGCGACCGCGAACAAGACAAAGAAATTACCGTCGGGCCGGACGCTTGCGGTGTAGGGAGGACCCGGCTGCGCATCCGCCAGATATCGCTGGGTGATCTTCTTCAACGCCGAGAGGTAGTCCTCCGCTTCCACTCGTCGGCAGGCTTTCGTCGAGTCTCCCGCCCGTGTCTTGGTACATGTAATGATCGCGTTAGGCGGCGGGACGAGCCGCCCAAGCCAACAATTGTCTGAGTTTATTATGCAGGCCCTTCTTCTTCGGACCACGGATGGTCTGGAGCATCGTCGGCGACCATCCGCTGATCGTCGGGAAGCTTGCCGACACGGAGATGGCGTGGCTCGGGCGGTTGGCGAATCTTGCGGGATCGCCGTCCTCGGAGTTGCCTCGGTCACGTAGAACCATGACTTTCGATCGCCGCTGCTTTGGCGGCATCGGTCGAAGAAGAAAGCTTTGGATTTGAGTTGGAATGTCGGTAGCTTGGCTAGCATTGCCGCCCGCCTCCTCGCGATGATCCGTCCATGGAGCAGATCTTGCCACAAGGAAAGTAGGGCGGCAGCCCAAGTAGCACTCGCGAGCATACGAAGATGGCGAGCTGCTCGATCTTGTGGGGACCCAGATCGAGGCTGGATCCGTAGTAGCAAAAAGCCGGAAGAACAGATGTGGAAACCCTAACCCCGCCGAGATGTGGTGAAGCGGACAAACTCTCTCTCGCGGGTTTGGGGTCGTTCTCGGCTGAGGATACGCCAACAGCCGCTCAGGATTCCGGCCTCCTCGAATGAGGCTTGCGCCCTTGTGCATTTGGATCTGCCCCAAGGTTCGGTGGAGAGGGCCATGGCGAAGAGGTTGGTTGGGGATCGAAGATTTGGTCGATTGGATCGCGAGCAAAGGAAGGAGATCTGGCTTTTCGGAAGAAATGGTGGGCGGTTGGCTCTGCGATAGCCTACCATTCCTCTTATATAGCGGAGTTGCCCGCCAAATCGGGGGCCGTTACGGCGATGATTACGCGAAGTTACCGTTGAGTTACCTTAGCGGCTAGTTTGACCACGCTGACGGTCCAACTCCAGCCACTCGGCTCGTTAAGTCACTCGCCGAGACCGCGTCTCGTTGGCTCGACTTCGCCAAGGCGACTCGGTTCGCGGATTTTTCCTTTATCTGAGGAGCCTTGACGATTCGTTGGATGCCAACTTGAAGCCGTATACTCCGACTACCGCAGCCACTCACGCCTAATCAACGGCGGCCTCGGGGACTCTTGATGGGGATCGCCTCGGGGTATACCCAGCGGGGCGTTCGAGCCCAAGGGCTGGCGAGTGGGCTGCAGAATGGCGAGTGGATCAAAGCCCAAGGAATCGGTATTTGGAAGTTGAAGGCCCAGGCAGTGGATAGGCCCGTCGGTCTAGGTTAAGCGATTAGAAGCTGTCAGAATCGGTTGAGATATGTAAACCCTAGGGGAGGTGAGCCTATATAAACCTCCCTATGGGGTGAGTAGAGACACGTTCCCTCATACACCCAAGCAACTCGCCGCCTAGTCGCCGAGTTCGCCCATTGTAAACACATCCATAATACAATCTAGCAGGAGTAGGTCTTTACCCTCCGGGGGGCCGAACCTGGGTAAAACCCTGTGTCTCTGCCCTCATCCCGCACCGCAGATGGCTGGCCGCCCTTGCCCCTCGTTCTACTACTCGCTGCCGATTGCAGCATCTGTCGTGGCCATTCCTATGAAAAGATACATAGACCGCCATCCAACTGCATCTATGACTAGAAGTCCACCTTCAGGTTATCATCCGAACCTCCTCCAGTATTAAGTTGCAAGCAACAGACAACTGCTTTAAGCAAAGTGTGTAAGGTAAACAATCCACTTGCTCCATGAGTAAGAGATCGTTGTTTTTGTTGGAGATATGCCCTAGAGGCAATAATAAATATAGTTATTATTATATCTTTGTGTTTATGATAAATGTTTACATTCATGCTATAATAGTATTAACAAGGAAACATTGATACTTGTGTGTTTTGTAAACTTAATTTGAAGTCCCTAGTATAGCCTCTATACTTCACTAGCTTGTTGGTTGATTAATGATTGTGGTTTCCCTATCATGAACATTGAGATGTTATCAACAACAAGATCATATCGTTAGGAGAATGATATGGTGGACATACTCCTATAGATAAGCGTAGCATAAAGATCAAGTCATTTCATTAGTTCAATTGCTATATGCTTTACGATACATAGTAACCTAATTCCTTCGACCATGAGATCATGCATATCACCTTTCTTTGGATGGATGCTTTGATGACATCAAACACCACACCGTGGCGGGTGGTTATAAAAGTGGCATTGAGTGTTGGAAGGTATTGGTTGAGACACATGGATCAAGAGTGGGATTTGTCCATCCACATGACGGATAGATATACTCTGGGCCCTCTCGGTGGAATGTCATCCAATTAGCTTGCAAGCATGTGACTTGGTCACAAGGGATCACATATCAGGGAGCGAGAAAAGAGTACTTATCGGTAACAAGGTTGAACTAGGTATGCAGAGATCCGACGATCATAACCTTGGGTAAGTAACATATCGTGAGACAAAGGGAAATTGGTATCGTATGTAAGTGGTTCATTCGATCAAAGTAATCGTTGAAATATGTAGCCATATGAATTTCCAGATTCCTCTATTGGTTATTATTCGGAGAAGTGTCTCGATCATGTCCGCATAATTCACGAACCGTGAGAGACACATAAGGATTGACGTTGTTTGAGTAGTTATGGTATTATGAGAAAGAGCGAATGTTGTTGAGTCTCGGATGGGATCCGGGATATCACGAGGTGATCCGGAATGGTCCGGAGAATAAGATTCATATAAGGAAAGTCCGTTTGAGTTCGGGAATGATTAGGTGTTTTCATCGGGAATGTTCTAGAAGGTTCGGATTGTCCGAAGCACTCCGGGGAGGGTACATGAATGTGTCATTGCTCATTGAATGATTGCATCATGTACTATGTGTTATTGCTGTCCCAAATAAAGGATTAAATTGAATCCTAAAACAGAAAAGTCAAATGTCCGTTTGAAAGTCAAGCGCCAAAACAAGCGTGGGAAACAAGCAAGGAGTTGGAACCAACTTTGGAGGAGTTGGACTCCTCGGGCGCCCAGCAAGCCGAGTTGGGGAGGACTCCCTCCCTCCCTGGCCGCCATGACCCCTCCCATAAAAGGAGGCGGGGCTCCTCCATAGACACAATACTTTCTACTCTAGATCTCCGGTTTAGAGCTGTTTTGGTTTAGAGCTTCTAATTGCTTTAGCCAACAGTTTAGAGCCTTCTAATTGGTTTAGAGCCCTCTAATTGGTGTGTCTAATTACTAGGCCACTAATCCTCTCTCATAAGCTCCACCATACTGCACTTGGCTTAAGCGAAGCCTGCGGATCTCCCTCTACTTCGGTACCACGCCGTTGTCTTTGCCGGAATCGCGAGAGAGTGCTACAACCTCCGCTGCCTGCTGGAACAAGGAGAGGAAGGTCTTCGTCGAGTACCGAGCGTGTGACCGATTGCGGGGCGCTGCCGAACGTGGCTGGAAGGATCGTCTACGATCTTGAGATCGGGAAAATGCGACTACATCACCCACGAGAATCCGATCTCGTTAACCACTTTGGAATCTTGAGGGTGAGTTCCTCTATCGACTCGTTGCTACAATCTAGTAGATAGATCTTGGCTTGTTTGTTTGTATGCGATAGAAAATTTTTGTTTTCCATGCTACGAACCCCTACGATGGTATCGAGCCGTGTCTATATGTAGATCTGTTGACGAGTAGAACACAATGGTCATTGTGGGCGTTGATGCTTTTATTGTAGATTGCTTTTGTGTACTTTGCATCTTGCGGTATGTTGGGATGAAGCGGCCGGGCTAACCTTACATGACATCGTTCATGAGACTTGCTCCACGCTTGACATGTAACTTGTATTGCATAAGTGGCTTTATGGGTGCATGTTTCTCCTAGCATAGTTAAGATCCAATTTACAACGGGTAATCAACAATGCTAGTATCAATGTTGTGGTTCTTGTTCGTAAGTTAGAACGACACTTATTGAAAGCCCCAAACCACGTAAAATATGCAAAGAAAGTAGAAGCGTCTAACTTTGTTTTGCGGGGTGTCTGATGATGTGATATGGCCATGATTGTGATTATATTCGATGTATGCAATGTTCCTTATTGTAAGTCGACAACCGGCGAAGCCATATGGTTGTCTTTAATTTATGTTAAGACTGCGTGTCTATTCAAAGTAGTTGTAATAGTTGAAGCCGGTGGGCGGCGACCATGGAGAAGCGTCATTGACCTTGATGCAATGCGGTGATGATGGAGATCATGTTCGTGCTTGAAGATGGAGATCGAAGGCACGAAGAAGAAAACCATATCATATCACATATATATTGAATTGCATGTGATGTTAATCCTTTATGCATCTTGTATTGCTTAGTAGAGCGGTAGCATTATAAGATGATCCCTCATGCACATCAATTTCAAATCATAAAGTGTTCACCCTTAGTTAGCACCGTTGCTAAAGCTTGTTGTTTGAAGCACCACGTGATGATCGGGTGTTCTAGATTACGCAAGTGTATACAACGTGAGCAAGCCAGATTTGCTCATGCGAAACTAAGGTTTGATCTTGACGAGCCTAGCATGTACGGACATGGTCTCGGAACACGGATTACCGAAAGGTAAAGCATGAATCATAGTAGATATGATGAACATGATGATTGTTCGCCATTGAAACTATATCAACTCTCGTGATGATCGGTGTTGATGTAGTGGATTTGGTTCGATGTGATCACTAAAACAATGTGAGGGATATTGTTTTGAGTGGGAGTTCACCTAGTTTAATTTCATTAATTAATTTGAACTCAATTTGTCATAAACTTAGTCTAAACTATTGCAAATATGTTGTAGATCAATGGCAGCCCCTACCATCAATTTTAATGCGTTCCTAGAGAAAGAAAAGTTGAAAAACAATGGAAGCAACTTCATGGATTGGTTCCGCAATTTGAGGATTGTCCTCACGGTGGTAATTTGACCTATGTCTTTGGATGCACATTGGGTGACCCACTGCGGTGATGCTCGATGAAGTAAAGAACGTTTACCTCGCTCGGAAGAATCAGTACTCCATAGTTCGGTGTGCTATCTTGTATGGTTTAGAATCGGAGCTTCAGAAAAGGTTTGAAGAGTCAGACCCATATGATATTGTCGAGGATCTCAAATTGATTTTTGAGACTCATGCGGCAATTGAAAGCTATGAGGCTTATGAACAGTTCTTTAACTGCAAGATGGAAGAGGCAGCTCCGTCAGTGAGCATGTGCTTAAGATGTCTGGGCATGCAAACAAACTTCAAAGCTTGGGTATAGTGATTCCTAATGCTTTGGGGATTTACCGTGTCCTCCAATCACTACCACCAAGTTACAAGAACTTTGTGATGAACTACAACATGCAGAACATGAACAAGGCGTTGCCAGAACTCTTTGCCATGTTGAAATCTGCAGAAGTGGAGATCAAGAAAGATCACCAAGTGTTGTTGGTCAATAAGACCACCAAATCCAAGAAAGGCAAGTCTAAGCAGAAGGACACTTCAAGAAGGGTGGTAAGAAAGCTACCACGCCGAAGAAGACCAAGGCTGGACCTAAGCCTGAAACCGAGTGCTTTTCTTGCAAGGGAGAAGGTCCTTTGGGCGGAATTGCCCAAAGTACTTGGCGGATCGAAGAACGGCAACATCAAGAAGAAAGGTATATCGATATACATGTTATTGATGTGTATCTCACTAGTACTCGTAGTAGTGCACGGGTATTTGATCTTGGTTCGGTTGCTCATATTTGTAACTCGAAGCGGTCTTTGAGAATAAGCGGAAGCTAGCGAAGAGCGAGGTGACGATGCGGCGTGGGAAGCGGATCAAAGGTTGATGTGATCGCGGTCGGCACGCTACCCTTCATCTACCATCGGGATTAGTTTTATACTTAAATAATTGTTATTTAGTGCTGCGTTGAGCATGAACATTATCTCGGGATCTTGTTTATTGCGAGGCGGTTACTGTTTAAGTCGAGAATAATGGTTGTTCGATTTATATGAGTAATATGTTTTACGCACATGCACCTTTGATAGATGGTCTATTCTTATTGAATCTCGATGGTGGAAATACACATATCAACAACATTGAGGCTAAGCGTTTGAAATCAGCGATAATTCGACCTATATGTGGCATCGTCTTGGTCACATCGGAGTGAAACGTATGAAGAAACTCCATTCGATGGACTTCTTGAATCACTTGATTTTGAATCACTTGAAAGATGTGAAGCATGTCGATGGGAAAAATGACTAAGACTCCATTTTACGGTATGATGGAGCGAGCTACGGACTTATTGGAAATCATACATACCGATGTGTGTGGTCCAATGAGTGTAGCATCGTGATGGTTATCGTTATGTTCTTACATTCACGGATGACTTGAGTAGATATGGGTATATCTATTTCATGAAACATAAGTCCGAAACTTTCGAGAAGTTTAAGGAGTTTCAAAGTGAGGTAGAGAATCAACGTAACAAGAAGATTAAATTTCTACGTTACGATCGTGGAGGTGAATATCTAAGTTCTGAGTTTGGCGAGCATTTAAAGAAGTGCGGAATACTTTCACAATTGACACGCCGGGAACACCACACAGTAATGGTGTGTCCGAACGTCGTGTCGAACTCTCTTAGATATGGTTCGTTCTATGATGTCACTTACAGATTTACGCTATCATTTTGGGGTTATGCATTAGAAACAGCCGCATTCACTTTAAATAGGGCACCGTCTAAATCCGTTGAAACGACACCGTATGAATTATGGTTTGGGAAGAAACCTAAATTGTCGTTCCTTAAAGTTTGGGGATGCGAAGCCTATGTAAAGAAGTTCTGAGGACAAGCTTGAACCCAAAGCGGAAAAATGCGTCTTCATAGGATACCCGAAGGAAACTATTGGGTATACCTTCTATCATAGATCCGAAGGCAAAACATTCGTTGCTAAGAATGGATCCTTTCTAGAGAAGGAATTTCTCTCGAAAGAAGTGACTGGAAGGAAAGTAGAACTTGACGAGGTTGTTGAACCTTCTCTCGAAATTGCGAGTAGCGCAGCACCGGAAGAAGTTCCTGTGGTGCCTGCACCAATAAGGGAGGAAGCTAATGATGATGATCATGAAACTTCGGTTGAAGTTGCTCTGAGCCTCGGAGGTCAACGAGAACTCGTACCACTCCAGTTGGTATGATTCCGTTATGAATGTCATGGTGGTGGACAACACCGATGACCCGAGACATATGAGGAAGCGATGATGAGCCAGATTCCAATAAATGGCAAGAAGCCATGAAATCCGAGATTGGATCCATGTACGAAAACCAAGTATGGACTTTGGTGGACTTCTGGGATGGCGGAAGGCTGTCGAGAACAAATGGATTTTCAAGAAGAAAGCAGATCTTGATGGTAATGTTCTGTCTATAAAGCTCGACTTGTCGCAAAAGGGTTTCGACAAATTCAAGGAGTTGACTACGATGAGACTTTCTCACCGATGGCGAAGCTAAAGTCTGTGAGGATTATGTTAGCAATCGCTGCATATTATGATTATGAGATATGGCAGATGGATGTCAAAACAGCATTCCTCAATGGAGACATTGATGAAGAGTTGTATATGATGCAACCCAAAGGTTTTGTCGATCCTAAAGGTGCTAACAAGGTATGCAAACTTCAACGGTCCATCTATGGATTGAAGCAAGCATCACGAAGCTGGAATCAACGTTTGATAAGGTAATCAAAAGTTTTGGTTTTATACAAACTTATGGAGAAGCTTGTATTTACAAGAAAGTGAGTGGGAGCTCTGTAGCATTCTTAATACTGTATGTGGATGACATATTGTTGATTGGGAATGATGTAGACCTTCTTAATAGTGTCAAGGAATATTTGAATAATAGTTTTTCAATGAAGGATCTTGGCGAAAGCTTACATATTAGGCATAAAGATTTATAGAGATAGATCGAAGCAAATATCATTGTCACAAAGTACATATTTGGACAAAGTTCTAAAGAGATTTGGAATGGAAGAAAGCAAGAAAGGGTTCTTGCCCATGTTGCTCAATCGACCTTGAGTAAAACTCAAAGTCCGACATCGGCGAGAAGATAGAGAAAGGATGAGTAAGACTCCTATGCCTCACCATAGGATCTCTAATGTATGCCATGCTATGTACTAGACCCGACATTGCATATCTTGTTAGTTTAACTAGCAGATATCAAAGTGATCGAGAGTGGATCATTGGACATGATCAAAAACATCCTTAAGTACTTGAGAAGAACTAAGGATATGGTTCTTTCTTATGGAGGTGATGAACACTCGTTGTTAATGGTTACACCGATGCTAGTTGGAACACCGATCCAGATGATTCTAAATCACAATCCGGATCGTATTTATTTTGAATGGTGCAGCGATTATTGTGGAGGAGTGCAAAGCAAAGCGTTGTGGCGAGATCTTCAAGCGAATCGGAATACATGGCTGCTTGAGGCTTCACAAGCGATATGGATGAAAGAGTTCATTCTGAGTGGGTGTGGTTCCAAGTGCTGGACCCAATGTCTATCTCTTTGTGATAACATGGGCGCCATAGCCAATGCGCAAGAACCAAGGTCACACAAGAAGTCTGAAGCATATCAAGCTGCGTTTTCACGCTATTCGAGAACATATCCAGGATGGGGATATAAAGATTTGCAAAGTACACACAGATCTGAATGTGGCGGATCCGTTGACTAAACCTCTCCCGAGGGCAAAACATGACCAACACCAAACTGCCATGGGTGTTCGGTATATTACCATGTAATCTAGATTAGATGACTCTAGTGTAAGTGGGAGACTGTTGGAGATATGCCCTAGAGGCAATAATAAATATAGTTATTATTATATCTTTGTGTTTATGATAAATGTTTACATTCATGCTATAATAGTATTAACAAGGAAACATTGATACTTGTGTGTTTTGTAAACTTAATTTGAAGTCCCTAGTATAGCCTCTATACTTCACTAGCTTGTTGGTTGATTAATGATTGTGGTTTCCCTATCATGAACATTGAGATGTTATCAACAACAAGATCATATCGTTAGGAGAATGATATGGTGGACATACTCCTATAGATAAGCGTAGCATAAAGATCAAGTCATTTCATTAGTTCAATTGCTATATGCTTTCGATACATAGTAACCTAATTCCTTCGACCATGAGATCATGCATATCACCTTTCTTGGATGGATGCTTTGATGACATCAAACACCACACCGTGGCGGGTGGTTATAAAAGTGGCATTGAGTGTTGGAAGGTATTGGTTGAGACACATGGATCAAGAGTGGGATTTGTCCATCCACATGACGGATAGATATACTCTGGGCCCTCTCGGTGGAATGTCATCCAATTAGCTTGCAAGCATGTGACTTGGTCACAAGGGATCACATATCACGGAACGAGAAGAGTACTTATCGGTAACAAGGTTGAACTAGGTATGCAGAGATACCGCGATCATAACCTTGGGTAAGTAACATATCGTGAGACAAAGGGAAATTGGTATCGTATGTAAGTGGTTCATTCGATCGCAAAGTCGTTGAAATATGTGGGAGCCATATGAATTTCCAGATTCCTCTATTGGTTATTATTCGGAGAAGTGTCTCGATCATGTCCGCATAATTCACGAACCGTAGGGAGACACACTTAAGGATTCGACGTTGTTTGAGTAGTTATGGTATTATGAGAAAGAGACCGAATGTTGTTCGGAGTCTCGGATGGGATCCGGGATATCACGAGGTGATCCGGAATGGTCCGGAGAATAAGATTCATATAAGGAAAGTCCCGTTTGAGTTCGGGAATGATTCCGTGTTTTCATCGGAATGTTCTAGAAGGTTCCGGATTGTCCCAAGCACTCGGGGAGGGTACATGAATGTTTCATTGCGCATGGAATGATTGCATCATGTACTATGTGTTATTGCTGTCCCGAATAAAGGATTAAATTGAATCCTAAAACAGAAAAGTCAAATGTCCGGTTTGAAAGTCAAACCAAAACAAGCTGTGGGAAACAAGCAAGAGGAGTTGGAACCAACCTGGAGGAGGAGTTGGACTCCTCCAGGCCGGCGCCCAGCCCAAGCCGAGTTGGGGAGGGACTCCCTCCCTCCCCTGGCGCGCCATGACCCCCCTCCCATAAAAGGAGGGGCAGGGCTCCTCCCATAGACACAATACTTTCTACTCTAGATCTCCGGTTTAGAGCTGTTTTGGTTTAGAGCTTCTAATTGCTTTAGCCAACAGTTTAGAGCCTTCTAATTGGTTTAGAGCCCTCTAATTGGTGTGTCTAATTACTAGGCCACTAATCCTCTCTCTCATAAGCTCCACCATACTCGCACCGGCTTAAGGCGAAGCCCTGCGGGATCTCCCCTCTACTTCCGGTACCACGCCGTTGTGCTGCCGGAATCGCGAGGAGAGTGCTACAACCTCCGCTGCCTGCTGGAACAAGGGAGAGGAAGGTCTTCGCCGAGTACCGAACGTGTGACCGACTGCGGGAGCGCTGCCGGAACGTGGCGCTGGAAGGATCGTCTACACGATCTTGAGATCGGGAAGAGTACGACTACATCACCCACGAGAATCCGATCTCGTTAACCACTTTGGAATCTTCGAGGGTGAGTTCCTCTATCGACTCGTTCCTACAATCTAGTAGATAGATCTTGGCTTGTTTGTTTGTATGCGATAGAAAATTTTTGTTTTCCATGCTACGAACCCCTACAGTTTTCTCCCTAGTGGAAACAACACATCTACAACCGAAGAGATTTCTGTCACTTCCCTTGGAAACTAGAGGCATGAACCCACTATCGAGCATAAATACCCCCTCTTGGAGTCACTAGCAACTACTTGGCCAAGATAGCTACTAAAAATGGAGAGCATGCAAGATCACAAACAACACAGACATGATAGAATCAATAAGAAAAAACCATTAATCAATCTGACATAGTAATCTCAATATCCATCGGATCCCCGCAAACACAACATGCATGATTACAAATAGATTAGATCTTGATCATGAACGGAGCTCACAAGATCTATACATGAAAGCACAAGGAGGAGATACAACCATCTAGCTACTACATGGACCCGTAGTCCAAGGTGGAACTACTCACTCTTCATACCAAAGAAGAAGGCCTTCGGGATGATCTCCCCTCCAGCATGGTGCCGGGAAGAACTTCAGATCCCCCCGATCTAGGGACGATGGTGGCGGCGGCTACAAATGGTTTCGTGGAGTTTTGATCGGGTGCCTAGGGTTTCTGCATCGGGGGCTTCTTATAGGCAAAGGGGCGAGCTGGGGGCCACAGGCGGTGCACCCCTGTGCAGGTGGGCCCACCAGCGGCAGGCGTGTAGCCTCCTGGTGAGCCTTCTCCGTCTCGTCTTCTGGCTTCGTTTTGAAGGGTTCGCAACATAGAAAACAAAAAAATTCCTACGATGGGAACTATGTACCAAGATCTATCTACTAGATACAAACAACGGGCGGATGTATATACATAGAGAACATACCCTTGAAAACTGACAAAGCTTAAAGAGTTGAACTCGTGGTTGATGTATACGATCTCTTGCCGATCTCAAGATCGAGAGGAAGTCCTAGCGCCTCAAAGCAGCAGCGCATCCGTGCTCGCACACACGTATAAGACACCGAGCAACCTCCGCCTCCTCGCTCCAGCGATGCAGCGGAAGCACAACCCTCTCTTGCCGAATAGCCACCGGGAACATGTATCTCGCTGAAGGGAATATGCCCTGAGAGGCAATAATAAAATGTTTATTATGTGTATTCCAAGTATATGATAGATGTTTATTTTGCATGCTATAATTGTATTAATACGGAAACGTTAATACATGTGTGTTTAATAAACAAACAGAAAGTTCCTAGTTATGCCTCTCTCATAAACTAGTTCGTTGATTAACAAGATGATCACGGTTTCCTGATCATAGACATTGGATGTTGTTAATAACGAGATCACAACATTAGTGTAATGGTGTGATGAACATTCATCTGAAGTATAGCATTACGATCAAAGTCATTGAGTTTATATTGCTATAAACAAACTACGAAGTAGTCCTAATCCTTAGACCATGAGATCATGCCAATCACTAACACCGGAAGATTTTCTTGTTGACATCAAACGTCACTCCGTAACTGGGTGATTATAAAGATGGCTTCAAAGATACTAAAGTGTTATGTTGAGAATCATGGACCAAGAGTGGAATTTGTTCATCCCGATGACGGATAGATATGCTCTGGACCCTCTCGGTGATATCACATTGGTTAGCTTGCAAGCAAGTGATTTGATCACTAGAATGTTATATCACGGGAACGAGAAAAGAGTGCACGTCAGTAACTAGATCAAACTAGGTATGGAGATACCGATGATCGAATCTCGTACATGTAATATATCGTGAAACAAAGGGATTAAGATACAAGCGTAAAAGGTTCCGACGATCACAGGAAAAGTCATTGTTGAATGTGTGGGAGTCAGTATGGATCTCCAGGTCCCGCTACTGATTATTGATCGGAGAAGGGTCTCGATCATGTCCGCATTATTCGCGAACCGTAGGGTGACATACTTAAGGGACACTGGCATCCAGTTGGAGCAAATGTTTCATGCCGAAAGAATAAACAAGCGCAGGAATTTATTTCACTAGATACCGAAACAGGTTTTCGGGTGAAATTGCATAAAGTGGTTATGCATGTGAAATGGAACTCTAGCAAGGGGTTATTTGTGAATGTTTGTCATTAAAGTAATTGACAAAATTCTGAATAAAATAAAAGAGTTTTATTTAATGAGAGTTTGCATTAAATTTGGTGGAAATTTAATGGGAATTTGAGTGGACTTTTGAGTGGAGGGAATTTAAAGGACATTTTGTGAGTGGAGTGTCCACCCACATGAATGAAGGAGGGGAGGGGGCAGCCCCCATGGCCGTCGGCCACCCCCTTGGGTGCCCCCCTCCTCCTATAAAAGGAGCCCCTCCTCTCACTTGTCTCTCACACCTCCTCGTGAAGGATCTCTCTCTCCCTCTAGAATTTATCCCCCATGGTCTCGGACTAGCGAGATACATGTTTTAGGTGGCTATTCGGCAAGAAAGGGTTGTGCTTCCGTTGCATCGCTGGAGCGAGGAGGCGGAGGTTGCCCGGTGCCTCGAACGTGTGTGCGAGCACGGATGCGCTGCTGATTTGTGGCGCTAGGACTTCCTCTCGATCTTGAGATCGGCAAGAGATCGTCTACATCAACCACGAGTTGAACTCGTTAAGCTTTGTCGGTCTTCAAGGGTATGTTCTCTACGGATATACATCCGCCCGTTGTTTGTATCTAATAGATAGATCTTGGTACATAGTTCACATCGTAGGAAATTTTTTGTTTTCTATGCTGCGAACCCTACACTCGCTAGTTCGAGACCATGGGGGATAAATTCTAGAGGGGGAGAGAGATCCTTCACGAGGAGGTGTGAGTGAGAAATGAGGAGGGGTGCCTTTTATAGGAGAGGGGGAACCCCAAGGGGGTGGTCGGCGCATGGGGGCTGCCCCCTTGCCCTCCCCTCATTCATGTGGGTGGACACTCCACTCACAAAATTCCTTTAAATTCCCTCCACTCAAAATCCCACTCAAAATTGCTATTAAATTTCCACCAAATTTAATGCAAACTCTCATTAAATAAAACTCTTTTTATTTATTCAGAATTTTGTCAATTACTTTAATGACAAACATTCACATATAACCCCTTGCTAGAATTCCATTTCACATGCAAAAAACACTTTCTGCAATTTCACCCGAAAACCTGTTTCGGTATCTAGTGAAATAATTCCTGCGCATGTTATTCTTTCTGGTATGAAACTTTTGCTCCAATTGGATGTCAGTGTCCCTTAAGTGTGTCACCCTACGGTTCGCGAATAATGCGGACATGATCGAGGCCCTTCTCTGATCAATAATCAGCAGTGGGACCTGAAGATCCATACTGACTCCCACACATTCAACGATGACTTTCTTGTGATCGTCGGAATCTTTTGCGCTCGTATCTTAATCCCTTTATTTCACGATATATTACATATCCGATTTTTGATCATCGGTATCTCCATACCTAGTTTGATCTCGTTACCGACATGCACTCTTTTCTCGTTCCCGTGATATAACATTCTAGTGATCAAATCACTTGCTTGCAAGCTAACCAATGTGATATCACCGAGAGGGCCCAGAGTATATCTATCCATCATCGGGATGAACAAATTCCACTCTTGATCCATGTGTCTCAACATAACACTTTAGTAGTTTTTAATCCATCTTTATAATCACCCAGTTACGGTGTGAAGTTTGATGTCAACAAGAAACTCTTCCGGTGTTAGTGATTGACATGATCTCATGGTCTAAGGATTAGGATCACTTCGTAAGTTGTTTATAGCAATATAAACTCAATGAATTTGATCGTAATGCTATACTTCGGATGAATGTTCATCACATCATTACACTAATGTTGTGATCTCGTTATTAACAACATCCAATGTCTATGATCAGGAAACTATGATCATCTTGTTAATCAACGAGCTAGTTTATGAGAGAGGCATGACTAGAAACTTTCTGTTTGTTTATTAAACACACATGTATTAACGTTTCCGTATTAATACAATTATAGAATGCAAAATAAACATCTATCATATACTTGGAATACACATAATAAACACTTGAATATTGCCCTTCAGGGCATATTCCCTTCACGTGTTGACCACGGTAAAATATTTACTTTGGCTTTTGTCCCGTCCAATTCCGAGAATATTGATTTTCTGCCTTTCTGGAACCAAAAACAGAAGAAAACAGACAACTGGTAGTGTGGCAACTTGTTAATAGGTTAGTTTCAGAAAATATATAAAAACACCTCAAAGTGTAGACAAAGAAAAGCAAAGTAGATACTAAACAAGCATGGAACATCAAATATTATAGATATGTTTCCGACGTATCAAGGGGGTGGCCACGTCAAAGTCAACGCCATGACCTCACACCTATACACATCATCACTAAACCGGAAGCCTCACCCAACCGCAAAACCGGGGGAACAAACCTGTCCGGCAGACCCTCGGCACGCACTAGCGCACGCGCTCCAGAAGTCGTCGCCTCCACATTTCACCGACCCATCTTCGAGACATGGATCTAGGCATTGAACTGTCAGACATATCGTCGATGCCACCATAGCGCCAGATAGCTCCCCCACTCTGCATGAGTCTATAGAGAGACGCACGTCACCAATTCCCCGTTGTCCCTTGCAACTAAATTCCGCCATTGTCGATGTGGTAGTGATGTGGGCAAACCAAACGGGTCGTCCAACAAGAAGAAAACACACACGGTCTGGTACATACAGGAGATGGTTTGTGGCAGATCTAGAGCAAGTCGGTGGCTATTGCTTGACATGCAAGATAAGTAGTGTAGCATGGCTTGGATAGGAACTCTGAGTTAAGCCGAAGAATATCAAATCTATAATCCCTAGACAGATGTGTATTTAAAGCCGTCTAGGCTCACCCTTGAGAGTATCCACCAATCGCATAGCGAAACCCTAGTAGTCAACTCATCACCTTGGCACTGAGCTAAGCCGGCGAGACCTTGTAATTGATCTACTATCATCAATACAAACAAGGAGTAGGTCTTTACCTACACTATGACGAGCCAAACATGGATACATCGTGTGCCAATACCATCCGTGAAGTCCTCCATTACGCACCGCTCCACCCTTCGTATGGCATCCCTAGTGGCTAATGTCGGAACTTCCCACGTCAGGTAGATGCATACACTCCAACTCCTGCCCCGTGTCTATCCAGTAGCTGCTCCAAATACAATGCCCACACGAGGAAGAGAGACATTGATAGCGCCGTCATCGTCCGATCCGGAATACCTGGATCTTCCCCTGGAACAACACGAGTGGGTAGAAGGTGCTGCAACGACAATGCCTTCATCAAGGTAACCACGTGTAGACGTTGCCATCGCCCGCCATGACCATAGTCGGAGCTCAGTTTATACCCGCATTCGTGCCTCCCCAACTCGCCGCCGTGGTACCCCGCCATAACTAGCCGACTGAATCCCTTCAGGCCGCTCCTGCAGAAGAGAAGGACACAATCGCCATGCCCGAGGCCAGAGAACCCGACTGCCTTGTGCTGCAGGACTAGCCCAGGAGCCAACGTGCCATCATCGGAGTCGATGAGATGCAGTATGTAGCAGCAGATCACAGACCGTTGAAACCCATCTAGGCCTAGATCGGACATGTCCACCACCGTCGCCGCAACACTCCAACGTTGGCCGCCGCCACCCCGCTTCACTGCCACTAAATGTACGCAGCGGTCGCTGCCGCCAAGAACGTGTGCGGCGACCAGGGTGATCCGTTGCCCCTGTCGCACTACACCGGCTTTCCCCGGTGACGCCCTCGGCGGCATCGACAGGAGAGAAGATCTTAGTGAGGGAGAGGCCCGGAGGTGGCTGCTGGCGGCACGGTGCGACCGCATGGGAGCGGTTCTGAATTTTTGCCATGACGGTGTAACTTGACATAAATTATTTGGCGGAGCTAGGTTGTCTATAGACGACGCTAGTTTTGCGTGAGCTATAGATGAACCATGGAAGGGAGTAAATACATGCAAAAAATACTACCTCCGATCCATAATAAGATTTTGAACTAAACGCAATTCAAAACAACGACACTTATTATGGATCGGGAGGGAGTACATAAAATGGTGCTCGTATAGAATTATAGATGGAAGTGAAGTACTACAGGAAATCCTCGAGAAATAGAGATAACATCCAATAATGGCAAGATATAATAGAGCTTGTGAACATTGAAATGATAACGAACAAGCAAGATCCATACAACACAATCGTTACAATTTTTTAGAAAGCATGCCACTGAAATTATCTTTGCACTACAATAGGAAAAATCACTATGAGCAAGTACACCACCTAACTCCCCCTAAAAAAAAAAAGTACACCACCGTACCTAACTGGGACAACCTTTACATAGAAATTAACCAGACTATACTAGAGACAGATCTTCCTTCATCACGAGGCTTCACATTGTTACATTTATACTGCACCAGTGCCTTTTCTTTCCTCGAAATAGGCTTTCGTCCCAAGCGACCACAAGATACAACGAGTCTCGAGCGAACAAATGCCGGGGCAGCAGCAAGCAAACACAACCCCAATAGAAAAGAAAAAGGAAGAAATCTTTAGTGCCTTTTCTTTTCTTTGGGGGAAAGCTCGTGATCCTTTAGGAAACCCTTAATTAGTGGTCTGATTTAAAAGCAAAAGTTGGATCGCTGGTTTGGAGTTTCAGAGGGTCATGGATAACTGCATTCACTGCGCCGACCATTTCTGTTTGCGAGGTATACCCATCGGTATGAGCGTAGAACAAGTGATTCACCTGGTTCATCTTCCAGAACAGCTCCTTGCATGGCCTGGGAACAACAGTATCTTTCTTAAGAACCAGCCTTAGCAGCTCTCTCCGACATGAGTCTATAGACTTCTGTATTTCCTTTTTAGCTGCTTCTGGGGACATAGAACCACCACTGTAAAGAACAAGTAGTGAAATACTATTCACTGTTACCTCGATGCCCTCCTTCTACATGAAGATGAAGTTTTGTCAGAACCTCTAATAAGCAACAATTAATTTACCGGTTCGAACAACATGAGAGTGTTCAGCAATATTCTTATTTGCTTACAATGCCGTCTTGATAATTAGATACACAAAAGCTAACCGAATTTCCAATCCACTTTCTGTAATTGGGTATAAGAATACATAGTTTAAGTAGCTGTCTGCATCCATATACTTTCCCCTCCCGGTTTGTAAATATTTCTCATTTTACTTAACTCTTAACATATACACAATATTTTGGTAAAAGATGTAATAGAAGTAACGTTACAACCTAAGTGAGACATTCTCCTTTTCGAAAAAAGTAAATTTGACACCATTTTACATATAGTGTGCTGATGACTACGATTTCTTTGTGAGAACTAATATTCCATTAGTTAGGCTTAAATATTGTATTTGTATCACTAAACTCACCAGTTACTTGTATATATGAGAAACATAATAAATTTGCATTTCATGATATGTGGATTCATATAATACAAAATTTAAACAGATAATTTTATATGCAGGTACAATGAATCTTCATTTTATAGGAATGAAATTTTCAAGGACACAATTTATTTTTATCATAGAGCAACCTAAATACCTCAATGGTATGGATGTCATTCAGGAGACGGCCACAAGTGCTCATTAGCCTGAATAACTCATTATACTCTTGATCTTTGACAACCGACTCCAAAAGCTCTTGCCCGAGAAAGTACAATGTCGAGAGCACAATTGGCCCTAGTAGATAGGATATATTGGCATTTCTCAAGTAATCATCAAAAGTTGGCACATATTGGGTTCTCGCCCATTCTGCTTCAATCATCATAGACCTCACTACATCTATCCACTGTAGATGAATTTCAACTCATTATCTTAAGAAGCTATTACTTTCAACGTGTAATATCTAACACATTGCAGCTCAGAATTATAGGGTCACAAATGAAACTTACGATTTCTATCAGGTGTTCCCTAACATCACGGTTTTGTACTGCAGAAGCCATTACTCCAATCTGATTGACTGTAGAATAGATAGCACAAAATAATATTTTTACCCTCTCAGAGTAAAATTGAAGATTGTGGTGCGCATCCCACCTAATAAAACCATTAGAAAGGAAATGCAAGGAAGATGACCTGTTAGAAACTGCACAAAATGCCAACACACTCACAAAAAACAGACAAGGAGAACAAGTTGAGAAACTTTACTTCTCAACTAATTCGACAAGGTTTTCTAACTCTTCTTTTGACCCCGCAATATCAAAGAAGTCATCCAAAATAGATCCGAGTATAGAATTTTTGGCCCATGAAATCCGAGCATCCGATAATTCAGGAGGGAATATAGTAGCACAAGCAGACAGGTGACAATATGCCTGCTTTTGTCGTGCAAATGGTAGCTGGTCCAGCATGTTCTCTCTCACCCAACTGTTGCAAAAAAAAGATCCTCTAAGAAAGAAAGTTAATAAGACACGAGAGCAAAACATGCAGATTACCTTTCAAGATCCATGAGTTCATTCTGGTAAATACACTGGGAAAAGGTGAAATCTTCAATGGCAAAAGCAAGATGGTGTTTGTTGAAACTACGTGGCCTGATTTAGCAACATAGTTGAAATTATTGGATAACATTTATATTAATATGATTATACGAACAATTCTTTTTGAAAAATAAGAATATTACAAGTATGTTGTCTTCAACATCTGATTTTCTATAATATCAAAATGTTCAATGTTCCTCCTGTGGTCTAGACGTTCCATTGTGGCATAAAAAGGGAATTTAAGAGAAGATTCCACCTGAAATTACATAAGCATAGAATAAAATTTAAATTGAATTCATAATAAGAAATAGTATCATTAATTTTCCAAATTGTATTTATTCTTTCATTCAAGCACCTCCCCGAAGTTTGGCATTCTGTGCACCACATCAGAATATAATTTTTCTTTTAGTAGGTTGCCTGACCATGATTCTATGTTTTCTAGTATCATTTCATCTTTTGATAGACTAACTATTGAAGCCTTGTATAACTCCAATAAAGATTTTGTATCGTCTAGATATCCTTGAAGTGAATTACAGAAAGTGGAGGCTTCGGCAACATGGGATAGCTCATCTGCATCAAAATGAAACTTTTGATTTAAGTCAAGACTAAAGATAAAATTAGTAACATAGGTAAATTCTATCATAAGGAAATACTACCAGAGGAAACATGATATCCATTCATTCGTAAAATACGAAACGCCATTGCACATGTTGCTATATCCAGCATGACTTCATCATCTCTCTGTAACCACAAACTACAAAACGGATATAGTAAAGTTTACAACCAACTAAAATTATATCAACAAAAGATATACGCGTGGTCATTACCTATATGTTGTGTCTAGGATACTTTTTATCTCACTAGACAAATGACGAGATATTCCAATCTTCTCAAGAGAATCCACCATCGAAAGCTGGCAATATATATTTATTGGGTACACTGCTGGTACTGCAAAAGACTAACTAAATAAGGTATATACCAATAGAACGGAGCTTGGAAATTACTCACAATGAAGGTACGTAGTCCCACCTACATTACCAAATTTACTAACAAGCAAATTTAGGTATTGTAGTGCTTTCTCATCATAATAGTAGATTAATGCGGCAGCAGTAGTGGAAGGAGAATTGAAAAGGGATCCATTTTTCCTTTGGAACTTCATAACTCCATTCCAGTCCGGTAGATTTCCTAACCCTTCAGCAACATATGCCATGTATGCTTCTCTCCCACAAGATTTATCCCCATCATATCTGTATACATATAAAAAATTCAAATTTTTAATCACATATAATACTTAAATTATGGCTGCTACATTCATTTATAAGAAAAATATAAGTTGATATTTTGGCCCATTTTCCGCTTCAAGACATGGCTCTTTGGAGAAGTTCAAAATATCGCAAAAGCCTTCTTCAAAAGATGAAAGAGAGGTAAGAAACAAGTATGCCAATGAATTACCATTCACATTACCATGCATATATACTAACAATCAATTGTCCTAGAAGTACAAACGGAAAGGGAAAAACATAAACACATGTGTATGCCAGAATTTTCATATGATGACCTGTTCAATTCCATCTGCCTGATTTGGAGAACCGTGTCAATGTCAGTTTGTCTAACAGGAAATTCCAAGCCCATTCCAATGGCTAGACTTATCATACCAGTAAAAGTAATATTGTATCCTATAGGAGAAGTAATCCGCTCATCCATAACAACGGAGAAATTTGTTCCAATATAATGTAGTCCTGTCTCACGAAAAAAGGAAAAAACGAATTCATGTGAGTATACATCATTTATCAATTAGAGCTTGCATATTTTCATGTAGAAGAATTAGGACAACACTACCAAGTAAATGTATCTTGTATCATACCTCTCGTGGTATGCTCTAGGCCAATGTTCCATTTCTTAAGTGCAATAACACATGCCAAAGTGGATAGGAGAATACACTTTCTGTTTGACAAGCCGAATTCGTTGATACCCCAAGACCCATTATCCTGTTGGTTTCGCAATATCCATTCGACACATTGAGGGAAGCATGGAGCTTGAGGGAAACCTCGTAAGGGCACCATAGCCACCCACGCCGTGTCGTATGGAGAAGGTGACAATTCAGGCACCTGGAGCTCTCTCTTTATTCTAGCCTCCCGTTCCTAAGCAACATTTTATCACAGTATTTAGTTGAGCAATAACCTCATGAAAAGTAGTGTCAAACATTTGATATAACAATTATCAAATTAATGTGCAAACCTTGTTTCGCGAGCCTGCATTTTGTGTTGCCAAACTCCTCTCTGTTGTCCAAATAGAAGATTCATGTCACATATCAATTAGATGGTGTTGATCTCAGACATGCATAGAGCTAAATATCTAGTAGACACTTATCCTAAAAAACAAGTATTCTAGGTGGGCGGTGCCTGAGGATAATGGTACAACTGCTCTTAGTCTTTTCACATATCTCTTCTTCCTCCTTCGACCGTACCACATCATTGACCACGCTGCATCTCCCCCAAGTTAGTGAAGTGCTTGGCTTGTAAAGTACTACCCTGAAGATACATTGTCTTAGAATGTATATACTATAGACCATTAAAACAAAGCTAGCGGTAATCGGAGCATACCAATGTACCTTCAAAATTGAGTGCTTGATCGGCTACAACTACGATCATTGGGGGGGGGAGGGGGCAATCAGCCAACCAATGGATCAAACGACGGATTGGGTGACGACATCGATCCATGCTTCTTGATCGATCATGTGCACCACTGTGTGCGGGCATAGGTGAGTCCCACCACATAGGGGGTCCATATAATGGGCCAGCCTGTTTAAGGTGATTTTGGTATTATGTCCTTTTATCCTTTCCTCTTTTTCTTTATCTTTCTTTCTACTTCTTATTTATTTTATGTTTTTAATTTTGTTAGTTAATTTTGTTTTCTTTCTTTTTGCTATTTATTTTTATAGTATAAAATTGCAGGGTGTGAAGAAAATGTTCACGACTTCTTAGAAGGTCGCTCATGCTCAAAAAAGAAATTCAGGATGTTTGGAAAAATGTTCGCATGTTTCACAAAAATGAACATTGGTTTATAAAATTGTTCATAAATTCAATAAAATATTCATAAATTCCAAAATATTGTTCAACACTTAGTTTCTAAAAATATTCATGGCTTCACATTTTTACACTAATTATAAGTTATTATTCTAAAATAATTAAAAACTAAAACAAAGTAAATATGTAAAACTAAACATACAATTAAAATTAAAATAAACTAGGAAATAAAATAAATGGAAACATGAAAAAGAAAAAGGAAAAATCTATACTATTAAAAAGATTGGGACCGTTCGTCGCCCAGCTAAATTTCCGTCTGCCCGGATATTACCGTTTTGCCCCTATGTTTTCCGGGTTATTACAAGCACTGCAACCGCCAAGTCTAAAAAAATACAATCGGTTCGTCTCTCTATCTCTTCTCTCTCTCCCTGCACAAGACCTTATCCCCTCGAAGAACAGAGAGAAACAGCGATGCGCACATCGCCAATGGGCGCGTGCTGGAGGCCGACGTCATGTTGGCGGACGCGCAGGTCGCGCAGCAGACGAGACCTGATGCGTCCATGGCAGCGACTCGGTGGAGGGAAGCAGAGGGATGGAGACGAAGACGAAGTCGAAGGGGGGCGAGGATGAGCACGCGCGGTCAGGGGCGGCAGTAGAGGTCGACGACGGACCAGACGAGGCTGGGCGCCGGGGACGAGGCCGAAGGCGTGGAAGCATGGGAGGCGGGCTGGCGCGACGGGACGGAGACAAAGTCGGAGACGGCCTGGCGTGGCGACCGGAGGCGACGGTCGAGCATGTCCAGAGGGGCCGAGGACGAGCACGCGCGGTCGGGGCCGGCGGCCGGCGCTGGACCGGACGAGGCTGGGCGCCGGGGACGAGGCCAAAAGCATGGACGCACGCGAGACCTCTGCCGCAGCCCCCGACCGCGTGTCTCTGTCCCAATCTTGTAGTGGATGCAGTCTCAAGATAAGTTGTTGGTTCAAGAATTGACTTTTCGTGCTCCTGTAGAGAACTATATTAAGTGGCGATGGAAGAAGCTAGCGTTGAATGTCTCTATCGATCTAATTTTCGCTACGGAGATTGGGATCTTGAGATGGTAATTTTGACTTTGACCGGTCAACATGCAGTTCATATGTTGCCTTGCTCATAGACGAGAGTGGTCTGTTGAGACAAAAATAGAGTACTGATGTACTGTCTGACTATTTCGCCTATTTGCCATGTCCAGCTGGCCGTGCCTGTCGTCGCCGTATTAGCCCATTTACCGGGTTGTTAGCTGAATTCTTCTCTCTGGCACATCACCAAACATCTTTTTTGCAGTGCTTCGTATTGTATCCAAACTGTTTAGAGAAACTGGGTAAGATGTGTGAGTAAATCTGCCACTGACTAAATGTTTCCATGGAGTCTCTAGCTGCAAATTTTGATCACAAAAACTATGTTTGAAGTGAGTAAGATAAAGCAATAAGAGAAATTAGTTAAATTGTACTACTCCCTCCGACCTATATTATTTGACTCAAATTTGACTAGATTTGGATGTATCTAGCACTGAAACATGTCTAAATATATCCGAATCTAGACAAATCTAAGTCAACTAATATGGATCGGAGGGAGTACTTCACATCATGCAAATTTCTTTATAATTTTTTCCCGTTGAAACACTCTGGTATTTACATAATTTATTCTTAAATAGAAATTAACAAATTGTAAAAACATAAAAAATAGCCAAAACATTACATTCATTATGTTTCTATAAATTTTTTTATTTGGCTTTTCTATATTTTTTATAATTTCTGGATTTATTTGGTATAGATAACCTCCGTCTAATTTGAGGGAACTTTTGATGTGCATATGTGATAAAAAAAAACTAAAAATACACCGTAGCAACGCACGGGCATTCAGCTAGTATAAATAATAAAAAGAAAAGGACAAAAAGATAAATCAAATCGGCCGCCCGATTGTGGGGTTCTTCATGTGGGCCTGGCCACGTAGCACCACATCGAGTGGGGTATCGGAGCCAAGGAGTTGTTAGAGCGGGCAGGCGCCAATTTGACCCCTCTCTATGAGGTTTTACTACTCCAGGTGCAAACTTTTAAGGCAACGGATTCAACAAGTCCAGACAGTGAGGACATCTTCCGGCATCTGCAACTCAACGACGATGAACTAGAGGAGGTGGTCCTAGGTGCAGAGGAGATTTTCTTTTTCGGCTTTGTGCACCCTAATTGTACAGAGGCCAGGCGTGGACTCTATAGTTTGTATTGTCTTGATGATAAAACGGCCCTTATTAAAAAAAATGTACTACATGTTTATATATTACAGCTATTCGAGTTTCATCCTTAGTTAGAAACTAGTACTAGGACGTTTGAAGCAAAACGCTTGGGAGCTAGGCACTTCATCAATGCAGTCGTGCTAGGAGCATGTAGCCGATTATGTAACAGAAGGTTTATTCAACTAGCTGCGCATGAATAATTAGCATAATAACGAACAAATAATGTTGAAACCATGATCAAACGTTCAGCAAAGCTACAAGCTATAGCTGTCTACGGACTGATCGAGGAGTACTGACTACACGGTTGCACGTACTACAGAACCATGAAATAAACAATAATGCCCTAAGCAAATTAACAGATGTCGTCCTTGAATTACCTGAACAGTAAGGAATCATCGTCGTCCGAGTCCTCGCGCACGGAGACGACAGGGGAGGAGGACGAGGATGGCCTCGAGCGAAGGCCTCGGGGCGAAGACGGTTTGTTCCGAGATGGCGCGGTAGAGACACGAGCGGCGGTGGCGACGGCGGCGGCACTGAATCCTCGTCACAGAGGTTGCGGCGCCGTGCCGAGAGGGCGAAAGAGGGCCAGGCGGCTACTCGTGGGTTCGAGATCGACCACATTGGAAGGAAGGAACAAGCAGATCGAATGAGATTGGTGGAGAAATTCAGGTTGGTTTGCCCATGTACCATGCAGGATGATGCGCCGCATATATACAGCGGTACTGGCTGGCTAGTGACATGGCCGCTTTTTGTATTTTGCGGTCATGTGTGCACACCAAGCCAAAGAAAAGGACTCGTCTTAACTCTATTTTTTGGCCCATCATGCATGCTATCAGACGTAAATAATGGTGCCATCGATCGGTTTTGGGTGGCATCAAGAGCCAGCAGATGTAAATAATGTGCACGGAGTCAGCAACTTTGAGGAGCATGCAAGTTGGTGGCTGGTCTGGAACATTTTGATGTCCTTTGTCCAGAGATTCCCCAAAGCCCAAGTTTGTCTTGTCTTGTACACATCGCTCTAGCTGGCTGGGAACCTCTATACGCACATGGGAATATGGGATATATGAGCCCTTCTCCGTCGTCAATGACGGATATGTCGTAGCATTTTTTTTTTCCGGGGTGCGAATATGTATGTCACCACTGGTATTACTCTGTAGGTACGCAGCCAAGTGGGAGAGTATACAAGCGGTGCGCAGCTTTGGACCCATGCAGCACGGCATGTGCACTATGACCTATGTTCCAACTTCCAGTATCGTATAGTATTTGTTCTTTCTTTTTTTTGGAAAAATCAGACTTTTTAGAAAATATTTGGATATATTAATATCGCAAGATATCAATTACATTCGGTCTCTGCAACAACGCACTACCCTATTGAAGAAAATTTACAAAAAAAATCCCGCTATAGCGATCGGATCCTTAGCAGCAGAGACACTAACACCACCAAAACAACACCAGAGTCCAACCCCTTCAAAAACGATGCCTCCAATAAAAAAAACAGTGCTCAAAGCCCGATCTTTATTAATCAGGAAGGATTACAGGCCAACAAGCTCTTGAAGAACAAATTCAGGGCCTGACCCAAACCATATTATAGTTCTATTCTATGTCCTCGCCCAATTTGCTAGATAGTGGCTAATCCGCTCATGACTACGATCTACTTTTATAAGTTCGTGAATTCTCAAACCACGAACTAAAACTTGAATATCAGAAACTATGTCTGCGTAAGGCGATCTGTCATGTCCACTAGCTAGCACACTTGAAACCGGATGTGCACAGTCAGTCTCAATGATAATCGGCAGCTCACTGTCCTATGTAGAGCAGGATCCAATCCTTCCAAGCACGCTAGCAGTTCAGATGCTAGCGCCTCATCGCGGTGTTGTAATGATCGACATGCCGAGAAAATTACCGCACCAGACACATCCTGTAAGATAATGTCGGTGCCCGCAGAACCATCAACAACTTTAAAGGATCCATCAATCGATAACTTGACCCATTCCGCTGAGGACAGGACCAGGGTTTATCAGGGGGCTTTTTAATCCTCTTGGTAACACTGTGAACCACTGGTTGTTTGCCTTTGATAAGATGATCTGGTGGAGTCTCCTGGACATCACGTACTAGCTTTGAGTAGCTAAGAAGGAACCTTTTAGAACCCCCAACCGAATGAAGGGCCTTCTCATGTGTAACTTCATTCCTCGCATATCAGACTCTCCATGCCACAAGTAACATATTGTCAATCATATGATTCGGTAGATTTAACATTAGTGATTTGAACCCCATAGGAAGCGGTCTAAAAAGGTCTAAAGCTGTTGGAATTTGCCAAACATCCCTCATCGCGTCCCACAGACGTCGCGCATGAGGAAAACTGAAGAGCGTATGCATCACGTCTTCGTCTTCATGATCACAGATCTTGCACCGACCAGTGACTTTCATATTCCATTTCAGCTTGTTCACCTCTGTTGCCATTGCATTAGATGTCGCATGCCAAGCAAAATTGTTTCAATGACATATTATATTATGGGACAGAGTAGGTAATGTTTAGCGTGAGTAGGAACCACCGCTCGCTGGTAGGTGATGAGGACGACAAATTAGAGATGCAAACCGTTCACCATTAGGTTATTCTTTAACAGTTCGACCAAATCAACCAAATTCTAAAGCCACACATCACTTTTTGGAAAACTTTGTTTTCTAAAATCCATGGCTTTAGTTGCTCGGCCCCAGCTCCACTGACGAGTGTATATCCATCCAACATACTCAACAAAGGCCAAGTCTTAACTCGGACAGAAAGAAACCAAGGACACTAGAGCCGCATCCTAGACTCTCAAATGGTCTGGGAAGTGACTATTGGGGCTCCCCCAGATGACACTGCTTGCATTTCCAAGCATTCAAGAAAGGAGTTTCTAAAGCTCCACTACACCTTCATCACATCAGCTTCATTGCAATCGTAGCTTAGTGATCCACTTAGCTTTAATGAGGACCGGCCAAGCTATCCTATATAATGTTGGGGTTAGGTGCAGAAAATCAAAAAAAAAATATGCGGGAACCCCGAATGGCCAAGATCTATCCACGAGTAATGCAGTAACAGCCGAGAGGTTTCGGATACATACCCTTGTAGTCTGAAAGCGGTTAAAGTTCCGAGGGGAACGTGGTTGATGTATTCGTGCTCGTAGCCAACCTCAAGGTTGCGAAGCTCCTCGCAGGTCACCCCTTGCTCCATCACCGTGCAGCAGTCTGGCTAACGACATCCAAAGTGCCTCAAGTGTTGCACCTTGTGGCTTCGTACACATACGGTGTACGACGAGAACCTCTGTCTCCCCGATCACGCTGGGAGTGCGGAAGAAGATCTCCGGCTTCAGAATCCCCGCAGTGCAACGGCGTGCTGCGAATGCGTATTCTCTTGCGTGAACAGCCCTAGGCCGTGACAATGCGTGAAGACAACTAGAGAAAGATATTGGAGAGGAGGAGGAGTTCCCAACTCATGGGATCTATAGATTTATGTGTACCTCCAAGGGGAGAGGGGGCCTCTATAGATTGATGTGTACCATGCCAATGTGCAGCCTTGCCCCTCCCCCAAGGCAACCAGGCGGCGGCCCAAGGGGGATAGGGGCGGCGGCCAAGGGGGGCAGCCCTAGGGCACCCCAAACCCTAACCCAGCCGCCGGCCAGGGAGGAGGCAGCCCTAGGCGCCAAGTCCCTTCTCCCTTTCGGTTTCCCTCATGGGCCCTTTTTCCCTAGGGAAGTTGGCCCATTAGTGGAATACCCTTTCAAATTAGATTTTAATATTATATTTAATCTTAATTACATTAATTAGTATGTAAATACATATTACCAAATCCGATTTGACCCGAAACACCTTTCGGTTCCCCTTCTATATCCTCCGAACAACTTCAGAACTTTCTGGAACAATTTCGGTCCTCTCGCCGAAACTTTTCTGGTTTCCTTTCTTTATCCGAACAACTTTGGATCTTTCTCCTCGGAACAATTCTGACTTTCTATTTCTCTACTATGATTCCAACTTACAGATGATCTCAAGCTCATCGCACACTTAAGTGGATCCCCTCATGTCTCGGGAACAGCTATAGACATGACCTAGACTCTCTTGTGTCAATGATCAACATCGGGACCGTGAAGCCCATAATGATCCCTATGCATTCCAGATTGACGATGTTGTTTGAATCGTAAACGTCGAGTCCAATTCCCTTTGTTTCTTCGATACTACTTGTTCGAGATCCGATCGTTAAGGTATCTCCATACCTTGTTCAATCTCGTTACCGATAAGTACTGTTTACTTGTTACCACAATATTACATCCCCGTGACATAGTCACATGTTGCAACATTTATGGATGAAATATCACCAAGTCGGCCTAACTGTATCTTACCCTTCACTGGGTGAACAAATCTCGCTCTTGACGTAATCTCTTCAACGTGTTCTTCTGGATACCCAACGTACACCTTAATTGCCATTTTACTGAGTAACGCTTGATGCAGTCAAAGAAGCCTCGGGAGACAGTGATTTGATATGGTCTCACGGTCTAAGGAGAATGACATCTTGTTTCTAACTATTGCAATGATGAACTTTGTGACTTGATCGTGTCGCAATATTTGAGGAATGTCCATCATATCATTCACCAATGATATGATCTCGTTGTCAACCAGCGCTATCACTTCATGATCGGGAAACCTTGATCATCATGTTACCCAACGAACTAGTAATAGAGGTTAACAGGGACTTATGTTTCATATCATCATGTATCAATGTTTCCACTTGATACATTTATAGCACAACATGAAACTATTACAAACTTATTGAAATATGACAATAATAAATCTTTTATTATTTTCCTCTAGGGCATATTCCCTTCATATAAAGCATGGTCAGACACCCTTTCTAAGGGTGCTATCTTGTAACCATCCACTTATATGACCATACAAGCAAGAGTACGATGTTACCTCTATGGTAATTTGGGTTAAGTGATTGCCTTTGTCTCGGCGTCACCTGCATGTTAAATAGGGGTTGAATCCCTCAACGGATTACAACGGAATTTGTTACACCGGGAGATATAGAGGGAGATTGATCTGATCCTTATAACTTGTATGAGATCATACACAGTTGATATCTAACTACTAACAACTATAACACCCCTCCTCAATCAAAACCTTTTGTAAGATTGAGATTGTGATTAAACTCTTCAAGTTGTCGTGTAGGTAAAGGATTTGTGAAGCCATCCACCACCTAGTCTTGTGAAGTAATGACTCTGATCTGAAACAATTTACTAGCTACTCTTTCTCTTACAGAATAAAAGTCAATTTCAAAATGCTTTGTTCTAGCATGAAACACTGGATTAGCAGAAAGTTATGTTGCTCCCAAATTATGACACCATAGGCATGAGACTTGCTTTATTTGTATTCCAAGTTCTCCTAATAGGGACTTGATCCAAATTATTTTAGTGGTAGCATTTGCTAGGGACTTGTATTGTGCTTCTGTGCTGGACCTGGAGGCAGTTGCGTGTTTTCTAGCACTACAATAAATCAAATTAGGTACAAAATAAACTGGAAAGTCTCTTGTGGATCTCATTTCATCTACACAACCTACCCAATCCTGCAACTATCAGGGACTGTGTTTTTTCTAAATGGGACCTGCACAAACATCTGTAGGTAACTGCCAAAAAAAGTTAGCATAGGTATCTATGTTTGAAATAACATTGCTAGTGAAATGGTTAAGGCGATAGTCGCTACTGCCAGGAACGAGAGAGGTTAGTGAGAGGAGACTTACCATATCAAAGATCATTCCAGAAAGAGGTGTAGTTCTTGGAGCCAAGAGAGACACACATGCTAGCACGAAAGGTAGGGAGATTAAAGAGAATATCGTTCTAGATGGGAGTGTCAAGGAAGTGAGAGTCTCCTATGTTGCGAGATCCATACCACCCATAGAACCGGTGGAACCAAGAGGCCCAGGGGCCATCATCACCGGCATAGAGTTTGACAAAAACTTAGAGAGAAGAGAGATGATTTGAGTGGGAGGGACAAAACCCAAGACCACCCATAAAAGTTAGTTTTTACACAAAGACTATTATAGGTCACCTATTAGAGATTCTCTAGACCAGTGGATAGCATTTTTCATCAAGTCAAGTCAAGGTAGAAACCACAATAGATATACCAAAAATTTCAGCCATGCGAGGAGGTGAACACGGTTCGGCAGGGTTAAACGGTCTTGTGGATCTTAAGGATTACATGCCTATTGGTTTATGTAATGTCATATACATGATTGTCTCTAAATACTTGGTTAATAGATTAAGACCTCTACTTTGTGAGGTTATTTCTAAAAATCAAAGTGTCTTTGTTCCTAGTCATATGGTAACTGATAATGCTCTCCTGGCATTTGAGTGTTTACATTATATGGAACATGGTACAGTGTGAATCTGAATTTTGTGCTTATAAGGTGGATTTTTCAAAAGCATATGACAGGTTGGATTGGTATTTTCTAGAGAATACTATGCGTAAATTAGGTTTTTCTCAGCGGTTGGTGCAATGGATCATGGCGTGTGTGACCACAGTGACGTATTCTCTGAAATCAAATGGAACCCTTCTGGAAGCATTCTATCCTACTCAAGGCCTTCGACGAGGGATCCATTGTCCCCTATCTTGTTCATGTTTGTTGCAGATGGCTTATCAGCTTTGTTACAAAAGGAGGTGGAAAATAATGGAATCACTCTACTGAAAGTGTGTTGTAATGCTATTGATATCTCACACTTATTATTCGCGGATGATACTTTATTTTTCTTTAGTACAGCTGAAGTTCAAGCTGCTCGGATGAAAGAGGTCATTAATGCTTTCAAGGTTGGTACTGGGCAATTAATCAATCCATCCGAGTGCCCGACCTTTTTAGTGCACATGTCAAGAGGATAATCAATTGCTAATTCAGAATATTCTGAATGTGGAGCAACAAATGTTTGATGTCAAATATCTTGGTTTATCTACACTAGATGAGAGAATGCATAGAGAAAGATTTCAAAGTTTGTTGTCTCGGCTAAGTAAATTATTGGTTGATTGGGGTGATGGAATTCTAGCTCAAAGTGAAAAATCCATATTAAAGTAATTGCCCAGGCTATCCCTGCATACGTCATGGGGGTCCTTAAACCCCCTTTTCAGTTTGTTATGAGTTGACAAAAGTAAGCCAGGACTTTTGGTGACATTTAGAGAATGGTAAACGAAAAATCACCGGAACAGTTGGCCTAAACTCCAACAACCTAAGACTCAAGGAGTCCTCGGTTTTCGTGATATGAAATTGTATAACCAAGCTTTACTAGCTCGGCGGGCCCTGGTGGTTATTGGAATTCCCAGATATTTTATGTGCGCTAGTGCTAAAGTAAAAATACTACCCGAATGGTGATTTGTACGATATGGTTTTTACTTGGAACCCTTCATCGACTTGGATGGCAATTTCACATAGTTTAGAATTGCTAAAGAAAGGATTAATTTGTCATGTTGGTAAGGGGAAAAAATTACTAATTAGGTGTGATAGTTGGATCCCCTGGTTGTCATGTATGAAAGTTCTCACATCTAGAGAAAATTATCATGTCTGATGTGTCTCCGAATTGCTGGACGATCTTGGAAACTAGAATGAGGCGTTGGTCCGTAGCATCTTCTTGCCCATGGATACATCAACCATTATGACGACCAAACCTTCTCACCAATTGGATGATGGTCTGCTGGCATGGCTAGTATAACCTTGCTTTTCAAGAGTCCCCTGAACAGTGTGTGTTTCGTACTTCGATCTCGGCTCCTGATGGTGCAATCAGTTGTTGGAAACAAATTTGGAAGGCTGGAGTTCCACCTAAAGTCAAAACCTTTTCTTATAGAGTTGCATATAATAGCTTAGCTCTAGAAAAAACAAAAAAAGACAGTGACTTTGAGGTTACATGCAACTGTCTTATTTGCGATAAAGAATTGGAGGGCGTTGCATATTGCTTGTTCAAGTGCTCTCATACAAGAGACATGTGGTATGCCATGAGGGATGTGTGGCCTTTACCTAATGAAATTGATCTCCAGGTTTACCCTCACAAGTGGTTTGAGACTGTTACTGAGGAAGTCCCGGCTAGAGTGCTGGATTTTATTTTATTGATTGCTTGGCACATTTTCTATGATCACAATGAGGTTACACATCATAAACCGCTTTGTTCAATTGAGTGCTCTAAGCGAGTCTTGATATACTATGTCAAGACTTTGAAGAACATTAAATTCTTAACCATATGGAGGAAATCATTAAGGGAAAGACCCCTAAGTCAGATGGTACAAAAGCTGCTACGGCTGTTCGAAATCCTAATTTGCATGTGGCACGCTGGCATAATCGTTCTCCGGGTTGGGTTAAACTTAGTTGTGATGGTTCTTATAAGGAGGAAGGTTCAACAGAGATGGGTATGATCTTGCGTGATGAATTAGGAAGGATTGTTTTCTCCTCATGTCGTCTGTTGTTTAATTGCGGTGATCCCCTATAAGCTGAAACGAGGGTTTGCATAGAAGGCCTTCATCTTTTTCTCAAATGGAGCGATAAATCAGTGGTATTAGAACTGGACTGCTCTAATGCAATTTGTGGAAGATCGCATCTTTACCTTTTCTCATTAACAAGATTAAGGATTTAATTTAGGGTATTAAAAGTATTTCTATTGTGAAAGTGGACCGCGAACAAAATAGAGCTAGTTATAGTTTCGCGAATTTCGTGAGAACAAATGGTAAAACTGCGGTATGGCTTGGATTAGTACATTTTTTTTAGGGAAGCTTGGATTAGTACATGAGTTTTTGTCTCACAATCTGGATCTGGATCTGCGGTAAAGCCACATGTTCTCGAAAAAAAAAAGGTTCGCATTTACGCCAGCAATTCCGTCCGGATTGGAAAAGAATGAATAGAAGAAGTCCAATTTACAACAAGAAGAAAGAATGTTTGTATACAGTATGTTGGACTATGTACATTTCACAACACAAACACAACAAATCAAATGGTATATCTGTCTGCATCTACTCCTGTCGTGTGAGCTTGTATTCTGATGAATTTCTGTGGAACTGATCCGGACAGAATCTCAGGACAAGATCCCGGCGGGGGCAGCAAACGGGGCGCAGTACAGGGCAAGCGCGGCGGCCTCCGAGTCCATGCCTTCGCCGCCGACGTAGCCGGAAGAGTACCGGCAGAAGCTCACGGGGCTCTTCTCCTCTTCCCGGCCGCCATCGCATTTCTGGCAGCGGGCGCACGCGCAGGCGAGGCTGCTGTCCAGGATGTCGTCCTCGGGCGGCGGCGGCGGCGGCTCGGAGGCCGCGACGGCCTTCCTGAAGGAGGCGATGCCGCTCCGGCAGAGCGGGCACGGGACGGTTCCGGCGAGCCCGGGCACCTCGTAGGCCTTCATCACCGTGCACAGGTCCATTGCGCACTTGAGGCACAGCTCGTGACCGCACACTGCACGATCCTCGTTCGTCAGATCAGACTATGACTTCTGAATATTTTGGACGAAGGAACAGAGTAAAAATATAGTACCTTCGGCGGCGACGTTGCAGGACCTCTCGAGGCAGACGGAGCAGGCGTCGTCGATGTTGTCATCGTCGGCGGCGGCGGGGATGAACGGCGTCGAAGCAGCGGCGTGGTCGGCGGCGATGGCGAGGAGGGAAGTGAGCGGGAGGGAGAGGTAGGCGGATGGCGGGAACTTGGGGACGGGGAGGTGCGACTTTGGGGACAGCACGTGCTCCAGCCAGTTGCAGTTCCACATCCGGGCCACGTCCACCGCCAGCCAGCCGTTGAAGTTGGCGGCCATCCTGTCGGCGCCCCTGGACACGAGGACCTGGCAGCACTTGACCTCGCCGCCGGAGGCCGCGTAGTGCAGCGGCGTGCTCCCGGCGCCGATGGCCGCCATGGGCGCCGCGGCGACGGGGACCGTCTGCGCGCCCAGCGCCGCGTGCTCGTCGATGAGCAGGTGCACGCAGTCCACGTGCCCGTGCAGCGCCGCCAGGTGCAGCGCCGTCACGCCGCCGCTCGCCGCCCTGTTCACGTACCTGCAGAGCGCGCGTGCCACGGACGGTCAGTCCATCGTAGCCGATACAAATGTCTCCGGCGTCTGCAAGCGGCGCTAGGCTCTTACCGGACCCTGTCGCCGCTGGCGCCGCCGCCCGCGTCCGCGAGCAGCAAGCGGACGCACCTGACGTGCCCGCCGGCCGCCGCCGCGTGAAGCGCCGTCCGGCCGCTCAGGCCGTCCGCCTTCCACACCTAATCAGTTCACCGACAAGCAGAAGTCAGAATCAAATACCTCAGGCCGTTCGATGATCTGCGAGAGCAGGAGGATGCCGAATGATCAGTTCCACTGGACGAACTTACATTGCATCTGAAGGCCAGCAGCGTCTGCACCACCTCCCAGTGGCCTGAACGGCACGCTTGCATCAGCGCCGTCTGCAGTTCAATCATGCACAAAAACACAGGCAGAGCACATGAATCAAAACAACCTACTGCATCTATCTATTCTAGAAAGAAAGACGCATAACTTTTTCCTAAAAGTCAAACGACATAAAGTTCGATCAAACTTACAGAAAAAATATCAACATCTATAATAGTATAATAAAATCTACACCTTGCAATAGGCTTTCATACTGTATCTAATTTATCCAGTAAATGTTGATGGTTTATAAGTTTGGTTAAATTTTACACCGTATCGCTCAAGAAAAAACTACGCCTTGTTTTCTTGAAATGGACGTAGTATTTACATGCGGTGCGGACGAAAAAAAAATGTGCTCATATGAAACCTTCTCCTGGGACCTTTTTTTTTGAATAATTATGAAAATTATTGGTGTGTAGGTAGAAACCTATGCGCCATAAAATGATGGTTGACAATATAACCATCCGTAGCCAGGGTTCAGAATTTCAATGAAATTGTTTAGCTCGGAACTTAATACAAGATTTAAATCAGCGCAAAATTTTATCTTGTCACATTGACGAACTCGATGAACCCATAAAAACTAATTAAATTCATGCACGAGATCTTGAAATGAAATGCGGTCGGTAGCTGTTGTTCAGTAGCAGTAGCAGTAGTAGTACTTGAGCTCACTGACGTACCTGTCCGTATATGTTCCTCGCGTTGACGTCGGCTCCGTTCTCCAGCAGCAACGCCGCGATCTGCACACGCATCAACAGTGAGTTAGTTATCAGACCTATTAGCCGATCGTCGTCGTCGTCGTCACAAGTTCAGAAACAGGAGCTCTCTTTAAATTTTTCGCCGGCAGAATTATTGTTTAAGTCCCTGTTCTGACACGAACGTACGGCGTTGAAGATATGGATGCAGCTTAAGTTTGCTGGACTGGCTCTACTGTGTTGACTAATTAGCACACATATACTATTCCATCTGTTCGGAAATATAAGACGTTTTAGCTTTTTGAATCGAATGTATCTAGACGTCTTTTCGTGTATAGGTTCGTAGAGGTTCGGAGTGAACCTATATACCCTAAAAGGTGTCTAGATACATTCGTTTCACAAAGCTAGAATGTCTTATATTTCCGAAATTAGATGATAGGTATGATAAAAAATGTTTGACTAGTACACATTCTTTGGAGCAAATTAAACGTGGGAACACGTGTGATGACTTGGCTAGCTGTAACGATTGCACAATGCATGGATCTCGGTGCAGTTTTCAGCTGCGCGGGAAACAGTTAGTTGAGCAGCTGGCTGGTTTGGCGATCTCTCGCTCGATCGGCACAATCCGTCCTTGCTGTGATGTTGTTCCGACGCGACGGCCCTTAAAGAGAAAAAAATGGATGCTGCTTGACTATACTGTTCATTTTTTTTTTTGCGGGTAGACTATACTGTTCATTGATTGGGTTACATATACTGTGATTTGTCTTAGATTGGGTTACATATACTCCCTCCGTACCATTTATATTCTTCTTCGCTCCTAACGAAATGGTATTATGTACTATAGAAGACATGAATTATGCTTCGGTGTCCCTCCTCTTCCGCAAACTTACAAAACCGAAGAACAAGGACGGCCAGAATTGGTCGATACCCTTGTGGCATGCGATGCGGCTAATCCTTAATTATCATCCTTATGTTTTCTGTTTCGTATGTTTTGGAAAGAGCGCGGACACCACCGAAGCACACCTCCTCAAAGAACATAAGATTGATTAGTTGAATCTTCTATTTGTCTATGAAATAACGCTCGGTGTCGCTATCCAATGTTGAATGTGCGTACCCTTCCATGGACGTAACACGATAGGAAAATCGAGTCAACAAAAAACTTTTCCATCGATCGATCATCTACCACTAGCTACTACGGATCACACATTCTCACATCAGCGTGAAAGTAACCCCGGCCCAGAAATTCAATTAATTAATTAATTACTCCGAGGCCACTTGCGTCCGGTGACGCATCTCTCTAACAGTGACTGCTGCCCGGCCTGGGTTTTGCCACAAGACAAAATGAACGAGTCGTGTTGCTTTGGAAGCTAGTCAGCCCAGAGGTCGATTCATCGAGCAGTAGTAGCTCTCGTGTCAACTAGTGATCAGATTGTTCATGTGTGTGGTTAACTAAAGCTGCGGTGATAATGCTACATGCGTGTCTACCAAGAACACAACATGTTTATTCATTCACGGGCCAATATATCTTTCTTTCGTTTTAAGAACAGTGAAGATATTTTGAATTTAATTAGTGTGCGATATATATACTCGACCCACGACGTGTACTCGGTACTCCTGCCTATGTCACTAACTTTTGTGGGGTGGCTAGTAACTTCTTCGACAATACTATATATATCTAGACTAGATCTCGACACGCAATATTATTGAATTTCGAAAAAAATCGTCTGCGACTCCTAGCTAGATGCTTCTAAAAATACTGCTCTAGGAGTCCAATGCATACATGCACCCATGCATGCTAGCAACGGATGAAGAATGCATTCATAGCGAGACCTTTTCTGAGTTCTTCGTTTTTCAGTCGACTGAATGAGCCGGCAGAATCTTAAGCACTTATTATGCTTGCCGGAACGAACGAACGTGCTCCCCGGCCGTACATCGTCGTCAAGAACGGGCCGGCCGGCCGGGCGAAGAGTAAATACCATGGAGAAAATTGCACCGCCGTACCGTACGTCGACGAGCATGCACGTGCAGCTAGTAGCTAGGTACACCGTACACGTACGTACCTCGTGGTGGCCCTTGGATGCGGCGAGGTGCAGCGGCGAGCTGAGGTTGCCGAAGGTGGCCGTGCACCGCGCCAGGCCCGGGTCCGCCGCCAGCAGCCGCCGCGCCTCCGCCGCGTCGCCGTCCCTCGCCGCCGCCGCCAGCCGCTCCCCCAGCCCCGCGCACCCCAGCGCGTTCCCCATGTACGAAACGCTCGTGCGTGTGAATGATGATCGATGCACCGCCGCCCGACGCCGCCCACCACTGCACCCACCGGCCGGCGCCCCGTCGTTAGCTAGGCGAGCTAGCTCACGGGCGGAACGTGAAGTGAGTTTGGCGAGGCCGGCCGGCAGACGGAAGGCTATTAATTACTCGATCCTCCTCCGGTTGTTGGCAAAGGAGACTGAATCTGGTGAGGGGTGAGATCGATCCAGCCTACCACTATATATGACGAGACACCATATCTATTCCTGTCTCTTCGAGCGAGCGAGCTAGCTAGTAGTTTTGTATGTGCACTCTTCCGGCCTAGTGTGATCACGACCCATGAGAGACGATTTTTTCTTGGAAAATGATATGCCTCCCCCGGGGGATAGCATCCCCCGGATCTCCTGCAGTCCAACGCGACATCACGTGTTGCCATACCTGGACTCCTAGAACGTCATGTTGCCACTGAGGTTTGCTACATGGGGCTAGTTGTGCTGCTTTCTACTGCCACCGTTGTTGCTACCTACGGCGTCAAGATTTGCTACGTGTGGCTGGCGGTGGTGCTATAAGTGTGTCTTTGGTTTTGCTACAAGGTGATGCTACAATAGTAGCAAGTTTTTGCTATTTCTCTTCTATGTTTTTGCTATAATAACATAAAATATTTGCTACGATATTTTCAACGACTTTGCTACGGCAGGCACCGGTGATGTCTCCGGCGAGGTCGTTTTTTTTGCTACATTAGTACTTTTTTTTGCTACACCGTTTTGTGGTTTTGCTACAATAGCGCAAAGCTTTTGCTACAAGGTCTCCGGCGAGATCTCCGGCGAAATTCTCCGGTGAGGTCTCCCATGAGTCTCAGTGAGGTCGGGTTTGCTACATTAACATACTTTTGCTACACGGTCACGGCGAGGTCTCCTGAAAGTCTCGGTGAGATCTCCGCAAAGTCGGGTTTGCTACATTAGCACAACTTTTGCTACCACCGCTTTGCATTTTTGCTACAATAGCGTAACGCTTTTGCTACACGTCTCGGTGAGGTCTAGCGAAAGCCTCCCATGAGTCTCCGTGAGGTCGGGTTTGCTACATTAGCATAACTTTTTGCTACACGTCGCGGCGAGGTCTCGGCGAAATCTCCGAGGTCCAATTTTTTTTATTTTCGATCGAACTGCTTTTTGCTACAATGTAGCAAAAGCGGGGCAAATGTAGCAAAAAACGGGGCAAATGTAGCAAAAGCGGGATTTTGAATTCAAAAAACGGACACGTGGTTGGCTGGAGACCCGGGGGATAAAAACCACATATCCCCCGGGGGACGCGTAGGGCTTGCCTTTTTTCTTCCTCTTCTTTCTTCTTTCTCTGACTATGTGTAATGAGCCAGGTAGGCACACTAGCGTATTCATTAGTTGTGCATGGCCGGTTTTGCGCATAAGCCCCTGCAAATTTGTTCATTCACTCGCCTACAATATTCTATTTGATAGTTTGATTTAAATTGCTATTTGCAAATAACCCTCATTACTCGTTGCGGCACTTAACCAGTGCACCGGAGATAAGGTCGAATGTTGGATATAGTGCCCCGGCCGAAAATCCCATGTAAGGGTTGTCACTTGTCACAATTGAGAGAAAAGTAGAAAGTCGATAATTGGTCGAGTGTCGGCTACAGTGACTCGGCCGAAAATCCCATGTAAGGGTTGTCACTTGTCACCCATTGAGTGAAATGTAGGACATCGGTAATGTACGAGATGGCGAGTCCCAGAAGGCGTGGCGACATGCAAGTTGCAACTCGGTTTCAACTCGTCCCGATCGACACCGATGAATGTCGGGAGAAAATGGAAGTGTCATGTCAATCCAAAACGCTGGCTAACGAGACTAGCTTGGTCGTTAAATAGATAAGTTAAAAGGAAAATTTGTAAAAGTCAACCATAGCACCAAAGAGTCAACCATAGGCGGCACCTAAGTTAACAAATGAAAAAATCTAGTGGCACCATAATAGGTAGACCGTCCTCAGCCACTGGTATTGTGAGTATGATGTAAGTACTTGCCAACCCCACTTAGCACTAACTCGCGGGTGCACCTAATCAAGCTAGTGGATCGTGTTTCTCCACTTGGTAACATCAATTTCCTTGTCTTTCTGCCACTTGCATTCCGTGTTCAATCACCCGAAAGGAAACCCCAAATTGGTTTTATCGCCTTCCTTGTCAGAAATAAAAGGTTAGTCGTTAATTAGCTAGGGTTTTCTGATTATTTTTAGTGGTTTTTTGTGAATATAAAGGTTCCCTGATTTTTGTTGTAGAACACATGTACCGCGACAAAGATGTCTTAACAACATTGGCTCCCACAAAACTGGAAAAAATCTCATGAAAAGAAATATTGAAATTTCACCGGAGATAATTAAGTTACCCATTCAAACAGAAGAAGAAAAGGTGAAATTTAGTTCCTTCATCTAACAACTTTTTACGGGAAAAATAGAGAAAAAAATTATCAACATAAATTTTAGGAGGTCCCTAAACTCATCAAGCAAGATATGCCCAATTAATGGATACATCACGAGAGAGACATGGTTTATTATTATTTTATTATTATAGTCATAGGAGAAAAATGACTTGAAAGAAGAAAAAACGACTTGGACTGAGACTTCGCAGAGAAAGTAAGGCATCCTCCCATGGACGTAGAGACGGGATCGAGAGCAATCAATGATGATACCTTTCTGAAATTTCATTACTAAGAAAAGTGACTCTTTGGTGTTAAAGCAATTAGGTAAGCGTTAAGCAAACAAACTGCTTGCATATGGGGTCACCATCTCATTTAGAGTATGTGTACTGTATGGCCCTATTAATTGATACCCCAAAGATATACACACAGGAGTAGTTTTCAGAGGAAAAATATGCATGCTAGGGCAGGGCCCGACCCTGTTTGGGGTCCGCGCCGCCGGCGAGAGCTCCGACGGGGAGCGCGGGGTGCCGACTCCGAGGTGCCCCTCCTCGCTCCAGCGCCCCTCCCTGGCGGACTTCCTCACGGCGAGGCCGCCTCGCGCCGGGAGGGCCATGGCGGCGCCGCAGCAGGGTGTGGGTGGGAGGGGGCGAGGTGCTAGGCGGGCTCCCTCTGGCGCAGATTGGGCCATAGGTGGGCCCCCCCGGATGGCTCGTGGGCCTTGGCCCACCGGACATCTGGCCGGGTCGACCCCCTCCTGGCAGGCCTGTTCCGCGTCGGCCCGTGTGGCCAGGCCCAGCGGACCCCGAGCGGCGTCCCCAGCGTCTTCCGCGGGTCGTGCCCTAGTGGCTGGACCCGTAGCCACCTCGCCCGTCCCGGACACGACGCGGGAGGCCCGCCTCCGCGAGGAGGCTATGCTGGCCATGCGGTCCAGGGACGGGCTGCCTCCCGCCCCCAACCCCCACAGTCGGGCAGACGCTCCGTCTTGGCGCGCGGATAGGGACCTCCCGTAGCCTCCTCCGGTTGTGGCGCCGACTGTGGGTCAGCGGCAGTCCGGCGAGATTGACGACCCTGCGGCCACCAAGAAGAAGAAGCTCAAGAGCAAGAAGAAGCGTAAGACCCCGGCCGCACCGCCCGCGGTGGACCCCGCTCCTGGCCTCCTTGGTGCCCGTCCTGGGGGCCCCTTGCTATCATGGGCACCCCGCCGTCCGAGACCCTGGAGTACTATGGCCATGGCGTGGACGGTGGATTCTACTTCATCAACATGGGGGCGTCCCCATGACCGTCCCTGAGACCTTGGCCATGGTGAGGATCCTCCCGGCGCAAGACCCTCCGATCTCGATTGAGGTCACGGAGGGCCTCATCCAGGAGGAGCTACGGGCGGTCCTCCCCGGCCACGAATGGCCGGTTCGTCGCGTCTCCGAGTCCGAGTTCGCAGTCTCCTTCCCCTCGGTGGCGATCCTACGCATATGCGCGTGTGGAACCTCCTTCACCTCCCTTCACCACCGCAGTCTCCATCCAGCCTCGTCGGCCGCCCGAGACGGTTACCATGCTCCTGAGGTGTGGGTTCGTCTCACGGTCACCGTCCGAGTCCAGACCCCGATGTGGTGGCCTCGTGGCTCGACGGTGGCAAGCTCACCGAGGTGGATGGGCTCTCTGTCCGCCTCGCCTGGCCGTCTGCTCGTCTGCTCACCGACCGCTTGGTCTTCCCGGTCTCCCTTCCCCGGGTCTTCTTCGGTCGAGTGGGTCGGGACCTGTTGGTGGAGATGAACGAGGGGGGCACCTCTACGTCGAGTCCCCCTCCCCCTCCCCCGGAGTCCCCAGCTGACGAGGGCGACGGTGGCAGGGACCCTGAGGCCCGGGGCTCGAAAGACAGTGACATCGGGACGGACCCGGATGTTGGAGATATGCCCAAGAGGCAATAATAAAGTGGTTATTATCATATCTTCACACTTATGATAAATGTTTACATACCATGCTATAATTGTATTAACAGGAAACATTAATACTTGTGTGATTTGTAAACTAAAATAAGAGTCCCTAGTAAAGCCTCTTGTTAAACTAGCTTGTTGGTTAATATATGATCATGGTTTCCTGATCATCAACATAGAGATGTTATTAACAACAGGATCATATCATTAGGAGAATGATGTGATGGACATACTCCAATAGATAAGCGTAGCATAAAGATCAAGTCATTTCAATAGTTCAATTGCTATATGCTTTCTCATACATAGTAACCTAATTCCTTCGACCATGAGATCATGCATATCACCTTTACCGGATGGATCCTTGATGACATCAAACACCACACCGTAACTGGATGGTTATAAAGGTGGCATTGAGTGTTCAGAAAGTATTGGTTGAAACACATGGATCAAGAGTGGGATTTGTCCATCCATATGACGGATAGATATACTCTGGGCCCTCTCGGTGGAATGTCATCCAATTACCTTGCAAGCATGTGACTGGCTCACAAGGGATCACATATCATGGGAACGAGAAAAGAGTACTTATCGGTAACGAGGTTGAACTAGGTATGCAGAGATACCGACGATCATAACCTCGGATAAGTAAACTATCGTGAGACAAAGGGAAATTGGTATCGTATGTAAGTGGTTCATTCGATCGCAAAGTAATCATAGAAATATGTAGCCATATGAATTTCCAGATTCCTCTATTGGTTATTGTTCGAGAAGTGTCTCGATCATGTCCGCATAATTCACGAACCGTAGGGAGACACACTTAAGGATTCGACGTTGTTTGAGTAGTTATGGTATTATGAGAAAGAGACCGAATGTTGTTCGAGTCTCGATGGGATCCGGATATCACGAGGTGATCCGGAATGGTCCGGAGAATAAGATTCATATAAGGAAAGTCCTGCTTCGAGTTCGGGAATGATTCCGTGTTTTCATCGGGAATGTTCTAGAAGGTTCCGGATTATCCCAAGACTGGGAAGGGGTACATGAATGTGTCATTACATATTGGAATGATTGCATCATGTACTAAGTGTTCTTGTTGTTCCAAATAAAGGATTAAATTGAATCCTAAAACTGAAAAGTCAAATGGCCGCTTGAAAGTCAAACGGCTAAAACAGAAACTGGGAAACAAGCAAGAGGAGGTTGAAACCAACTTGGAGGAGGAGTCCTCCTCTCCAAGCTTGCCACCAACCAAGGCCGACTTGGGGAGGGACTCCCTCCCCTTGGCCGCCCCTCCCACCTATAAAAGGAGGGGCAGGGCCTCCTCCTCTAGACACACAAGTTCCTATCCTCTAATCTAAATCCTAGCCCTAGACTCCGGTTTAGAGCCGCTTTGGTTTAGAGCTTCTAATTGCACTAGCCTTCGGATTAGAGCCTTCTAATTGGTGTGTCTAATCCCTAGACCACTAATAGCTTTCTCATACTCCACCATACTCGCTCCGGCTTAAGGCGGTTCTCGGGATCTCCCTCTACTTCCGGTACCACGTTGTCTTTGCCGAATCATGGCGAGAGTTCTACAACCTCCACGTCTGCTTGGAACAAGGGAGGAAGGTATTCTTCGAACCGTAACGTGACCGATCATGGAGCGCTGCCGAACGCAGCTCGGAAGGATCGCTCACGCGATCTTGAGATCGAAAGAGTACGACTACATCACCCACGAGAATCGCTCTTGTTAACCGCTTTGGAATCTTCGAGGTAAGTTATTCCATCGACTCGTTGCTACAATCTAGTAGATAGATCTTGGCTTGTTTGTTTGTATGCGATAGAAAATTTTGTTTTCCATGCTACGAACCCCTACAAAGGGTATCGAGCCGTGTCTATATGTAGATCTGTTTGCAGTAGAACACAATAGTCATTGTGGGCGTTGATGCTTTTATTGTCGATTGCTTCTTGTGTACTTTGCATCTTGCGTATGTTGGGATGAAGCGGCGGCTAACCTTACATGACATCGTTCATGAGACTTGCTCCACGCTTGACATGCAACTTGTATTGCATAAGTGGCTTTATGGGTCTGTTTCTCCTAGCATAGTTAAGATCCAATTTACAACGGGTGATTAACAATACTAGTATCAATGTTGTGGTTCATATTCGTAAGTTAGAACGACACTTATTGAAAGCCCCAAACCACGTAAAATATGCAAAGAAAGTAGAGGCGTCTAACTTTGTTTTGCAGGGGTGTGCAGTGATGTGATATGGCCATGATTGTGATTATATTTGATGTATGCAATGTTCCTTATTGTAAGTTGGCAACCGGCAGGAGCCATATGGTTGTCTTTAAATTCTGTTAAGACCCGCGTGTCTATTCAAAGTAGTTGTAATAGTTGAAGCCGGTGGACGACAACCATGGAGAAGCATCATTGACCTTGATGCAATGTCGGTAATGATGAAGATCATGTTCGTGCTTGAAGATGGAGATCGGAAGCACAAAGAAGAAAGGCCATATCATATCACATATTATGAATTGCATGTGATGTTAATCCTTTATGCATCTTGTATTGCTTAGTAGACGACGGTAGCATTATAAGATGATCCCTCAAGCAGACAATTTCAAGTTCTTAAGTGTTCACCCTTAGTTAGCACCGTTGCTAAAGCTTGTTGTTTCGAAGCACCACGTGATGATCGGGTGTGTTAGATTCTGCGAGTGTATACAACGTAAGCAAGCCATATTTGCTTATGGGGAACCTAAGGTTGATCTTGACGAGCCTAGCATGTACAGACATGGTCTCGGAACACGGATCACCGAAAGGTAAAGCATGAGTCATATAGTAGATATGATGAACATGTTGATTGTTCGCCATTGAAGTTGCATCAACTCTCGTAATGATCGGTTTTGATGTGGTGGATTTGGTTCGTGTGATCACTAAAACAATGTGAGGGATATTGTTTTGAGTGGGAGTTCACCTAGATTAATTTAATTATTAATTAGAACTCAATTTATCATAAATTAAATCAAAGTGAATTTGCATAGTTGTTGTAGTCATTGGCATCCGTTTACCACCTTGCGCTTAGTTTTAATTGAGATGATAGAACTATAGAATTCTAGTTAGTTACTTTACGAACTGGTATCGTATTGTTTTGAAGTGTTAATCTAAAGTTTAAAAGTCCTATTGCAAACTTTCAATAAGTTCCGGTTACTCCATGAAGTTTAATAATTAGTATTAAATCAAGAGTAACAATTCCAAGTGTTAGTGTATGAGTATCATGTTTGTCTCCATAAGTCTTGATATTCAAAGGATTGTCTTAATATCAAGGTTATCTAGGATCTGAAAGAGTTGTTTCAGAAACCATGATGTGTGGAAGATATTGTGATATCTGAAACAAAGTTTTGGTTGCAACATGATAGAGTATAATATGGCAAAGTTCATGTTCTCATATTTTGATGAGAATATGCAAAGGGTTGTAGACACTTGTTGTCCTAATCCTCCAAAAGGTTTTGGAAAGCAACATTATACTTGCGATTCACCGTTACAAGCTAAAAGTAGCTTGATCATGGATAAATCCATGATGAGGGTGAATATTTGATGTAGGTAAAATGTTTACTACACCAAGAGATTACTAAAGAAAGGAATTTGAAAGAACACCAAACATTTGATAATGGTGATCTACTTCAAAGTGCAAGTCCAAAGACATTGGTATTTAACTATACACGCTTTGGACTATGTGTCATATGAATGACTCCACTATTGATGTTGATAGATTTTTCCAAACAGAAAAAGAAATACTGAAAGAGAATCTCATAAATATATGGCAGAAAAGAAAAGACTAGAATTGTTCAGTTTAAGTATATAGATGATATACATGTTATGGCTATATTCTTTGCTTATTAAACAATGTGGTTCTTAAGTATTTGATACTGAATTTGTTGGTGTGAATCGTCATACGAAACAACACAATTTATGAACTACAATGACCTAAGTAACTAGCAAAAGAATATGTGATGATGTTCATCGAGAACAAATAAATGGTTATTGTGTTGCTCGTTAAATATCAAAGCTTGCCTTCAAGGTTTGTTTTATCAGGTATTATGAGAATAAAAGGGTTGTTCAAATAATTTCCGTAATCCCTAAAAGATGGATGATTCACAAATCTCGTTGGAGAAATCACATCCATAAAACTAGTGCTAAAGATGTCGAAAGACAAATTGATTGAAAGATCACTTAGGAAGTGACATCGTCGTTTAAATTATATTAGAAAGATAACATGAAGAAACTCCATGTGGATGGAATTTTGGAGTCTTTTGATTTTTGATCACATGACGCTTGTGAAACATTTCTAGAGATAATTAAAACTTAGTTCATAGGCCAAAAAGGGAACGAAAGACTAGCTTATTGGAAATTGTACATATTGTTGTACAAAGTCCATCATGTGTAGTCAAAAGCGATGGATTTTGACTTCATATGCTTTCTCCGAAAATTTGAGTGAATATATGAATATTTACTTAATATGGATGAAGTATGAAACATTTGAAAAGTTCAAAGACTTTCAAGATGAAGTGCAAAATCATTGTAACAAGAATATAAACAGTTTATGATAAAGATCATAAAGGAAGATATTTGAGTTACAAAGTTTAGCATAATACCTAAGATTTATGGAATCGTTCCGTGGATTTGCATTTCCCGAAACACCATAAGAGTATGGAGCATTCGAGATATGTAATTAAACCTTGTTTGACATGGTAAGATCAAAGGTATAATTCATAAAACTGCCATTATATTTTAAATATTAAAAGCTTTAGAGATTACCGTTTTTCCACTGAAAAGAGCTCCATCATAATCCGTTGAAATGACACCATATGTTATGGTTTGGGATAAAACCCAAGTTGTCCTTTCTTAAACATTGGTATGCTATGCATAAGAAAGATGTTTGCAACCAAAGTCGGATGAACTTGTCTTTGTTAAGTATTCCTCCATAACACCGGAGACAAAAGTGTTTGTCACTTAGAACGTCAAGTTTCTTTTAGAAGGAATTTTTCGTGAAAAGTTAAGTGGGAGGACAATAGAACTTTGATAAGGTTAAAAGAACCTTAGCTATATGTGCAGAGTTGCGCAGCACCGGAAAAGTGTTCCGGAGGCAGCAACAATGCTCATGGCTCACGTGCCTCAAAGGTTGTGGTTATGAAGGTCAAAGTTTCAGTTGAACCAAGTAGGTCGAGTAAACAATCAAATACCAAGATTTGAGGGTTGAATCATTATTTGAGAATAATGAACGTACTACATGCAAAGAAGCGATGATGGGCCCTGACTCCGTAAAATGGCTTGAAGCCATAAAATCCGTGATAGTTCCATATACGAGAGATCAAGATTTGAACTTGAAAGACCCTCTGGGTAGGTATAAGACCTTACAGTCGTATTTGGATCTATAAAAAAATATACATGGATGTTTCACATCTATGAAATAGTCGACATGTTGGGAAAGAGTTCACAACAATGTTCAAAGGTTGTATATGACAATATTTGATCTTTCATAGCGATTTTTAGTCTAGACAGATTAATGTAGCAACCACTACATATAATTTGTTATATGGTAGTTGAATAAACAAAACAAGTTCTTCTAATAGAATCGTTACCTAGGACATGTGCATAACACAGTCCATAGGGTTTTGTTAATTCAAAGGATGCTAAAAGCATATGCAAACTTCAATGGTTAAAGTGAGCATCGCGGAGTTGGAATCTTCACTGTGATGAAACTGTTAAAGGAGTTTAAAAGTTCATTAGAGACGATGAAGATGCTTGCATTTGCAAGAAATTAAGTGGGGCGCTAAGACATGTTTCTAATACATTATGTGGAAGACATATTGTTGATTGGAAATAATGTATCTTTTATTAACACATATTAAGAATTTCATCCCGATGAAAGACTTAGGCAAAACCAAATATTTGGCATCAATAGACGCTAATATGGTTGTGCCAGAAGTACATAGACGAGATATTGAATGAGTTCAATATAGAAACTACAAGAAAGGTTCTTGTCACACAGAAAGGATTGAATGAGTTCAATATTGATGATATATTCAAGTGTATTGACATTTGGTAAGTGAAACAAAGATTCAAGTATAGATTGATACTTGATGTATGAAATCACAAAGAATATTTATATCAATCATACTGTGATATGTACAAATCCAGATATGTCCTATGCTCTAAATGTTATGAGCATATACCAGAATAATTCATAAGATGATCGTTGGACAATAGTAAGGATATTCTTATGATCTTTTGGAACAACTAAGAGTATATTATTTGTAGAAGTGACAAATAGATGGTTAGTTCATTGTAAAAGTACTACATTGATACTAGCTTTGTCACAAAGTACAAATTAAGTTTATCTCAATCTAAACTAAGGGTGGCACAATATAATGGAAAGTGAGTTCCATAATGGATTTGGATGAGTTCCAAAGTTAAGACATTGTGACTGATACTACAACAAAAGGCTAAGTATATGACTGCTATTTTAGCATCAAAAGAGGGCATTTGTGTCAAGTAGTTTGTTATCAAACTAGGTGTAGTTCGCAGTGGGATAATACTATGAAGATATATTGTGCGACAATATTATCAACGTGTTTTAACCCCAAAGAGCTAAAGGTCACACCGAAAGACCAAATTTATACAAAGCCATCTCATTAGAGAATGAGTGATGCGTAGAGACGCAAAGACATGCAATTACACACGGACCTGGAAGTGTCAGATCCGAGATCGATTGACCACTAGCAATCGTGTACATACAACACCGGAAAGCCATAGGTGTTGAATACACAAAGGTTTGAAACTAGATTATTGACTCTAGTGCAAGTGGGAGACTGTTGGAGATATGCCCAAGAGGCAATAATAAAGTGGTTATTATCATATCTTCACACTTATGATAAATGTTTACATACCATGCTATAATTGTATTAACCGGAAACATTAATACTTGTGTGATTTGTAAACTAAAATAAGAGTCCCTAGTAAAGCCTCTTGTTAAACTAGCTTGTTGGTTAATATATGATCATGGTTTCCTGATCATCAACATAGAGATGTTATTAACAACAGGATCATATCATTAGGAGAATGATGTGATGGACATACTCCTATATATAAGCGTAGCATAAAGATCAAGTCATTTCAATAGTTCAATTGCTATATGCTTTCTCATACATAGTAACCTAATTCCTTCGACCATGAGATCATGCATATCACCTTTACCGGATGGATGCTCTGATGACATCAAACACCACACCGTAACTGGGTGGTTATAAAGGTGGCATTGAGTGTTCGGAAAGTATTGGTTGAAACACATGGATCAAGAGTGGGATTTGTCCATCCATATGACGGATAGATATACTCTGGGCCCTCTCGGTGGAATGTCATCCAATTAGCTTGCAAGCATGTGACTGGCTCACAAGGGATCACATATCACGGGAACGAGAAAAGAGTACTTATCGGTAACGAGGTTGAACTAGGTATGCAGAGATACCGACGATCATAACCTCGGATAAGTAAACTATCGTGAGACAATGGGAAATTGGTATCGTATGTAAGTGGTTCATTAGATCACAAAGTAATCGTAGAAATATGTGGGAGCCATATGAATTTCCAGATTCCTCTATTGGTTATTGTTCGAAGAAGTGTCTCGATCATGTCCGCATAATTCACGAACCGTAGGGAGACACATTTAAGGATTCGACGTTGTTTGAGTAGTTATGGTATTATGAGAAAGAGACCGAATGTTGTTCGGAGTCTCGGATGGGATCCGGGATATCATGAGGTGATCCGGAATGGTCCAGAGAATAAGATTCATATAAGGAAAGTCCCGTTTCGGAGTTCGGGAATGATTCCGGTGTTTTCATCGGGAATGTTCTAGAAGGTTCCGGATTATCCGGCACTCCGGGGGGGAAGGGGTACATGAATGTGTTATTACATATTGGAATGATTGCATCATGTACTAAGTGTTCTTGCTGTTCCAAATAAAGGATTAAATTGAATCCTAAAACTGAAAAGTCAAATGGCCAGTTTGAAAGTCAAACGGCTAAAACAGGAAACTGTGGGAAACAAGCAAGAGGAGGTTGAAACCAACTTGGAGGAGGAGTCCTCCTTCCAAGCAAGGCCAGCAACCAAGGCCGACTTGGGGAGGGACTCCCCTCCCCTTGGCCGCCCCTCCCACCTATAAAAGGAGGGGCAGAGCCTCCTCCTCTAGACACACAAGTTCCTATCCTCTAATCTAAATCCTAGCCCTAGACTCCGGTTTAGAGCCGCTTTGGTTTAGAGCTTCTAATTGCACTAGCCTTCGGATTAGAGCCTTCTAATTGGTGTGTCTAAACCCTAGACCACTAATAGCTCTCTCTCATACTCCACCATACTCGCTCCGGCTTAAGAAGCCTGCAGGATCTCCCTCTACTTAGGTACCACGCCGTTGTCTGCCGGAATCGCGAGAGTGCTACAACCTCCGCTGCCTTTGGAACAAGGAGAGGAAGGTCTTCGAAATCGAACGTGTGACCGACTGTGGGAGCGCTGCCGGAACGCAGCGCCGGAAGGATCGTCTACGCGATCTTGAGATCGGAAAGAGTACGACTACATCACCCATGAGAATCTGCTCTCGTTAACCGCTTTGGAATCTTCGAGGGTAAGTTATTCCATCGACTCGTTGCTACAATCTAGTAGATAGATCTTGGCTTGTTTGTTTGTATGCGATAGAAATTTTTTGTTTTCCATGCTATGAACCCCTACACCGGATTCGCCACTGGCCACCGATGCCTCCCCGCCTCCTCCGCCACCTCCTCAGGGTGGGACCTCCTAGGGCCCTATGGCTCGCTCCCTGGTGTTCGACGGCTTGGAGGGGGCCCCCTCGGCCAGGATCGTCGTCATCTGTCGCTGAGTGCTCCGGCCAAGGTGGCCCCGGTGGACCTTCCTCGCTGCCTCCGTCCTGACCCCTCGGCGCCGCTCGGGATCGACATCGCCCAGTACGGCTCCAACCTCTCTCTGGTTCTGGCGCCATCTCCGGTCCTTCCCTCTCGGTCCCCCGTCTCCGAGACCTCGGGGAGCATGGGGCTGGTCGTCTGTGCTCCCCCTCCCTGCGCTCGCCGGGGGTGGTGTGCTACTCCCTCGCCCCCGACACTCCTGACCCGACGGCCGTGGTGGGTGCTACCTCTGAATCCGACTCCCCGGCCCCCTCCTCCAAGCTCCATCGCGCCAGGGGACCCCGCCCACCGCCCCCTCCGCCTTCCCGCCATAGCTCCCGGCTGGCTGAGGCCAGGACAGGCATGTATGGGCCGGAGCCGACGGTGGCTGAGCGTGCCGCTCGTCGTGTCGCGGCCAAGGATGAGCTCTTAGGTACCTCCTCCACTCCTTACTCTTCCACCCCTTCTGACCCCGGTCCGTCCGGTTTCCCTGGTTCTGCTTTCTGTGTTCTCTCAGAGGTCTCCCTCGCCCACCTGGGGGAGGTTGCGGATGATTGTGGGATTGTCTTCCGCGGCGAGAAGGGGTCGCGCCTTGAGCAGCTTGCATCCATTCAGGCACGGGAGGGGTATGCGGGTGCGATCGCTGCGGCCCGGGCGCGTGACGCCCGGGAGCGGGAGCGCGCTCAGATCCTTACTGAGGCTAGGTCCGCAGGACCCGTCCCCGGTGAGGACCCTCTTCCGATGCCTGGTGTGCGGGTGGTTCCTCTGGGATCTGACTCCTCGGTTAGGTCCCGGGGGCGACCTCCCAAGGCTGCTCCGCTCCGCTCCCCTGCCTGTCGTGCGCGTTCGGTCCCCGCTTTGGGGACCCCCCCAGGCTTAAGGTCCACTATGGACCTCCTGAGGGCCTTCCGGGTGTTCATCTGGAACATCCGGGGGTTCGGGCACGAGGTCCGCCACCGCCAGATCAAGGAATACATCCGCCTGGAAGCGCCGGATATTGTCGGCCTGCAGGAAACGATTCGCCAGGATTTTTCCATCGCTGAGTTGGAGGCCCTGATCCGCTGAAAATTCTCTTGGTCGTGGCTGCCGGCCTCGGGCCACTCTGGAGGTATTCTCCTGGGCGTCAAGGAGGATACCTTTGAGGTTGAGGATATGGACCGTGGGGAATTCTTTGTGAGCATGACACTCACCCATAGACAATCTCGTTTCCGCTGGAAGATGATTATTGTCTATGGCCCTGCGGACCATCGGAGATCCGCGGTCTTCTTGCAGGAGCTCAAGTCGAAAGTGGAACGGACAGGGTTACCGGTGGTGATTGCCGGGGATTTCAACCTTATCCGCTACGCTGACGACAAGAGCTCGGCAAATGTGGATCTCCCTAGGATGCGACTCTTCAATGACTGTATTGCCGACCTCGCCCTCCGTGAGATTGCTCGGGTGGGTGCTAGGTTCACTTGGACAAACAAGCAGCTGGATCCGGTCCGATGCGTCCTGGACAGGGTTTTTGTGTCGGTCGACTGGGAGGTGGCCTTTCCCCTCTGTTCGTTGAAGGCTGTCACGCGGATTGGCTCTGACCACACGCCCCTCCTTCTCTCCTCCGGAGGGGGCCGTCCTCCTAGGCTCAACCGCTTCCACTTTGAGTCCTTCTGGCTGCAGAAGCAGGGATTCGTGGACGCGGTCTGAGCCAAATGGTTGGCAGCGGCGGCCACCCCCTCATGCTTATTGTGCGGTGGATGTCTGGCACCACTGTGTTAGATTGTCACGCCAATTCATGAGGGGCCAACGCAGGGCTGCGCCAGGCTCAAGGACGCCATCTTGGCGAGATCCGGGCCTTGGACCGAAGCGATCTCTTAGGCCTCTCGGCCGAGGCCTGGTCTCATAGGTATTCCCTTGAGACCTCCATCATGGAGATCTATAAGGGAGAGGAGGCATTCTGGCGACAACGGAGTTGCCAGAACTAGGCATCGGGGAGTCGAACCGCCTACTTCCATGCCATCGCTAATGGCGGAGGAGGCGGTGCTCGATCCCCGCCTCTGGAGGGACTCTTCAGGAGTCCCCAGTGTCCTCCCATATTTATGCTTTCTACAAGGATCTCTTCTCTGCCTCCCCCTCGTCGGGCCTTTCCTTGGCTGCCGACTTTTGGTCGGGTGGGGCCTTAGTCACCCCTGCGGAGAATGCGGACCTCACCCGCCCATTTCTCCCCGGGGAAGTGGCTGAGGACCTGAAGGCCATGAAGGCTGGCTCGGCTCCTGGTCCTGATGGGCTGCCGGTGAGCTTCTTCCAGACCTTCTGGGAACAGCTCCAGCCGGTCATCCTGCCGATGTTCCAGGAATTCTTCACCGGGACGTTAGTCATGTCCCGGCTGAACTTTGGGGTTATTACCATGATTCCTAAGGTGGAGGGGGCCACGAATATTCGCCAATTTCGCCCGATCACGGTCATTAATGTCATCCAGCGGCTCTTTGCGAAGGTCTGTGCCATCCGGCTTGCCCCGGTCATGGAGAGACTCACGCACCCCCTCCAGTTTGCGTTCCTGAAGGGACGCCTCATTCATGACAATGTGCTCGCACTTCATGAGATCATTCATGAGGTTAAAGCACGACGTCAGAAAGGGGTCTTCCTGAAGCTGGACTTCCAGAAAGCCTATGACCGTCTGGACTGGGCTTTCCTGAGGTTAGTTTTGGAGAGGAGGGGCTTTGACGACCGCATGATTTGCTGGATCATGCAATTCGTGATGAGCGGGCGGACAACGATCAACATCAATGGCGAGATTGGCCCCTTTTTTGTTCCCTCTTGCGGGGTTCGTCAAGGGGACCCGATCTCCCCCCTCATGTTTAATGCTGCTGTTGATGTCCTGGCAGAGATCTTGGATAGAGCCCAGTCCACTGGCCACATCTCTCGTGTGGTAGGGCACCTTATTCCTGGAGGGGGCGTCTCCCACCTCCAATATGCGGACGACACGATGATCATGGTACATGGTTCTGATCTGGACATCATCAACCTGAAATTCCTCCTCCTCTGCTTTGAAGACATGTCAGGATTAAAGATCAATTTTGACAAGAGTGAAGTGGTGGTGCTAGGGTACTTGGAGGAGGAGCGACAACGCATTGCTGACAACCTCAACTGCAGGCTGGCTGATTTCCCCATCTCTTATTTGGGGATGCCCGTTCGGGAGACGAGAGTGCTGATCCGGGACCTGTCACCCTTGGTCACGAGGGTGCGTTCGAGGGCGGAACCCTGGCGAGCGCGACTCACGACTAAGGGTAGCAAGACGGTTCTAATCAACTCCTGTCTCTCGAGCCTACCTATGTACCAGATGGGGTTGTACTTGCTACCCGAGGGGACCCATGCCGACTTCGACAAGGAGTTGTCTAGGTTCTTTTGGGCAGCTAGGGACGGCCACCAGAAGTACCATATGGTGAAATGGGCGGACGTCTGCACCCCCAAATCCCTTGGGGGCCTTGGTATTCTAGACTCTCGCCGCTTCAATCTCGCCCTGATGCTGAAATGGGTCTGGCGCATTCTTAGGGACGAGGGAGGTCTTTGGCTGCAGCTCATTAAGGCCAAGTACCTCGGAGGCCGTCCACTCTTGGCTTGCGATCGCCGGGAGGGCTCCCAATTCTGGCGTGCCATCCAGGAGATCAAGCATTTCATTGGGTTGGGCATTGACTTCACGGTGGGGAACGGTCAGGGTTGCCGCTTCTGGCTGGACCCTTGGCTTTCCCAAATCCCGTTGGGGGTCCGGTTTCCTGCCATCTTTGCTATCTCCGCTGCCCCGTCGGCCCTCACGGCCGAGGCGTTCAGCGGGGATCGCTGGAACCTCCTCTTCCGCCGTGCCTTCAGCGTGCTTGAGGCAGCGGAGTTGCGGCAGCTTATGGCTGCTCTCCTCGACTTCTGGCGCCGACACGATCTCTGGGCCTCCTCCCTCGGTGATTTCTCGGTCGGCTCGGCTTACCGGGCCCTCTTCCAGGCCGAGCTGGTGGACGGCCCTTCTCGAAAGCTCCCTCTCTTAGTATTCACATCTTCGTTTGGCGATTCTTGCCTTGCTGCCTTCCGGTGTGGAGGTGGCCAAGCGCAATGGCCCCGGCACAGGCCGGTGCCCCCTATGTGGGACACCGGAGACGTGCGCCCACATCTTCTTCTCGTGTTCGGCGGCCCAGTTTCTTTTGTCCTTTGTCAGGGATGCCCTTGGCCCGGCCTGGCTGGCGCAGGATTTGGGGGACTTCCTCCAGTCCCAGGCCACTAGGGCCGGGCGCGGCCGTCGCCTCTTTTGGCTTGTGTTTGCGGCCATGGCCTGGACTCTCTGGAATGTCCGGAACAAGATGGTGATTGAGAAGATATACCCCACGCGCGCCTCTGACTCGATTTTTGCTTTCCTTTCTTTCATCCAGCAGCGGTCGCCTCTGGTGCGCCAGCGTGATCGGGCCGACTTCGACAGCGCTCTTCGGGCCCTGCGATCGGCATCGCTCCCCTTCTCGGCGTCCCCCCCTCCGCTGCCGCTCGGGTCTCCTGGTGGTCGCTAGTGCCTGCTCTGGCCTCCGGCCCGTTTTTTGTTTTTTCTCTTGGGCGCTTGTGTGCTGTTGCCCTAGCATTGTTGCACTATTTTTCTTTTCTTTGTCCTTTTGGCTGCGGCCGGCTATGTTGTTGTACCGTTTGAACGGATGTTGCTTTATTTATAAAGCGGGGCGAAAGCGTGTTTCGAGAAATATGCATGCTCAAAATGTATGCAAGTGGGGGAGTACAAAAATTCTCGAGAGTGAAATTTTAAAAAATGTATAATCTATATCCTTGGTAAATAGTAGCAGCTCCTGGCAGTATTCATTGCATGATCTGTGAGTTTTCTTCGTATACTTGCATGGTTGCACCATCACTACAAGATACGGCGGAGCAGACCATTGTCTCCTTGTATAGAACACTATACCAGAAAAATATTTCCGATAGTTTCGTGCACACGACTTGGAAACCTCTAGAAGAAATAAAAAAATTATTGCGGCGGCACCAGTCTCATCTCCGGGTGACACCCGTCAGGTTTGGGGTTGGTCCCCCACCCTCCAAATTTGGCGGGTCTAATTTATATAAGACCCGCGACTCGGCTAGGTTAGCGGCCCCGACGGTTACCCGGCAGCACGCGAGGCGTGACGGCGGCGAAGCAGCGTGCGGGGCGGCGACACAGAGAGAGGTGGGACGGGTCTGCGGGTACGGGTTCGGCCTCCCTATAGCCATTTCATATAATTTGGTGGGTCTAACCTTTTATCAGACCAGTCCCATTTAAGACGGGTAGCCGTTAAATATGCGGGTTTCGGAACCCTATTGCAATAATCCCTAATTTCATATTCTGATCTAGCATCCTACCTACTGGCTACTTCATTCATCAAGATCGAACCGCACATACGATTCTGCAAGACAAAACTTGGTACAAAAGGATATAGGTCAAAATAGCAATTTCATGGAGGTTAAGGCTACGAAGCTCATAGTGCAAGTTGCTGATCATACGTCAGTGCACGCAATTAAGAAACTGCAAACTATTTATGCTGGGAACAAATAAAAGAAGTTACTTGTGTGACCACTCATCATGAGTGTTTTGATCTGTTCTAAGTCAAACGGAAAGAGTATCTGGCGCGCGGGAATCTGTCCAGAGGTGTTGGATTCTTGCAAGGAATGAAGAGAATCTCCCTGTTGCTTCAGCCACACCAACTCTGTCCACTGTCCACCTATTATTGCTCACGCATGCACTCGGTTGTGCTTCCGTATCAACTTAACCCTCCTTGTGGATAGTGTTTAAGAAAAGCAATATGGTACCGGCGGGGGAGCATGAAGAAGAGCAATAATTATATGGATCATGTTATTCTAAACTTCCTAGTATACCAGGATCTGTAATATTCCTAATACCCCTTGAAAAGGATGTTCCAAATTTGCCAATGTAAATATATCTATATACTAAAGAGTGTTTAGATACATCTAAAATTAAAAAAATCCTTGATATTTTTTTTCCAGGATGGAAGAAGTACAATATTCCTAATGTATCTTTATACCCCGCTTTTAAGCTGCCTAGTGTGTACTACTGCTGATGTACGTTATTCATGTGATGCGTGTACATATACTAATATCTACTATCAATTCTTAAGTTAATCATATTTAGTACTCCCTCCGTCCAAGAATAGATGTCTTAGGTTTTTCAAATTTTGGATGAATCTATATATTAAATAGTGTCTAGATTTATCCAAATTTTGACAAATTTGAGACATCTATTTTGGACGGAGGGAGTATATGAATTTAGACAACTTGAAGACACCTAATTCGAGACAAAGAGAGTAGCTAGTTTCTCATGTATTCTTTCATATACTCACTCTCCTTCTAAAAAAGATGTCTCAGATTTATCTCTATACACATAAATATGTCTAAATACATAGTATAAATTTAGACAAATCGATGACGTACGTCCTTAAGGATGAAGTGTGGAGCTGGGGCCAAGTGGGCAGGCGGCCGGCCGCTTAACCTAATAAGCATATTAGACGGACAATAAGCTGTGTACAGTTTAATTTAAACGGGCACAAGCGGGCAGTTGATGGGCTGCCGTGGGTTTATCTTACGTTCTTCGCATCTAGCAAATACTAAAATATAAGATATTTTAGATTTTATAAACGTAATGTCTGTAGACACTTTTAGTGTGTAGATTCGAAGACACATGTCTAGATACACCATGTTTACAGAGCTAAAACATTTTATATTATAAACCCGTGGATATATATACTATGTGTGTTTGCATAAGAAGCATGCAGTCTAGCGGTGCACACGTAGTGTACACGTGTGAAATGTTGGCCAACTGGAAGTTTGGAAAGGCACGGAAGTAAATGGTGCAGCCTAGCAGGGAGTACGTGTTATATAGGTGAGCGTGTCACGCGCACGTGTGTAAGGAACTGGTGCAGTCTACTTCCTCTGTTTTAAAATATAAGATGTTTTAAATTTATAAAGAAAATGAATCTAGATTTTTTTTATGTATAGATTTATTCAAAAGTTGAGTGAACTTACATACTAAAACAAGTCTAGATTTATTTTCTTCATAAACCTAAAACATCTTATATTTTAAAACAGAGGGAGTAGTAGCTAGCAGGGTACACGCAGCAGCAGATATGCGTACACCTCCACGGTCGAAAGCGACCGGTCGGGCACGCCAGCCAGCTAGTGCGCCTGCCGGGCCCTGAATCATCGATCGGCCGGCGGCGTGTCGCTCGTCGTGGACGGAGCCGTGCACGGCTGTCTTGGATTTGGATGGATGGATGCATGATCGCCGAGGAGGTCCGACGACGGGACGTGGATCGGGCCGTCCGTCGGCGTCGCAGCGTCTCGATTGCATGATGATGCTGTGCGGAGGTAGGTAGGCAGGCACGGGAGAGTGATCGGAACCACCAGGATTGCTGCCAAGCGCCGGATACAATAATCGGTGGATTAAGGAACGCATGGGAAATACTTCCTCCGTCAAAAAAATACTCTCTCCATTCAGAAATATAAGATGTTTATCTTTGTAAATTAAACGTATTTATACTTCTTTTAGCGTATAGGTTCATAGAGGTTATTAGTGAACCAACACAGTAAGAACGTGTTTGGTTCGAAAATTTCCGTCTGGTATAATCGGAATCCCCTTAAACGTGGTTGGTTGGGCTGGGCCGTAAACGGTTACCATGTAAACGGATTACAACCCAGTTTAAGTCTGATTCGACCACCTCCCTCCGAAAACATATCGCATTACCAGAGAAACCGACGATGGCTCGAACCCCTGGTCCATCGATCCCCTGATCCGGCGACCCCTCTGTTGTCTTCCTCCTGATGCGGCGATCTCTCTGTCCCCATTCTTTTCCGTGCGCCGGCGATGGTCACCGTCGAGGAAGAAGATCTCCTCCTTGGCTTCCTCTATCACAAGAAACAGGCGCTGGAGGAGCTGTCGCCGGAGGAGCGGCGGCCTCGTCGATCCCTCTTCTTTGTCCGATGTTGGTGCCAGCCAATCTACCCCTCAGCTTCATCTATTCCACGAGCAACTCGCCAAAAGGAGCAGCCATTGTCTCCCTGAAAGAGCACCAGTAGCAGGCATACAGTAATCAATACCATTACCGAGTGGAACCAAATAAAATAGTGAAATGTTCCATTACAGTGCAATCCCACTGTAACCTGATTCCTTTCCCATTTACGTTACCGCTAGCTGAAATAAACACCTTCTAAAAGTCGTCTAGATATATTTATTTTATAAAGCTAAAATGTCTTATATTTCTAAACGGGGAAAGTATACGTCATTTTAGCCTTATGAAACAAATATATCTAAACGTCTTTTAGCGTATAGGTTTGGAAGTAGTATTTTTTTAGCGCTCGTGTCTGGCCGTTGAGATTTGAATGGAACAACGGTAGCAGTGGCATGTGCCAAGATCCATGTCTCCTTTTCGGGCAGCCTGAATGCTAGTACTACTCCTTCCGTTCACAACTAGATTGGTTTAGTTAAAGCCAAACCTTTTAAAGTTTGACTAAATATTTAGTAAAAAGTAAAAATATCTAAACTTATAATATATACACATTTGGAACAATGAATGTTGATATATATTTTTATACTTCCTCTGATCAATATTAATTGACTCAAGTTTATTTAGATTTAGATGAATCTAGACACTATTTATTACTAATATGGGTCGGAGGAAGTATTATTCATCAAAGTTAACAAAATTTGACTTTAAAAAATCCTAAAACACGAAGTAATAAAAACGGAGGGAGTACTATATCTGCACCTTCTGGGCAGTTATAACTTACGCTATGTAACGCGGTTGAATAATGACTAGTACGACAGATGAATATACAAGTGCAACATTTGGAGTTAATGAGAAAATTGCACGAAACCTAGACTACCCGAGATGCAAACTCGAGTGCTTCTTTGCAATTGCTACTACTTAGGGATATTACAACCGAGCCAAATAGGAGAGCCATCAGCTAAGTCAGTCCATCTCAGCTGCCCTCTTCCCCTCCCTTCGCTATAGTCCCAAGCTCCTCTTTGAGAAGCCCCGGACCAAACCGAAGCCTGTCTCATCGGCGTTGCCGGTGGGAGATGGCTGAGGGGCGGTGCTGGCGGTGGTAGTCTAGGTAGGGTTTGGAGCGTTCTGCCGGAGTTGGGCGAGAAGCTCATAGTTGGTAGCGGAGCTCCAGATCTGTGCAGGAAGATCTGCAGCTGCCTAGGGTTCTTCCTTTGCTTGACTTTGCTTCAGGACAGGCAAAGGACAGCGGCGGAGGCCACTGCTAATTCAAATAAACCCGCGTCTGGAATATGGTTTGGCTTGCAGCAGCCAGTTCTAGTCCTCTTTCTGGTCTGCCATGGCGGTGAGGGGTGGAGGACTACATCTGGTGTTCTGCAGCGGAGCTTCGCGTCCTCGAGCTACTCTCTGGCGCGGGCAAGTGATGCCAGGAGGTTGCGGACGTCCCTCTTACATGTTGCTCCGGTGGTGGGAGCTAGTGTTGAGAGGTACGATCATCGCAGCTCGATCAATAAGCTCGTGTGTTTGTGTCGTTTCCTTCAATGGAGCAGAGAAGCAGTAGATTTTCCTCTAGTCGGCCTCAGTGGCGAGGGGAGGGAACCTACTGCTTCTATTGTTCTTCGTTTTGGGAGACGGCGGGGATGGTTCGTGCAGCTATTTGGAGAACACTACACGGCGGCCGAGTTTTCTGGCGGGATCCATGGCCACATCGTCGGCCTTTTCAGACGCCAGAGATACGTCGTTGCTACCTCCAAGATGGAGGCCTCTTCTGGGGAGCCTTTCCGGCGTACCACGTCCATCTCCCACCAAGTGGTTCATCCCCGGTGGTGATTTCATGGCCGGAGTTGGCTCTCCGTCGTTGGTGGAGAAGGCCAGGGGCTGGATTGCTTTTTTTAATTTTCCCCTTGGGTCTTTTTTGTAATTCTGCAAGGTTTTTCCCTTGTTCTACCTTTCAACGGGGACTTGTACGAAATTATGTACCCACCGCTTTGAATGGATGCTTCTTCGGGATCCTTCGCGACCCCTCACTTGTGCAAAAAAATATAGGAGAGTCATTGTGTTTTTGATGGTCAGATCGCTGGCATCATCCATGTTTCTGACCGTTTGAGGTGTAATCAGCTCCACGGTTTGCCGAATGTCCATGAGACCAAAAATTGGGCCTTTAATGTGGGAGCGAAGTCCCAACACGGTCCACTGTACGATGACAGCAACCAGCCTGGCGGCATGGTGGTGTAGAGGCAGTCCAATGGTGGGTCTAGATAGTGCAACTATGACATGGCTGTGTTGTGGCGGCAGTATATTGTCACAGCGAGGCGGCTTCATTATACTAGATCAAGGTCCTAGGGTGGGGGTGGGGGTGTCAGATGTGTGACACTCCATGGGTAGGTCCTACCCATTTCGGTGCCGACAAAATCGCGAGCATCGTTTTCTTCGTGGAGGCATCAGCGAGGGGTTTTCGGCATCCCCTCACCCTCAGAACATTGTCTCTTGTTTAAAACCTAGATCGGGGATGGCGGCATCCTCAATGTCGCTACTTTGTTGGAATCATCGCTTCGGGATACAAGGTATGGTGGAGCACACAGCTTTCGGAGATGCATCGCTCTGGTGTTCGATGTTGCCCAACGCATGAGCCTTTGGGGCGCAATGCACACAATATCCGGTGCTTACAAGATTGAGCCTCTATCGGGACCAGTCGAGTCTAGCCGTCACTTGCCGACTATTCTAGGAGCAAAGGATGGGCGTTACTGTTAGAAATAATGGGGCTAATCCATTTAGGCCCATGAGTATTTCAGATTTTCCCTAAATCTCAAAGCCCAAATTTGTGGCAGCCCATATGTGTTTGGGCCCATGTTTGTGGCAGCTCACATGGGAGTGGAGTGGGAGCTAAAGTTTAGTCCCACATGGAAAGTTGGAGGAGAGTTGCACCACCTTATAAGGTGGAGTGTTGCACCACTTTGTAAGTGAGTGGGAGTAAGAGAGATACACACGCGCGCTCCTCCTCCGACGACGCCGCCGCTCGCACGCACGCACGCACGCTCGCTCGCCTCGTCGCGGGTTGCGGGAATCTCGCCGAGCCGAGCTTTATTTTGCTGCTCAGGAAAATTGACAGACGTGTCAAACGGTTAGCTTATTCGGGTCGCTCCGGGATTGTGGGCTACTGTATAAAGTCCTGCGCGGCTACCGCCACAACACCACCGAAAACCAATCTAGGGTTTTGCCATCCTCTCTACTTGCGCCGTCACCGTAGTCTACTTCATCCTGCTTGCCGGCGTGCACCGGCGGACGGGAGAGCAGGTCTCCGGAACCACTCGCCCTTGTGATCCTGTACGGGAGAGGGCGAATAAGGTTTTTGGGAAGTGCTCTGCGCGACTGCTCGAGTTCTCCATCACGGGTCGTCTTCCATCCAAGTCAGGCGGTGCTTCCTACCGCCGTCTTCGTCGCCATCTGCTGCGATCACTCTTCCCCAAAGTTTCTACTACGACAACCAAACGGTACGTGCTACGTGCTTCAGTTTGGTTATTCATCATGTTCTGCGAGTACATGTTAGGCTGCTATTTGTTCCCGATCATCCTGTTGTTTAGTACATCTAGTATGTTCGAGTTACATGAGCTAGTAGCTGGTTTTGTCATGATTTATATTCTGGAATTAATCGTGAAAATTATGCCTAATATTCCAACAATCCAAAAACCTTATTGTAGGCAATTTCCTGAATTAACAATGGCTGGTTTTACCGATGCACTGAGGCCGGATAAGTTTACCGGTGTGCACTTTAAGAGGTGGCAGTACAAGGCTGAGCTTTGGCTGACCACGATGAAAGTGTTCCACATCAAGAAGGCAAACCCGAGGGAACTATATCGGCGAGGATCGAGAAGTTCGAGGATGCTAATACTGTCTTTGTGGGATGTATTCTGAGAATTCTTGCTGACCGACTGTGTGATGTGTTTATGCACATAAAAGACGGAAAGGAGCTCTGGGATGCACTGGATGTCAAGTTTGGTGCTGCAGATGCTGGCAGTGAACTGTATATCATGGAGAGCTTTCATGATTTTAAGATGACTAAGGACCTTCCTGTGGTTCAACAAGCTCATGAGATACAGTGCATTGCCAAGGAGCTCGAACTCCTTAAGTGTACCTTACCCGACAAGTTTGTGGCGGGATGCATTATTGCTAAGTTACCCCCTTCATGGAGAAACTTTGCCACAACTCTCAAACACAAGAGACAGGAGATATCAGTTGAAAATCTGATAGCGTCTCTTGATATTAAGGACAAGGCTCGGGCTAAGGACACTACTGAGAAAGGAGAGGGTCTTGCTACTGCTAACTTTGTGCAGAAAGGCAAATCCGTAGGCAAGAACAAAGGAAACTTCAAACCCTCCTTTAACAAGCCTGTAAAGACTACAACCTTCAAGAAGAAGAAGACGAACAGGGACAAGAGTGAACTGTCTTGTTACACTTGTGGAGAGCCCGGCCATTTTTCCAAGGACTGTCCGTAACGCTGCATGAGAGGGAAAAGGTCAAGATCACAACGTCGTGACCGCTAGCAATACCGATGGGTATGGTAATTTATTTATCGTTTTCAGTATTTCAATCACCGTGTTGGTGGCTTGATACGGTGCTAATGTTCATGTGTGTCGACATCTCTATGTTCACTTCTTATCAGGTCGCCGATTCATCCGTCCTAATGGGGAATGGATCGCATGCTTCGCTCGTGGTGTTGGTACGGTGGATCCAAGTTTACTTCGGAAAGATCGTGCGGTGAGGAACGCAAGATGTCCCTACTATGAACAAGAATCTCGTTAGTGGCTCCTTCTTTGCGGAGATGGGTTTAAGGTTGTCTTAGAGTCTAATAAAGTCGTTGTTTGAAACATGGACAATTTATTGGTAAAGGTTATGAGTTCGGAGGCTTGTTCCGGTTTTCACTTTCGAGTTTTGTAATAAATCCGTGAATCATATTTGTGGTGGTGTTAATGATGATACCGGTTTGGCATTCTCGTTTATGTCACATTAATTTTGGTTTGATGTCTCGGATGTCCAGCATGAGTTTAATTCCGAATTTCACTATTGCCAAAGGTTCTAAGTGCCATAGTTGTGTGCAATCAAAGCAACCTCGAAAGCCTCACAAGGCTGCCGAGGAGAGAAACTTGGCATCTCTAGAACTCATACATTCTGATCTATGTGAGATGAATGGTGTGTTGACAAAAGGTGAAAAGACATATTTCATGACGTTGATAGATGATGCTACTAAATTCTGCTATGTTTACTTGTTGCAAACTAAAGATGAGGCTTTAGACTACTTTAAAATCTATAAGGCCGAAGTTGAAAATCAACTAGAGAGAAATATCAAGCGTCTTAGGTCGGATCGTGGTGGTGAGTATTTTCCCAAAATATTTGATGAATTCTGTCAGGAACACGGAATTATTCATGAGAGGACGCCTCCTTACTCGCTCCAATCAAATGGGGTTGCCGAGAGGAAAAACCGCACGCTGACTGACTTGGTGAATTCCATGTTAGCCACTGTTGGTTTATCAAAGGCATGGTGGGGGAGGCTTTGTTGACTTCATGTCATGTCCTGAATAGAGTTCCTAACAAGAATAAAGAAAAGACTCCTTATGAGGAGTGGGTTGGGAGAAAACCATCACTTTCGTATCTGCGTACTTGGGGGTGTTTGGCGAAGGTCAACATACCGATTTCCAAGAAACGCAAGCTCGGACCCAAGACAGTGGATTGTATCTTTCTAGGATATGCTCCACGGAGTGTAGGCTATAGATTTCTAGTGGTTAAATCTGAGGTACCTGATATGCATGTTGATACTATAATGGAATCTCGTGATGCAACATTCTTTGAGAATATTTTTCCTATGAAAGATATGCATAGCATTGGTAGGATTTCTTCTGAAATACTTCACGAATCTAGTGCATCTATTGATAATTCGAACAACCACATGAGGAATTTCTTGAGAAGGATGACGATGAACCTCTCACGGGAGTAAGAGACAGGGTTGCAAAATCCTTTGGCAATGATTTCATCGTGTACCTTGTGGATGATACTCCCAGATCCATTACTGAGGCATATGCATCTCCTGATGCAGATGATTGGAAAGAAGCTGTCCAAAATGAGATGGACTCGATTCTTTCTAATGGAACTTGGGAATTATCAGAACGACCCTATGGTTGTAAACCTGTGGGATGTAAGTGGGTGTTCAAGAAGAAGCTAAGGCCTGATGGTACTATTGAGAAGTACAAGGCGTGTCTTGTAGCTAAGAGCTACACACAGAAAGAAGGCGAAGATTACTTTGACACCTATTCACCTGTCGCTAGACTGACCACCATTCGAGTACTACTGTCCTCGGCCTCTTATGGTCTTCTCGTTCATCAAATGGACGCGTGAAGACTTTTCCTTAATGGAGAGTTGGAAGAGGAGATCTATATGGATCACCGGATGGGTTTGTGGTAAAAGGTGAAGAGACAAAGGTGTGTAAGTTATTGAAATCTTTATATGGCTCAAAACAAGCACCTAAGCAATGGCATGAGAAGTTTGAGAACTCTACTTTTCTTGGCTTTGTCATTAACGAGGTCGATAGGTGTGTTTACTATCGCCATGGTGGGGCGATAGTGTTATATTATGTTTGTACGTGGATGACATTCGATCTTTGGTACAAACATGAAAGTGATAAATGAAGTCAAGTCTTTCTTGTCAAAGAGTTTTGATATGAAAGATCCGGGAGAAGGCGATGTGATTCTGAACATCAAGCTTATTAAGAACGAGAATGGGATTACTTTAACGCAATCTCATTATGTTGAGAAGGTCTTGAGCCGATTTGGCTTTAATGATGGCAAGACTTCTCCAACACCTTATGATCCTAGTTTGACATTACGAAAGAATAAGAAGGAACCAACAGATCAGCTGAAATATTCACAAGTTGTTGGTTCTCTCATGTACTTAGCAAGCGCTACAAGACCCGATATCTCTTTTGCTGTGAGCAAGTTGAGTAGGTTCATGTTTAACCCGGGTATTGATCATTGGCATGCACTTGAAAGGGTCATGCGCTATCTATGTGGTACAATGAGCTATGGGATTCACTATTCAGGGAATCCTGCTGTGCTTAAAGGATATAGTGATTCGAATTGGATCTCTGACGTTGATGAACTCTACGCCACGAGCGGGTATGTGTTTACCCTTGGAGGTGGCGCAGTGCCATGGAGGTCTCGTAGACAAACCATATTGACGAGGTCAACTATGAAAGCAGAACTTACTTCTTTAGACACAGCCACTGTTGAGTCAGAATGGCTGCGTGAGCTCTTGATGGACTTGCCTGTGGTTGAGAAACCTGTGCCGGCAATCCTTCTGAATTGTGACAACTAAACTGTTATTGTCAAAGTGAACAATTCTAAGGATAACGCGAAGTCATCAAGACACGTGAAGAGACGTTTGAAATCTGTCAGGAAATTGAGAAACTCCGAAGTAATAACTGTTACGTATATTCAAACAGACAAAAACCTGGCAGATCCCTTTACAAAGGGACTATCACGAAATGTGATAGAAAGTGCATCGAGGGAGATGGGGTTGAGACCCATGGATGTCACACCTTAGTGGTAACCCAACCTATGTGATCGGAGATCCCGTGAATTAGGACACGGAAGAACAAGCTAGTGGTTTTGAGGAGAGTATTTTGTAACCCTCTCTATGTGAAGATGCATGACTCTCATAATGTAAGGCAGGTTGGCAACATGCCTTAATGTGTTTCATTGGCTTTAATTAGCAAAGATACCCTCACAGGGCATTCTTGAAAGAACACACCTATATGAGCTCGATCAGAACGTCATGGTCTATGAGATTTGGGTGATCTCTAGTAAACTCATGAAGAGACCAGGAGTATGACGATATGCTCCAACCCGCGGGTAGGCTACTTGACAGCCAAGTACTAGTTATGATTTTGAGCGAAACCTATTGGCACCAAACTTGCAATTCAAGGTTCGTCCATTGTTCAAGTTGTTGATAGACATAGTTCAAGATTCTAGGCGGAAGTTCAACTTAACGTCTGCTGAAACACCGGTATATAAACAAGTAGCATGGATTGGCAAATCTTCAAATGGGCATTTGAGATCTGTGGGGATTGTTAGAAATAATGGGGCTAATCCATTTAGGCCCATGAGTATTTCAGATTTTCCTAAATCTCAAAGCCCAAATTTGTGGCCCATATGTGTTTGGGCCCATGTTTGTGGCAGCTCACATGGGAGTGGAGTGGGAGCTAAAGTTTAGTCCCACATGGAAAGTTGGAGGAGAGTTGCACCACCTTATAAGGTGGAGTGTTGCACCACTTTGTAAGTGAGTGGGAGTAAGAGAGATACACACGCGCGCTCCTCCTCCGACGACGCCGCCCGCACGCACGCTCGCCTCGTCACGACGCGCGCGCCGCGGGATGCGGGTTGCGGGAATCTCGCCGAGCCAAGCTTGGAAAATTGACAGACGTGTCAAACGGTTAGCTCTGTAACCGACCCGAACGTGCGTAACGTGGACTCGGCCCACGTTCGCCTCCGTTAGGGTTTCCTGAGCCGCTCTATATAAAGTCATGCGCGGCTACTGCCACAACACCACCGAAAACCAATCTAGGGTTTTGCCATCCTCTCTACTTGCGCCGTCACCGTAGTCTACTTCATCCCGCTTGCCGGCGTGCACCGGCGGACGGGAGAGCAGGTCTCCGGAACCACTCGCCCTTGTGATCCTGTGACGGAGAGGCGAATAAGGTTTTGGGAAGCGCTGCTGACCGCCGAGTTCTCCATCACGGGTCGTCTTCCATCCAAGTCGGTGCTTACCGCCTTCGCCGCCATCTGCTGCGATCACTCTTCCCCAAAGTTTTACTACGACAACCAAACGGTACGTCTTCGTGCTCAGTTTGGTTATTCATCATGTTCTGAAGTACATGTTAGTGCTATTTATTCCCGATCATCCTGTTGTAAGACATCTAGTATGTTCAGTTATATGAATTCTTTGGTTTTGTCATGATTTATATTCTGAAATTAATCGTGAAAATTATGCCTAATATTCCAACAGTTACGTCAAATTATAAAAGTCTCAAGGGTGTTCTCCTTCTTTAGAGGTGAATGGCGTTGGTCGAGACCTTGAGACATAACTTTTGAGATCTCCCACTGAGCAAGGCGGAGACCTTCTTGTTGTAGGTGTATCTAGAGTGGTGGTGGCCTTGAGTCGTATTTGATGGCGTACCGACCATCGGCCTCTTCTTGTACATGTTAGATGTGTCCCACAAATATCCTTCAAAAAGAAGTGCATGTGGGTGGGCTGGCAGCCACGGTTTGTCAAAAGTCAAACATTATCAAGTTTGACCAACTATAAATTTAAAATTATAATTATTTACAAAATTAAATCAATACTATTGAAAGTATAATGAAGCATAGTTTCACAGCATATACGTTTGATATTGTAGATATGCGTATGTCATACTTGCTGAAACATTACAAAGATTGACTTTGACTTGGTCAAAGATGTAGAGGAATATGAGACAGAGGTAGTAGTATTTAATCATCAAAATAAGTACCGTTTCATGCAAGAGCAGAGCCTGGCAGTTTGCTACCAATCCAGCTAATACTTTTCTAAACAGCGACAGAGCAACTTGTGGCGATCCCAAAAACGCAGGATCACGTCCCCTGACAGGGAGCTGAACTGTCCACCTACCAAAAGAAATGGCAATACATGACCCTTGTAGCATTCCCAGCTTGTCTGCATTTTAGTCAGAATTCGGCACACAGACACATGGGTTCTGAATTATGGACCGGCCACCAACCAGCTCCTCGCCACCAAAAATCATAGCACTGCATAAGTACAGGGTACTAACTCACAATATCCTCACCTCACGCGTGCTGGGCAGGGCAGGGCAGGAGACAGGAGACGTCCCTGTGATCCCAACGTCCTCGTCCTGCATAAAACTCTTGTACCGCGCTACAGAGAAGGAGCCGCCATCATACGGTACAACTCTGAATCCGACCGACCGACGGTGAAAACAAAGCATCTGTTCATCCGTCCTCCTCCTCCTCTCGGTTCGCCAAGGATTGATTGAATGAATGTCAATGTTGTGGCCAAAGCATGTCGCATTGCGCACCAAAAGTAATGGACTCTGTCGAGCGGCTATTTGGTCAGAGGTCACTAACATCGTCTGCGAAATTTGTCTCGAAGGATGGCAGTTGGTCTTTGTACATCTTCTGGGGAGCAATGGATTGCTCCGTCGGGACGTGCTTGATTCGGCACATCGATTTCTTCACCTGAAATTACGTGAGGGCACGATTATGCTTCAGCCAGTCAAGCTCGATCTGCTTGAGAAACAGAAAAAGGAGCCTTGAATAAAAACATGCTATAATACAGCACTTTGCAGGAACCAAATGTGGGGAGGGGGGCATATTATTATGATGCTATACAGCATTTCCATGATTGAAAAGATCGCCAACATATGCCATTGACTACCTATTTACTCATTGTCTCTTTTTCGAGAAAACGCAATAACATTGCGTTTCTTTTTATTGAAAAGAAGGGTTTAGGTTATAGATCCACCAAGCAGGTGTTGACAAGTTACAGACATGTACCTAATTAATGTACGTCCCAGCCTGTAGGGATCAGGACTCGGGAGGCCAGCAACTCCAGCCCTCGCCGGCTCTTGGTCGCAGAGTAGGCAGCGCGCATGGTAGGAAAGTCCATGGCGTCGCCGTCGCTCCGCGGTCCAGCATTTGTCCTTGTTGGTGCCCAGGTTTCGCAAGTTTTGGATCCCTGGAAAGTGTGGCAAAGGTAGAACGACTTCGCTGAGTAGGCGCCACTTGACTTCCACTTCCAAATGAGTTGGTCAATTTCCTAGTTGCTGAGCCTGATGTTCTGAATTTTTCTCCACAGCATCAGATATTGGCCAATTTCCTGTAGGCATGTCCATACAGCTTTACTTTTTTGAGAAGCAGTTAATCTAACATATCGCTTTGTGCCAAAAAAAAAAACAAAGTTAACAATATTTCTACAGTTTAGTCATAGTTCGGCACAGACACATGGGTTCTGAATTATGGAACGGCCACCAACCAACTCTTCACCACCAAAATCATCAATACATAGCGCTGCATAAGTACATGGAACTAACTCACAAGGAGACGTCCCTGTGATCCCGTGCTCGTCCTGTTGTACCGCTACAGGGAAGGAACCGCCATCATACGGTACACCCTGAAACCGACCGACCACGGTGAAAACAAAGCATCTGCATCTGTCCTTCTCCTCTCATTCGCCAAGGATTGAATGAATTTCAATGTTATGGCCAAAGCATGTCGCATTGCGCACTAAAAGTAATGGATGTTCAGCCTTGAAACAGGCCCAGCTTTACAACAATTATCCAGCATACAAGTGAGTCACCGATGCCTAGACGTCAAAAGAAAGAAACAGGAAGCCTGTTGGGACCATAGCACATGACGTCCAAGGCAACAAAGAGAAAAAAGAAAAAAGAGGAGCATGGGGCTCCCACTACAAGGTCGCGGAGGAGAAGCAGGTGCCATGAAGCGCTGCGCCGACACCCTGAGCGCCTGCAAGGTGCCGCCCACGCTCTCCCTATCCCACTGTCTAGACAGAGGGTACCACTGCTGAAGGTAGGCAAGCAAAGAAAACACAGAGTCAAAAGCCCGACGAGCAAAGATCCGCTCAATCACCATCTTATTCCGAATATTCCATAACATCCAAGTAATGGACGCGAACACCAACCAGAAGAGGTGGCGCCTTCTTTCGGTATGGTTCACCTCCGTCTCCAAAACCTCACTGAGGTCCTGGGCCTGCCAAGTAGGCCCAAGCACTTCTCGGATGAAGCTCCACAAAAACTGAGTGGTAGGACAAGTGAACATGATGTGGGTGCACGTCTCCGGCGTCCCACATAGCGGACACCGCCCATTGCCCGGACCATTGCGCTTCAACACCTCCGCCCCCGAAGGCAGGCAATCCCGTCGCATGTGCCACACGAAGATCGGCAAGCTCAAGGGGAGGGGGACTTCCAAAGGTGTGACGTCCAAGGTAGCTCCGAACCCTGAAAGAGGGTCTGATAAGCCGAACTAACAGAGAAGGCTCCCGAGGGAGACTGTCCCCAAGTAACTTTATCCCTCTCAGCTAAGAGAGATAGAGGCAAGGAGCCCCGCAGCCTCAAGAAGTCAGCAGCCTTGGCATCGTTGAAGGTCCTCAGGAATGGGACGTTTCAGTGGCCTTCCCGAACTGCCTCGGCTACTAACATCGAGAGAGCTACGTAGATAGCGAACAGCGCAGGAAATTCCTGGCATAGAGGGACACCCTGTAGCCAGGGGTCAAGCCAAAAGAGGACCTCCCGACCAAAGTAATGGACACTCGTGGTTATCGTATAGTAGGAAAACGGATTCTCTATATTAAGGTATACGGCAGCTACATGCTAGAGGAATGGTGTTAGGTCCGTTTAAAACGGCGCCGACGTCAGCTCCGTTTAAAACGGCGTCGACCTTCCTAGTTTGCCCCTCAGCTGCTTCGTCTTGGCGCCAACTTATACAACTTCGGCGCCATTTTAAATGGCACCAACCCCATGGGTCAGATTTCGAATTAGTTTCGAGGAAGGGTCAGACTTGGTGGAACTTTCCAAATTTGGGCAGATTTGGCAAAAAATACTCTGAATTATGGACGGGCCACCAACCAACTCCTCGACACCAGAACCATCGACACATAGCACTGCATAAGTACAGGGTACTAACTCACAATATCCTCACGCGTGCTCATGTTCCATGGGACACACACACAGGGGGGTAGACAGGAGACGTCCCTGTGATCCGGTCCTCGTCCTGCATAAAACTCTTGTACCGCTACAGAGAAGGAGATGACTATCATACGGTACACTCTGAAACCGACCGACCGACGGTGAAAGCAAAGCATCTGTTCATCTGTCCTCCTCTCGGTTCGCCAAGGACTGAATGAATGTCAATGTTATGGCCAAAGCATGTCGCACTGCACACTTGACGCTCGCGGTTATCGCATCATAGGCCACTAATGCCGTCTGCGAAAGATCGCAGTTGGCCTTATACATCTTCTGGGGGAGGCATACAACAGAAGGAAAAACGGATTATTTGTAGATGCTAATGCTGCTCAGCTTTGGCACAGTGAGTTGATCAGAGGGTGTTGATCATCCGCTTCATCTCCGCGGTCCTCCGAGGATCAGGGTCTGCTATGGCTCGCTCCGTCAGGACGTGCTTGATTCGGCACATCGATTTCTTCACCTGAAATTGCGTGAGGGCGCGCGATGGTTCAGCCAGTCAAGCAATTGCTGATTGAGAAACAGAAAAGCGCATACTGATAATAAGAAATTTCAAGTCAGCTTGGCACTTGACAAGAACCAGATGGGAGGGGCATATTATCATACTATGAAGCAGGTCACATCTCCATGATTGAAAAGAGATCATCAACATATCCTTGACTACCTGTTCACTCATTGTCTCTTGAAAAATACGCTTGCCAATTGAAAAATAAAGCTACATAAAGTAACAATAATAGATTGACTAAGTTGTGCCATGTTGAATCTCACCGGCACACTATCTTTTTCGAACCTAAGGTACTTTGAACAAGATGGCCACAATTTCAAAAAAATTCCTCTAATGTTGTACTTCCTCCGTTTCAAAATATAAGATGTTTTAGCTTTGTGAAAGGAGTGTATCTGTGAACCTACACACTAAAAGGGGTCTAGATACACTCCTTTCACAAAGCTAAAACATCTTATATTTTGAAACGGTGGAAGTATAAAACAAATTCACTTCATACATGTCCATACAGCTTCATTTACAGAAGCAGTTAGATTAACATATCGCTTTGTGCCAAAAAATATGACAAGATACCTCTACAATTTAGTTTAGCAAGATAAACTGAATACGCTAATGTTAGGTGCGCCCACTGCACAGTATCTTTGGTTGCGGTATATTTATAAGAGTAAAGAAAAGTGTACACCTTAGTTTAGTCACTCCTTCGAGTAACTTGACAGGACTAGCAGAATAACCAATTCTATCCGATTTATGAAACTAGAGACAATTGGAGTTCTAGTACCTAGCAATAAGCTCATGCAAGTGCAATTTGAAGTTCATAAAAGTGCAGTTAAGATTTCAGGGTTCGGATGTATACCATTTTAATGTGCAGTTGGCAAACCAACATATTGCAAATAGTATGATACAGTTACTTTATTAAAACAAATCTGTGGCACATGGACATGGTTATGCAAACTGAGACCCAGAACAGTACTATGACTGAGCAGCTACATGCTAGAGGAATGGTGTTGGGTCATGACAGTTCAATACCTTGGAAATACGCTCTGGGTTTGGGAAGCGCATGTTCTCTGAATTAAGCATCTGGCGTTGAGACATAAGCATGTTCTTTTCCTTCAGAAGGACATACCATAGCTTCTGAAGGTCATCCCAAGATTTCAGGCGTAATTCAGAAGCCTTCCAACTACGACCTACCAATTAATTAATGAAACAAAAGGCACCACTGATAAGTTCTCTTGACAAGGATGGTGCGTAACTTCATTTGCTCGTCATACCTAAACAATTCAAAATCATGCAGCTACTGCATGGCCTTACACACTATCTGACTAACATGTAAATAGTTAAATACTTGAATTCATCGCAAATTACTCAAGACAGTATTGATGCAATTAACATACTGATGTATTTCCTCACTGTAACTAAAGAAACTCAAAGTAAAGAGAAAACCGCACGAGCGGTCCTAATTCTTTTCGGGTACCTTCAGTTTGGTCCTAAATCTTTAAAATTGCACACCTTGGTCCCAATTTTTCCGTAAGTGATTCACCCAAGATCCTATTTTCCCTGGATCGCTTTGACCACTACCACATCAACTATAGGGCCCACAAGTTGCACTAGCCAAACATGTATATTTGCGAAAAGCCCCCATATCAGACTTCTTCTCCTGGACATTGTGTCGAGCACCTCGCTTGCACAGTCTCACCTGAGTTTACCGCCGGAGCTAGAGCGCGCTAGCCGCACGGGGAGGTGAGCACGCTGCCGCGCGAGCTGCATGCTCACGGCCCGTGCATGTGTGCCCATCCACCTCGTCCTACACGCGAAGCAGGGAAGACACCGACGGTTTAGGGTAACGCAGTTGAGTACATGAGGACGTGCCTCGCGTGTCACACCAACGGCGGCTGTTCAGCTACCGCGGAGCACCTCCTTCGTTCTGCTCCACCTATACGACGTCGGGCTATACTAGGCAGTCATGGACGCGCTGCCCGTGTTCCTCTACGGGGAGCTGGTGGTTGGCTTGGTCGCCGGCACCAAAGGGCCGTTCGGATGCGTGGTCTGCCTCTACGAGTTTGCTGGCGACGACCGGCTCTGGATGCTGCCGCTGTGTGGACACGCCTTCCACATCGACTGCATCGACACCTGGTTTATCTCCAACTCCACCTGCCCGCTCTGCCGCCGCGTGCTCGCCGCCGCCGTGCTCGCCTCCGTCGTGCTCCTCCTCCTCGATGCCGCGCTCGACGAGACTGGAGGCGGCAAGAAGACGTCGTGTTCCCGATGCGCCTCGGCAAGTTCAAGAACACGTTCCAGGTGGCGGCCTGCCAACACTGCCGGTGGCATTGTGGCGGGCGACACGAGCAGCAACAGCAGCGGCCTGGACACCAGGAGGTGCTACTCCATGTTCTCGTACCAGTACGTATTCGCCGAGGCCAGCCTGCAGGTGTCCGTCCACCGGTGGAATAGCAGCGTGGAGAGAATGGCAGAGGCGAGAGCTCGCGGAGGGCACCCAGCCCAGAGCGGCGGAGCACACACGAAGAGCCGAGCGGACCACGGATGTTGCGGTCAGACTTAGTTCTGCTGCTTTGATTTGGACTGTTTCTTGAAAGAAATAACACCTAGGGGGCTATTTGCAAATATACATAGTGGTCGGTATGCCTACTGGGCCGCACTGTCGATGTGGCAGTGGTCAACATCGGTCAAACCAATTTAGGACCTCCGGTAAATCACTTACAAAAGATTTAGGACCTAGATGTGCAATTTCAAAAGATTTAGGATCAAACTGAAGGTACCCGAAAAGAATTAGGACCGCTGGTACGGTTTACTCCAAAGTAAACACTGAACTCTAGGCATCACTTGTAAACAAGCAGTAGCCTATGATTTGATTCCGAAGTAAACAGGGACCAGCTGCTGTTTGATTAGTTGTGAATTTCTCAGAGTCCATAATATCCGAGTATGCCTATAGAGTAACTAGATGATGCATACATCAGTACCATCTTAAATAGATGGCATCTCACACTAGAAGTTATATGAGAACAGGTATACGCAGACAGAATACTTATACATGTACATACTGTACACCAAATTTGATATGTTGTTGGTTTCAGTGAACAGCTAGGTGGCATATTTTTACCCTACAGCTGGAGCATGTCTGTTATGTGTATTCCCGCAAAAAAATGTCGTGTATGAGCACGCATAACATCCAGTACCAGCTTCAGTACAGGGTATCTGTACATTAGTGGTTCTACAGGTGGGGGCTTACACCGGATACAACCTGTATGGCAAATGCTCAGCGCCATTCGTTCCCTTCAAGAACAACCCAGTGGCACAATTTTCCGCGGAGCAGAGCAAGGTGTACTGATTGTTCTTTTAGCTAATCTAGGCTTCCTATAAGGGGCAGTTCAGCCCTCAAGCGGAAATTGGGTTGGTGCTCCACAACCATCTGCAGTAACTAGGACTAATCACTGAACATTCCACGAGCGAGCGAGAGAATGGATATATACCGTAGTGGGGAGGGGCCTTGTCGTCCTCGGTGCTCCGCTCGACCTCGAAGAACTCCTCGAGGGGGTTCTGCGCCTTCCTCGCCACCGAGGTCGAGGCGGCAGCGGCAGCGGAGGCGCCCTCGGACGCGGCGGCGGCGGACGAGAAGAGCCGCCTCCCGAGCGCCCTCGACAGGGAAAGCATCGCGGCGGCGAAGAAGACCTGCAGCACTACGGATCAGGTGATCGGAACGGGCGGGAACTCAGTGGATCCGAAGAGAGGAATAGCGAGCTCGTCAGTGTGGTACCGGCGGTCGGGCGGGGGGGACGGCGGCGAGTGTTCCACCGGAGGGGAGGGGAGGGGGAAGAAGGGTTTAGATGCAAAAGTGTTTTGGGCCGGATTTGGGCGAGGAAATGGACTGCTCTAGGTGTGCTCACGACAACAAATGCTGACAGTCAGGGCCCATTACTCTTTATTTGTTTTTTTCTTTAGAAAAACACACAGAATTTTCACATGAAAAGTTGACAAGAGTATCTCTGGAAAATAGTTCAATCTCGTGAGCAAGAAATTAGGCTTTGCTCGAAATTCGACATCAAGAAATGAACCGATTATTCCGAGTACAATGTCAAACCCACCCAATTTAATCCGTAGCGGAAATGCTTTTCTTGCGTTCCGACAAGCATTAATGGTTGGAGTTCTTGCTTCTGTTTTGGTAGTGGTTTCCTATTAGCTACTTTTGCTGGTGAACCTGGTGTTTCTTTTCTGCTATGAAAGGTAACAAAGAAGTAAAAACCTTTTTATCAAAAAAGATTAATGTCATGGCACAGCAATGCTCTCTTTCGAAACAGGCTTTCGTCCTGCTTTATAATAAAGCACACATGTGAGACCGCTGCTGGACCAGACAGCACAACGTCCAAAGACAAAGACACAACACGATACACGAGGTCGGGGCATCAGCGCACACACGCTCGAACTAAAACAAGGGAAAAAGGAAGGAAAAAGAGACAGATCAACAAGACGAGGAAGACCGTAACCGTTGCGCCCTCCGAAGAATGCCCACCATGCTCCTAGCCCCGACTCGTCAAGCACCAAGCAGCACCCTCGAGAGGGAAAGCGACCGATGCTGCCCGGACCAGAGACTGGCCCTAGGGTTTCCTCCGGCACACGGAGGGGAATGGATGAAGGGAAGCCACGACGCCCCTCTAGGAAGGAAGATGCCACCCCGCGGGCGGAACCGTGTCGGTGTTGGTCGAGCCGACAAGGGTTTCTCCCAAGGGCCTTATCCATAACCCTCGGACGAGCCGAAGCACAGGAGACCCGCGAGGGCGAGGCCTCATCACCACCAAAACTTGCCACCCACGAGCATGCGCCACTTCGGTTCCGACTTCGTCATCGTCGTCTCACCGAGAAAGCCGTCGCGAGGTCCACAACATCGCGACATAAGTAGAAATGAAACAGGGCGCACAGTACAGCGGTCGCGCGGGAGGGAGCTTCCTCCACCACCGGAAGCGGTAGTCGACCGAAAGCGACCACAGACAAACCAGTCCCCCACAGGTCTGGTCGGGCCCAGCAGGCCCGTAAAGCCTCCGCGGAGGCAAACCAGTCCCATGGCGGTTCGACCGGGCCCCGAGCCCGTAAAGTCCGCCGCCGCGCTACAACAGACCGGGCAAGGACACCGAGGATCCCATCAACCCTAACCCGCCAAGATCTGCAACACAGCCAAAGCAAGGCCAGTCGCCCCGTCTAACCCAGATCCAGGGCCAACTGAGCCCGATCTGGGCCGCCATGGCCATGCCCGCCCCGAGCTCTGCCTGACGCGGAAGCGCCTTGCTGCCCAAGAACGTGTCGCCGCGCTGGCTCGCCCCTACCGACGCAGGCCCTTCCAGGAGGCGGGTCGAGGCAACACATGACCAGATTGGGCCCAGATAGGCGATCGCCCGTCACCAGCCATCGGTCATGTCGGCCGCGCCACCTCCCGCCACTGTGAATCCGGTCGAAGCGCCTCACCGCCACTGGAGTGTCGCGTCGACGTGTCGCCCAAGCTAAGGCTGCAGGCCCACGCGACGAGCCCCGCGAGGGAGGGCCCCCACTGGCCGGGCCTTCGGCAACGCCTCCGATGGCGAGGAGGAGGGAAGGAGGAGGCGGAGCCTCCCATCGCCCAGGAGGCGGCGAGGGGAACAAGCTGTGAAAGAGGACCCGTCTAGAATCAAAAGTTGGCTTACTTCCACAGCAATGCTAGATGCGACATTTTAGAAGCTTTCAGAATTCAGATCATGCTGAAAATAGTTTTATGAGATCTCAGCTACTCCCTCCTACCCATATTAGTTGACTTGGATTTTTTAAAATTTGGATGAAGCTATATTCTAAATGGTGTCTAGATTTATCCAAATCTAGAAAATTTGAGTCAAGTAATATAGGTCGGAGGGAGTAGTAGAATTTGGTATATCCCCATAACTCATAACACAAACAATATAATAACAACATAGAAACTGAGGCAATGTTATCTTCTCTTTTGGATATTACTCCAACATATGCTCACTGAAGCATTTGTCTTTGCTATAATTTCTCACACGGCCAAAATTTGAAGCAATTGTCTTGGTTGTCCTAGCTATGTACCCCAAAGAGCGATACAGTTTACCGGGAAAAAAACCTGTGGATGTACGAGGCAGCTGCTGAATTTGACCTCGAGATCGGCATACATCTCACAGGCCCGGTGTTTCCGCCATATGAATTTTTCACGGTCACCTGTAACTGAGTGAAATCCCATCGAAATATTCACCATCTCAAAAGCTCACATGGCCATGGGAGAGCAGCAAACAGGCAGCAGCACGGTGGTGTCTTCAACCTTGAAACCAGAGGGTGCTCGCTGCTTAGTCCCTACCCCTGCCCCTTCCTCTCCTTCCCCTGGCCCTGCTCATACCTCTCCCTCTGCCGCCTCTTCCACGACCAACTCCGCCTCTTCTCTCACGGTCGCCTCCGCCTCCTCTGCCGCGGTCACCCCTACCGCCTCCTCTGCCATGGCTTCCACCAAACAAATACAACTCCGCTTTGCCCTGCTTCAACCCCAGGGACCGCACGCTTCTCCTCTTGTTACCTGTAGCCTCCTCTTCGCTGTGTTCATCTTCTTCTTCATTGCGCCTTCTTGAGATTCTAGCGATAAATGCATCTTTTGTTGCCTGTCCAGTGAAGCTACCCTGTCCCCAAGGGGCAAAGCGTCCTCGCCGCCAAGGGAGACGCTGTTCACGAATGCTTCGGCATGGCATTCGTCCTTGATTTCGTACAGCCTGAAATGTAGAAAGTAATTAGCAGATTTCCCGATGCGGCAGCAGAATATCATACTCAGCGAATGAGAGTATAACACACATATCATCCGCACAAGCAAATATGCAGTTCACCCCAACCGAATTAACATAAGATCTCACCTTGGACGCTTCGAATTATTATGCAAACAGCACCTTGTCCGTCTTCATCCTCACTAACACTCTCAAGATGTTCCTCGATCGGAGGCTCCTTTGCACTAGCCACTTGAGGATGCAGTGCACGGTATTCTACCGAGTTTACATCGATTTCAAAGTCCTGCCAATAAGACGGATAATTATGGGATTAATTAGAAGATCACACATGAGTCATGGTTTTGAAAAGGAATTCTAAGCATGGTTTTTCAAAATGAACGTGTTGTTTAGACAAGTTTAATTCAAAAAACGGATTGGAAATCAGAACGTGTGTACCTTGTTTACAAACATTTCTTCGAAACGTGGGTCGGTCAATAATGCCTTTTTCAATTCCAATCTTCTTCTCTTCTTCCTGGTGCTTGATTTATCAATATGATCCACGTCAGCGTCCAATTCCTCTTCCTCTCTACGTATACTGTCCAAAATATGCCGGTTAACCTTCGGTATTTTGACTACTTGCTGCATGCATGAGAGAAAAATGTTGGCACTCGGTTACATGAAGAACCAAACAGATTGACATATGTATAGGCATAAGGAACAGATGAGCGAGCATGCCGTCACACGAGATTTCCTTTGGGCGTCTAGTTTCTTCTTCTTCATCTCTTTTTGAAGAGTCTCATAATAATCAACAATATCAAGTTTCGCCCGTTGCTGAAAACAAATACTACAAATCTTAGTAAAAAGAGCATGTATGAAGTGTTCATTGGTTCAACCCAACCAACACACAAATAGATATAGGAAGTCCAAATTCATGTTTAACTATGTCATCATCAGATACCTAATACACTTAAAAAGAACAAACTAGTATGTGTACAAAATAAAGGTGTCTTTAGGATGGAAATTCAGGTGGATATATAGGCAACCTCAACCCTGACTGAACTGCTCAAACAAATTGCAGCACCATGAATAATAATGAACAGAAAACAAATTACCTTCTTATATAGATCACACCGTATCACATATCCATGTAAATGTGCTCTGACAACATCACTGTTTTTGTACTCAGAGAGACCCAATCGTTCCAGCTCTTCTTCGGTCAAAAACTTGTAATCATCATATAATGTGTTTTCTTTTTATCTTCCATCTCCTCCTGTTTGAGGAATCGACAGAAAGAAATATTAAGGTAAGGATTTATTGGAAAACATTAAAGCAGCTAGTCCAATAAATTTATCAGAGAAAGAAAGACACTAAGGCTGGCCTCCAATAACGCAGTAGGCCAGAATTTATTAATTAACTCCCTCTAAATAGAAGTCATACTCAATTGTAGCGGGGGAGTGGAGGCAAAGCACGGCTTAGAGCCTTAGAGGATGTCACACAAATAAAATGTGTTGGAATATACATACCTAGATTAGATGAGAAAAGCTAATGATAAAAAATAATATATTAAGTTGTAAAGCAATTTAGGGGGTGTTTGTTTGGGCTTCTGACCACTTGTCCACCGGAAAAAGGCAGAAAAACGAAACAAATGGGCAGCTATGCGTTGGGCTTTTGCTAAAATATTTCTATAAAACAGACCTATCAGGCAAAGCACATCTCGGGGTGCCGCGGTCGAGCCTTTTTTTATTTGGACATGTTGTTCACCTAATTTACAACAAAATGCCACCCAAACTCGATCCCGACCCCGGTTCCCGAGAAAAACGCCACCTCACCACCCCGCGTCTCCTCATCCGCCTCCCCGCGCGCCCCTCCCGCCTCCTCTCCTCCTCTCCTCCCCTCCCGCGCCTCCTCCTCCCGCTGGGCAGCCTCCCTCCTCCCTACCGCCTTCCTCCCCTCCATTCTCCTCCCTGCCTCCTCCCCTCCATCCTCCTCCCTGCCTCCTCCCCGCCGACCACTTCTCCCAGCCGCCAGCGGCCTCCCTCCTCCCCGCCACCATCCCCTGCCTCCAGGAACATCTCGCGGGAATATTTCAAATTGCCAGCAGGTAGTGGTACTTCGCTCGCTGCCCCGCCGGACGTCGGCTCAACGCTCAAGGAGTCCATTCTCTCAAAAAAACTTCCCCCATACACGGTAGGGATATGAATTGTCTGCAATTCCGACAGTTCGTTCTCTTAGAATTAATGGTTGAATGGTAACCTTCATGTGGTATATTTCGAGGGGGCCAGGATTTCCTCAAAGATGAAAAACTGTTGCTGGCAATTCATAGGAAACGAAACTGCTAATATAGGGCTGGCACAAAAGGAGCAAGGGAAGGAATTTACGAAAGAATCCACCACAACCGGTTCCCTAAACGACAGTCTGTGTCCTTTGCCTATGTTCATTATGCGACTATTTTTATTTGTTTAATGGTTGGATATGTATTTTGGACAAATCAATATGTGACATATGGTATGTAATAATAACATATGTGTTTATGCACTTCAATAATGAAGTTTACGTGTTATATTAATTTCAGAGATATTACAGACAATTCCTTAGCACACAGCCAGACAGCCAGCCAAGTTGTCAAACAGTCAAACTCACAGAAGTGGCTTTTCCTGCATAGCAGCTTTCCCTGCACAGCCAGCCAGCCACAGCCCAAACAAACATGCCCTTAGTCTGTCAAGCACTTGAGATCTAGCTATGCAACAAATTATAAGGTGTTCCAATCAATATACTAGCATATGGTTTTTTAAACGAACAAATAGACCCCGCTCACAAAAGTAACATAAAGGTATGTGACCTCTGTTTTCTTTTTTTTGATTGTTAGCAGGAGAACTGCTAAATTCATTGATTAGATAGAAAAGCATACTGCTTGGTTTATTTAGGGAAAACCAGGCGAAAACCGTAACAACGGCGAGCCACACCTAAAACATCAAACACATACAAGACACCAAACATGAGCATTTGGGCCAACCTCGACGACGCCAGAAAGAAACGACATGCCAAGAAGAGAACGAGTGTCTCTCTAAACCCGCGAGCAAAGATCAAAGGGCTCATCTGACGCACGTAGCATGTGAACGGGGCTCCAGCTGCTACTGCCACACAACCTCGTGAGCCACTGGTCCCTCTAATCGGATCCAACTCCAAAATGATGCCCTCAAGAGGAAACACGGAGATCGGATGTAGGGTTTCCCCTGGAGTATGTCGGGGTAGGCAGGTGAGAGCTTCTAAATCGACGCCTTCAACAAGGAAATGACATTCAGAGGTGCCGCCATCGACCGCTGTGTCCGGAGCACGGCTTTCACCGGCAGCCTCACCTACACTAGCCCAACCAGGAACCAATCAGCCGCCATACCCATCTCGTAGCACCTGCCTTCACGGCTGACCACCTCTCCATGGCCAACCAAAGCAGCTGGCTCAACTTCCTCTTCCTCCGCCTTGCACGGGATGCCGCGACTGCTCCCTCATGGCCCTGCCGGCGTAGCATAGCTAGGTGCGCTACCCTACTCGCAGTGAGCTTCCTCTTCTTTGCAGCTGGCGGGAGAATGCAACACCTTACCCGGTGCCATTCATCTCACGCTTTTGCATGCCCAAACAAGCAATATGCACGCAACGACTGTTGTCCCCTAGACCAATATCGGTCCAGGTCGAGCCCCTGCCATCGACATCGTGGGCATGCCAATGCACCTGACGCCAAGCAAACACTTGCACCTCCTTCCCCTCCACGCCCAGCTCCTGCAGCAGAACGTGGCCAGGCAGAACCTCCCCTCGCACTCCATAGCGCCAGGGCACTCCACACCGAAGCCGGCGCCTGGAGCAGCCTCGAATGCGCGCAACGGCCGCGCCCTGCCTAGCCCTTCCACCGCGCAGCAGCCTCACACGGCACTGCGCACCAGCGCACAGCCGGCGCCTGGAGCAGCCTCGAATGCGCGCAACGGCCGCGCCCTGCCTAGCCCTTCCACCGCGCAGGCACAGCCTCGTCACGGCACCTGCAGACCAGCGCCGCGGCGCCTGGAGCCGCCTCGAATGCGCGCAACGGCCGCGCCCTGCCTAGCCCTTCCACCGCGCAGGCACAGCCTCGTCACGGCACCTGCAGACCAGCGCACCGAAGCCGGCGCCTGGAGCAGCCTCGAATGCGCGCAACGGCCGCGCCCTGCCTAGCCCTTCCACCGCGCAGGCACAGCCTCGTCACGGCACCTGCAGACCAGCGCACCGAAGCCGGCGCCTGGAGCAGCCTCGAATGCGCGCGAACGGCCGCTACCGCCTAGCCCTTCCACCGCGCAGCAGCACGGCACTGCAGACCAGCGCACGAAGCCGGCGCTCGAGCAGCCTCGACGCGCGAACGGCCGCGCCGCCTAGCCTTCCACCGCACAGCCGCCACGGCACCTGCAGACCAGCACACCGAAGCCGGCGCCTGGAGCAGCCTCGAATGCGCGCAACGGCCGCGCCCTGCCTAGCCCTTCCACCGCGCAGGCACAGCCTCGTCACGGCACTGCACCAGCACACGGCCGGGCGCCGAGCAGCCTCGAATGCGCGCAACGGCCGCGCCCTGCCTAGCCCTTCCACCGCGCAGGCACAGCCTCGTCACGGCACCTGCAGACCAGCGCCACCACGCCTGCTCCTCCGTGACGCCCACTACAGCACGCCGTCCACCACGCTCCCCGCGCGAAGAGAGAGCCGTCAGGTTCGCCTCCTCTGCCCCCATCTTCGACGGCTGGGCGACGGCGACGGCGATGGCAGCGCCCAGGGGAGCAAAGGGGTTTGGAGCCCTCGGAGCGAGGCGAAAGTGAGTAGTTCTGACTTCTGACCTCTGTTTTCTAGAATGGAGGTATTAAAGAATACTGCGCAGTACTAGTAGAGAAGACATGTATGAGTACCTCAAAATCTACGATTTCAGAAATCATGTGCCTCTCGAACTTCATTGACATTTCCTTCAACCCGAAGACTTTCACTTGCGGGGGATGAACATAATAAATGTAAGAATAGAAGTAACTCGGAGCATTAAAAAATAATCTGGCTAACTCTTATCGTTCATCCTCGATCCACTATAGGCTAACTCTTCCAAGTGACGGAAGCTCAATTCCTCGAGTGTTCAGTCAACTATCAATAAGGGGATACCTTCCTTTATAGAGTTATATAATTGTTTAGCAATTTGTTCATATTAATACAGCAACATTAGCACTAACCGAAACTACAAGACTTCCATACCTGATGTGACCTTGATCCTGGTGGTGGCAGTCTCGAACCTCAGCAGGTCATGGATCAGCTTCAGCCTCCGCTGGTACTCTGAAACCAAACAAGTAGTGGCAGAAGCAGCAAACGCCACAACAGATGAATAAAACGTCTACAGAACAAACAAACAAATAGAGGAATCTCATCGAGCTCGTGCCTGTGTCCTTGCGGAGGGCACGCTTCTTCTTGGCGAGGACCCAGAGGGGCGACGTAGTTCTTGCCGGTGACGGAGTAGAGCTTGACCCGGTTGATGGAGGTGGACTTGAGCGTCCCCACGCCTCCGCCGCCCTTGGTGTGGCCGTGTCCACCACGCACGGGATCGTTGACGGCGTCTGTGGAGGGAGGTGTGGCCGCGAGTGCTACTGTGCTAGGGTTTTAGGATGGGGCACTGCTAGCTAGGCATCCACCAGTTTCAGTCGTCCGATCAAAGTAGATCAACGATCAGATCTACTTGTCTCGTTCCTTCATTCGTTTTTGCTATAAATTGTCGCAGTTTAGTTTTGCTATATACAGATAGTCTCGCTTTTTCTACGGTAGCACAAAAAGGTCCGCTCCAAAAAATAGAATAAAAATGACTGCCTCGCTGGAAATTTTGTAGCAAAAAAATTGTGCTAATGTAGATCCAACCTCGCCGGAGACTTTTGCCAGTAGACCTCGACGAAGACCGTGTAATAAAAACTTTACGCTATTATAGCAAAACCACAAAACGTATGTAGTAAATTATTATAACAAATCCGACCTTGTCGAAGATCTCGTAGCAAACCATATATACTATTGTAACAAAACAACAAAGTCTTTGTAGCAACATTTTAATAGCAAATTCGAAGATACGCATAGCACCGCCGGATGTCTCGTAGCTCCACCGCCGACCGCATGTAGCAAATTCAATGCTCGCTTGTAGCACCGCCACTGGCCACATACAGCAAAACCCGACATGGCTTGCATGTCGTTGTCGGACACATGCAGCATCACCAATGGCCCCCATGTAGCAACCCTCGATGTCGTACGTAACAGCGAAGTTGTCTACATGTAGCAAATCCGGAGCTTGTTTGAGCTTTTGGTGTTTGTTTGGGCTTTTGGTGGCTTTTCACTGGAAAAAACTAGAAAAACTAGCCAAACGGCACAACTGCGCGGTGGGCTTCGGCCGAAGTGGTGCCGAAATAGGCCTCACCGGGAAGCACGTCCGAAGTTGCTTCCCGCGGAGCGGCGAATCGGTAACTTTCGGAATTACAGCCCAAATGCCACCCAAGCTAGCGATACACGATGAAAAAAATAATCCGGTCGCCCCCCACCTGACCCCGACGCCCACCCCGTATTCTCCCGAGACGACCCCCGTTGCCCAGGGCCTGTACTAGGGTTCAAGCTGCCCGACCGCCAGACCACCCCCGCCGCCAGACCTCCCCCGCCGGCGCCAGACCTTCCCCCTCCGCCCTACCTTTCCTGCTGGACCTCCTCCCCGCCTCCAAACCTTCCCCCTCGCTCCCTACCTTCCTGGTCGTCGTTCTCCTCCCCGTCGGCGCCATACGTTCCCCTACCGGCGCCTTACCTTCCCCTCGCTGCCACCTTGTTCTACCTCGTCGCCGTTTGTCCTCCTCCCCGACCGATTTGGAGGCTTGTAGCTTTGCTTGATGGATATGGTACTGCTTGGTTGGTTTTACTAGATCGTACATACAGAAATTTATATTAGCTTCATGGACATGGTATTGCTAGAAATTTTGCTTGGTAGACATGGTACTGTTAGAAATTTTACTTGACATGGTACTGCTAGAAATTATGTGGCTTGGTACTCTGCTGTAACTTGAAAAACAAGTGGCGCATATTATAGTATATTCCTTCTTATCATCTGGTTACACAGAAAAAAATTATTCGTGCTTGCATAGCGCGACAAGCAGTTTGATCGGTGTGATGCAGATGAGAACTACCTTCCTAAGGTCCAAAGGCAATCAGTAACATTATCCGGTGATATAACTCCGAGTGGACTACACACGATAGACATAAACTCAACACGCGATCGTATCACTACCGTATTGTACAATGCTAGAAGAAGATGATCGGTTTGATGCTAACTTATTTTGTGTAATGATCGGATATGTATTTTGGACTACACATGGTAGAAATGATGCTATCTTATTTTGTGTAATGGTCGGATATGTATTTTGAACAAATTACTATGTGACATGGTATTTTAATAATGACATATACGTTTATGCACTTCAGTAGTCAAATATACATGTTATATGAATTACAGGGACATTATAGACAATTACGTAGCATACAGCTAGAAAGCTAGTAAAATTGTCAAACAGTCAAACTCAGAGAAATAGCTTTTCCTGCACAGCAGCACAGTCAGCCAGCCACAGCCCAAACAAACAGGCCCCTAGTCATGACAGGGAGATTTTGCACGACTGCGAAGGGGGCACGGCTAGGACCATGAGAGCGCATGTCGGAGGTGGCATGCACGGTCACGATGGAGAGGTGTCGCGGATAGGAGCGAGAGGTCTGCAAGGGCTAAAGCAGTGCGGTCCAAGGCGGCGGCGCGCGACTAGGACGACGTCGGCTAGGACAGCGGCTCGCGGCGGAGGAGGTGCGTGACTAGAACGATCGTGCGGGAGGACAGTGTCGGTGACACGATATGTTGGCGGCAAAAGCTACACGGGCGTACCGCTGCGGCGCAACCGCGCGAGATGCAAGGCGGGCGGCGCGCTAGCTATGTACTGACTCCATGTGTATGTAGAAGAAAAGGGTGAGGAACGAAAATAGATAAAGTTTGGTGGGGCCCATCATGGGCAGGCAGCACGAGCGATCGACCCGGGGATCCTTTCATTCGACGTTATCCTGTTGTTTTCCTTTAGGAGGTCTGTTGGGAGAGCTAGAGGAAGAAGACGGCGACTATAGAGTAGTGTGCATTGAGCGCTTCGGTTTCTCCCTACAGTTGGATCTATAATGTGTCTCTTTGCAGGCTTGGACCTGTCATTGGTGTGTTGTGGACTATCAGCTGTCGGCCCATTCATTCATTTGGCGCGTCCTTGTCGCAAATTTGTCACGTGAAGCCTGGACGGGGAGGCCTACTTCCCTTGTAGCAAAACCGGCGAGTGGCCGGTGGAGGTGTTGTTCGATCATCTCGGCCAGATGTTCCTCGCCAACTGATGGGAGGAGTTCGCCCCCACGCACCAAATCCAAGTCGTTCACTTCGTCGTCTTAAAGTACGATGACGAAGCCATGCTCACCATTAGCGTCTTCGACGCCACCATGTGTCTTCGCCACTACCACTCTGACGAGTAGGCTTAGCATTAGACTAGGATGTGTACTCACTGTGTATCGTCTTTAGAATCAAATTTGCAATATGAGCATCAGCCATTTGCAATGACAAATTTTCATTCAAGTATAGAAATATTTTATAAGCAAACCCAACCTAAAACAACGATCTAACTATGCGCTGCCTACGGCGTTGGCGGCGACAACGGGTCGACAATACCCCATTCTTCTTTGAGAGCGGTAGATCACAACCTGCGTATGTGATACGTCGGAAACGTATCTATAATTTTTAATGCTCCATGCTTGTTTAGTATCTACTTTGCTTTGCTTTGTCTACACTTTGAGGTGTTTTTTATATCTTTTCTGGAACTAACCTATTAACAAGTTGTCACGCTCTTAGTTGCCTGTTTTCTTCTGTTTTTGGTTCCAGAAAGGCAGAAAATCAATATTCTCGGAATTGGACGGGAAAAAAGCCGAAGTCAATATTTTACCGTGGGGGACACAAATCCAGAAGACGAGATGGAGAGGTGCTAGAGGGCCACCACACCCCCTAGGCGCGGGCTAGGGTGGATCCATGTATGGGCAGGGTGTGGCCCCCCTGGTCGCCTCCCGGCCTCGCCTCTTTGCCTATAAGAAGCCCCCAATGCAGAAACCCTAAGTACCCGATCAAAACTCCACGAAACCCCTTCTGTAGCCGCCGCCACCGTCGTCCCTAGATCGGGGGGATCTGAAGTTCTTCCCGGCACCCTGCCGGAGGGGAAATCATCCCAGAGGTCTTCTCTCCGGTATGATGCGTGAGTAGTTCTACCTTGGACTATGGGTCCATGTAGTAGCTAGATGGTTGTATCTCCTCCTTGTGCTTTCATGTATAGATATTGTGAGCTCCGTTCATGATTAAGATCTAATCTATTTGTAATCATGCATGTTGTGTTTGCGGGGATCCGATGCATGTTGTTTTTGTCTTTATCCGATGGATATTGATATTATTATGTCAGTTTGGACACTCAACACAATACGATACCAGTTCGTAAAGTATATATCCAGAATTCTATAGTTCTATTATCTCAATTACAACTATGCATAAGGTGGTGAACGAATGCCAATGACTACAACAAATTATGCAAATTCACTTTGATTTAATTTATGATAAATTGAGTTCTACTAATCCAAATTAGAAATGAACTCCCACTCAAAAACGACATCCCTCGTGTCCTTTTGGTGATTACATGAAGCAAATCCACTACACCAAGTCCGATCATCACGTGAGTCGGCGTAGCTTCAAAGGCGAGCATCTATATGGTCATCATATCAACACATATGACTCATGCTTAACCTTTCGGTCCGTGTTCCGATGCCATGTCTGTACATGCTAGGCTCGCCAAGTAAGAACCTTAATATTCGCGTGTGTAACTTTCTTACACCCGAAATATGCTCGTGGATTCAAGTACACCCGATCATCACGTGATGCCTTGAAGCGACGAAACATTGTCGGTGCATACTTAAGGAAGAACACATTCCTATCTTGATATCTAAATGAGGGATCATCTTATTATGCTAATAAAACGCCAAACAAGCAATATAAGATGCAATCAAAACATCACATGTTTATAAGTGGAATGATATGGTTCCCGCATATGATCTCTATCATGTGCATCGTGGTATGATCACTATCATACCTTTATGTGTAAATCCAAGGTCTATGGAGTTTATACGTTATGTATGTTGTAAGAGTATCATCTCATACTTCTACTTACAACATCATCATATCATAACACTAGCCCAGCAACAATCTAAACTAGACGCCTCTAATTTATCCATTGCAAATTTTATGTGGCTTAGGGCTTTCGAGATAGAACCGTTCTTACCTACGAACATGAACCACAACGAGGATAACCAAATTGTTGACAACTCGTTGCAAATTAGATATTGACTATAGTAGGAGAGACAGACACCCGCTAGCCACTTATGCAAACTAGTTGCATGTCAAGTGTGGAACAGGTCTCATGTGCGAGGACATGTAAAGTTTGTCCGGGCCGCTTCATCCCACTATGCCACCAATATCCAAAGTACAACTAAGAAGCAATAAAATGATCATCATCGCCCACATACTCATATGTGTACTACCCGTGCAAATCATCTTCGCATAGATCCGGCTCTGATACCACTGTAGGGTTTGCAGCATAGAAAACAAAAAATTTCCTACGATGTGAACAACTAAGTACCAAGATCTATCTACTAGATACAAGCAACGGGTGGATATACATCCATAGAATACATACCCTCGAAGACCGAATAGCGTTAACAAGGTTGTACTCATGGATGATGTAGACGAACGCTTGCCGATCTCAAGATCGTGATGAAGTCATCTGGTCCAGCCGGTCCAGCACGATCAAGTCCAGTACCTCAAAGCAGTGGTGCATCCGTGATCGCACACACGTACGGGTACCCCGACAACCTCCGCGCCCTAGCTCCAGCGAAGCAGCGGAAGCAATAAATCCTTCCAGAAAAAGCCACCGGGAACATGTATCTCGCTGATCCGAGACCATGGGGAACTTCTAAAGGGGGAAGAGAGATCCTTCGCGAGGAGGTGTGAGATGAGAGGAGGAAGTGGGTGCCTTTTATAGGGAGAGGGGGGGCAGCCCCCTCCCATGGCGTGGCAGCCATGGAGGTGCCCCCACCTCTTCCACATTCATGTGGGTGGAGCTCCCACTCACATAAATAGCCACCCCACTCAAAATTCCACTCACCTCCATTAAATTTCCACCAAATTTAATGTAATCTCTCATTAAATAAAACTCTTTTATTTATTTATTCAGAATTTTGTCAATTACTTTAATTAACAAACATTCACATAAAACCCCTTGCTAGTATTCCATTTCACATGCAGAACCAATTTCAGCAATTTCAACCGAAACAGTTCCGGTGTCTAGTGAAATAAATTCCTGCGCTTTTGTTTTCTTTTTCTGACATATAATTTGCTCCGAATGGTGTCGGTATCCCTTAAGTGTGTCACCCTACAGTTCGCGAATAATGCGGACATGATCGAGACCCTTCTCTGATCAATAATCAGTAGCGGGACCTAGAGATCCATACTGACTCCCACACATTCAACGATGACTTCTGTGATCGTGTGAACCTTTTATGATAGTATCTTAATCCCTTTGTTTCACAATATATTACATGTCCGAGATTCGATCATCGGTATCTCTATACCTAGTTTGATCTCGTTACCGACATGCACTCTTTTCTTGTTCCCGTGATATAACATTCTAGTGATCAAATCACTTGATTGCAAGCTAATCAATGTGATATCACCGAGAGGGCCCAGAGCATATCTATCTGTCATAGGGATGAACAAATTCCACTCTCGATCCATGAGCCTCAACATAACACTTTATTAGTTCTGAATCCATCTTTATAATCACCCTGTTACGGTGTGACGTTTGATTTTATCAAGAAACTCTTTCGGTGTTAGTGATTGACATGATCTCATGGTCTAAGGATTAGGATCACTTCGTAAGTTGTTATAGCAATATAAACTCAATGACTTTGATCGTAATGCTATACTTCGGATGAATGTTCATCACACCATTACACTAATGTTGTGATCCCGTTATTAACAACATCCAATGTCCATGATCAGGAAACCTTGATCATCTTGTTAATCAACAAGCTAGTTTATGAGAGAGGCATAACTAGGAACTTTCTGTTTGTTTATTAAACACACATGTATTAACGTTTCCGTATTAATACAATTATAGCATGCAAAATAAACATCTATCATATACTTGGAATACACATAATAAACACTTTATTATTACCTCTCAGGGCATATTCCCTTCAGTCTCCCACTTGCACTAGAGATAATAATCTAGTTACATAGTGATAAATCTAACACCCATTGAGTTCTGGTGTTGATCATGTTTTGCTCTAGGGAGAGTTTTAGTCAACGGATCTGCTACATTGAGATCCGTATGTACTTTACAAATCTTTATATCTCCATCCTTGACATGCTCGCGGATGGAGTGAAACCGGCGCTTAATATGCTTGGAATGCTTGTGAGACCTTGGCTCTTTGGCTTTGGCAATGGCACCATTGTTGTCACAATAGATCACCATTGGGTCCAACGCGTTTGCCACCACTCCTAGTTCGGATATGAACTCCTTCATCCAAACTGCTTCCTGAGCCGCTTCTGAAGCAGCAACATATTCGGCCTCCGTTGTTGATCCCACTACCACAGGTTGTTTGGAGCTCCTCCAACTAACCGCTCCGCCATTCATGAGAAATACGTATCCGGATTGAGACTTAGAGTCATCCGGATCGGTGTCAAAGCTAGCGTCGACATAACACTTAGCGACGAGCTCTTCTTCACCTCCGTATACAAGAAACATATCCTTAGTTCTTCGTAAGTACTTAAGGATATTCTTGTAGGGTTCGCAGCATAGAAAACAAAAATTTTCCTACGATGTGAACTATATACCAAGATCTATCTACTAGATACAAACAACGGGCGGATGTATATCCGTAGAGAACATACCCTTGAAGACCGACAAAGCTTAACGAGTTCAACTCGTGGTTGATGTAGACGATCTCTTGCCGATCTCAAGATCGAGAGGAAGTCCTAGCGCCGCAAATCAGCAGTGCATCCGTGCTCGCACACACGTTCGAGACACCGAGCAACCTCCGCCTCCTCGCTCCAAATGCGCAGTGAAGCACAACTCTTTCTTGCCGAATAGCCACGGAACATGTATCTCGCTAGTCCGATACCATGGGGGATAAATTCTAGAGGGGGAGAGAGATCCTTCACGAGGAGGTGTGAGAGACAAGTGAGGAGGGGGGCTCCTTTTATAGGAGGAGGGGGGGCACCCAAGGGGTGGCACGCCATGGGGCTGCCCTCCCTCCTTCATTCATGTGGGTGGACACTCCACTCACAAAATGCCCTTTAAATTTCCTCCACTCAAAAGTCCACTCAAATTCCCATTAAATTTCCACCAAATTTAATGCAAACTCTCATTAAATAAAACTCTTTTATTTTATTCAGAATTTTGTCAATTACTTTAATGACAAACATTCACAAATAAACCCTTGCTAGAATTCTATTTCACATGCATAACCACTTTATGCAATTTCACCCGAAAACCTGTTTCGGTATCTAGTGAAATAAATTCCTGCGCTTGTTCATTCTTTCGGCATGAAACATTTGCTCCAATTGGATGTCGGTGTCTCTTAAGTGTGTCACCCTACGGTTCGTGAATAATGCGGACATGATCGAGACCCCTCTCGGATCAATAATCGAAGCGGATCCGAGACCCATCGACTCCCACACATTCAACGATGACTTTCTTGTGATCGTCGGAACCTTTTACGCTAGTATCTTAATCCCTTTGTTTCACGATATATTACATGTCCGAGATTCGATCATCGGTATCTCCATACCTAGTTTGATCTCGCATCGACATGCACTCTTTTCTCGTTCCTGTGATATAACATTCTAGTGATCAAATCACTTTCTTGCAAGCTAATCAATGTGATATCACCGAGAGGGCCCAGAGTATATCTATCCGTCATCGGGATGAACAAATTCCACTCTCGATCCATGAGCCTCAACATAACACTTTATTAGTTCCGAATCCATCTTTATAATCACCCTGTTACGGTGTGACGTTTGATGTTATCAAGAAACTCTTCCGGTGTTAGTGATTGACATGATCTCATGGTCTAAGGATTAGGATCACTTCGTAAGTTGTTATAGCAATATAAACTCAATGACTTTGATCGTAATGCTATACTTCGGATGAATGTTCATCACACCATTACACTAATGTTGTGATCCCGTTATTAACAACATCCAATGTCCATGATCAGGAAACCTTGATCATCTTGTTAATCAACGAGCTAGTTTATGAGAGAGGCAAAACTAGGAACTTTCTGTTTGTTTTTTAAACACACATGTATTAACGTTTCCGTATTAATACAATTATAGCATGCAAAATAAACATCTATCATATACTTGGAATACACATAATAAACACTTTATTATTGCCTCTCAGGGCATATTCCCTTCAATTCTTGACCGCTATCCAAAGGTTCAACACGGATCCGATTGGTACCTACTAGTCAAACTAATAGCATGTGCCACATCCGGTCTTGTACATAGCATGGCGTACATTATAGAGCCTATGGTCAAGCATAGGGACTTTGTCCATTATCTCTCTTTCTTCCGAAGCCGGACTTTGAGTCTTACTCAATGTCTTGCCTTGCAACATAGGTAAGAACCCTTCTTACTTCCGTCCACTTTAAACTTTTTAAATTCTTATCAAGGTATGTACTTTATGATAGACCTATTAGGCGCCTAGATCTATCTCTATAGATCTTTATGCCTAATATGTATGACGCTCACCTAGGTCCTTCATTGAAAATTTGTCGTTTAGATAACTTTTAACACTGTTTAAAGATCTATGTCATTTCCGATCAATAATATGTCATCCACATATAATATCGAAATGCCACATTGCTCCCACTCACTTTCTTGTAAATACAAGCTTCTCCATAAGTTTGGACAAATCCAAACTCTTTGATCACCTCATCAAAGCGGAGATTCCAACCGTGAAGCTTGCTTCAATCCATAGATGGATCGTGAAGCTTGCACACCTTGTTAGCATCCTTAGGATCGACAAAACCCTTTGGTTGTATCATATACAACTCTTCTTCAATATTACCATTGAGAAACGCGGTTTTGACATCCATCCGCCATATCTCATAATCGAAATATGCAGAATTGCTAACATAATCCTAATCGACTTTAGCATCGCTACGGAGAGAAAGTATCATCGTAGTCAACTCCTTGAATTTGTCGAAACCCTTTGCGACAAGTCGAGCTTTATAGACGGTCACATTACCATCGACGCTTTTCCTTTTGAAAATCCATTTGTTCTTCACGGCCTTTTGGTCGTGATGTAATTCCACCAAGTTCCAAACTTGATTTTCATACATGGATTCCATCTTGGATTTCATGGCTTCTAACCATTTGTTGGAATCCGGGCTCATCATCGCTTCTTCATACGTCGCAGGGTCATCATTTTCATCAACCATGAAATTCATGACAGGATTTCCGTATAGCTCGGGAGCTGCACGCGTCCTGTTTGACCTGCGAGGTTCGGTAGTACTCTCTTTCGGAGTTTCATGATCATTATCATTAGTTCCCTCTTCAACAGGTGGAGCCAACTCCGGAACAACTTTGATCATCATGTTAATCAACGAGCTAGTTTATAAGAGAGGCATAACTAGGAACTTCCTTTTTGTTTATTAAACACACATGTATTAACGTTTTCGTATTAATACAATTATAGCATGTAAAATAAACATTTATCTTAAACAAGGAATACGATAATAACCACTTTATTATTGCCTCTCAGGCATATTCCCTTCAATTATTATGTCAGTTTGGTTAATGGTTTTGTCTTTATGATTCTATAATGTCTGTGTTGTTTGTGATCTTGTATGCTCTCCATTGTTAGTAGCTATCTTGGTCGAGTAGTTGCTAGTGACTCCAAGAGGGGGTATTTATGCTCGATAGTGGGTTCATGCCTCTAATTTCCAAGGAAAGTGATGTAAATCTCTTGATTATAGATGTGTTGTTGCTACTAGGAGAAAACAATGGTCTCTTGTTCATGGAACAAGTGGATTGTTTACCTTACACACTTTGCTTAAAGCAATTGTCAGTTGCTTGCAACTTAATACTGGAGGGGGTTCGGATGATAACCTGAAGGTAGACTTCTAGTCATAGATGCAGTTGGATGGCGATCTATGTATCTTGTTGTATTACCGAATCAAATCTCATAGGATCTTTCTGACTAGTATTGCATTGTTATGCCTTGCTCAGTTCTTGTCAATTGCCCTGCTGTAATTTGTTTACCCTTAATGCCATGTTGTTTATCTAAGGAGAGCACCTCTAGTGAACTATGGACCCCGGTCCAATCTTTACCATTTCTATCCTTATGGATTTCACCAGGAGGATAAATTTTAGAGTAAAAGAGAGATGCCATCTCCTCCCATTCCATGGATTATCCATTCTTCAGCAGCTTATACCATGCTTCAGCTCTCCCTTTCAAGGATATGGAGAGTAACTTCTTCTTCACTTGTTCAGTTGTGATACCTTTACACTTAAACAACCCGCATAATTCATGGATAAAAAGCAAGTGATCACCAGGATGGACAGTTCCATCCCCAAAATAATAATTATCCATAACACAATTAACAATGCTTGTAGGTATCTTAGAAGGATCTATCTCAACAGGAGGTGGTTCATCTACTACCATAGCAGTGGTAGTAATTTTCCCAAAGCGAAAACCAAGTGGGTTATCCATATTGGAACAAAGTAACAAGCAGTAACAAAAGCAATACTCACAGTAAAAGTTTCCCTTACCAGTTCCACTATTCAATAGCGCTTCACTCCTCGGCAACGGCGCCAGAAAATAGTCTTGATGACCCACAAGTATAGGGTGTATATCGTAGTACTTTTGATAAATAGGAGTGTCGATCCCAACGAGGAGCAGGAGGTGCTGAGCAGTGGTATGGATCAGGAAATCCCTATGAATACTTAGCAAACGGATTTTTAGTGGTTTTCTGACAAAGCAACAAAACAAGGAGCAAGTAACAAAGGTAACAAACAAATGGAGCAAGTGGCCCAATCCTTTCTTAGCAAAGGACAAGCCGGTGGAAATGCTTATAAGGACCAAACGTTCTCGAGGACACATGGGAATTCTGTCAAGTGCTTTCGCTTCAAATAGCTGAGTACTCTTCTTTGGTATTGTAAGTGTTGTGTGTGTGAACCTGTGCTAACATACCGCCCTTCCTAGGACTAATACATACTTATGATTAAACCCCCTTCAAACATCCATAACTACAGGAAAGTAATTAAGATATAAATCTAACCACAGCCTTGAACTCTGAGATCCTACACTCCCTTGTGCAAAGTTGTCCTAAAGGGGGTTCAGGTTTCTGTCACTCCGGCAACCCCACGATTAGTAGCCAAATACACAATGCATCCCCCTAGGCCCATAAATGGTGAAGTGTCATGTAGTCAACGTTCACATGAAACCACTAGAAGAATAGCATCACAACTTAAATACTAAACCATTGAATAATAACTCATCACAGATTCACTACCAACAACATGACTTCTCTCATGTCCTTAAGAACTAGACGAACTACTCACAGGACATCATATGGATCAAGATAAAAGATGATATGATAATGGATAGCAATCTGAACATAAATAATAATCCAATGGTTCCACTCACAATCATCAACTACAAGAGTAATCAACACCGGGAAAGTTTCCCCTAAGAACTAAAGCAATATCCAACACAATTGTTACAGTGGGACGGAGTGGTGATGATGGTGCTGGTGGAGACGATGGTGTGGATGATGATGATGATCCCGATGAAGCCTAGTTTGATGACGGTGTTGATGGCGACAATCTCCCCTCTCCGGGAAGGAATTACCACGACAGAAATCTGTTTGCCAGAGAGATCTTTCTCTCTTGGTGTTTTCCGCCCCCAGAGGCATCAGAAATCTATCTGTGCCCCCCCCAACCTTAGGGTTTCGTAGGTAAGATATAGGCGAAGGGGCGGAGTCGGAGGCCGGTAGGTGGGCCACACCTGCCCTAGGTGTGGGGTCAGGTGGGCCCGCGCCTAGGGGTGTGTGGGCCCCCTAAGGCCCATCTCCGTCCCTCCTCCTGGCTTCCTTCGTCTTCTGGTAAAATAATATGTTTCCATATTTTTCTGGTATTTTTCTGATCTTCGTGAAATTGCACCAAAACGCCTTCTTTTCCATCAGAATCGAGACTCCGAAAGTCCATCCAACATGCATAAACAGATTAAAAGCCATAAGTAATACCTCATAATAAGACAAACATCAATGAATAGAGGTAAATTATGATATAGAAAGGTGATGCAAATTGGGTGTATCAACTCCCCCAAGCTTAGACTTTGCTTGTCCCCAAGCGAATACTGAGCTCAGTAAACATGTCCATAGGTTTATCGAGTGAAGTGTCGATAAAAGAATACGAACAAGAAGCATCACACTTACCATTGCACAACTCATAGAAGAAAGAAACTCACCATTATATAACTTAGCTTGTAACCAAGTACAGCAGTCACAATAGAGATCCATACAGATAAATCATAATTGGAATTGGCAAACTTGTTTTTGGTCAGAGAACACCTGGCAAACAGTTTCACAAAAGCTTTTTGTAGAAGTTTCAAAACGGGAGCACTCTTTGCTCAAAAAGGGTTTTTTCACAAGTGAAGGCTTTCAAAGTAATACTCAATAGATAAGAGTTTTGTTCAAACAAATAAGATAAAGAACATGATTGAATAAATCACCATATGAATGCTTGAAACACAACAACTCAAATGCTTGCTAGATATAGAGAGGAAGTAGGTTTACTGACTCAATCGGTAACTAGGAGAAAGGTCCCTTTATAGAGGGTAGCAGGGATTACAAGTCATAAAGAGCTTCCAAAATATTATGGTGCTTACTATCTTTGAGACCTCATTGCCCCTATCATAAGCATCTTGAGATGATTAAGGTTAAAGTGAACAAAGATGGAGTATATGCTTGAAGAAATATAAGTTGGCAATCTCATGTCCCTTGAATATGAGGGCCACTCCTCATGCATACTCAACTTTGGGTCCAGGTAAGTTCTTGTCATTGTAAGTATTTGCATATCATTGAGAACCGCCAACGGGTACCCTTTACACATGGCACAGGATCTTTCCCATAATCAAAATGACAAGGCAAGCAGACAATGAGCATCTTAGCAATCTTTTTATTTACCACATGCATAGATTTTTATTCAGGATGCTTCATAGATGACTCACTGTGGTGATGCTGCAAGTTTCCACCATGATTAAGCATGGATTAGGCTAGCGGCCCAGGCGTTTCTCTAACACAGAATACAAACTCCATGGACTTACAAGTTCCCTCTTTATTTTACACCGTTGACATCCTGCGGTGACCCAGCATACCACTCCATGATGTAGTATACTATAGTCGTTGACATAACACCAATGAAACACCGTTCACTAGTATTACATCCCTCAGAATGGCACAACAGAAACATAGCGGGTCCAATACATGGCTTAAAGGTTACAACTCACTCTTTTACATAAGATCTAGAGCACACTCTAAGTTCAAGAGAGAGAAAGACTTCTTACGGAGAAGAATAAAAAATAAACAATGCAAGAACGATTATACTATTAAGTTTAATATTCAGACTAAGAGGTTGGCATTGCTGCTATTGCAACGCACTACAAAAATATGTTCATTGGCTAGAGATAATATTTCTATCTAATCAGTAACTTTCGTCTTTACTTGAGTTGAGGTATATGTTGACTTCCTTGTCTTCATTGAAGAGCTTTAGTTGGTCTTGATAAGTCCTGGAGCATATCTTGATGTAGACATCGTTTTAATGGCTTCAGAATCTAGCAAGGGTTAAGAAGATACTTTGAAATGCAGCGTATTCAGCAAATTCACTAGAAAAGGAGTGTTTGATGCACTATATCTACGACCACGCATCGTAGGTCGTAGGCAATGCAAGTTTTCATAAACATTTCTTCAAAAGTTGCTTTTATTCTAAAAAGCTATGTTCGTTAGCCTTCACGGGTTTACCAGAACTTTCATGGAGTTCCTTTCCCGCCTCGTTCGCAGCTCCTTCCCGGAACAAGGAGTAAAAAGTTACAGTTTTTACACTCTACAGAGGTGCTTCACTTTACCCATGAGAGATCAACTCTTTGTTGCACAATCGGGCAGCTTATTCCCGTCCACAATTCCATGATGTGGGGCCCAGAAGATGATCCAAGCCAATCACTGCCCCTTTGCGACCCCGCATGCCTCCTTGGCGTACACCATGCCCACATAAAGAATTACGGCAATGGTTTGTACAAACCCTTAGATGTCAGAACTATCGTGGGACGTTGAGGGCTCCCACCCATATGCTGCATATCCTCTACGAATTACCAATTAATATGCACGCTACGAGGATAACAGCCACGACCTGCACATCCGGCTTCATGCGAGAGGAAGAAGATACAGCTGACTTCTCCGTCCCATTCCAAATCTCATGGTCAACGCGTAATATACGGCGCAAGAATCACTGGCGACATTGGTTGTTAAGTCCTAGGTGATATATTACTGAACAGTGGTATTCCAACTATCAGGTTTAATAGATTAGCTGATCACCCTGGATCAGTAATCAATAGTCCTCATTATTATTGAAAATAGTGTTTTTGGACCTTTTTCAAATGCAGGTGAACACAGCACTGGATTTGTAAAATACTTTATAGAAAATAAACAAAGGACATGAGCAAGTGTGAACTTGCCTTTTGTGATTGCAAGATTATGCACTCACGGTCTTCGAGTCAATATAAGATCCAAAATCTGAAATTAGCATCATTGGTCCGGTAAGGACTAATGTTTAAAGAAGCAATATGCCTTTATGCATAAGGAATGTGATGCACGTTCTACATGCAAATCCCGGGGATAACGTTGTCCTAGGGTTTGGATTTTGGAAATGATTACTTTGAATTGTGTGGTTCTTTTAGATAAGCTTCATAATTGTAGTTTTAATAGAGTTTATGAGTGGCTGTAGACAGCACATATGTAGGAGTAAAGTATAAATACTTATGACATATTATTCAGCATTACTTATACAAGGTTTCTTAATTAAAGTGGCAAAAAGGATAACCTTCGAAGAAAGGTTTCTCTTCTAAGGTCTAAACAAACTTTGTGATTAGTTAGTGGTGGTTGATGTTATTTGTTTTGATCAAATGGTTTGGCTTGAGTTTCTTTATAGATTAACTACTTCATACCAAAGTTAACTATAAAACATGTAGTAATGTGTATGGTATTATATTTAGACTCTTGGAGACTAAAGTTAACTTTAAAATATAGATAGTTTTGAAAGTATAGTACTTATACATTGGTATCTTGTATATCTGAAATGTGTTCTTTAAGTTACTTAAGAATGTTTATTCTGTTATTGAGTAATGGTTTCTTGATGTGAGTATGGAGTAATATCATTTATCTTTTAGCAATAACTGGATATAGTTTATGAACCCAACATAACGTTACTTAACTACTTGTGGATTTATATAGTGTTGTAGTAGTTTTTGTAATCTGGTGATTAATATTGTTTAGAAAAGATTTGATTGTTCACAAGTTGTTCTTTAAGGATTTTATTATTAGTGGAATTCTTTTTAGAGATAATCTTTATTTAAGATTGTGGATTCTTCTAAATAAGAACATTTATAAAGTTTTAAACCATTATGGCATTAGATTTTATGACTAATACTATTTATTAGACTTATTTAACTCTTTTTAGGAATATTAGTAAACTTTATTTATTTTTATATAAATTATTAATGAAGTAAATAAGTTTTAAATTTGAGTTATTCAAATATTTAATATTTTTATTTACCTTAAAAGGAGATTATTAGATTTTTAACATGTAAATAATATTTTTGTGATCATTTTGGTATATCATATTTATTTTTGTGGTTTATAAATAATAAGATATGATTTTTATAATTCTTATTACTTTTATAATTATTTAATAAATAATAATATTTAATTAAGTGAAATAATAATACATGATTATAGTTTTAAATTAGAATTCTTATTTTTCTAAGATTTTTGGTATTTTATTTCTATTATTAACATTTATCATTTTAAAAATATGAATTATCAAAGTTTTATTACTTATTAAACCTTTATTAAATAACATTTACTTAAATAATCATCATAATAATATTTGATAATAGTTTTAAGTTGTAGATTTTATTTTAATAAAAAAATTCATATATTATACATATTTTCTGAATTATAAATCAAAAGTTATTAATTAAACAAGATTTAATTATTTATTTGATTTGTGGAATATTATTAATTGGATTATAACATTTTATTTATTTCCTAACAGAAAACTACTTTTTACACTACGACTTACAGCTAGCCTCGATTCTCTAGAAATGCTTTTATCTGTCTTCCTCTTTACTCCTTTGTCGATGACATGTGGGCCTGGGCCATGTCATCCACCACGCAAGGCAAAGAATACCAAGCAATGACATGGCTCGATCATGAGGTAATCATGGCGTCGGCATCACCGCCATCATCGGTGAGTGGTCACACCGGCGATCTCTGGCTACTAGCCTATAAGCTAGATCGACTAGTTCGAACAAGCGCAACCAACCAACCTAAACTAATAGTGGCGGCGCTTGGAAATGGTTATCACGACGAGCTATCATGCGACGGACGGTGCTCAACAAATCTAGACCTACGGTGTGAATCCGCAAACGAAATTAGGGTCCAGAGATGTGTATGCTTACCCTGATGACGATAGAGTGGTCGATGAGGATAGGCGCGGTCGGAATCGAGCTCCCCGACGAGGATTCCGCCGAACTGCTGCGAAGAGGAATGACCAAATTCACCCGCTCTAGTGCTCCCCCTTGATGCCAGCTTCTACCGAGAGGATCTACGGAGGACGGCGTTTCTCCATGACGGCTCAGAATGGTGTGGGGAGACGTGGTTCGACGGCGAGGAGTGGCTCCGGCGAGCTAGGGTTCGGTCTCGTTCGTATCTGAGAGGATAAGGAGGGATTGGGGATAGGGATGGAAGCAATGCGTCGCGGTGGCCTTCTTATCCCCTCCTGGCATCGGGCAAGTATCTATCTTGAATGAAGCGGGCGATGACATCGAGCGAGCGAGCCGGCCGGTACATGTGTAATGCGTGACGATGACGACGATGGTCATTTTATGGATAACCCCCTGACGACTTCTTTAGCTCAACCCGCGGTCCTCACCTGACCCCACTGGTCAGTCACAGATGGAAAAGGACCTAGCTAGTTCTTGAAATTTAGGTACATAGGGCATCAGATAGGTGTAGAGTTGTTGGGATGCGGCCAGGTTTGGTTTTTATTTGTTTTATCCTTTTTCTATTTTCTGTTTTCTTATTCAGATTTGAATTTTATTTATATTTTGAATCTTTCTTTGTATAACTTGTTTCCTGGACATTTACAATAATACAAAAGATATACCTAGTCTCGTTTGTAAATTCTTATTATATCCTCTTTTTGTATTTATAGTATTTAATATAATCCCCCTTGTTAATATTTTACATAAACTCTTCTTATTATTTTTCTCTACTTATTTTAGTTACAGATTTATTGAATGATATATTCTTATTTGCTTATCAACTTAATTTTAATGAGCTCATAGTTTGAATGGAAACTTTATATATAAGTATAATGATTTTATACCATTATGTGATGCATGAAATACAAAGACATTGATATGATGATTATTACTCCCATTAAGTTGGAAAATATCAATGTATGTTATAAACAAAGAAGTTTAGGGTTTTGAATTATGAGTACTACCCTTGGCTTTAGGGTTTTATATAAGCTTAGATTCTTTTTAAGATTTAGGATTTAATAACTAAGTATATTGCCTTATGTATATAGTATTGGATGAAATCTCCCTTTTAAATAGAAAATTTTAATTAGAGTGTTTTATAGAAGTGAGTATAATTAAGCACATATAGTTAGGATGTTTGGAATTATGAGATGTGCTTATGTAATTCGCTATAGGAAAATATTTCTATAAAGTGTTATAGACATCGGATGATGGATCAATGGTATAAGATTGATATTATGTTTGAGTTGAGATTTAGAGTTGATTGCTTACCAAGATTAAATAGAAAATGATTTATAACATATAACTATATTTCACAATCTTGGGTCTCTAATTAAGGAATTCCTTTCCTAGATATAATACCTCTTTCTATCCATCACCATGGTTAGTTTGATGGACTTACTTATTAAAATCTTATTATTCAATATATCATTCTTCTAAATTTATGAATGAATCCAATGAGTTTGATAAAAAAGGCACTTCCTAGATTTCTCATCTCCTTGATTGGTTGTATTTAATATTCTACTGATAATCTTCCATCCAACCAGTAGTTCCTTCAAACTCTACTCCCAATCTTCCTTAATTCTCCATCACTAATCTTTCTCTAAAGTTGATTATTCTTAAAGATGAATAACTCTAATTTTATGACTCTATGCTACACTAGCTTAAGTTGAATAACACCATCTTATAAGTACTTAACCCTCATGACTTACACTTCAATCCCTGAATTAAATTTATGTGGTTTGCAAAGACTTCTCTAGGATCACTTATCTTTACTAAGGTTCCAATCATGTTCTACCCACCAGTATTACCTATAGTAAATATAAGCATTCCATGTTGGTGGCCAAAACATTACCATTATAATACTTTAATCATTTATTATTAAAGTTTTTAGTTGGCTAAGCAGAGCTTTATCAATCCTATCTTTTAATGTCTGGAATTATTTTCTTAGTATCTTATATTGGATTAAGGTTATTAATGGACTATGCCCTTATTAGAAGATTTGAGTAGATGTTCTGATAAGATCAAATAATAGATCAAAGACTGATAGTTAAAGAAGTTGTGAACCAATGGGGAATTATCCAACATTGATGAACAACAAATATTGAGATAAGTTCCATAAGGATGATCTTGACTTTATCTCTTTCCAACTCCAACTCATCAAAAGAGTTTTTAAGATTAGGTGTTACTATGATTCTCAGAATGTATGCAGATGGAATTTTAAGATATAGTGGTTACGTTCTTATTATTTGTTTTATATCCTTAACTTGGTACTTATGAATGGTTATAATGAATACTATAATCTGATCACCTAATGATCAAATATAATTTACATCATATTAAGGTTTAACTTATGGTAGATTTTGATATACCCTTAGATCAAATCTCTCTTACCCAAAATGAGATTTTAACAAAGGTCTTACTGAAACTTATCGCAGTCAACTTGATGATCTACTGCAATTCCATCAAGCTAAGAGAAGCTTCAATTACTTTGACAAGTTTTTATTTAAAAAGCGTGAAAATTATTCGGATTTTCTATGCATGAATGCAATGCACACATCTGGGTTCAACTTATTTCTAGGATCTAATGCTGGGATGTTACACATCCATAGACAAAATAGCATGATATCAACTGTGTACAGAGTACAAGTGCAATGTTGAAAACGTTCCCCGTGACAGCACGGTTCTGCTAATTCCAACGTATAGATGCAAGCATATACAACTTCGATGTTCACAATGGTTCAAGTTTATTAGGGGCAAAGAAATAAAGTGTGCCATCAAGTTCGTGAGAGCTTTACTAACTAGTTTACACATAACAAAATACTTTTTTAATTTGAAAGGTAGATGAAGCTTGAGAATTTGCTAGTAATAGCAACAACTACTAGGTAGATATGGTGGACACAAGTGGCGAAGGTTTTTGGTTCAAAAGGGTTTTGGAAACATGAGAAGTATGCCTTCTCAAAACAGGTTTTTGGCTAGCAAGGCTGGGTAGCAAGCAAGAGAGTTGAAAGAAACAAGCAAACATACAAGTAATAAATCCAAACATGCAATCTTACTTGAAGACACAAAAGGATCTTAAATAAAGAATACTAAGCTTATGAGCCAACAAGAAAGAAAACAAATGATACAAAATACCTGTAAGCTTTTCTTTCTTTCTTTTTCTTTCAAACTAAAGCCACTGACCAGAACTCAGTTTGCCAGAACCAATTTAGATCCACTTTATGATCCCAAAGTGGTGCCAATACTGATCAACAAGATCCATCATATAATAGAGATTGCAAACTAAAAATAAGAAGTGCAAAAATTAAAAGATGAGACTTCTCATTAATATTCAATAAAGGCACTCACACCAAGGGATACATAGATAATCAACTAAAGGAGAGATACTTTCACATGCAAACCAAACTATAAGATAACCCCTCTACCACAGATATGAATCCACTAAAAGGTAAAAGGTAAAAGATAAAAGATAATGGTGGTGATACCGCGACACTCCCCCAAGCTTGAAACAAGCCAAGCGTATGCCAAACCCGATGATGAATTACTCCTTCGGTGGTGGTGGTGTTCTCTTGTCATCATAAAAATTCCAAGGCAATGGTTCCCCATCCAAAAAGGATGTCCTTGTCTCTGTAATCCTGAAACTAGCAGCAGAGCTTATGCGATCAAATCTAGCCCCATACTCATAGTTTTGGTTTTGTATGTCATAGAGTTGTGCTTGCAATTGGTTGGTGGTCTTACAGAGTGAAAAGATCTCTTCTCGGAGCTTAGCTACTTATCCCTCGTGCTTGGTGATGAGTTCTAAACTTATCTTGTGAATAATATCCACCTCGTGTTCTGCCATCTTCTTGTACCTGAAAACTTCCTATTCCAATGCTTCCATATTGTCTTCTAGACTCCCTTCTCCTTTAGGGCCTTGAACTTCTTTCATCTGTACCTTCCCTTCCTTGAGGATCAACTCGTTGGGATGAATTCCCAACTCATACATGTACGGGTTGAGGATGTCCGCATAAGCACTTACATGACATTTTCTCAATATCTCTTGTTGTTCAAATTCTGGAACACATCTTCGCATAATGCCATCTACTCCTTCTTTATATAAGTGTGGGTCATCCCAAAAGTAATGCCTTAGATCATAAAAGAATTTCCTTCTTTGCTGAGTTGTAAAGGTTGGAGGCAAATACTTGGAAACAATAAAGTTAGCATAATCAGCATACCAAGGACTCTCATGTGGACTTACCTTTATTGCAGCTAACTGATCATTTGGAAAACTATCATAACAGGCAAAGGGTCAAAAGAAATGTTTTCCAAATGAGATAAATTATCAGCAACAGGATTATCAACACCTTTCCTATCCACAATATGCAGATCAAACTCTTGCAAAAGCAACACCCACCTTATAAGCCTAGGTTTAGCGTCCTTCTTTGTCATAAGGTACTTAATAGTTGCATGATCAGTATGAATAGTAACCTTAGAGTCAACAATATAAGTCCTAAACTTATCACAAGCAAAGATTACAGCTAAGAACTCTTTTTCAGTAGTAGCATAATTCTTTTGAGCAGCATCCAGAGTCTTTCTAGCATAATGAATAACATTGAACTTCTTATCAACACGTTGTCCAAGGACAGCACCCACAACAAAGTCACTAGCATCACACATGATTTCAAAAGGTAAACTCCAATCAGGTGGTTGGACAATAAGAGCAGTTGTCAAAGCCTTCTTCAAAGTTTCAAAAGCTTCCTTACAATCATCATCAAAAACAAAAGGTACATCTTTTTAAAGAAGATTAGTAAGTGGCTTTGAAATTTTGGAGAAATCTTTAATAAACCTTCTATAGAAACCAGCATGACCAAGAATACTACGAATACCTTTGATATCTCTAGGACAAGGCATCTTCTCAATTGCTTCAATTTTGGCTCTGTCAACTTCAATGTACCTTTCAAAGATCTTGTGTCCAAGAACAATCCCTTCATTAACCATGAAATGGCATTTCTCCCAGTTAAGAACAAGGTTGGTTTCTTCACATCTCTGCAAAAATTTATCAAGGTTATGCAAATAGTTATCAAAAGAAGTTCCATAGACAGAAAAATCATCCATGAAAACCTCCACAATTTCTTCACAAAAAACATGAAAGATAGCAGACATACATCTCTGAAAGGTAGCAGGAGCATTACATAAACCAAAAGGCATACGCCTGTAAGCATAAGTACCATAAGGACAAGTGAAGGTGGTTTTCTCCTGGTCATGTGCTTTCACAGCGATTTGACAAAACCCAGAATAACCATCAAGAAAACAAAAATGAGTCTTTTTGGACAACCTCTCAAGCATTTGATCAATAAAGGGCAAAGGATAATGATCTTTCTTAGTAACTTTATTAATCTTTCTAAAATCAATGCACATTCTATACCCAACCACTACTCTTTGGGGTATAAGCTCATTATCCTCATTAGACACAACAGTTATTCCCCTTTCTCGGGAACACAATGAACAGGGCTAACCCATTGACTATCAGCAATAGGATAAATAGTACCAGCATCAAGGAGTTTTAATACCTCATTTCTTACCACATCCTTCATATTAGGATTTAGATGGCGTTGGTGCTCAACAACTGGTTTTGCATCAGGCTCAATATTAATAGCATGCTGACATATAGTAGGAGAAATTCCTTTTAAATCATAAAGAGTATAACCCATTGTTCCACGGTGCTTCTTCAATACTTCCAATAACCTTTCTTCTTCCTGTAGGGTTCGCAGCATAGAAAACAAAAATTTTCCTACGATGTGAACTATATACCAAGATCTATCTACTAGATACAAACAACGGGCGGATGTATATCCGTAGAGAACATACCCTTGAAGACCGACAAAGCTTAACGAGTTCAACTCGTGGTTGATGTAGACGATCTCTTGCCGATCTCAAGATCGAGAGGAAGTCCTATTGAAAGCCCCAAACCACGTAAAATATGCAAAGAAAGTAGAGGCGTCTAACTTTGTTTTGCAGGGGTGTGCAGTGATGTGATATGGCCATGATTGTGATTATATTTGATGTATGCAATGTTCCTTATTGTAAGTCGGCAACCGGCAGGAGCCATATGGTTGTCTTTAATTTATGTTAAGACCTGCGTGTCTATTCAAAGTAGTTGTAATAGTTGAAGCCGGTGGACGACAACCATGGAGTAGCGTCATTGACCTTGATGTAATGCCGGTGATGATGGAGATCATGTTCGTGCTTGAAGATGGAGATCGGAAGCACAAAGAAGAAAGGCCATATCATATCACATATATATTGAATTGCATGTGATGTTAATCCTTTATGCATCTTGTATTGCTTAGTAGACGACGGTAGCATTATAAGATGATCCCTCATGCACATGAATTTCAAGTCATAAAGGGTTCACCCTTAGTTAGCACCGTTGCTAAAGCTTGTTGTTTCGAAGCACCACGTGATGATCGGGTGTGTTAGATTCCGCAAGTGTATACAACGTGAGCAAGCCAGATTTGCTCATGCAGAAACTAAGGTTTGATCTTGACGAGCCTAGCATGTACAGACATGGTCTCGGAACACGGATCACCGAAAGGTAAAGCATGAATCATATAGTAGATATGATGAACATGATGATTGTTCGCCATTGAAACTATATCAACTCTCGTGATGATCGGTGTTGATGTAGTGGATTTGGTTTGTGTGATCACTAAAACAATGTGAGGGATATTGTTTTGAGTGGGAGTTCACCTAGTTTAATTACATTAATTAATTTGAACTCAATTTGTCATAAACTTAGTCTAAACTATTGCAAATATGTTGTAGATCAATGGCAGCCCCTACCATCAATTTTAATGCGTTCCTAGAGAAAGAAAAGTTGAAAAACAATGGAAGCAACTTCGCGGATTGGTTCCGCAATTTGAGGATTGTCCTCACGGTGGTAATTTGACCTATGTCTTGGATGCATTGGGTGACCCACTGCGGTGATGCTCCGATGAAGTAAAGAATGTTTACCTCGCTCGGAAGAATCAGTACTCCATAGTTCGATGTGCTATCTTGTATGGTTTGGAATGAGCTTGAGAAAAGGTTTGAGGATTCAGACCCATATGATATTGTCGAGGATCTCAAATTGATTTTTGAGACTCATGCGGCAATTGAAAGCTATGAGGCTTACGAAAGTTCTTTAACGCAAGATGGAAGAGGTCATCTCAAGTGAGCATGTGCTTAAGATGTGCAGACGCAAAACAAACTTCAAAGCTTGGGTATAGTGATTCCTAATGCTTTGGGGATTTATCGTGTCCTCCAATCACTACCACCAAGTTACAAGAACTTTGTAATGAACTACAACATGCAGAACATGAACAAGATGTTGCCAGAACTCTTTGCCATGTTGAAATCTGCAGAAGTGGAGATCAAGAAAGAGCACCAAGTTTTGTTGGTCAATAAGACCACCAAATTCAAGAAAGGCAAGTCTAAGCCAAAGGGACACTTCAAGAAGGGTGGTAAGAAAGTTACCACGCCGGCGAAGAAGACCAAGGCTGGACCTAAGCACGATCTTGAGTGCTTTCTTGCAAGGGAGAAGGTCCTCGAAGCGGAATTGCCCAAAGTACTTGGCGGATTTGAAGAACGGCAACATCAAGAAGAAAGGTATATCGATATACATGTTATTTATGTGTATCTCACTAGTACTCGTAGTAGTGCACGGTATTTAATCTTTTGGTTGCTCATATTTGTAACTCGAACAGTCTGCAGAATAAACGGAAGCTAGTGAAGAACGAGGTGATGCGCGTGGGAAAGCGGATCAAAGGTTGATGTGATCGCGGTCGCACGCTACCCTTCATCTACCATCGGGATTAGTTTTATACTTAAATAATTGTTATTTGGTGCTGCGTTGAGCATGAACATTATATCGGGATCTTGTTTATTGCGAGGCGGTTACTTGTTTAAATCCGAGAATAATGGTTGTTCGATTTATCTGAGTAATATGTTTTATGCACATGCACCTTTGATAGATGGTCTATTCTTATTGAATCTCGATAGTGGAAATACACATATCAACAACATTGAGGCTAAACGTTTGAAATCAGCGATAATTACCTATATGTGGCAATCGTCTTGGTCACATTGGAGTGAAACGTATGAAGAAACTCCATTCGATGGACTTCTTGAATCACTTGATTTTGAATCACTTGAAAGATGCGAAGCATGTCGATGGGAAAAATGACTAAGACTCCATTTTACGGTATGATGGAGCGAGCTACGGACTTATTGGAAATTATACATACCGATGTGTGGTCCAATGAGTGTAGCATTGCTGATGGTTATCGTTATGTTCTTACCTTCACGGATGATTTGAGTAGATATGGGTATATCTATTTCATGAAACATAAGTCCGAAACTTTCGAGAAGTTTAAGGAGTTTCAAAGTGAGGTAGAGAATCAACGTAACAAGAAGATTAAGTTTCTACGTTACGATCGTGGAGGTGAATATCTAAGTTACGAGTTTGGCGAGCATTTAAAGAAGTGCGGAATACTTTCACAATTGACACCCGGAACACCACAGTAATGGTGTGTCCGAACGTCGAATCGAACTCTCTTAGATATGGTTCGTTCTATGATGTCACTTACAAATTTACCGCTATCATTTTGGGGTTATGCATTAGAAACCGCATTCACTTTAAATAGGGCACCATCTAAATCCGCTGAAACGACGGTATGAATTATGGTTTGGGAAGAAACCTAAATTGTCGCTCCTTAAAGTTTGGGGATCTGAAGCCTATGTAAAGAAGTTACTGGGACAAGCTTGAACCCAAAGCGGAAAAATGCGTCTTCATAGGATACCGAAGGAAACTATTGGGTATACCTTCTATCATAGATCCGAAGGCAAAATCTTCAGGTTAAGAATGGATCCTTTCTAGAAGGAATTTCTCTCGAAAGAAGTGACTGGAAGGAAAGTAGAACTCGACGAGGTTGTCGAACCTTCTCTCGAAATTGCGAGTAGCGCAGCACCGGAAGAAGTTCCTGTGGTGCCTGCACCAATTAGAGAGGGAGCTAATGATGGTGATCATGAAACTTCGGTTGAAGTTGCTACAGAGCCTCGGAGATCAACGAGAAATCGTACCACTCCAGATTGGTATGATTCCGTTATGAATGTCATGTTGGTGGACAACACTGATGACCTCGAGACATATGAGGAAGCGATGATGAGCCCAGATTCCAATAAATGGCAAGAAGCCATGAAATCCGAGATTGAATCCATGTACGAAAACCAAGTATGGACTTTGGTGGACTTACCGGATGGCCGAAAGGCTGTCGAGAACAAATGGATTTTCAAGAAGAAAACAGATGCTGATGGTAATGTTACTGTCTATAAAGCTCGACTTGTCGCAAAAGGGTTTCGACAAATTCAAGGAGTTGACTACGATGAGACTTTCTCACCGATGGAAGCTAAAGTCTGAGGATTATGTTAGCAATCATGCATATTATGATCATGAGATATGGCCGATGGATGTCAACACAGCATTCCTCAATGGAGACATTGATGAAGAGTTGTATCTGATGCACCCCAACGGTTTTGTCGATCCTAAAGCTGATAACAAGGCATGCAAACTTCAACGGTCCATCTATGGATTGAAGCAAGCATCCGAAGTTGGAATCAACGTTTTGATAAGGTAATCAAAGTTTTGGTTTTATACAAACTTATGGAGAAGCTTGTATTTACAAGAAAGTGAGTGGGAGCTGTAGCATTCTTAATACTATATGTGGATGACATATTGTTGATTGGGAATGATGTAGACCTTCTTAATAGTGTCAAGGAATATTTGAATAATAGTTTTTCAATGAAGGATCTTGGCGAAACAGCTTACATATTAGGCATAAAGATTTATAGAGATAGATCGAAAACGTCAAATATCATTGTCACAGTACATATTTGGACAAAGTTCTAAAGAGGTTTGGAATGGAAGAAAGCAAGAAAGGGTTCTTGCCCATGTTGCTCAATCGACCTTGAGTAAAACTCAAAGTCCGACATCGGCAGAAGATAGAGAAAGGATGAGTAAGACTCCCTATGCCTCACCATAGGATCTCTAATGTATGCCATGCTATGTACTAGACCCGACATTGCATATGATGTTAGTTTAACTAGCAGATATCAAAGTGATCCGGTGGATCATTGGAATGATAAAAACATCCTTAAGTACTTGAGAAGAACTAAGGATATGGTTCTTTCTTATGGAGGTGATGAACATTTCGTTGTTAATGGTTACACCGATGCTAGTTGGAACACGATCCGGATGATTCTAAATCACAATCCGGATACGTATTTATTTTGAATGGTGCAGCGATTAGCTGGAGGAGTGCAAAGCAAAGCGTTGTGGCGAGATCTTCAACCGAATCGGAATACATGGTCGCCGAGGCTTCACAAGAAGCGATATGGATGAAAGAGTTCATTGCAGAGCTGGGTATGGTTCCTAGTCTGTGGACCCAATGTCTATCTCTTGTGATAACATGGGCGCCATAGCCAATGCGCAAGAACCAAGGTCACACAAGAAGTCAAGCATATCAAGCTACGTTTTCACGCTATTCGAGAACATATCCGGGATGGGGATATAAAGATTTGCAAAGTACACAGATCGAATGTGGCGGATCCGTTGACTAAACCTCTCCCGAGGGCAAAACATGACCAACACCAAACTGCCATGGGTGTTGGGTATATTACCATGTAATCTAGATTAGATGACTCTAGTGCAAGTGGGAGACTGTTGGAGATATGCCCTAGAGGCAATAATAAATGTAGTTATTATTATATCTTTGTGTTTATGATAAATGTTTACATTCATGCTATAATAGTATTAACAAGGAAACATTAATACTTGTGTGATTTGTAAACTTAATTTGAAGTCCCTAGTATAGCCTCTATACTTCACTAGCTTGTTGGTTGATTAATGATTGTGGTTTCCCTATCATGAACATTGAGATGTTATCAACAACAAGATCATATCGTTAGGAGAATGATATGGTGGACATACTCCTATAGATAAGCGTAGCATAAAGATCAAGTCATTTCAATAGTTCAATTGCTATATGCTTTCTGATACATAGTAACCTAATTCCTTCGACCATGAGATCATGCATATCACCTTTACGGATGGATGCTTTGATGACATCAAACACCACACCGAATCGGGTGGTTATAAAGGTGGCATTGAGTGTTCGGAAAGTATTGGTTGAGACACATGGATCAAGAGTGGGATTTGTCCATCCACATGACGGATAGATATACTCTGGGCCCTCTCGGTGGAATGTCATCCAATTAGCTTGCAAGCATGTGACTTGGTCACAAGGGATCACATATATCAGGAACGAGAAAAGTACTTATCGAGAACGAGGTTGAACTAGGTATGCAGAGATACAACGATCATAACCTCGGATAAGTAACATATCGTGAGACAAAGGGAAATTGGTATCGTATGTAAGTGGTTCATTCGATCGCAAAGTAATCGTAGAAATATGTGGGAGCCATATGAATTTCAGATTCCTCTATTGGTTATTGTTGGAGAAGTGTCTCGATCATGTCGCATAATTCACGAACCGTAGGGAGACACACTTAAGGATTCGACGTTGTTTGAGTAGTTATGGTATTATGAGAAAGAGACCGAATGTTGTTCGGAGTCTCGGATGGGATCCGGGATATCACGAGGTGATCCGGAATGGTCCGGAGAATAAGATTCATATAAGGAAAGACCCGTTTCGGAGTTCGGGAATGATTCCGGTGTTTTCATCGGGAATGTTCTAGAAGGTTCCGGATTGTCCGGCACTCCGGGGGGGGGGAGGGGTACATGAATGTGTCATTGCATATTGGAATGATTGCATCATGTACTAAGTCTTCTTGCTGTCCCAAATAAAGTATTAAATTGAATCCTAAAACAGAAAAGTCAAATGTCCAGTTTGAAAGTCAAACGGCTAAAACAAGAAACTGTGGGAAACAAGAAAGAGGAGTTGGGAACCGACTTGAGGGAGGAGTCTCCTCCCCAAGCCGGCGCGCCACCCAAGACCGACTTGGGGAGGGACTCCCCTCCCCTGGCCGCGCCTCCCCACCCATAAAAGGAGGGGCAGGGCTCCCCTCCTAGTGACACAACTTTCTACCTCAAAATCTCCGGTTTAGAGCCGTTTTGGTTTAGAGCTTCTAATTGCTTTAGCCAGCGGTTTAGAGCCTTCTAATTGGTTTAGAGCCTTATAATTGGTGTGTCTAATTACTAGACCACTAATAGCCTCTCTCATAAGCTCCACCATACTCGCACCGGCTTAAGGCGAAGCCCTGCGGGATTTCCCCTCTACTTCCTGCACGTTGTCGCTTAGGAATCGCGAGGAGAGTGCTACAACCTCATTGCTGATGGAACAAGGAGAGGAAGGTCTTCGTCAGTACCGAACGTGTGACCATTGGGGAAGCTACGGAGCCTTGCGGAAGGATCGTCTACACGATCTTGAGATCGGAAAGAGTACGACTACATCACCCACGAGAATCCGCTCTCGTTAAAGGCTTTGGAATCTTCGAGGGTAAGTTATTCCATCGACTCGTTGCTACAATCTAGTAGATAGATCTTGGCTTGTTTGTTTGTATGCGATAGAAAATTTTTGTTTTCCATGCTACGAACCCCTACAGTTTGATGTTATCAAGAAACTCTTCCGGTGTTAGTGATTGACATGATCTCATGGTCTAAGGATTAGGATCACTTCGTAAGTTGTTATAGCAATATAAACTCAATGACTTTGATCGAATGCTATACTTCGGATGAATGTTCATCACACCATTACACTAATGTTGTGATCCCGTTATTAACAACATCCAATGTCCATGATCAGGAAACCTTGATCATCTTGTTAATCAACGAGCTAGATTATGAGAGAGGCATAACTAGGAACTTTCTGTTTGTTTATTAAACACACATGTATTAACGTTTCCGTATTAATACAATTATAGCATGCAAAATAAACATCTATCATATACTTGGAATACACATAATAAACACTTTATTATTGCCTCTCGGGCATATTCCTTGATCTCCCACTTGCACTAGAGACAATAATCTAGTTACATAGTGATAAATCTAACACCCATTGAGTTCGGTGTTGATCATGTTTTGCTCTAGGAGAGTTTTAGTCAACGGATCGCTACATTGAGATCCGTATGTACTTCTAAATTGTATATCTCCATCCTTGACATGCTCGCGGATGGAGTGAAACCGGCGCTTAATATGCTTGGAATGCTTGTGAGACCTTGGCTCTTTGGCATTGGCAATGGCACCATTGTTGTCACAATAGATCACCATTGGGTCCAACCCGTTTGCCACAACTCCTAGTTCGGATATGAACTCCTTCATCCAAACTGCTTCCTGAGCCGCTTCTGAAGCAGCAACATATTCGGCCTCCGTTGTTGATCCCGCTACCACAGGTTGTTTGGAGCTCCTCCAACTAACCGCTCGCCATTCATGAGAAATACGATCGGATTGAGACTTAGAGTCATCCGGATCGGTGTCAAAGCTAGTGTCGACATAACACTTAGCGACGAGCTCTTCTTCACCTCCGTATACAAGAAACATATCCTTAGTTCTTCGTAAGTACTTAAGGATATTCTTGACCGCTATCCAGTGTTAGAACACGGATCCGATTGGTACCTACTAGTCAAACTAATAGCATGTGCCACATCCGGTCTTGTACATAGCATGGCGTACATTATAGAGCCTATGGTTGAAGCATAGGGGACTTTGTCCATTATCTCTCTTTCTTCCGCCAAAGCCGGACTTTGAGTCTTACTCAATGTCTTGCCTTGCAACATAGGTAAGAACCCCTTCTTACTTAGTCCATTTTAAACTTCTTTAAAATCTTATCAAGGTATGTACTGCGATATCCCTATTAGGCGCCTAGATCTATCTCTATAGATCTTTATGCCTAATATGTATGACCTTCACCTAGGTCCTTCATTGAAAATTTGTTGTTTAGATAACTTTTAACACTTGTTTAAAAGATCTATATCATTTCCGATCAATAATATGTCATCCACATATAATATCATAAATGCCACATTGCTCCCACTCACTTTCTTGTAAATACAAGCTTCTCCATAAGTTTGGACAAATCCAAACTCTTTGATCACCTCATCAAAGCGGAGATTCCAACCGTGATGCTTGCTTCAATCCATAGATGGATCATGAAGCTTGCACACCTTGTTAGCATCCTTAGGATCGACAAAACCCTTTGGTTGTATCATATACAACTCTTCTTCAATATTACCATTGAGAAGCGGTTTTGACATCCATCTGCCATATCTCATAATCGAAATATGCAGCAATTGCTAACATAATCCTAACTGACTTTAGCATCGCTACGGGAGAGAAAGTCTCATCGTAGTCAACTCCTTGAATTTGTCGAAACCCCTTTGCGACAAGTCGAGTTTTATAGACGGTCACATTACCATCAGCATCAGTTTTCCTTTTGAAAATCCATTTGTTCTCCACGGCCTTTCGGTCGTGAGGTAATTCCACCAAGTTCCAAACTTGATTTTCATACATGGATTCCATCTCGGATTTCATGGCTTCTAACCATTTGGAATCCGGGCTCATCATCGCTTCTTCATACGTCGCAGGGTCATCATTTTCATCAACCATGAAATTCATGACAGGATTTCCGTACAGCTCGGGAGCTGCACGCGTCCTGTTTGACCTGCGAGGTTCGGTAGTACTCTCTTTCGGAGTTTCATGATCATTATCATTAGTTCCTCTTCAACAGTGGAGCCAACTCCGAACAACTTCCGCTTGCGCTACTCGCCATACTTTGAAGAGAAGGTTCCACAACCTCTTGAGTTCTACCTTCCGACTACTCACACCTTTCGCGAAACTCTTTCTAGAAAGGATCCATTCTTGGCAACAAAACCTTGCCCTCGGATCTGATAGAATGAATACCCAATAGTTTCTTTAGGGTATCCTATGAAGACGCATTTTTACGCTTTGGGTTCGAGTTTATCCGGTTGAAGTTTCTTCACATAAACATCGCATCCCCAAACTTTAAGAATGATACTTAGGTTTGTTTCAAACCACAATTCATACGGTGTCTTTTCAACGGATTTAGATGGTGCCCGATTTAAAGTGAATGCAGCAGTTTCTAGTGCATAACCCCAAAATGACAACGGCAAGTCCGTCGAGACATCATAGATCGAACCATATCTAATAAAGTACGATTACGACGTTCACACACCATTTATTTGTGGTGTTCCGCAGTGTGAGTTGTGAAACAATTCCACACTCTTTCATGTGAGTGCTAAACTCGAACTTAGATACTCACCTCCACGGTCGGACCGTAGAAATTTGATCTTTCTATTACGATGATTTTCCACTTCATTCTGAAATTCCTTGAACTTTTCAAAGGTTTCGACTTGTGTTTCATCAAGTAGATATAACCGTATCTACTCAAATCATCCGTGAAAGTAACAAAATAACGATATCCACCTCGCACGACACTCATTGGACCACATACATCGAATGTATGATTTCCAATAAATCGCCGCCTGCTCCATTGAACCGAAACGGCGTTCTAGTCATCTTGCCCATAAGGCATGGCTCACATGTATCAAATGATTCATAATCAAGTGATTCCAAAAGTCCATCCGAATGGAGCTTCTTCATGCGTTAACGCCAATATGACCTAGACGGCGATTGCCATATATGCGGATATATCATCATTAAGTTTAATCCTTTTAGCATCAACATTATGAATATGTGTAACATTATCATCGAGATCTAATAGAAATAAACCATTCATCATCGGTGCATGACCATAAAAGATTTCATTCATATAAATGGAACGACCATTGTTCTCGATTTAAATGAATAACCACTTTGCATCAAACACGATCTAGATACAATGTTCATGCTCGGTCAGGCACCAGATAACATTTATTCAAGTTTATAACTAATCCGGCGGCAAGTGGAGAGGCGTTCGACGGCGATCACATCAACGCTTGATCCATTGCCGACACGCATCTTGACCTCACCCTTGCTAGCGGTCGCTTGTTCCGCAATTTCACGATTCGAGTTACAAATATTAGCAACCGAACGGTATCAAATACCTGTGTGCTACTGCGAGCACTAGTCAAGTACACATCAATAACATGTATATCATATATACCTTTGTTTTCCTTGCCGGCCTTCTTTTCTGCCAGATACTTGGGGCAGTTGCGCTTCTAGTGGCAGTCCCCTTACAATAGTAGCACTCGGAATCAGACTTAGGTCCAACTCGGGGTTTCTTTTCAGGCGCGGCAACAAAGCTTGCGCCCTTACTTCCCTTCCGCTTTCCTTCTTGTCTTTCTTGAAACCGGTGTTCCTATTGATCATCAACACTTGATGTTCCTTTTGATCTCCACTTCAGCAGTTTTAAGCATTGATGAAGCTCGGGAGAGACTTCTTCATGCCTTGCATATTATAGTTCATCACGAAGCTCTTATAGCTAGGTGGCGAGAGGCAGAAAACGATGGATGCCTAAGTCAATGGGAATCGATATTCCCAAGGACACAAGCTTATCGGCGTAACCGACATCTTGAGTACATGCTCACTAATGAGATGTGCTCTTCCATCATGCACTAAAGAACTTTTACGAGCGTTGTAGCTCTCTGACGCAAAGCATGTGTGTCGAAAATCATTTTCAACTCACCCATTGTATCAAATGCATTGCCGTTTTCGAAACGCTTTCGAAGTTCCGGCTCTATCCCATACAATATGCCGCAATGAACTAAGTTATGGTCCTCCTGACGAGTCTAATAGACATTCTTCTCCTCGTCAGGGGCATCATCAAAAGGTGGGGGGCCTAACGGCGCTTCTAGCACATATTGATTTTGTGCAGCAGAGAGGAGAATCCTCAAATTCATGGCCCATTTGGTAAAGTTGCTACCGTTCGTTGCTAGTTTCTCTTTCTCCATGAACACATTGAAATTAAAAGCAGGTGGTGCCATCTACAACAGAATTTGTAAAGTTTAGACTAAGTGTATGATAGATTGAGTTCAAATAATCCATATTATGAATGAACTCCCACTCAAAAACGACATCCCTCGTGCCTTTTTGGTGATTACATGAACCAAATCCACTACACCAAGTCCGATCATCACGTGAGTCGGTATAGCTTCAAAGGCGAGCATCAAATGGGCATCATATCAACTATATGACTCATGCTTAACCTTTCGATCCGTGTTCCGAGGCCATGTCTGTACATGCTAGGCTCGCCAAGTTAGAACCTTAGTATTCGCGTGTAATCTGCTTTTACACCGAAATATGGTCGTGGATCCAAGAACACCCGATCATCACGTGATGTCTTGGAGCGACGAAAACATAATCGGTGCATACTAAATGAAGAACACATTCTTATCTTGATATTTAAATGAGGGATCATCTTATTATGCTAACAAAGCGCTAAACAAGCAATATAAGATGCAATCAAAACATCATATGTTTATTAGTGAAATGATATGGTTCCCGCAGATGATCTCTATCATGTGCATCGTGGTATGATCACTATCATACCTATATGTGTAAATCCAAGGTCTATGGATTTTACACGCTATGTGTGTTGTAAGAGTATCATCTCATACTTCTACTTTCAACACTACCATATCATAACACTAGCCCAGCAACAATCTAAACTAGATGCCTCTAATTTATCTATTGCAAGTTTTACGTGGCTTAGGGCTTTCGAGATAGCACCGTTCTTACCTACGAACATGAACCACAACGAGGATAATCAAATTGTTGACAACTCGCTTGCAAAATAGATATTGACTATAGTAGGAGAGACAGACACCCGCTAGCCACTTATGCAAACTAGTTGCATGTCAAGCGTGGAACAGGTCTCATGTGCGAGGACATGTAAAGTTTGTCCGGGCCGCTTCATCCCACTATGCCACCAATATCCAAAATTACAACAAAGGAGCAACAACATGATCATCATCGCCCACATACTCATATGTGTACTACCCGTGTAAAGTATCTACGCATAGATCCGGCTCGATACCAATCGTAGGGTTCGCAGCATAGAAAACAAAAATTTTCCTACGATGTGAACTATATACCAAGATCTATCTACTAGATACAAACAACGGGCGGATGTATATCCGTAGAGAACATACCCTTGAAGACCGACAAAGCTTAACGAGTTCAACTCGTGGTTGATGTAGACGATCTCTTGCCGATCTCAAGATCGAGAGGAAGTCCTAGCGCCGCAAATCAGCAGCGCATCCGTGCTCGCACACACGTTCGAGACAACGAGCAACCTCCGCCTCCTCACTCCAGCGATGCAGCGGAAGCACAACTCTTTCTTGCCGAATAGCCACCGGGAACATGTATCTCGCTAGTCCGAGACCATGGGGGATAAAATCTAGAGGGGGAGAGAGATCCTTCACGAGGAGGTGTGAGAGACAAGTGAGGAGGGGGGCTCCTTTTATAGGAGGAGGGGGGCACCCAAGGGGGTGGCCGCCGGCCATGGGGGCTGCCCCCTCTCCTCCTTCATTCATGTGGGTGGACACTTGTTGCCTGCTAAAACCCACCGGCGAGCAGCGACGAGCAACACGGAGAGCCGGGAGGCTCCCAGGACTGCTGGTGGGCCCTGGTCCCTCGGGCGACGGCCCGCAAAAGTTCCGGCACACGTCCTGGCTTGGTTCGAGATGCCACGACCTATACCTGGTCAGGAAGGTGAAGGATTGCTCCGATTGATTTCCTGCATGGTAAACAAGTATACGTAAAATTTGAGCCGTAATCGGCTCCCAGGTTTCCCTGTAAATTGGCTCCTAAAGCCGATTGCCCCATGGTTCTGCATTAGATTTATGATAACATGGGGTTTTGCTTGATCACTACAAGTTAAATCGATCTACGCTAGTCTAATGTTTTCACCACGAATCGGAACGTCCCCACGCGTGATTGAGCCTTGTACGTACAAAAGATGAAGAATACTAACCCTAGAGGAGGCCTAATAACCAACGTAAAGCCAATTACCGGAACATCTTCTCTAGAACGAATAAACCACGTCCTTATGCATTACTGGATCATTCAACCCGTTTGTAAGGCCTGATTACGTAGATATTAAACTAAACCTTGGTGAACAAGGCACAACGTAATGCATCGAATCGACTAAATAAAGATCAAGCAAGGTGCGACCCTTGCACTTTGGGAAAAGGTGCAAAGGTAGCGAGATAGCTAGAGGTAGCATAACTTCGACGATCATAATGAAAAAGCACCGATGCTAGCCTCAAACAATCTATGATAATGGTATTACTCGCCATCAACAACGCTTCAGTACGAGTAAAACCAGGTAACGATATAGAATCGCCTAGATCGCGAGATACGATCTAGGCAAAGATGGCACTTACCCGAAAGAAACCCTAGAAACAAGGGGTATGGCGCCGAGATTGTGTTTGTTGTGAACGTGGTTGTCCTCCTTTTCGATAACCTTAGGTACATATTTATAGTCCGAGACTCTCTACTTTTGGAATAACTCTACAACTCTATCTCTACCTAAACATAAACGGAACCTAAACAAACACGAAACCTACTATGATACAAGATACACGGGCAATCTAGCCCAAATCCACGACTAGGCCGATCCAACAACATGTTGAATATATGTATCTTCCAAGCCCATCTTGATCACGCCCATCTCCGTCTTTGGCCAAAATACGGTGATAACACATGCCCCTCGGTTTTGGCAATGATAATTCCAAAACCACTTTGTGTGTTTTTCTTCTTCTCCTCTTTTTTTATCGGGTCGGCGATGTATCGCGTGGCAAAATGTAATCGCCACGCTACCCTTCATCATGATGCCTGTCTTCTCAACTCCTGCGATGCATGATTTGACGATTTTGGCAAAGGTAACTGGGAACCGCTATGGCATTGAACCGCTCTCCACTATTCCCTTATTTAAATTCGCTGAACAGTTCACAATCCCCATCTTCCTCCGGTTGCCGAAAACCCTCTTCCTTCGCCGAAAAACCCTGTTTCTTGCCATGGCCTCCTCGCTTCCTCCGGTGTGTCTTCCACGCCCAACTCGATTAGCGACCGAGAGGCGACGCCAGAGCACCTACGGCGGCAGAGATAAGATTTCGCCCACGATGGTGGGACGAAAGGGATCGACTTTGTTGCCCGTCGAGGACGACGCGCCCTCGATCGACGGTGAAGAGAGCCTCGCGCCTCGTTGACGGGAACCGAGGCGAAGAGCGACGCTCGGTCGTGGGGCGCCGAGTCCTCCGACGAGAGGAGGAATCGAGGAGGACACCTCCTGACGGCAGTATCCGCCGACGAAGCGCTTCCGCCGGGTCCAAATAAGACATCAAGATGACGAGGAGGACGAAGAGGTCCCGCTGGTTTCTTCAAGAAGAAGAGCGAGATGACGCCGGCAGAAGCCAAGAAGATAAGAGGACGGCGGCGACAACAAGCGACGATCTCGCCTTTAGATTAGGAACCAAGAGCAATGAGTAGTAGGCTCCCTTTTGTAATCAATCGTCCTTTGTAAGCAAGCATCTTTTGAATGAATGAAAACCTACTTCCCGAAGATTGCCTTGTTCGCCCCTGATCTTGCCGATAGCCACGATAGGTCGATGTCCTAAAAGTCGATGATACTGCATCGGCTCTCAACATACTGCACGCATACAGTTAAACAAGTCAAATCGAAAAGAGCCGATGACTATCCATCGGCTTCTCCCAAAAAAACGTTGATAGGGTCAAACTCTGGTCGCATCTTTAGGCATATTAAAACGGCCACTTCTTGATCTCAAACGATGACCTGCGACCTTTCTCAAAACGGGCGACCCAAATCTCCAATTGCCCATCGAAAAAAATGCTCTGCACAAACGACCAGTGACAAGCAAAGATGAAGATGACGAAGCTGAGATTGCCGAGGTGGAGCGTGTCCATGCTGGCGCCCTCCACGCCCTCGAAGCATTTCTTCAGCTTGGCGCGAATCGGCACCTGCTTGTAACATGTGAACCTCTAGAGTCGATGACCGTGCATCGGCTATATATTTTTATTCGCCGATTTTCAGATCGCCCCATATTTTTACCGTCCATTGTCTCACGTGCCTTTACCTAGCCGATTTCATGTATCGCCCCTCAAGTTCTATTGTCCAACATCCCACATGCTTGGGAAATATTTCTTGAGATGTTGACCGCTGACCGCCATCGGGAACTTCACGCCCGGCTCCTCAAGCATGTACGCTTTCCTCTTAAAACTTGGTCGACCACAGACGGACCGTGCCAATTTGGAGACCATTTACCATATGTTGCATCCTTAGTCCCCAAGGGCAACACAGCTTCCCATACCAGATCACCAACGTGGAACTCCTTTGGCTTCACTTTCTTGTTGTATGCACGAGCTACTTTGGCCTTGTTCTCTTTGATTTTCTCCAGTGACCATAGCCTGAGCTCGGTTAAATCCTCCACACTGTCACTCATCAAGGTTGCGTATTCTTCAGTCGTTAGATCGTCCTGAAAAGTGACGCGTCTCGATCCATCCGTAATTTCCCAGGGTAGGACGGCTTCCTGTCCATATACTAGATGGTATGGTGAAGTTTTTATTGCCTCATGGCATGACATGCGATAAGCCCATAACGCCTCTGACAAAACCTCGTGCCAACGTCTTGGGTGCTCATCGACTTTCCTCTTGATCAGCTTGATGAGGCTCTGGTTGGACGCTTCAGCTTCCCATTTGCTTGAGCATAGTATGGACATGATCTAATCAGCTTGATCCCCATGTCCTCGCAGAACTTTCTAAACTCCTGAGAAATAAAGACCGAACCTCCATCGGTCGTGATAGTTTGGGGAATCCCGAATCTATGGATGACATGTTCTTTCACAAAATTGATAACATCCTTGAATTCATCGACTTCATGGACAGCCTCCACCCATTTAGTGAAGCGATCGGTGATAGCCGGAATCCACATGTGGCCTTTGCTTGATGGAGGATTGATTTTGCCGATCATGTCCATGCCCCAACCTCGAATGGCCAAGGCTTGATGATGGGGTTCATCGACGCTGGTACCATCTGATTTTTCCAAATTTCGACATGCTTGACACCCTTTGTAGTAGTTGAAACAGTCCTCAAGCATGGTGGGCCAATAAAACCCCGATCGCTCGATCAACCATTTCATCTTATGAGCCGATTGGTGAGTTCCACAGCGCCTTCGTACCTCGTATAGGAGCTGATTGGCCTCGGCCGTCCCCATGCATTTGAGCAATAGCCCTTCCAGAGTCCTCAGAAACATGTCATCCCCAATAAGCACGCATTTCATGGCTTTGTACCTTATCCGTTTAGGTGCCGAGCCGAATCTTTCAAGTAATTGAGGATATCGGCTCTCCGATCCGCTTCTGTGAACTGCACGAACGTCGGCTCCTTCTACCACGCCCTTGTATCCCAAGCCATCTGCGCAAGATCGTTCGCCTCGGTATTCTCGCGATCGTGGGATCCAAGTGAAGTTTATGTACCGGAATTGCGTCATCAGCCGGCAAAGGCAGCCATAATGGGAAGAGGGACTCGCTCTCGCACTTGTAGTCCTCCGTGAGTGGGAGATCACCAACTTGAGTCTCCAAAATTTCCACGCTTCGCCTCCGGCCGAGGAGTAACTCCATCCCTTGCATATCGCCTCGTGCTCGGTTACATTGTTGGTGCGAGAGGTAGACAATCGATGGAGAAGGAAAATGTTGCCCAGGGACACGAGTAAAATGCCGATGCCGCAGCCATCGTCACAAACCGATCCATCGAAAAACATAGCCCACGCTTATGGACGGTGCGGCTATGTTAGTGTTGATCCTTTCGGCGATAAGATCGCCGGCCTTTGTCCTTTAATCGCTTTCGCGGGTTGATACCGGATGTCAAACTCGATAATGCAAACATCCATTTGCCCGGTCGTCCTTTTAACATAGGAGCCGAAAGATGTGCTTTATGACGTCGATTTGCATATGATGATGATCTCACGATAGCAAAATGTGGCGCAACTTGGTGCAGGTGAAAAACAGGCAGAGGCACAACTTATCGATATCAGGGTACCTTGTCTCTGCGTCCAGCATCCTTCTGCTTACGTAAAAGACAACTCGCTCCAGCCCATCATAAACTTGCACCACTACCGAGGCGATGGACGTGTCAGCTACTGACAAGTAAATATAGAACGGCCTGTCAGGCTGAGGTGGAACCAACACTGGCGGCTTTGTCAGATATTCTTTGATCTCGTCGAAAGCTCGTTGTTGTTCTGCCCCCCAGCGGAATTCCTCGTCAGATTTGATTTTTACTAGTCCCATGAACGGCTCAATCCTTCCTGACAGATTGGAGATGAACCTTCTGACGAAGTTGATCTTGCCGATAAGGGACTGCAGTTATTTCTTCGTGGTGGGTGGCTTCATTGTTCGTACTGCCTCCTGAATTTTCAGGCCGATCTCAATTCCGTGTTCATGGACCAAAAAACCCAAGAACTGACCGGCCGTCACCCCGAAAGCACACTTCTTTGGATTCATCCGTAGCCCGAACTTCCTCGTTCGGTCCAGGACGCGTTGCAGATCGTCCAAGTGTCCGTGGCTGAAGGCATTTGACCACCACGTCGTCGATGTAAATCTCCACCAGTTTGCCGATCAAATCATGAAAAATATAATTCATGGCCCTTTGGTATGTGGCGCCGGCATTTTTCAGTCCAAACGTCATGACTACATATTCGAATAACCCCACTGATCCTGGGACTCTGAATGCAGTCTTGTGTATGTCTTCTGGAGCCATGAATATCTGGTTGTAACCGGCATTGCCGTCCATGAAGCTCAAAATCTTATGACCAACTTTGCATTGATTAATGTTTACGCCAACCGCATCGGATACTCATCCTTTGGGGTAGCTACTGAGATCTCGAAAATCGATAGCAACACGCCATTGGCCACTCTTCTTCTACAGTGCACGATACTAGAAATCCACTCAAAGATACCGCATGGCCCGATCAACTTGGCTGTCAACATTTTCTCGACCTCTTTCTTGACTTCTTCCAGAATTTCGGCCTTCATTTGTCGTGCTCGCTGCTGAAACGGCCGAAATCCTTTTTTGAGCGGGAGTCGATGCTCGATGATGCTTCTGTCCAACCCAGGCATCTCTGTGTAGTCCCAGGCGAAGCAGTCCGGATATTGTTTCAACAGGGCTATCATCGGGCCCCTCAGACTCGGCTCTAACTTTCTGCTGATAAATGTTGGTCGTGGCTTATCCCCAGGACCAATGTCGATCTCTTCTAGCTCATCAGCGGATGTAAACCGCTTTCCGTCACCTATCAAATCGACGCTAAACACAGGGCAAACGGTAGGTGAGGAGAACAAAAATAATTTGGGCCGATCGTTTGAATCGGCCCCCTTTTTGCTTGCATCAGTCAAGGACGGTTTACACCTTATTATTTTACAGTGGCAGAGCATCTCTCTGCTACGACTACATGGGCTGCTTGTCGTATGATCGCTGCTTTTTATTTTTTGTGGCCGATCGCAGGGATCGGCCGTACCACGGATGATCGTGGGCTTGTCTACTCTGTAAGGCCAGTGGATAAGACCAGCCTCACCCCGTTTTTTGTAGCTTCAATACGCTCGCAGCCGTCTAGATTGATTCCAGAGATCGGCTCTTGGTCTTCTGCTTCCCAGACGTTCATGCCAGCTATGGAAATCTCGATAGAATCGTCTGCGTGGATGACCTCCACTTCGTCTCCGTCCCCACCGATCGTGCATCGATGCATTGTGGACGGATGCGCAATTAGCGTGAATCCAATCCTTCCTAGCAAGGCGATGTAAGTGCTCTTGCTGTCCACGACGAAGAATGACGTGGGTACGCTTTTCCTGCCCATCGTCAGTCCACGCTCAAGACGCCTTATGCGTTCCGAAGACCGACCGCTGAAATCGCTTAAAGTGACATTGGTTTTGATCGGATCTGCGGAGCGTCCCAAACGTCGTAGCATGGAGTACGGCATGATATTGATCGCCGCTCGGTGTCCACCAACATCTTCCGACAGGTTGCCCATTGATGTAACCTCGCAGTTGTGGCTTTCGGATGTTTGTAACCCTTCTCACGTGGCTTCTCAAAGATAACCGCCGTGGACCGATCAAAGCGTGCCTTTGGTAGCTCATCGGTTCTTGGCGCAGAATCGACGGGAGTACAAACACCATGTTTGTGCCGGCCGATGTCTTTGCATCGGCTTTACCGGTTTGGGGCGCCACTCTTTCTGGTCGGCGGTCTTCCGCTTCCAAAGTCTGCCTCACTTTGACGGGCCAGATCGGTGTGCTTTTAAAGCGGAGATATCGCGCTCAGCCTTCCTGTTACGCAGCCGTGACTCTACGCTCGGGTGTGTCTAAGTGCCGGGACACCACCTTGACGGTGATACCTGTCTTCGCCTTTGTCATTCTTTGGCTTCTCGAGGTTTCTGCTTCGCCGAGCGACTCCTGTGACGGCCTACGGGGTGGAAGAGGCCCTAGACGTTTGAATACCGACATCGGCCTCGTGTCCTCCTTCTCGCCGATCGCATTCCGGCAGCTTGTCGATCAGAGGCAATCGGCTCATTCCTCGCCCCAAAGCATTTCTGAAGAAAGGACAATCCCAATGCTTGTCTGCGCCTTCCTTTTCTTTTGACGGTCCCCTAGCAAGGTGCTCATATCTTTCGTCGTCTCTGACACGCCGGTGACGTGGGTCATACTGGCGCTCATACTTGTTAAGGAGATGCGTGGAATGTGGTTTCTGATATCGCACTCTCCTCACTTGTTCCTCCGTTAAGTACCGCCTGTCATTATGGCTGGGCCGGTCGCATGGACTAGCCTCCTTTCTTTCCTCGCCCCGAGAGCGACCACCGTCCTCCTTGTACGTGTCATGGTGGTACCCAGACCCTGCCATATTAACGCCGAGCGAGAAATCCAGCTTACGCCTCGCGGAGCGACGGAGTTCTACCATGTTGACGCCGGGAAATGGGTTTGTGTCCACTTTCATGGCGAACTGCCCAAGGATCAGACGGCCTTGTTCTATCGCCATTTGGATTTGGCGGCGAAGCTCTTTGCACTCGTTGGTGGTGTGGGTGAACGAATGATGCCACTTGCAGTATGGTCTCCCGTTCATTTCCTGAGCCGTAGGGATTTTGTGGCCTTCGGGTAACCTCACCGCTTCTTCAAAGAAGAATCGAATATCTGCTCGACTTTGCTCACATCGAAGTCGAACCCTTTCGCAGGCCCTTGCTGTTTCACCCACCTGCAGGCCACAGGATCTGCCCCCCGAGCCCATTCAGCTATGGCCACCTCCTGGTCACGTAGGATCTTCTTCTTACGCATCGACCAGGCCTATCGGACGCTTGAATTTGTCTTGGTACAACTCAGGGTGGCATTGTTCATACATCGTCAGTTTCTGGGCCATGTGCGCCAATGAGTTGTACTCCACTTGGAAAGCCAGATCCTTGATGGGTGCTGAGAGACCCAACACTGCCAGTTCGACCGCTTCCTTCTCAGTTAAACGAGCCGAGTAACATCGGTTCTTGACAGTCCTGAAGCGCTGGATGTACTCGGCTACAGTTTCTCCTCGCCAAGACCACGCCAGTTCCGCAATGCCAGCCTCGGTGGCCTCACGAATGGTCTTGGATGTGGAACCGCTTCGATTGCTTCGGTATGAATTGAATCGGTAGTGAGGTGTACCACCCAAAGGCTGGTCTGTCGAGATTGCGCAAAAAATCTTACAGATCCGATCCGATGCCGAAATCATGCCTAGTTGTGCGGTATCGGCTTATGTGCTCGATCGAGCTCGACCCTTCCGACCACCGAACCTTGAGAACTCGGGAGTTTATACTTGGGTGGCGCGGAATTAGATCAAACTTCGTTGGTACGGCTTTGAATAGCCGATTGTCCTTCTCTTGACGGTTTAACCGTCCTCGGATGGTACCGATTTGCTCCTTTGTTTGAGCCGTAGAGGGCTAGATTCTCATGACTGGTTCGATGGTGGCATACTTGGCTAGCCACGCTGTTTGTCGGCGTCCATCCAGCCATCGCCGCTCCGCACACGCCGCCTCAAGATCTCGCCCAAGAGCTCTGCGCGCAGAAACCCTGCGGTTGCAATCTGTTGGTGCGTGTCGTTATTGCATCCCGCACGAGGCGCATATATATCCGTGTGGGGTCTCCTTAGGTGGCTCAAACAGAATTGGCAATCGCTGGTCGCCTCCACCTTGTAGACGGCGTAAGCCGCTGCCTGGCGGTTGGAGCGGCAAGTGCGAATGGCCGTGGCCTGGTCTGGAGCGGTCTTTCTCCTGGTGAGTCCCTAAAGTAGGTCTGACGGAGAGTGCGATGCTTCATGATCTCCGAACTACGCGAACCGCGACCCGCCGAAAGCGTTCACTGTGCTCTCGTAATGGCGGTGCAGAGAATGAGCCACCATGTAGTTGACTTCCCGTCAGAGCTCAGTGCGCTCCTCCGAAGGAAGAGAGATCCACCTCATTGAGAGCCTCGGGAGAACCCTTCCACGATGCCATGCTTACGGGTCCTCTCAAAAGAGCCGATGAGGTCTTCCTCAAGAGAGCCTTGATCTCATCGTATTTGGCCTTGTGCTCGTCGGGTAGATCGTCGTAAGTGATCGGTCTGTTCTCCATTGCGTCGGATGTTGATGTAGACGCGTTGTTGAGTGTCCCACCGGCGTGCGAATGTGTTGCTGCCAAAACCCACCGGCGAGCAGCGACGAGCAACACGGAGAGCCGGAGGCTCCTCAGATGGTGGGCCTGGTCCCTCGACGGCCATAAAAGTTTCGCACACGCCCCGGCTTGGTTCGAGATGCCACGACCTATACCGGTCGTCGAAGGTGAAGGATTGCTCGATTGATTTCTGCATGGTAAACAAGTATCGTAAAATTCGAGCCGTAATCGGCTCCTGTGTTTCCAGAATCGGCTCCTAAAGCCGATTGCCCCATGGTTCTGCATTAGATTTATGATAACATGGGGTTTTGCTTGATCACTACAAGTTAAATCGATCTACGCTAGTCTAATGTTTTCACCACGTAACTGGAACGTCCTACGCGTGATTGAGCCTTGTACGTACAAAAGATGAAGAATACTAACCCTAGAGGAGGCCTAATAACCAACGTAAAGCCAATTACCGGAACATCTTCTCTAGAACGAATAAACCACGTCCTTATGCATTACTGGATCATTCAACCCGTTTGTAAGGCCTGATTACGTAGATATTAAACTAAACCTTGGTGAACAAGGCACAACTGTAACAGATCGAATCGACTAAATAAAGATCAAGCAAGGTGCTACCCTTGCACTTTGGGAAAAGGTGCAAAGGTAGCGAGATAGCTAGAGGTAGCATAACTTCGACGATCATAATGAAAAAGCACCGATGCTAGCCTCAAACAATCTATGATAATGGTATTACTCGCCATCAACAACGCTTCAGTACGAGTAAAACCAGGTAACGCATAAGTAGATACTGCCTAGATCGCGAGATACGATCTAGGCAGCATGGCACTTACCCGAAAGAAACCCTAGAAACAAGGGGTGGCGATGCGCCGAGATTGTGTTTGTTGTGAACGTGGTTGTCCTCCTTTTTCGATAACCTTAGGTACATATTTATAGTCCGGAGACTCTCTACTTTTGGAATAACTCTACAACTCTATCTCTACCTAAACATAAACGGAACCTAAACAAACACGAAACCTACTATGATACAAGATACACGGGAAATCTAGCCCAAATCCACGCACTAGGCCGATCCAACAACATGTTGAATATATGTATCTTCCAAGCCCATCTTGATCACGGCCCATCTCCGTCTTTGGCCAAAATACGGTGATAACAACACTCCACTCACAAAATGCCCTTTAAATTTCCTCCACTCAAAAGTCCACTCAAATTCCCATTAAATTTCCACCAAATTTAATGCAAACTCTCATTAAATAAAACTCTTTTATTTTATACAGAATTTTGTCAATTACTTTAATGACAAACATTCACAAATAACCCCTTGCTAGAATTCTATTTCACATGCATAACCACTTTATGCAATTTCACCCGAAAACCTGTTTCGGTATCTAGTGAAATAACTTCCTGCGCTTGTTCATTCTTTCGGCATGAAACATTTGCTCCAATTGGATGTCGGTGTCTCTTAAGTGTGTCACCCTACGGTTCATGAATAATGCGGACATGATCGAGACCCCTCTCGGATCAATAATCAGAAGCGGGATCTGAGACCCATCGACTCCCACACATTCAACGATGACTTTCTTGTGATCGTAACCTTTTACGCTAGTATCTTAATCCCTTTGTTTCACGATATATTACATGTCCGAGATTCGATCGGTATCTCCATACCTAGTTTGATCTCTATCGACATGCACTCTTTTCTCGTTCTTGTGATATAACATTCTAGTGATCAAATCACTTGCTTGCAAGCTAATCAATGTGATATCACCGAGAGGGCCCAGGGCATATCTATCCGTCATCGGGATGAACAAATTCCACCCTCGATCCATGAGCCTCAACATAACACTTTATTAGTTACGAATCCATCTTTATAATCACCCCATTACGGTGTGACGTTTGATGTTATCAAGAAACTCTTAGGTGTTAGTGATTGACATGATCTCATGGTCTAAGGATTAGGATCACTTCGTAAGTTGTTATAGCAATATAAACTCAATGACTTTGATCGTAATGCTATACTTCGGATGAATGTTCATCACACCATTACACTAATGTTGTGATCCCGTTATTAACAACATCCAATGTCCATGATCAGGAAACCTTGATCATCTTGTTAATCAACGAGCTAGTTTATGAGAGAGGCATAACTAGGAACTTTCTGTTTGTTTATTAAACACACATGTATTAACGTTTCCGTATTAATACAATTATAGCATGCAAAATAAACATCTATCATATACTTGGAATACACATAATAAACACTTTATTATTGCCTCTCAGGGCATATTCCCTTCAATTCTTGACCGCTATCCAGTGTTCCGAACCTGGATCCGATTGGTACCTACTAGTCAAACTAATAGCATGTGCCACATCCGGTCTTGTACATAGCATGGCGTACATTATAGAGCCTATGGCTGAAGCATAGGGGACTTTGTCCATTATCTCTCTTTCTTCCGCCGAAGCCGGACTTTGAGTCTTACTCAATGTCTTGCCTTGCAACATAGGTAAGAACCCCTTCTTACTTCCGTCCACTTTAAACTTTTTTAAATTCTTATCAAGGTATGTACTTTGCGATAGACCTATTAGGCGCCTAGATCTATCTCTATAGATCTTTATGCCTAATATGTATGACGCTTCACCTAGGTCCTTCATTGAAAATTTGCTGTTTAGATAACTTTTAACACTGTTTAAAAGATCTATGTAATTTCCGATCAATAATATGTCATCCACATATAATATCAGAAATGCCACATTGCTCCCACTAACTTTCTTGTAAATACAAGCTTCTCCATAAGTTTGGACAAATCCAAACTCTTTGATCACCTCATCAAAGCGGAGATTCCAACTTCGTGAAGCTTGCTTCAATCCATAGATGGATCGCTGAAGCTTGCACACCTTGTTAGCATCCTTAGGATCGACAAAACCCTTTGGTTGTATCATATACAACTCTTCTTCAATATTACCATTGAGAAACGCGGTTTTGACATCCATCTGCCATATCTCATAATCGAAATATGCAGCAATTGCTAACATAATCCTAACTGACTTTAGCATCGCTACGGGAGAGAAAGTCTCATCGTAGTCAACTCCTTGAATTTGTCGAAACCCCTTTGCGACAAGTCGAGCTTTATAGACGGTCACATTACCATCAGCATCAGTTTTCCTTTTGAAAATCCATTTGTTCTTCACGGCCTTTTGGTCGTGATCTTCAACAGGTGGAGCCAACTCCGGAACAACTTTGATCATCATGTTAATCAACGAGCTAGTTTATAAGAGAGGCATAACTAGGAACTTCCTTTTTGTTTATTAAACACACATGTATTAACGTTTTCGTATTAATACAATTATAGCATGTAAAATAAACATTTATCATAAACAAGGAATACGATAATAACCACTTTATTATTGCCTCTCAGGCATATTCCCTTCAATTATTATGTCAGTTTGGTTAATGGTTTTGTCTTTATGATTCTATAATGTCTGTGTTGTTTGTGATCTTGTATGCTCTCCATTGTTAGTAGCTATCTTGGTCGAGTAGTTGCTAGTGACTCCAAGAGGGGGTATTTATGCTCGATAGTGGGTTCATGCCTCTAATTTCCAAGGAAAGTGACAGAAATCTCTTCGGTTATAGATGTGTTGTTGCTACTAGGGAGAAAACAATGGTCTCTTGTTCATGGAACAAGTGGATTGTTTACCTTACACACTTTGCTTAAAGCAATTGTCAGTTGCTTGCAACTTAATACTGGAGGGGGTTCGGATGATAACCTGAAGGTAGACTTCTAGTCATAGATGCAGTTGGATGGCGATCTATGTATCTTGCTGTATTACCGAATCAAATCTCATAGGATCTTTCTGACTAGTATTGCATTGTTATGCCTTGCTCAGTTCTTGTCAATTGCCCTGCTGTAATTTGTTTACCCTTAATGCCATGTTGTTTATCTAAGGAGAGCACCTCTAGTGAACTATGGACCCCGGTCCAATCTTTACCATTTCTATCCTTATGGATTTCACCAGGAGGATAAATTTTAGAGTAAAAGAGAGATGCCATCTCCTCCCATTCCATGGATTATCCATTCTTCAGCAGCTTATACCATGCTTCAGCTCTCCCTTTCAAGGATATGGAGAGTAACTTCTTCTTCACTTGTTCAGTTGTGATACCTTTACACTTAAACAACCCGCATAATTCATGGATAAAAGCAAGTGATCACCGGATGGACAGTTCCATCCCCAAAATAATAATTATCCATAACACAATTAACAATGCTTGTAGGTATCTTAGAAGGATCTATCTCAACAGAGGTGGTTCATCTACTACCATAGCGTGGTAGTAATTTTCCCAAAGCGAAAACCAAGTGGGTTATCCATATTGGAACAAAGTAACAAGCAAGAATAAAAAGCAATACTCACAGTAAAAGTTTCCCTTACCAGTTCCACTATTCAATAGCGCTTCACTCCTCGGCAACGGCGCCAGAAAATAGTCTTGATGACCCACAAGTATAGGGTGTATATCGTAGTACTTTTGATAAATAGGAGTGTCGATCCCAACGAGGAGCAGGAGGTGCTGAGCAGTGGTATGGATCAGGAAATCCCTATGAATACTTAGCAAACGGATTTTTAGTGGTTTTCTGACAAAGCAACAAAACAAGGAGCAAGTAACAAAGGTAACAAACAAATGGAGCAAGTGGCCCAATCCTTTCTTAGCAAAGGACAAGCCGGTGGAAATGCTTATAAGGACCAAACGTTCTCGAGGACACATGGGAATTCTGTCAAGTGCTTTCGCTTCAAATAGCTGAGTACTCTTCTTTGGTATTGTAAGTGTTGTGTGTGTGAACCTGTGCTAACATACCGCCCTTCCTAGGAATAATACATACTTATGATTAAACCCCCTTCAAACATCCATAACTACAGGAAAGTAATTAAGATATAAATCTAACCACAGCCTTGAACTCTGAGATCCTACACTCCCTTGTGCAAAGTTGTCCTAAAGGGGGTTCAGGTTTCTGTCACTCCGTCAACCCCACGATTAGTAGCCAAATACACAATGCATCCCCCTAGGCCCATAAATGGTGAAGTGTCATGTAGTCAACGTTCACATGAAACCACTAGAAGAATAGCATCACAACTTAAATACTAAACCATTGAATAATAACTCATCACAGATTCACTACCAACAACATGACCTCTCTCATGTCCTTAAGAACTAGACGAACTACTCACAGGACATCATATGGATCAAGATAAAAGATGATATGATAATGGATAGCAATCTGAACATAAATAATAATCCAATGGTTCCACTCACAATCATCAACTACAAGAGTAATCAACACCGGGAAAGTTTCCCCTAAGAACTAAAGCAATATCCAACACAATTGTTACAGTGGGACGGAGTGGTGATGATGGTGCTGGTGGAGACGATGGTGTGGATGATGATGATGATCCCGATGAAGCCTAGTTTGATGACGGTGTTGATGGTGACAATCTCCCCTCTCCGGGAAGGAATTACCACGACAGAAATCTGTTTGCCAGAGAGATCTTTCTCTCTTGGTGTTTTCCGCCCCAGAGGCATCAGAAATCTATCTGTGCCCCCCCTAACCTTAGGGTTTCGTAGGTAAGATATAGGCGAAGGGGCGGAGTCGGAGGCCGGTAGGTGGGCCACACCTGCCCTAGGTGTGGGGTCAGGTGGGCCCGCGCCTAGGGGTGTGTGGGCCCCCTGAGGCCCATCTCCGTCCCTCCTCCTGGCTTCCTTCGTCTTCTGGTAAAATAATATGTTTCCATATTTTTCTGGTATTTTTCTGATCTTCGTGAAATTGCACCAAAACGCCTTCTTTTCCATCAGAATCGAGACTCCGAAAGTCCATCCTCCAGGAATCATCCAACATGCATAAACAGATTAAAAGCCATAAGTAATACCTCATAATAAGACAAACATCAATGAATAGAGGTAAATTATGATGTAGAAAGGTGATGCAAATTGGGCGTATCAACTCCCCCAAGCTTAGACTTCGCTTGTCCCCAAGCAAATACTGAGCTCAGTAAACATGTCCACAGGTTTATCGAGTGAAGTGTCGATAAAAGAATACGAACAAGAAGCATCACACTTACCATTGCACAACTCATAGAAGAAAGAAACTCACCATTATATAACTTAGCTTGTAACCAAGTACAGCAGTCACAATAGAGATCCATACAGATAAATCATAATTGGAATTGGCAAACTTGTTTTTGGTCAGAGAACACCTGGCAAACAGTTTCACAAAAGCTTTTTGTAGAAGTTTCAAAACGGGAGCACTCTTTGCTCAAAAAGGGTTTTTTCACAAGTGAAGGCTTTCAAAGTAATACTCAATAGATAAGAGTTTTGTTCAAACAAATAAGATAAAGAACATGATTGAATAAATCACCATATGAATGCTTGAAACACAACAACTCAAATGCTTGCTAGATATAGAGAGGAAGTAGGTTTACTGACTCAATCGGTAACTAGGAGAAAGGTCCCTTTATAGAGGGTAGCAGGGATTACAAGTCATAAAGAGCTTCCAAAATATTATGGTGCTTACTATCTTTGAGACCTCATTGCCCCTATCATAAGCATCTTGAGATGATTAAGGTTAAAGTGAACAAAGATGGAGTATATGCTTGAAGAAATATAAGTTGGCAATCTCATGTCCCTTGAATATGAGGGCCACTCCTCATGCATACTCAACTTTGGGTCCAAGTAAGTTCTTGTCATTGTAAGTATTTGCATATCATTGAGAACCGCCAACGGGTACCCTTTACACATGGCACAGGAGCTTTCCCATAATCAAAATGACAAGGCAAGCAGACAATGAGCATCTTAGCAATCTTTTTATTTACCACATGCATAGATTTTTATTCAGGATGCTTCATAGATGACTCACTATGGTGATGCTGCAAGTTTCCACCATGATTAAGCATGGATTAGGCTAGCGGCCCAGGCGTTTCTCTAACACAGAATACAAACTCCATGGACTTACAAGTTCCCTCTTTATTTTACACCGTTGACATCCTGCGGTGACCCAACATACCACTCCATGATGTAGTATACTATAGTCGTTGACATAACACCAATGAAACACCGTTCACTAGTATTACATCCCTCAGAATGGCACAACAGAAACATAGCGGGTCCAATACATGGCTTAAAGGTTACAACTCACTCTTTTACATAAGATCCAGAGCACACTCTAAGTTCAAGAGAGAGAAAGACTTCTTACGGAGAAGAATAAAAAATAAACAATGCAAGAACGATTATACTATTAAGTTTAATATTCAGACTAAGAGGTTGGCATTGCTGCTATTGCAACGCACTACAAAAATATGTTCTTTGGCTAGAGATAATATTCCTATCTAATCAGTAACTTTCGTCTTTACTTGAGTTGAGGTATATGTTGACTTCCTTGTCTTCATTGAAGAGCTTTAGTTGGTCTTGATAAGTCCTGGAGCATATCTTGATGTAGACATCGTTTTAATGGCTTCAGAATCTAGCAAGGGTTAAGAAGATACTTTGAGTACGAGCGTATTCAGCAAATTCACTAGAAAAGGAGTGTTTGATGCACTATATCTACAGCCACAGACCGTAGGTCGTAGGCAATGCAAGTTTTCATAAACATTTCTTCAAAAGTTGCTTTTATTCTAAAAAGCTATGTTCGTTAGCCTTCACGGGTTTACCAGAACTTTCATGGAGTTCCTTTCCCGCCTCGTTCGCAGCTCCTTCCCGGAACAAGGAGTAAAAAGTTACAGTTTTTACACTCTACAGAGGTGCTTCACTTTACCCATGAGAGATCAACTCTTTGTTGCACAATCGGGCAGCTTATTCCCGTCCACAATTCCATGATGTGGGGCCCAGAAGATGATCCAAACCAATCACTGCCCCTTTGCGACCCCGCATGCCTCCTTGGCGTACACCATGCCCACATAAAGAATTACGGCAATGGTTTGTACAAACCGTTAGATGTCAGAACTATCGTGGGACGTTGAGGTCTCCCACCCATATGCTGCATATCCTCTACGAATTACCAATTAATATGCACGCTACGAGGATATGACCCACGACACGCACATCGGCTTCATGCGAGAGGAAGAAGATACAGCTGACTTCTCCGTCCCATTCCAAATCTCATGGTCAACGCGTAATATACGGCGCAAGAATCACTGGCGACATTGGTTGTTAAGTCCTAGGTGATATATTACTGAACAGTGGTATTCCAACTATCAGGTTTAATAGATTAGCTGATCACCCTGGATCAGTAATCAATAGTCCTCATTATTATTGAAAATAATGTTTTCGGACCTTTTTCAAATGCACGTGAACACAACACTGGATTTGTAAAATACTTTACAGAAAATAAACAAAGGACATGAGCAAGTGTGAACTTGCCTTTTGTGATTGCAAGATTATGCACTCACGGTCTTCGAGTCAATATAAGATCCAAAATCTGAAATTAGCATCATTGGTCCGGTAAGGACTAATGTTTAAAGAAGCAATATGCCTTTATGCATAAGGAATGTGATGCACGTTCTACATGCAAATCCCGGGGATAACGTTGTCCTAGGGTTTGGATTTTGGAAATGATTACTTTGAATTGTGTGGTTCTTTTAGATAAGCTTCATAATTGTAGTTTTATTAGAGTTTATGAGTGGCTGTAGACAGCACATATGTAGGAGTAAAGTATAAATACTTATGACATATTATTCAGCATTACTTATACAAGGTTTCTTAATTAAAGTGGCAAAAAGGATAACCTTCGAAGAAAGGTTTCTCTTCTAAGGTCTAAACAAACTTTGTGATTAGTTAGTGGTGGTTGATGTTATTTGTTTTGATCAAATGGTTTGGCTTGAGTTTCTTTATAGATTAACTACTTCATACCAAAGTTAACTATAAAACATGTAGTAATGTGTATGGTATTATATTTAGACTCTTGGAGACTAAAGTTAACTTTAAAATATAGATAGTTTTGAAAGTATAGTACTTATACATTGGTATCTTGTATATCTGAAATGTGTTCTTTAAGTTACTTAAGAATGTTTATTCTTATTGAGTAATGGTTTCTTGATGTGAGTATGGAGTAATATCATTTATCTTTTAGCAATAATCGGATATAGTTTATGAACCCAACATAATGTTACTTAACTACTTGTGGATTTATATAGTGTTGTAGTAGTTTTTGTAATCTGGTGATTAATATTGTTTAGAAAAGATTTGATTGTTCACAAGTTGTTCTTTAAGGATTTTATTATTAGTGGAATTCTTTTTAGAGATAATCTTTATTTAAGATTGTGGATTCTTCTAAATAAGAACATTTATAAAGTTTTAAACCATTATGGCATTAGATTTTATGACTAATACTATTTATTAGACTTATTTAACTCTTTTTAGGAATATTAGTAAACTTTATTTATTTTTATATAAATTATTAATGAAGTAAATAAGTTTTAAATTTGAGTTATTCAAATATTTAATATTTTTATTTACCTTAAAAGGAGATTATTAGATTTTTAACATGTAAATAATATTTTTGTGATCATTTTGGTATATCATATTTATTTTTGTGGTTTATAAATAATAAGATATGATTTTTATAATTCTTATTACTTTTATAATTATTTAATAAATAATAATATTTAATTAAGTGAAATAATAATACATGATTATAGTTTTAAATTAGAATTCTTATTTTTCTAAGATTTTTGGTATTTTATTTCTATTATTAACATTTATCATTTTAAAAATATGAATTATCAAAGTTTTATTACTTATTAAACCTTTATTAAATAACATTTACTTAAATAATCATCATAATAATATTTGATAATAGTTTTAAGTTGTAGATTTTATTTTAATAAAAAAATTCATATATTATACATATTTTCTGAATTATAAATCAAAAGTTATTAATTAAACAAGATTTAATTATTTATTTGATTTCTGGAATATTATTAATTGGATTATAACATTTTATTTATTTCCTAACAGAAAACTACTTTTTACACTACGACCAGAGCTAGCCCAGTCATTGATCTGTGGGCCATTGTCCACCTCAGCTCTCAGTTCTAGAAATGCTTTTATTACCGTCTTCCTCTTTACTCACTGTCGATGACATGTGGGCCCTGGGCCATGTCATCCACCACGCAAGGCAAAGAACAGTCAAACGAGATGACATGGCTCGATCATGAGGTAATCATGGCGTCAGCATCACCGCCGTCATCGGTGAGTGGTCACCGGCGACGATCTACGGCGCCCTAGCAAGCGAGATACGACTAGTTCGAACAAGCGCAACCAACTGAACCTAATAGTGGCAGCGCCGCTTGGAAATGGTTATCAGCGACGAGCTACTGCGACGGCCAGCAGCGGTGCTCAACAAATCTAGACCTACGGTGTGAATCCGCAAACGAAATTAGGGTCCAGAGATGTGTATGCTTACCCTGATGACGATAGAGTGGTCGATGAGGATAGGCGCGGTCGGAATCGAGCTCCCCGACGAGGATTCCGCCGAACTGCTGCGAAGAGGAATGACCAAATTCACCCGCTCTAGTGCTCCCCCTTGATGCCAGCTTCTACCGAGAGGATCTACGGAGGACGGCGTTTCTCCATGACGGCTCAGAATGGTGTGGGGAGACGTGGTTCGACGGCGAGGAGTGGCTCCGGCGAGCTAGGGTTCGGTCTCGTTCGTATCTGAGAGGATAAGGAGGGATTGGGGATAGGGATGGAAGCAATGCGTCGCGGTGGCCTTCTTATCCCCTCCTGGCATCGGCGGCGAGTATCTTGGCGCAATGACGGCGATGACGGCATCGGGCGGCGGCGAGCTCCGCCAGCGAGCTGTCTGTGTGCGTGACGATGACGACGATGGTCATTTTATGGATAACCCCCTGACGACTTCTTTAGCTCAACCCGCGGTCCTCACCTGACCCCACTGGTCAGTCACAGATGGAAAAGGACCTGGCTAGTTACTGAGTTGTTGTGGGCTGCATAGGGCGTCAGATAGGTGTAGAGTTGTTGGGATGCGGCTAGGTTTGGTTTTTATTTGTTTTATCCTTTTTCTATTTTTTGTTTTCTTATTCAGATTTGAATTTTATTTATATTTTGAATCTTTCTGTGTATAACTTGTTTCCTGGACATTTACAATAATACAAAAGATATACCTAGTCTCGTTTGTAAATTCTTATTATATCCTCTTTTTGTATTTCTAGTATTTAATATAATCCCCCTTGTTAATATTTTACATAAACTCTTCTTATTATTTTTCTCTACTTATTTTAGTTACAGATTTATTGAATGATATATTCTTATTTGCTTATCAACTTAATTTTAATGAGCTCATAGTTTGAATGGAAACTTTATATATAAGTATAATGATTTTATACCATTATGTGATGCATGAAATACAAAGACATTGATATGATGATTATTACTCCCATTAAGTTGGAAAATATCAATGTATGTTATAAACAAAGAAGTTTAGGGTTTTGAATTATGAGTACTACCCTTGGCTTTAGGGTTTTATATAAGCTTAGATTCTTTTTAAGATTTAGGATTTAATAACTAAGTATATTGCCTTATGTATATAGTATTGGATGAAATCTCCCTTTTAAATAGAAAATTTTAATTAGAGTGTTTTATAGAAGTGAGTATAATTAAGCACATATAGTTAGGATGTTTGGAATTAACAGAGATGTGCTTATGTAATTCGCTATAGGAAAATATTTCTATAAAGTGTTATAGACATCAGATGATGGATCAATGGTATAAGATTGATATTATGTTTGAGTTGAGATTTAGAGTTGATTGCTTACCAAGATTAAATAGAAAAATGATTTATAACATATAACTATATTTCACAATCTTGGGTCTCTAATTAAGGAATTCCTTTCCTAGATATAATACCTCTTTCTATCCATCACCATGGTTAGTTTGATGGACTTACTTATTAAAATCTTATTATTCAATATATCATTCTTCTAAATTTATGAATGAATCCAATGAGTTTGATAAAAAAGGCACTTCATAGCTTTCTCATATCCTTGCTTGGTTGTATTTAATATTCTACTGTTGATAATCTTCCATCCAACCAGTAGTTCCTTCAAACTCTACTCCCAATCTTCCTTAATTCTCCATCACTAATCTTTCTCTAAAGTTGATTATTCTTAAAGATGAATAACTCTAATTTTATGACTCTATGCTACACTAGCTTAAGTTGAATAACACCATCTTATAAGTACTTAACCCTCATGACTTACACTTCAATCCCTGAATTAAATTTATGTGGTTTGCAAAGACTTCTCTAGGATCACTTATCTTTACTAAGGTTCCAATCATGTTCTACCCACCAGTATTACCTATAGTAAATATAAGCATTCCATGTTGGTGGCCAAAACATTACCATTATAATACTTTAATCATTTATTATTAAAGTTTTTAGTTGGCTAAGCAGAGCTTTATCAATCCTATCTTTTAATGTCTGGAATTATCTTCTTAGTATCTTATATTGGATTAAGGTTATTAATGGACTATGCCCTTATTAGAAGATTTGAGTAGATGTTCTGATAAGATCAAATAATAGATCAAAGACTGATAGTTAAAGAAGTTGTGAACCAATGGGGAATTATCCAACATTGATGAACAACAAATATTGAGATAAGTTCCATAAGGATGATCTTGACTTAATCTCTTTCCAACTCCAACTCATCAAAAGAGTTTTTAAGATTAGGTGTCACTATGATTCTCAGAATGTATGCAGATGGAATTTTAAGATATAGTGGTTACGTTCTTATTATTTGTTTTATATCCTTAACTTGGTACTTATGAATGGTTATAATGAATACTATAATCTGATCACCTAATGATCAAATATAATTTACATCATATTAAGGTTTAACTTATGGTAGATTTTGATATACCCTTAGATCAAATCTCTCTTACCCAAAATGAGATTTTAACAAAGGTCTTACTGAAACTTATCGCAGTCAACTTGATGATCTACTGCAATTCCATCAAGCTAAGAGAAGCTTCAATTACTTTGACAAGTTTTTATTTAAAAAGCGTGAAAATTATTCGGATTTTCTATGCATGAATGCAATGCACACATCTGGGTTCAACTTATTTCTAGGCTCTAATGCTGGGATGTTACACATCCATAGACAAAAGAGCACGATATCAACTGTGTACAGAGTACAAGTGCAATGTTGAAAACGTTCCCCGTGACAGCACGGTTCTGCTAATTCCAACGTATAGATGCAAGCATATACAACTTCGATGTTCACAATGGTTCAAGTTTATTAGGGGCAAAGAAATAAAGTGTGCCATCAAGTTCGTGAGAGCTTTACTAACTAGTTTACACATAACAAAATACTTTTTTAATTTGAAAGGTAGATGAAGCTTGAGAATTTGCTAGGAATAGCAACAACTACTAGTTAGATATGGTGGACACAAGTGGCGAAGGTTTTTGGTTCAAAAGGGTTTTGGAAACATGAGAAGTATGCCTTCTCAAAACAGGTTTTTGGCTAGCAAGGCTGGGTAGCAAGCAAGAGAGTTGAAAGAAACAAGCAAACATACAAGTAATAAATCCAAACATGCAATCTTACTTGAAGACACAAAAGGATCTTAAATAAAGAATACTAAGCTTATGAGCCAACAAGAAAGAAAACAAATGATACAAAATACCTGTAAGCTTTTCTTTCTTTCTTTTTCTTTCAAACTAAAGCCACTGACCAGAACTCAGTTTGCCAGAACCAATTTAGATCCACTTTATGATCCCAAAGTGGTGCCAATACTGATCAACAAGATCCATCATATAATAGAGATTGCAAACTAAAAATAAGAAGTGCAAAAATTAAAAGATGAGACTTCTCATTAATATTCAATAAAGGCACTCACACCAAGGGATACATAGATAATCAACTAAAGGAGAGATACTTTCACATGCAAACCAAACTATAAGATAACCCCTCTACCACAGATATGAATCCACTAAAAGGTAAAAGGTAAAAGATAAAAGATAATGGTGGTGATACCGCGACACTCCCCCAAGCTTGAAACAAGCCAAGCGTATGCCAAACCCGATGATGAATTACTCCTTCGGTGGTGGTGGTGTTCTCTTGTCATCATAAAAATTCCAAGGCAATGGTTCCCCATCCAAAAAGGATGTCCTTGTCTCTGTAATCCTGAAACTAGCAGCAGAGCTTATGCGATCAAATCTAGCCCCATACTCATAGTTTTGGTTTTGTATGTCATAGAGTTGTGCTTGCAATTGGTTGGTGGTCTGACAGAGTGAAAAGATCTCTTCTCGGAGCTTAGCTACTTATCCCTCGTGCTTGGTGATGAGTTCTAAACTTATCTTGTGAATAATATCCACCTCGTGTTCTGCCATCTTCTTGTACCTGAAAACTTCCTATTCCAATGCTTCCATATTGTCTTCTAGACTCCCTTCTCCTTTAGGGCCTTGAACTTCTTTCATATGTACCTTCCCTTCCTTGAGGATCAACTCGTTGGGATGAATTCCCAACTCATACATGTAAGGGTTGAGGATGTCCGCATAAGCACTTACATGACATTTTCTCAATATCTCTTGTTGTTCAAATTCTGGAACACATCTTCGCATAATGCCATCTACTCCTTCTTTATATAAGTATGGGTCATCCCAAAAGTAATGCCTTAGATCATAAAAGAATTTCCTTCTTTGCTGAGTTGTAAAGGTTGGAGGCAAATACTTGGAAACAATAAAGTTAGCATAATCAGCATACCAAGGACTCTCATGTGGACTTACCTTTATTGCAGCTAACTGATCATTTGGAAAACTATCATAACAGGCAAAGGGTCAAAAGAAATGTTTTCCAAATGAGATAAATTATCAGCAACAGGATTATCAACACCTTTCCTATCCACAATATGCAGATCAAACTCTTGCAAAAGCAACAACCACCTTATAAGCCTAGGTTTAGCGTCCTTCTTTGTCATAAGGTACTTAATAGTTGCATGATCAGTATGAATAGTAACCTTAGAGTCAACAATATAAGTCCTAAACTTATCACAAGCAAAGATTACAGCTAAGAACTCTTTTTCAGTAGTAGCATAATTCTTTTGAGCAGCATCCAGAGTCTTTCTAGCATAATGAATAACATTCAACTTCTTATCAACACGTTGTCCAAGGACAGCACCCACAACAAAGTCACTAGCATAACACATGATTTCAAAAGGTAAACTCCAATCAGGTGGTTGGACAATAAGAGCAGCTGTCAAAGCCTTCTTCAAAGTTTCAAAAGCTTCCTTACAATCATCATCAAAAACAAAAGGTACATCTTTTTGAAGAAGATTAGTAAGTGGCTTTGAAATTTTGGAGAAATCTTTAATAAACCTTCTATAGAAACCAGCATGACCAAGAATACTACGAATACCTTTGATATCTCTAGGACAAGGCATCTTCTCAATTGCTTCAATTTTGGCTCTGTCAACTTCAATGTACCTTTCAAAGATCTTGTGTCCAAGAACAATCCCTTCATTAACCATGAAATGGCATTTCTCCCAGTTAAGAACAAGGTTGGTTTCTTCACATCTCTGCAAAAATTTATCAAGGTTGTGCAAATAGTTATCAAAAGAAGTTCCATAGACAGAAAAATCATCCATGAAAACCTCCACAATTTCTTCACAAAAACCATGAAAGATAGCAGACATACATCTCTGAAAGGTAGCAGGAGCATTACATAAACCAAAAGGCATACGCCTGTAAGCATAAGTACCATAAGGACAAGTGAAGGTGGTTTTCTCCTGGTCCTGTGCTTTCACAGCGATTTGAAAAAACCCAGAATAACCATCAAGAAAACAAAAATGAGTCTTTTTGGACATCCTCTCAAGCATTTGATCAATAAAGGGCAAAGGATAATGATCTTTCTTAGTAACTTTATTAATCTTTCTAAAATCAATGCACATTCTATACCCAACCACTACTCTTTGGGGTATAAGCTCATTATCCTCATTAGACACAACAGTTATTCCCCTTTCTCGGGAACACAATGAACAGGGCTAACCCATTGACTATCAGCAATAGGATAAATAGTACCAGCATCAAGGAGTTTTAATACCTCATTTCTTACCACATCCTTCATATTAGGATTTAGATGGCGTTGGTGCTCAACAACTGGTTTTGCATCAGGCTCAATATTAATAGCATGCTGACATATAGTAGGAGAAATTCCTTTTAAATCATAAATAGTATAACCCATTGTTCCACGGTGCTTCTTCAATACTTCCAATAACCTTTCTTCTTCCTGTAGGGTTCGCAGCATAGAAAACAAAAATTTTCCTACGATGTGAACTATATACCAAGATCTATCTACTAGATACAAACAACGGGCGGATGTATATCCGTAGAGAACATACCCTTGAAGACCGACAAAGCTTAACGAGTTCAACTCGTGGTTGATGTACACGATCTCTTGCCGATCTCAAGATCGAGAGGAAGTCCTAGCCGAAATCAGCGCATCCGTGCTCGCACACACGTTCGAGGCACCGAGCAACCTCCGCCTCCTCGCTCCAGCGATGTAGCGGAAACACAAATCTTTCTTGCCGAATAGCCACCGGGAACATGTATCTCGCTAGTCCGAGACCATGGGGGATAAATTCTAGAGGGGGAGAGAGATCCTTCACGAGGAGGTGTGAGAGACAAGTGAGGAGGGGGGCTCCTTTTATAGGAGGAGGGGGGCACCCAAGGGGTTGGCCGCCGGCCATGGGGGCTGCCCCCTCCCCTCCTTCATTCATGTGGGTGGACACTCCACTCACAAAATGCCCTTTAAAATCCCTCCACTCAAAAGTCCACTCAAATTCCCATTAAATTTCCACCAAATTTAATGCAAACTCTCATTAAATAAAACTCTTTTATTTTATTCAGAATTTTGTCAATTACTTTAATGACAAACATTCACAAATAACCTTGCTAGAATTCTATTTCACATGCATAACCACTTTATGCAATTTCACCGAAAAACTGTTTGGTATCTAGTGAAATAAATTCCTGCGCTTATTCATTCTTCGGCATGAAACTTTTGCTCCAAATGGATGTCGGTGTCTCTTAAGTGTGTCACCCTACGGTTCGCGAATAATGCGGACATGATCGAGACCTTCTCGGGTCAATAATCAGAAGCGGGATCTGGAGACCCATACTGACTCCCACACATTCAACGATGACTTTCTTGTGATCATCGGAACCTTTTACGCTAGTATCTTAATCCCTTTGTTTCACGATATATTACATGTCCGAGATTCGATCATCGGTATCTCCATACCTAGTTTGATCTCGTTACCGACATGCACTCTTTTCTCGTTCTCGTGATATAACATTCTAGTGATCAAATCACTTGCTTGCAAGCTAATCAATGTGATATCACCGAGAGGGCCCAGAGTATATCTATCCGTCATCGGGATGAACAAATTACACTCTCGATCCATGAGCCTCTACATAACACTTTATTAGTTACGAATCCATCTTTATAATCACCACATTACGGTGTGACGTTTGATGTTATCAAGAAACTCTTAGGTGTTAGTGATTGACATGATCTCATGGTCTAAGGATTAGGATCACCGTAAGTTGTTATAGCAATATAAACTCAATGACTTTGATCGTAATGCTATACTTCGGATGAATGTTCATCACACCATTACACTAATGTTGTGATCCCGTTATTAACAACATCCAATGTCCATGATCAGGAAACCTTGATCATCTTGTTAATCAACGAGCTAGTTTATGAGAGAGGCATAACTAGGAACTTTCTGTTTGTTTATTAAACACACATGTATTAACGTTTCCGTATTAATACAATTATAGAATGCAAAATAAACATCTATCATATACTTGGAATACACATAATAAACACTTTATTATTGCCTCTCAGGGCATATTCCCTTCACTTCCTTCCCTGAAAGTCTAGAACTAATAATAACAGAATATATTTTCTTATCATCAAGATAAGTATATTTAAGATCATCAGGTAAAGGTTTTAATTTGAAAACAGGATCCCCTTTAGGTTGTAGTGTGGTACCCAAATCTTTCATAGGTAGATTATGCTTAATCTGTTCCGGCTGACGAAGGAAAACTTCGCCAATCTCATTTCTTTCCTTCATGAAGACATCACTTTCATGGTCTTCCATGAACTACTGCAAAGCATTGTTAGGGGCAAGAGAAATAGCAGACAGTTGTTCAACCCTGAAATCATCATCAGGTAATTCATTTTCATAAGGAGTTTGGGCAAATTTGGAAAAATTAAACTCATAAGATTCTCCAGCAAACTTAGTCAAAACTTTTTCCTTCCTACAATCTATGATAGCCCCACAAGTATTAAGGAAGGGTCTACCAAAGATAATAGGATAGGTTTTACTAGCTTCTTTAACAAGTACTAGAAAATCAGCATAATATTTAATCTTACGATAAAGGACCTCCACATCTCTTACAATACCAATGGGGCATACTTGCTCTCTATTAGCAAGGTGAATAACCACATCAATGTCCTCAAGCTCACAAGGACCAATATCATGCATAATTTTCCTGTAAAGCTCATAAGGAATAGCACTAGAACTAGCACCAATATCACATAAACCATAGTATCTATGACTACCAATTTTAACAGAAAGCACAGGAACACTAGCTTTTCTAACTTTCTTAGGATGATAAACAATATTAGTAGCGTCTTCACGGAAGACAATATGCTCATCCTCTATATTTCTAGTGACAAAATCTTTCACAATAGCTACCACATGCTCAATATCAATAAGCTCATCGACCATACAGTTTTCTTTGCGCTTTTGCTAACCACAGTAGCCATAATAGAATGCTCCTTCACCTTAGAAGGAAAAAGAGTTTTCTCAATATAAGGTTCAGGCAAAATAGGATCAACAGTGCAAACCTCTGTACTAGCAGGAACATGGGTGACAGTGTCTTTATAAGGAGCGTGGTACTTGTCCCACTCTTTCTTGGGAAGTTCAATATAAGAGGCAAAGGCATTTTTTTGCAAGAACTTGGGGATAAAGGCCAAACTCATTGCTAATATCACGGAAGTTATTAGTTCCCATAAAAGGTTTAATGCATTCATAATCATAGTTTATACCTGACTTCCTTCCTTTGTCCTTCTCCCAAGCCTCGGTGTTATCTTGAATACGGTCTAAGAGATCCCATTTAGCTTATTCCTTCATACGTGTGAATGATTCAACACAAGAAGCATCTAGTAATCTTTATCATGAAGAGAAAGCCTAGCATATAAGTTACTGAGAATAATATTGTTAGGGAGTTCATGAATAGGACATTTAAGCATGAGTAAATTCAATCTCCCCCAAGCTTGAGCTGTACTCTCTCCATCAAGAGGCCAAAAGTTATATATAAGATTTCTATCCTTATGGATTTCACTGGGAGGATAAAATTTAGAGTAAAAGAGAGATGCCATCTCCTCCCATTCCATGGATTGTCCATTCTTAAAGACTTATACCATGCTTCAACTCTCCCTTTCAAGGATATGGAGAGTAACTTCTTCTTCACTGTTCGGTTGTGATACACGCACTTAAACAACCTGCATAATTCATGGATAAAAAGCAAGTGATCACCAGGATGGACAGTTCCATCCCCAAAATAATAATTATCCATAACACGATTAACAATGCTTGTAGGTATCTTAAAAGGATCTATCTCAACAGGAGGTGGTTCATCTACTACCATAGCAGTGGTAGTAGTTTTCCCAAATAGAAAACCAAGTGGGTTATCCATATTGGAAACAAAGTAACAAGCAGTAACAAAAGCAATACTCATAGTAAAAGTTTCCCTTACCAGTTCCACTCTTCAATAGCGCTTCACTCCCCGGCAACGGCGCCAGAAAATAGTCTTGATGACCCACAAGTATATGGGGTGTATCGTAGTACTTTCGATAAATAGGAGTGTCGATCCCAACGAGGAGCAGAAGGTGCTGAACAGTGGTATGGAGCAAGAAATCCCTGTGAATACTTAGCAAACGGATTTTTAGTGGTTTTCTGACAAAATAACAAAACAAGGAGCAAGTAACAAAGGTAACGAACAAACGGAGCAAGTGGCCCAATCCTTTCTTAGAAAAGGACAAGTCGGTGGAAATGCTTATAAGGACCAAACGTTCTCGAGGACACATGGGAATTCTGTCAAGTTCTTACGCTTCAAATAGCTGAGTACCCTTCTTTGGTATTGTAAGTGTTGTGTGGGTGAACCTGTGCTAACATACCGCCCTTCCTAGGACTAATACATACTTGTGATTAAACCCCCTGCAAACATCTGTAATTACAAGAAAGTGATTAAGATATAAATCTAACCATAGCCTTAAACTCTGAGATCCTACACTCCCTTGTGCAAAGGTGTCCTAACGGGGGTTCAGGTTTCTGTCACTCTGGCAACCCCACGATTAGTAGCCAAATACACAATGCATCCCCCTAGGCCCATAAATGGTGAAGTGTCATGTAGTCGACGTTCACATGACACCACTAGAAGAATAGCACCACAACTTAAATACTAAACCATTGAATAATAACTCATCACAGATTCACTACTAACAACATGACTTCTCCCATGTCCTCAAGAATTAGAAAAACTACTCACAAGACATCATATGGATCAAGATCAAAGATGATATGATAATGGATAACAATTTGAACATAAACAATAATCCAATGGTTCCACTCACAAGCATCAACTACAACAGTAATCAACACCAGGAAAGTTTCCCCTAAGAACTAAAGCAATATCCAACACAATTGTTACAGCGGGACGGAGTGGTGATGATGGTGCTGGTGGATATGATGGTGTGGATGATGATGATAATGATCCCGATGAAGCCTAGCTTGATGACGGTGTTGATGGCGACGGTCTCCCCTCTCCGGGAAGGAATTCCCCCGGTAGAAATCTGTTTGCCAGAGAGATCTTTCTCTCTCGATGTTTTCCGCCCCCAGAGGCAGCGAAAATCTATCTGTGGTCGCCCCCCCAACCTTAGGGTTTCGTAGGTAAGATATAGGCGAAGGGGTCGGGCGGGCGGTGGGCCACACACCTGGCGCTGGTCATGTGGGCCCGCGCCTAGGGGGTGTGGGGCCCCTGAGGCCCATCTCCGTCCCTCCTTCTAGCTTCCTTCGTCTTCTGGTAAAATAACATGTTTCCATATTTTTCTGGTATTTTTCTGATCTTCGCGAAATTGCACCGAAACACCTTCTTTTCCATTAGAATCCAGACTCTGGCATTCCATCCTCCAGGAATCATCCAACATGCATAAACAGATGAAAATCCATAAGTAATACCTCATAATAAGACAAATATCAATGAATAGAGGTAAATTATGATATAGAAAGGTGATGCAAATTGGGCGTATCAACACTTCGTTTTTATTGTTTCATGCGTAGTTGTGTTGTTCTTGGAGCGTCTTAGTTTTCATTTGCTTTGATTAGTTTGTTTAGTTTGCTTGAATAAAGTAGTTTGGACCCCGTTCTCGCTGTGTTGTTGCAAATAAGTTGCTTGGTGTTGGAAAGGAGTAGTAAGTTCTTGCTTGTAAGTGCAAGAGGAGCTTGCATTGAATGTGACTTAGACTTTAGCATGACATGCTAGGTGTTGTTTTGACCTTATGCTTAGTGATTATTGATGTAGCATATCTTGTTCCAAACAATTGGGATTGCTTAGTGTGCCTTGAAGAAATTATGCATTGTTTTAGCATGCAAAAGCATAGTATTGTGGTATTCTCCTTTGATGCTTTGTTTGGGTTGACTTAGCACATGCTCACACCATGTTATGACTATGAAAAGTCACCATAGCCTCTATGATCATTTAGTTCTTGACTTGTAGTACCACTCTATGCTTTGATTAGTAATTCTTTTTTTGCTCTGCATGATTATGGCCATTATTGCTCTCTTAGTTTGTTTCTCCCAGTCTTTTGCTAGCCTCCACTTGTATGAGTAAGATCTACTCATGCTTCCAACTCCCAAGAAACCAAGTTTTTCCAAAGTGTCCACTATAAATTCCTATGCATGGTGTGTTACACCATTCCAAGTATATTCTTGTTTTCAACTATCTTCCAGTTAAAAAGTCTCTTTGTTATGTGAAAACTTAGTGATTAAAGCCCTCACAAACTTGATGGAACACTTTATATTCTTTACCCCTAATAAACCTGAACCATTGTGTCGTCTATGTTGTATATGCTTGCACTTATACGTTGGAATTAGCAGAACCATGCTGTCATGGGGAACGTTTTCAACATTGCATTTGTACTTTGTACTCAGTTGATATCATGCTCTTTTGTCTATGGATGTTGCCGGTGTGAAATAAAGAGGGAACTTGTAAGTCCATGGAGTATGTATTTTGTGTTAGATAAACGCCTGGGCCGCTAGCCTAAGCCATGCCTAATCATGGTGGAAACTTGTAGCATCACCATAGTGAGCTATCTATGAAGCATCCTCAATAAAAAGCTATGCACATAGTAAATAGAAAGATGGATGAGATGCTCATTGTCTGCTTGCCTTGTCATTTTGGTTATGGGATAGCTCCTGTACCATGTGCAAGGGGTACCCCGTTGGCGGTTCTCTATGATATGCATGTACTTACAATGACAAGAACTTGCAGGTGACTGAAGTTGAGTAGCATGGGGGTATGGCCCTCGTATTCAAGGGACTTAAGATTGCCAACTTATACTTTGTCAAGCATATACTCCATAGTTTGTTCACTTTAACCTTAACCACTTCAAGATGCTTATGATAGGGGCAATGAGGGCTGAAAGCTAACAAGTACCATAATTTTTGGAAGCTCTTTTTGAAACTTAAAATCCCTGCTTCCCTTTATAAAAGGCTTTTCTTCCACCATTATTTGAGTCTCCACCTTCTATTTTTAGGCACCATTAAGAGAGCATAGTTGTCATTCTGTGTGCAGTGTTCCAAAGCTTATTGATTGATGCATATTGTGATATTACTTGTTGTTGTGCTATTTGTTTCTAGTCACCCTTGTGAACTTTGAAGGTGTTCTATGAATCTATTTGCTACTCTATGAGGGACAAGCTGATTGCCACTATGCCATGTTTTCTGTATGTGAAACAAACAAACGTTTTTCAATGCATGTTATTCATGATCTTTGTTTGTAGCCTTCAATCTTGCATGCATAGTTACTATGTCTTATTGTTAGAACTCCATCTTTCATGCACATGTTTAGGATTCTTTGATCCCAGCTTTCAATGCTTGCAAATGGTTTGATCTTGGTTTTGATGGTGCATGTCACCTAAAAAAATATTCTTTTTTTCACTTACCTACTCGAGGACGATCAGGAGTTAAGCTTGGGGATGCTTGATACGTCGCAAACGTATCTATAATTTTTGATGCTCCATGCTTGTTTAGTATCTACTTTGCTTTACTTTGTCTACACTTTGAGGTGTTTTTTATATCTTTTCTGGAACTAACCTATTAATAAGTTGCCACAGTGCCAGTTGCTTGTTTTCTTCTGTTTTTGGTTCCAGAAAGGCAGAAAATCAATATTCTCGGAATTGGACGGGACAAAAGCCGAAGTCAATATTTTACCGTGGGGGACACAAATCCAGAAGACGAGATGGAGAGGTGCCAGAGGGCCACCACACCCCCTAGGCGCGGGCTAGGGTGGATCCATGCCTGGGCTGGGTGTGGCCCCCTGGTCGCCTCCCGGCCTCTCCTCTTCGCCTATAAGAATCCCCCGATGCAGAAACCCTAAGTACCCGATCAAAACTCCACGAAACCTTCTGTAGCCGCCGCCACCATGTGGCATCCCGCAAAATCACTACCAGAAAATCGCTTGTTAATTACTACTTTGTGCATCCTCATGACATCATGCATCGTTTGCCTAAAACCATTTTCTAAAAAAACCTATATTTCTTTTCTAAATATCCCCGCCTTTATTTCAAATCAAAACTCCGCCCTCTTTCGGATCTTGTATTTTTTCCTAAAAACTAATTGAAAAAGGGTTATAAATAAAACATATAATAAAATATTTTTGTCCGGGGAGACGGTCCGACCGGTCGCGCCAGAGGCCCGACCAGGCTAGACCCCCTACTACCCGGCCCAAAAGAAAACCCTAGTAAAAATATCTAATCCCAAATCTTTTCCTACCCAGTCCTAATCTACCCATCCCCAGCCACCTCACCCCAGCCACTCACGGCTCGCCACATCCCCCTAGCCCAAACCCCACCCAATCAGAGCCTGACACCTCACCCCCACTCCCTCACCCACCACACACACAACACACCCACGCCACCACTCCCTGGAACCGGCCCCACCACCTGGCCCGACCCCCCACCGCTACCTGCACCCGATCCCACCTCCCCCCGCACGCGCCCCACCTCGGGATTTGAAGGGTTTCGCGGCATAGTAAATCAAAATTTTCTACGGAGCGAACAGAGGGAAAGCCAAGATCTAATCTAGGAGATGCAAACAACGAGAGAGATTGGATTAGATCTTCATACCCTTGAAGATTCGCCTGCGTGAACGTTCGTCGGGCGTGGGTGATGTAGTCGTTCGCTTCTCCTCCTCGCGATCCGATCCGATCTAGCACCACAAGTGGCGGTGCCTCCGTGAGATGCACGTGCGGCACCTCGGCGTCTCCTCCTTCCTCGGACCAGTATGGTGGAGAGATAGATTGGATCTACAACACGGCGTGGTGTATATGGTGGAGAATTTCTGCGGGGCTTCGCCTACAAGCAGTCGGGAGGGAGAGAGGAAGGTAGCAAGGCTGCTAGGGCTTGGAGGAAGGTGTGTGTGGGGGAGGCGCACCCTCTATATATAGACGGGGCGGCCAGCTGCCCTCCTCCAAGCCTATCTCTAGTTTAAACAATTTAAACTCTCCCTTATCTAGAAATCCTATCTCTAGTTTAAACGATTTAAACTCTCCCTTATCTAGAAATCCTATCTCTAGTTTAAACGAGTTTAAACTTATCTAGGATCATTTGGGCCCTATGGGGCCTTGTGCCCCTGGCCCAATGCGCCATGACACTCCCTCATAGGCCCATGCCCCTCCCGGAAGGTGGGGCCACGTTGGTCCCCTTCGGAAGGTTCTAGAAGCTTCGGTACAACACCGATTAACCGGAACAATTCGAACTCCAAAAACTGCCGCCTTATATGAATCTTATTCTCCGGACCATTCGGAACCTCTCAGGATATCCGGATCCCATCCGAGGCTCGAACAAAAATTCATAAACCAATTATCCAATCTATCCTAGCGTCGAGATCGTTAAGTGTGTGCCTGAGTTCGAGAATATCTGAGCGTACATGATCTTCTATCAATAATCAACAGTGGGTGCAGGCACCCATATTGACTCCCACACATTCATCGATGATCATATCGGATGAACCACGATGCGATTCAATCAATCCCATATATATATTCCCTTCGTCTCGCGATATTTTACTTGCACGAGATTCGATCGTCGATGCAGTCATACCTAGTTCAATCTCGTTCACGGCAAAGTACTTTACTCGTTCGTAATCCGATATCACTTTGTGATTAACTCCTTAACCACATGCTTGCAAGCGGTGTTGATATCGATTACGAGTGGGCCCAAGTATATCTCTCCGACTTGGGAGGGACAAATTCCATCTCGATACATACAACCCAGGATACTTTCCGATCACACGAGAGACACCTTTATGATCACCCTCTCATAGGATGACGTTTGATGACCTCAAAGCTTTCTTGGTACGGGGAGTTGCATTATCTCATGGTCTAAGGAATACAATATTTGACATAGGAAAAGCTTCGCAAAGATGAACACGATGAAACGATCTAATTGCTTCACTTAGTTTGGGTCTGTCCACCATATCATTCTCCCAATGATATGATCTCATTATCAATTGACAACTCATGTCTATGGTTAGGAAACCTTAACCATCATTGATCAATGAGCTAGTCCATAGAGGCGTACTAGGGACACGGTGTTGTTTACAAACCACACAAGTATTAAAGTTTCCGCTTAATACAATTCTAGCATGGAATATAAACTTTATCATGAACAAGAATTATAATAATAACATCTTTATTATTGCCTCTAGGGCATAATTCCAACAGTCTCCCACTTGCACTAGAGTCAATAATCTAGTTTACATATGGCAACAATCTCACACCCATGGCACTGAGGTGTTGATCATGTTTTACACGTGGAAGAGGTTTAGTCAATGGATCTGCGACATTCAGATCCGTATGTACTTTGCTAATCTTCAGATCTCCATTTGCTATATAATATCGGATTATATGAAACTTGCGGTTGATATGCTTGGTCTTTGGATGATATCTTGGTTCCTTAGCGAGTGCTATGGCGCCAGTGTTGTCACACAATATCTGCAGTGGGTCCAATGCACTTGGAACCACGCCAAGCTCAGTGATGAAGTTTCTGATCCAAACTCCTTCACTTGACGCTGCGGCGACCATGTATTCGCTTCTCTGTAGATCGCGATCACGCTTTGCTTGCGACTTCTCCACTCGGCTCCTCCATTCAAAATATAAACGTATCACGTCGAGATTTGGAATCATCATTGTCGATGTCGAAACTAGCATCGGCGTAACCTTTTATGACAAGCTGTTCATCACCCCATAGACTAAGGACATTTCTTTAGTTCTATTTAGGTACTTTAGGATGTTCTTCACGGCTGTCCAGTGTTCCACTCCTGGATCACTTTGATATCTGCTCGTCAAACTAAGAGCATTGGACACATCCGGTCTAGTACACAGCATGGCATACATGATGGAACCTATGGCTGAGGCATAAGGCACTTTGCTCATAGCTTCCCTATCATTTACCGTAGCTGGACACTGAGCCTTGCTCAATATCTTACCCGACAACATAGGCACTGAACCTTTCTTTGCCTTATCCATTCTGAACCTTTTCAGAACTTTGTCTAGGTATGTACTATGGCTTAAAGCTATCAGGCGTCTTTGTCTATCTCTATAGATCTTGATGCCCAATATATAAGCAGCTTCACCTAGGTCTTTCATTGAAAAACACTTGTTCAAATAACTCTTCACATCGTTAAGCATGTTGATGTCATTTCCGATAATCAATATTTCATCCACATATAGCACCAGAAACGTCACCGAGCTCCCACTCACTTTCTTGTAGATACAAGCTTCGTAGCAATTTGGAACAAATCCAAAGTTCTTGATCACTTGATCAAAACGAAGGTTCCAACTCCGAGATGCTTGCTTCAGTCCATAAATGGAACGCTGAAGTTTGCATACTTTACTAGCATCCTTAGGATCGATAAAACCTTCGGGTTGCATCATATAAAACTCTTCATCAATGTTCCCATTGAGGAAAGCAATCTTGACATCCATCTGCCATATTTCATAATCATGAAACGCAGCAATTGCTAATAAAATCCGAATGGACTTAAACATCGCTACGGGAGAGAAAGTCTCATCGTAGTCAACACCTTGAACTTGTCGAAAACCTTTTGCGACAAGCCGTGCTTTATAGGCGGTAACATTACCATCGCGTCCGTTTTCTTCTTGAATATCCATTTGCACTCAACGGCCTTTCGGTCGCTAGGAGGGTCCACCAAAGTCCATACTTGGTTTTCGCTCATGGATCCCAATTGGTTCATGGCTTCGCCATTTCTCGAGTCTGGGCTCATCATCGCTTCCTCATAGTTCGTAGGTTCCTTTGTCTTCTACCAACAAGACGGTCAAGACAGGTTGCCGTACCACTCGGGAGGGGCACGCGACCTTGTCGACTGCGGACGTTCGATGTGACATCATCCAGCTTCATGATCCTTGTCATTATCTTCCTCTATTGTTGGTGCGGTGACCTTTGGAACAATTTGGTCTTGCGCTACTCTCAATTCAAGAGAAGGTTCAATAACCTCGTCTAGCTCTACTTTCCTCCCACTCACTTCTTTCGAGAGAAACTCCTTCTCAAGAAAGGAACCGTTCTTCGACAAACACTTTGCCTTGTTACGTGATAGAAGGTATACCCAATAGTTTCCTTAGGGTATCCTATGAATACGCATTTCTCGCTTTGGGTTTGAGCTTGTCGGCATCAACTTCTTGGCGTAAGCTTCGCATCCCCAAACTTTAAGCGACAACTTAGGTTTAGCACCAAACCACAGTTCATACGGTGTCGTCTCAACGATTTAGATGGAGCCCTATTTAAAGTGAATGCGGTTTCTAATGCATAACCCCAAAATGATAACGCAAATCAAGAAGAGACATCATCGATCGGACCATATCTAATAGGGTTCGATTCCGTTCAGACACACCATTCTTGTTGTGGTGTTCGGGTGGCATGAGTTGAAAACAATTCCGCTTGCTTTAAGATGCGTGAGAAAATCATAACTCAAATATTCGCCACGATCGGATCGTAGAAACTTAATCTTTACATTACGATGGTTCTCCACTTCATTACGAAATTCCTTGAACTTTTCAAATGTTTCAGATTTATGTTTCATTAAATAGATATACCCATATCTACTTAAGTCATCGGTAAAAGTGAGGAAATAGCGATATCCACCGGCGTCGAAACACTCATCGGTCGCATACATCGGTATGTATGATTTCCAACAAGTCCGTTGCTCGCTCCATCATACTGGGAGAGCGGGGTTTTGATCATCTTGCCCATGAGGCATGGTTCGCATGTGTCAAATGATTCAAAATCAAGAGACTCCAAAAGTCCATCGAATGGAGTTTCTTCATGCGCTTTACACCAATATGACCTGAGCAGCGATTGCCACAAATAAGTAGTATTATCACTATCTACTTTGCATCTCTTAGCCTCAATGTTATGGATGTGTGTTTCATCCCTTTCGAGATTTAGAAGAAATAAACCATTCACAAGAGGTGCATGACCATAAAAGATGTTACTCATATAAATAGAACAACCATTATTCTCCGATTTAAATGAATAACCGTCTTGCAATAAACACGATCCAGAAATGATGTTCATGCTCAACGCAGGCACATAATAACATTTATTAAGGTTTAAAACTAATCCCGAAGGTAAAACTAAGGAGAGCGTGCCGATGGCCATCACATCAACTCTTGATCCGTTGCCAACGCGCATCGTCACCTCATCCCTCGCAAGCCGCCGTCTATTATGTAGCTCCTGTTTCGAGTTACAAATATTAGCAACTGAACCGGTATCAAATACCCAGGCACTACAACGAGGGCTAGTAAGGAAAACATCAATAACATGTATATCAAATATACATTTGATGGTGCCAGCCTTCTTGTCTGCTAAGTACTTGGACGATTATGCTTCGATGACCCTTGTCCTTGCAATAGAAGCACTCGATGTCGGCTTGGGACGGACTGAGCTTCTTCTCGAGGGCATTGCGCTTCCGCCGACCTTCTTGAAGGGCTTCTTTGCTCCCTTACATTTCTTAAAGGAGGGCTTGTTGACCATCAACACATGATTATCCTTCTTGATGTCCACTTAGCAGCCTTGACTTTGCGAAGAGCTCGGTGATCGTATCGATGGAACCAATCGATTATGAGTCACTACAAAACTTTTGTAGGCTGGGAGGAGTGATTGCGAACCACACAATCTTGAGCTCCTCTAGAATCGTGCATTCCGGTTGCTCAAGGCGTTGAGTGTAGCTCGACATCTTTACGGCGTGCTCACTAACGGAACTCCCTTCCTCCATCTTGCGGTTAAAGAACTTCTCGGAGATCTCATATCTCTCGAGCGGGCTTGAGTGCGAAACATGGTTTTCGGCTCCTCGAGAATCTCAAAGGGCCGGATAGGTTTCAAAACGATTTTGAAGCTCGGTTCCATAGCAAACAACATGGTGCTCTTAATCACACCATAATCATCTTTCTTGATCGATAGACAGCTTTCTCATCGGTAGTAGCGATTCAGAGGAGGGTCACCTAACGCTTTACCAAGGACATAGTCCTTTTGTCCGCCAGACAGAATGATTCTTAGATTGCGGAACCAATTGGTGAAGTTAGACCCATTATTTCCAAGCTTTTCCTTCTCAGCAAAAACGTTGAAGTTGAAGTTGGATTTGGCCATGTGATCTACAGTATTTGCAAGTACAATTTAGACTATGTTCATGATAAATAGTTCAACTTAATCAAATTACTAGATGAACTCCCACTAAATTCAACATCCCACAAATTGTTTAGTGAACACGATCCAAATTCACCACACCTAATCCGATCATCACGAGAAGAGATGTGGTTTCAATGGTGGACAACAAAGTGTCGATCATATCATTCATATGACTCATGCTTAACCTTTCGGTTCTTGTGTTCCGAGGCCATGTCATACATGCTAGGCTCGTCAAGCTAGACCCAAGTATTTCGCGTGTGCAAAAGCGGCTTGCACCCGTTGTATGTGCGTAGAGTCTATAGCACCCGATCATCACGTGATGCTTGGACACGACGAACTTTCATAGCGGTGCATACTTGGGGAGAACAGTTTTATCTTGATCTTTAAGTGAGGAATCATCTTATAATGCTACCGTCGCGATCTAAGCATAATAAGATACATAAAGGATAAACATCACATGCATATAACTTTATGTGACATGGTATAGCCAATCTTGCGCAATGATCTCCATCTTGTGCATTCCGGCATGATCTCCATCACTCCACCATGATTGCCTCCACCACGAATAGCAACTACAACTATTGCTAACTACTTAGCGATAAATTAAAGCTATTACATGGCGTATAAGAAGTTGACTCGCAGGTCATACACAATTATAAAGACAACCATATGGCTCACGGTTGTGTACTCATCGACATGCAAGTCGTGAAACATTACAAAACAAGATCATCGCATACAATATACACATCACATCTTGGGCCATACCATATCACAGAAAACACTCCTTGCAAAAACAAGTTAGACGCCTCTACTTTGTTGTTGCATGTTTTACGTGGCTTTATGGGAGTAGATGCTAAACGATTCTTACCTACGGAAAGCCACAGCGGTGATATTATGGTTGCCAAACTCGGTGTTAATCCCATGACAACTATAGTGAGAGAAACCGACATCCACCGGCGCATGTGTGGAACAAGCCACACGTCAAGTGCGGAGTCGGTCATGAACGACGTCATAAGGTTGGCCTGGACCGCTTCAATCTCACTATCCCGCGTCATAAGAAGAACACAAACAAGAGGCTTGCAACAGAAAACATCAACGCCCGCAACAACCATGTTGCGTTCTACTCGTGAAACACATCTACGCATAGATCTAGCTCTGATACCACTGAAGGGTTTCGCGGCATAGTAAATCAAAATTTTCTACGGAGCGAACAGAGGGAAAGCCAAGATCTAATCTAGGATATGCAAACAACGAGAGAGATTGGATTAGATCTTCATACCCTTGAAGATTCGCACAGCGGAACGTTCGTCGGAACGTGGGTGATGTAGTCGTACTCGCTTCTCCTCCTCGCGATCCGATCCGATCTAGCACCACAAGTGGCGGTGCCTCCGTGAGATGCACACGCAAAGACTCGACATCTCCTCCTTCCTCGGACCAGCGAGTATGGTGGAGAGATAGATTGGATCTACAACACGACGGCGTGTATATGGTGGAGAATTTCACTGCAGGCTTCGCCTACAAACATGGGGAGGGAGAGAGGAAGGTAGCAAGGCTAGGGCTTGGAGGAAGGTGTGTGTAGGGGAGGCGCACCACCCCTCTATATATAGAGGGGGCGGCCAGCCCTGCCCTCCTCCAAGCCTATCTCTAGTTTAAACAATTTAAACTCTCCTTATCTAGAAATCCTATCTCTAGTTTAAACGATTTAAACTCTCCCTTATCTAGAAATCCTATCTCTAGTTTAAACGAGTTTAAACTTATCTAGGATCATTTGGGCCCTATGGGGCCTTGTGCCCGGCCCAATGCGCCAGGACACTCCCTCATAGGCCCATGCCCCTCCCGGAAGGTGGGGCCACGTTGGTCCCCTTCCGGAAGGTTCTAAGCTTCGGTACAATACCGATTAACTTGGAACAATTCCGAACTCCAAAACTGCGCCTTTATATGAATCTTATTCTCGGACCATTCCGGAACCTCTCGTGATATCCGGATCCCATCCGAGACTCGAACAAAATTCATAAACCAATTATCCAATCTATCCTAGCGTCGAGACACGTTAAGTGTGTGACCCTGCGGGTTCGAGAATATGCAGACATGATCTTCTATCAATAATCAACAGGGTCTAGACACCCATATTGACTCCCACACATTCATCGATGATCATATCGGATGAACCACGATGCTAGGATTCAATCAATCCCATATATATATTCCCTTCGTCTCGCGATATTTTACTTGCCCGAGATTCGATCGTCGATGCAGTCATACCTAGTTCAATCTCGTTCACAAAGTACTTTACTGTTCCGTAATCCGATATCACTTTGTGATTAACTCCTTAACCACATGCTTGCAAGCGGTGTTGATATCGACACGAGTGGGCCCGAAGTATATCTCTCCGACTTGGGAGGGACAAATTCCATCTCGATACATACAACCCATCAGATACTTTCCGATCACCTGAGAGACACCTTTATGATCACCCTCTCATAGGATGACGTTTGATGACCTCAAAGCTTTCTTCGGTACAGGAGTTGCATTATCTCATGGTCTAAGGAATACAATATTTGACATAGGAAAAGCTTCGCAAAGATGAACACGATGAAACGATCTAATTGCTTCGCTTAGTTTGGGTCTGTCCACCATATCATTCTCCCAATGATAAGTTTCCGCTTAATACAATTCTAGCATGGAATATAAACTTTATCATGAACAAGAATTATAACAATAACATCTTTATTATTGCCTCTAGGGCATAATTCCAACAGGATTCCCCTGCCCCCGCTCCACTCACACCACCCCCGACCCCGCTCCCTCGACCCAATCCCCACGTCAGCACGCCCGCCACCGCTCGGTCCCTCTCTCACCTTCCTCGCCCCGGCCTCTCTTCTCCCTGGCCCGCTCGCCGTGGCTCCCTTCTAGCCCGCCGCCGCCGTGGCCCTTCCTCCTCCTCGTCGCCGACGCCGTCGCCTCTCCCCAGGCGCCACCGCCACTGGGCTCCTCCGTTGCCACGGCCCTGGCTCCTGGCTCGGTCTGGCCGTCTCTCCGACCGGGCAGCGCAGCCACGGGTCCCCACCACCGCCCTCCTCGTCAGGCCGCGAGCGCCACCCCTTCCTCGAGTCCACCGGCCGCCCCTGTTCTCTCGCTGCCCGCTCTTGGCCGCTCAGCGCCCCTGCCCTCGAGCCGCGACCTTCCACCGCCGCGTGGCCCTCTGCCTCGCCTGGACTCCGCCTTCCCGAGCACATGATGCCGCCAAGTTCGTCGTCGCCTCGGACTCCCCGAGCCTTCCCGTCGACCGCCGGCCTCCTCCTTGGGCCCCTGCTCGCCTTCGCCAGGGACATACTCAACCCCTGCTGTCGTCAACGATGCTGCTCCGCTGCTGTTGTACTACTCGGAACCCGACATGTTGGAGATGAGATGTTGTGGAGATACAGGTGTGTCCTTAAGTTGGATTGATGTCAACCGAAGAGTACGGAATTCCCCTGAAGGTTTTCGTCTCCAGTATTCCTCAAGATCTTCCGTCTCGAAGCCACCGGCGCAAGTTCTACTTCGTGAAACCAAGCACGACGCCAACAACGAAGTTGCCGAACCCCAATTAAACCTCAAGATCGCCATCTGCAAGCAAGCCGAAAACCTCAAGGGCTCCTTCCAGGAACCACCAAGATCTTCATCACGGATCGACAAGCTCTCCTTCACGGATCCTGTGGCCGAGACTTTGAAGACCGAACCCGGAGGTCTCCGGCACGGAACCACAAGACCATTGGGGGCGGAACCGACAAGATCTTCGACATGCGTCGCCATACTCGGAGCCCACTTCGCGGACCCGGCGACCACACATGCGACAAGACCTTCGTCCCAGATGCGAAGTCGAGAACCCGAACGCCAAGATCGCCGATGCGAATACGCCAAGTTCGCCATCGACGACAAGATTCGCACAGAACGACAAGAACTGCTTCGCGGACACCGTGCGACAAGATCTACTCCACGGATCCCAAGACCCCCGGTACCCGATCCACTCAAGTTCGTCGTCAGCGGCAAGATCGACCGTTGGAAACCAAGTTCTCCTCTTGTAACCGACCTTCGAAGGCCGATCCCGTCGAACCCTGAACCCTGAGACCGAACCCCGAACCCCCCGGAACCAAGATCTTCCGAACCCAGATGTGTGAACCCAAACCCGAGCCCTTATTTTATTAAATGATATAAACTTGTTGCATTAAATCTTTCATCTCGCATGCATACTTGTCTGTGGTTGTTGGGGGCATTTAGGCGAATCACCTAAATTAAATATGGGGCCCATATGCGGGCAAATCTAGTCTTACTTTGGACTCCATTTAAATTTGAGTAGCAAACCTGTAACTTATCTTGCCATGTTAATACAACATTTAAATTGCGGGGTATCTAAACAACTAGAACCATATATTTAATTGTCGGGACCCCGGTTCCGCTTAATATGGCCTAATTGCATTGCACCTTTGCCATGCCATGCATCATATCATAAGCATGCCGGATCTTTTGCCGTAGCATTAAATAGTGCATCCGGTGTTTCTTCTAGTGTTTTGGTTCTTCGCGGATAAGGCCGTTGAGTTGATGCGAGTGTCGACCCGATCTTCGGTTGAACCTTCGGCAATGTTTTTCAAAGCAGCACCTCCTTTTCTACCTATCTTGCTTTTATATATTTATTCCTCCTGTTGATCTATTGCTATACGTATTGCGATGCTCTAGTTTTCGTGCGGAACATCCCTTGCAGCCTCATATTGCCTTGGACACATCCTATTACAGTTGTATGGTAGATAGTTGGACTTGCAGTCGTAGTCGCTTGCTCAAGTCTTTATTGCGTGTCGTCAAGTACCACAGTTGTTGGAGTCTTCCGCATGTTTAATGTTGGAGATGATCATGGCTTTAATTATCGTTTAATTCAATTATTGTTTAATAGCTAAAATTGAAGTAGGTAAATGCAGAGCACCGTGGGTGATAGATAATATTTGGTTTCCGAGCTCCTTTGGTGTCCCGTGGGACCCGAGTTCTTGACACTGTTGAGATCGAGCGCTAACCACGGTGGGATGTATGGGCACCCCCATCGATTTAGTACTGATTCCAATCTTGTCGGGGCCACAAGTAGTTTGGGGCTTTATTACTATTCTGTACTTATGCCATGCTTTCTTGCTTTATTTACGATTGTGCGAGGAGCACTGTCTTGTTAGGATCGTGACCCGTTTTATTGTATCGACAAGCCCGAGTTTCGGGTTCCCATCGTTCTGACCGGCTCCACAAACCCCGAGTCCGTCTCGGAGCCGGCCGACCGTTGTGGGTGTACTTAGTGGGGTGGCCCCGCTTGCTTTGGGTGGGAAGCGTCGTGTCCGAAACCCGTCGACATACCGTTGGGTGTATGTTTTGTGATCTTGTACCTACGATCCGACAACAAGGGTGTAGGTGCGTGTGGAAACTTTGGTGCACCCTAGGTTAAATCTTTTAGAAGCCGTGTCTGCGGTTATGGACGACTTGGAGCACAGGTCTCGATCATAGACAACTATAACTAAAGTTCTTTGTTATAATTTGACTTGTATCCGATATGACTAGTAATCACTTCTTTGCAACGGAATGGCTAAATAGAAGTACCAACAAGCTGCTGGGTTTTGGGAAATCTCATGCTAACGTATATTTGACTAGTAAGTGTTGCAACTTCTAGCGGAATGGTTAACTAAAACTGCCAACGCTTATTATATCGGGATGACTCATGCTATCTATATTTGACTAGTAATTGCCGCCACTATAACGGAATGAATAAAGCGCCAAGCTGTGTGAGTTCCTGTTGACTTTCTCGGTTGGTATCGAGGGGGATACCGGGATGGGTTTGTTTGGTGTTAGATTCAGGTTGGTTCGAATAGGTCTTTCTTATCCCTCTCGATGGCCAAGCGGTTATATCGAGTCTCTGTAGGTTGTTTAGTGCATCTTTGCGCTGCCTGCGATCCACCATAACTGTGTAGAGGACCATGAATTCTAGCCTCGCCGTGTCTTGGCCTCGATCTTGGCTCTCTCTTTTCCTTTGCCCTTTGTGGCACCCTTTTGTTTAGCAGGTTTTGAGATCGGCGTCGTTAGCGGGGTTACCCTTCCGGCTTGGCCTGGGCAGGGTTATGGACGCCATTGGTTATTCTTCAGGGCTCTTAGCCCCATTTACATCTTATCCGTAGCTGGACGCTCTCTCGTTTTCAAGGTGATTTGGATCTTTGTTCTGTATATCTGTATTCTTGACTCATGGAGTCGTGTTGTATATATATTTGTTCTGTGGGTCCCATCGAGGACTGTTGTGTAATGTTATTACTTCGTTTTCCACCCGCACGCAAGTGCCTGGTGGGCACCTTTGAATCGTTTCTATGCGGGTTTGGCGGGAAGCGCTGAAACTTGCATAGGGCCGATTCTGAGGGTGTTACACACCATCGTCCCTAGATCGGGGGGATCTAAAGTTCTTCCCGGCACCCTGCCGGAGGGGAAATCATCCCAGAGGTCTTCTCTCCGGTATGATGCGTGAGTAGTTCTACCTTGGACTATGGGTCCATGTAGTAGCTAGATGGTTGTATCTTCTCCTTGTGCTTTCATGTATAGATCTTGTGAGCTCCGTTCATGATCAAGATCTAATCTATTTGTAATCATGCATGTTATGTTTGCGGGGATCCGATGGATATTGAGATTATTATGTCAGTTTGGTTAATGTTTTTGTCTTTATGATTCTATCATGTCTGTGTTGTTTGTGATCTTGCATGATCTCCATTGTTAGTGGCTATCTTGGCCGAGTAGTTGCTAGTGACTCCAAGAGGGGGTATTTATGCTCGATAGTGGGTTCATGCCTCTAGTTTCCAAGGGAAGTGACATAAATCTCTTCGGTTGTAGATGTGCTGTTGCTACTAGGGAGAAAACAACGGTCTCTTGTCCATGGAATAAGTGGATTTTTTTACCTTACACACTTTGCTTAAAGAAGTTGTCTGTTGCTTGCAACTTAATACTGGAGGGGGTTCGGATGATAACCTGAAGGTGGACTTCTAGTCATAGATGCAATTGGATGGTGGTCTATATATCTTGTTGTATTGCCCAATCGAATCTCATAGGATCTTTTTGACTAGTATTGCATTGTTATGCCTTGCTCAGTTCCTGTCAATTGCCTTGCTGTAATTTGTTTACCCTTCATGCCATGTTGTTTATCTAAGGAGAGCATCTCTAGTGAACTATGGACCCCGGTCCAATCTTTACCATTGATACATCTTCCACTATTACTGTTTACTTGCTGCAAACCACCATTACCTTCCACACCATACATTTAATCCTTTGTTACAGCAAACCGGTGAGCTTGACAACCTTACTAATTCGTTGGGACAAAGTCTTGAGTTTGTGTTGTGCAGGTCTCCACGTTGTTTGCAACACCTGTGTGATGTTTCCTTCCTCCTTCTGGTTCGATAACCTCGGTCTCTACTGAGGGAAACTTGTTGCTGTGCTCATCACACCTTGCTCTTGGGGTTTCAACAAAGTGTCCCACGACAACATTGGGTGCACGGACCAGTATGCAACTCCTCTTTAGCTTGGGCGAGGCGGGCACGAAGGTGAGCGTCGTCGGGATTGAACTGCACCACTGCTAGGGCCCCATCGCGCACGTCTCTGAGCGCTTGACACTGCAGGTGCTCTAGCAGAAAGACGCAGTCCATTACCTCACACGTGAAAGGATCGTTGGTGGTCCTGTTGCAATCGAAGTGAGTGTTCCATGGCCGCCGATTCCTGAACAAACTCAATATCTAGGGCCGTCCCAGAATCGGAGGCGGCAGCACGTCCGGTAACTTCGGCGGGTCCGACGGCCACAACGACTCTTCTCCATTAGGAACGCCAGTGCCGCAGATGGCCATACATTGTGGTTTGTGGCGATTTCTGGTTGTATATATCTGGGCCGGCCTCCCGTTTTTATGGTTGTGCCTGAACACGACGGGAACATCCAAAACAAACGGGAAAAAAAGACGAAAAGCGACGGGACAACGAAAACGGAAGTGATGGCCTATTTGCCAAACACGAACAGATGGATCACGCCGCTGAGCGCGGTTGACCGAACAAACCGGACCACGCTCCCGTGAACCGGCCTAAACGAACCGTTTTGGATCAACTGTTTGGGTTGGCCCAGGAGATTCCCCTTGTTCTTAGAGCATCCCCACTCGTTGGCCGTTCCCAGGACAAAATTCGGACCTATTTTGGGCCAGACGAAACTCGTTTTCGGCCTGGGAACGTCGAGTTTTCCATTAGTGTTCCTAGGCCGAGTTCCCGCATTCGTCTAAAATTCAGTCAAACAAGGCAAATTTTGGGTGAATATAGGCGGATTTCATTAATTAGGGCAAGTACATATATATTACATCGAATTTAAACTACATTTAGGCTAGATAATAACTAGGAAAACATAAAAAGGTCGCTGCCGTGGCAGATGCCGATGCCGGACGCCGCTTCTACATGCCGAGGCGGGGTTTGTTGCCGGCGTGGATGTGTTCCAGCACGGTGACAAGCGTTCATTCGGGAGCGCTCCACCAGCGATGGCACGACGCCGCGTTGTTGCGCTTCGGCGGCGACCCCGACGGCCCCCTCGTGGCGGGCGATCTCTTGGAGCCGCATGTCGGCGAAGAACTGCTCCTAGAAGAGTAGGTTGCCCGGATCCTCGGCGAGATCCGGGTCTTCCATATGGCGATATGGCACTGGATCTCGACGATGTCCTTGTCGGCATTGACGGCGTGAATCGGGATCCCTGGCGAAGATTCCGGTAGAGACGTCCGATGACGCCATGTAGCGCGCGTCGTGGAGCATCCGGCCCTCCCACGGCTGCAGCGTGCGGCGGCCGAAGCCGTTTGCCGCCACGGTGTCGCCGAAGAATCTCTCGGCCATTGCTTTTCGCCGAAGTTGTGGAAGTAGAAAGGTGTGAGCGTTTGGAGTTCGCCGGAGTTGGGAGCGCTGTGCGAGAGTGTGAGGGGAGCTGGCGAGGGGTACGACTTTTATAGACCGAGGCGGGCGACGAGGGCGGGAGGAGGTGTAGCGACGAGGGCAGGAGGGTGTGTAGCGGCGAGGGTGAGATATTGCCCGCTGGTCCATCGCGGGAGCCGAGGAGGCGGAGGTGGCGCGTTATTTCGGCGACGCATGACCGAAACGACGGGCCGAAGGATGACGACGACTCGGCTTCTGTTGCTAACTGGGCGAGTCAACTCGTCGTATGTTTTTTTCACCGAATTCGCTTCGTTCGGTGTTCCCAGGACCTTTCCGGAATACTGAGAATGATCTGAAAAGTTCGGATCAAAGTTGGTTCAAACAAATCTAGGTTAAAACACGACTAGACCGATTTTCTGTGGTCGGAATTTTTTTTTTGCCGCGTCTCGGAAGCCAAGTGGAGGTGCGAAGCAAAATCAGGAAGACTTGAACTGGAAGTTATCCAGTTCCACCAAACGCCGGACCCTCCACCAATCCCGCCAGTAGCAGGTAGCAGCTCATCAGGCAGACAAAAACAGCAGTTTTGCCACGGCGACGAGACTGAGGACAGACAGGCCAGCGGCACGCCGCTGTACAGCCAACCCCCCCAGCCCCAATACCACGCAAAAACCGTCACAATTTTCAAACCCCAAACAAACAACTCACTCAGGCCAAACCACCCAACCCGAGCCGGCCGCCCATGCCAGCCTAGTCCAGCCACGCCGCCCACCTTCTCCCCCCCTTCCCCCTTTCCCTTTCCCCCCGCGTCCTCGGCGACGTCAACCCGAAATCCCTCTCCCCCGCCGCCCCAACCCCGCGCAGATCCCGCCCGCCGGTGGCCTCCCCGCCGCCGGCGCCGCACCCACCAGCTCCTCCGCCCAAACCCTAGCTCCCACTCCCCTTTTCCGCATCCCAGCGGGTTAGGGGAGATCTGACGGCCGCCGCGATGGGGGACTTCAACGTGGCGCTGGTGATCGTGGCGGCGGTGGTCAGCGTGCTCGTGCTGCTCGTCAGCCTCTACCTGCTCGTCAACTACCAGCACCCCGACGACGCCAACCAGGCCGTCTTCCCCAAGGTCGTCGTCGTGCTCGGCATCACCGTCGCCGTCCTCTCCATCCTCATGCTCCCCGCCGACGTCGCCAACAGGCAGGCCTGCCGCAAGGCCGTATACAACGGGGCATGCGACCTCACGCTGCCCATGAAGACGCTATGGCTCGTCGTATACATCGTCGACGCCGTACTCGTCTTCCTCGTCATACCATTCGCCATGTTCTACTACGAGGGCGACCAGGACAAGTACGCTACGCAGATTCCTTGCTTACCAGCACCGCTTCTCTGCTTCCTTCCTTGCTTGCTGCTTCCGAAGTGAGTCCTCCTGCTACAAATGCCTGATTTGGATCCGTCCTGTGTTGCGCTGCTGCCTTCAGGTCCGTCGGGAAGAGGCTCAAGACCGCCCTCATCTGGGTCCTCGCCTCCGCTGTCGTCTGCGGCCTCATCCTCGGCATCCTATACGGTAATAATTTCCTTCGAGGAGGAACGCTGTGAAGTTTCAAACAGATTTGAGCTTGAAAAAATGTGGCCCTTGTTTCGCATTTCGGTATAAATTGGAGCCACATGCACCTCTAGCTTTATTAAAGTTTTCACGTTATTCCTCTGTGAGCAGTCAATGCTGGATAGTCAGATCTGGAACTGAGGTCTTACTCACTGTTCTGTCGGTTCATCCTTCCTGTGCATATCTATCTTGTGCCCATCTAGACCTCTGAATTGTCTCTACTTCACCACTTGTTTTCTTGTCCTAGGTTGCAGCGTATACATTTGGACTGGTTATTTTTAACCTAGGGAACGTAGAAACCAACATATCGTTTTGTCCTTCTCATTTTTGCCATGTTATCCATGTTTAGTCCTCACAAGTCACATCGTATGGACCTTATTACTGAGTTATCAATTCAGGTCTTCTGTCAAATACTGCAAATGCTGTATAGTTACTTAAATGGCCTGAACATGATAAATTCATAGGCGAATACTTCATTTTTTACCTGCATGGGTTGAAGTATACCTCTAGTGTTATTAACTTCTTAGAATCCGTGATGTCTTGACTTTACCTGACTGCACTTTCACTTTGTCGCTTCAGCAATTATTGGTAAAGTGGACTTCACTGTCAGGCATCTCTCTTCATCAGTTCAGGCGTTTCCAAACCAGTTCAATGGATTCTCAAGTGGCCAACCTTGTATCGCTCCATTGACCCGTCAGGTTATTCCGCTGATGGAACTATGTTTTTTCTGTGTTCCACTTCATGTAGCTCAGCATTTCTTAATTTTTATTCGTTTGTTTTCTTCAGTGTTCAGCTAATACTGCACCTGCTAACTCTCAAACAACTTGGACAATGCGCGCTACATTCCCTGAATATGTGGTTGCCCTTACTACCATTGTTGGATCTGTACTCTTCACAGTGAGTTTTACTACTTCGACCTTCACAATTAGCTTTATCACTGTTTTTGTAGATCTAGCATGCCATACGGTACTTTCGTTTATGTCTTGGACAAAGCTCTATGGGAACAATCTTATGCATGTATTCCAATATCCAACTGCTGCATGCACTTATGCTGGTCTATTTTGTAGAATTCTGCCTTGGTTTCTGTTAATAACTCTGTTTATTTGATAGATATTTGGTGGTGTTGGCATTGCTTGCCTCCCATTGAGCCTTATATTCTCGTTTGTCCGGCGTCCAAAAGCTGTCATTACTCGCTCGCAATATATAAAGGTGCGTATGTTCTTATATGCTTTATTTTAGTCATGAAGACTGTTTGCCTGTACTGATTAGAGCCAAACTTTCTGTTGCATGCAATTATTTTTGTGATTTGGATATCGGTCTAACCTTGATGTTCAATATGTTTCCTTCAGGAAGCAACTGAATTGGGTAAGAAGGCCAAGGAATTGAAGAAGGCAGCTGAAGCCCTTCACCAAGAAGAGAGGAGTGGGAGCAAGGGCAGAAAATGGCGCAAAAATGTGAAGGCTGTCGAGAAGGTATGCATGTCCTCCAAACGGCATGGCATTCCTTGTAGCTTTAGCTGTATTTATTCTGTGAACAAACTTATCTTAGAGGATTGTGTGGAGTAGGATGACATTGCATTATATCATTTTACGTGGCTGAGATTTTTCCATTGAACTGGTGCCCATATTTTCATGCGCATGCGATGCACCATTCGTATAATATATGTATCATACGAATCATTCCCTTTTTAGTATATTATACATACTTCTGTGATGTTCTGTTCAGTTATTAATATATTTGCTGTCTTAATCATCAGGAATTATTACTTTTGGAAAATGACATGAATGCTCTAGAAGAGATGTACCCTCAAGGAGAAAAGGTAATTGCATGCAAGTTCTCATATTTTTTGTTTTTCATGATTGTCAGTTGCTGTTTTGACATCTATTATGGTGCAGGCTGAAGCTACTTGGGCTTTTACAGTTCTTGCTTACTTGGGAAAACTCGTATTCGGCGTTGTTGGGTAAGTGTAAATATTTCTCTGAGCTGTACTTCTGTTCAGTAAAACGTATTTGCAAGTGCATTCTTCTGACAATGGCTAATGCTCTTAGGTTAATTATATCTATTGCTTGGATTGCACATATTGTCATATACTTGTTGATTGATCCTCCCCTATCTTCTTTCCTGAATGAGATCTTCATAAAGCTGGACGATGTTTGGGGTACATTTCTGATCCTTGACATTGTTTACTTTATCCTCTTTATAAGAATAGACTAATTAATTTTTTGTTTTACCAGGTCTGCTTGGGACTGCTGCCTTTGCATTCTTCTGCTTCTATCTCCTCATCGCAGTGATTGCTGGGGAAATGATGCTTGGCCTGAAATTAGTTTTTATCACCATTCACCCAATGAAGTAGTTGATTCATTCTCTGTCACTCTTTTCTTCGCAGTCTCCATTTTTCCTGGTATTCGCTAACAACCATTTAACTTGTTTCAGATGGGGAGGAACATTGATGAATTCGTTCCTGTTTAATGTTGGACTGATCCTACTTTGTTCCATCAGGTATGCTGCTGATGTCTTGTTTTAGAAGTGCATGTTGTATTATAAGTCCTGATGAAATGTATGGCTATATGTCGCAGATCTAAAGAAATTGGTTCCATGTTACTTCAGGACAGTAGTTTTTGTTATTAGTCAGTAATAGTGCAAACTCGGAATGTACATCCCTACAGAACTGTTTAACACTGACATAGCTTTTGGGCCTATGTTCTGTTATATTAGATGAATAATGACCTCTGCATCAACGTGAATTTTGTCGGTTTCATTAACTATATTTCTTGTTCACTTTTGCTGTTCTTTAAGAAGTTTTCTCAATTGAATTTCCATGCTTGTGTTTTATGCAGTGTGATCCAGTTCTGCGCAACAGCATTTGCATACTACTCACAAGCCACTGCAGCTCAGGAGATCTTTGGCCACACACTGCAGTCTCTGCGTGGAATTAAGTATCTCTACAAGTAAGTCTTGAACTAGCATGAAGCCATAGAATTATCAGCCCACAGTTGTTGCTGAATAATTCAATCCATACCTTTGTAGACACCAGAGTCTCGGGGTTTTGACTTTTGAGTGATATTGAACATTCGAATGTGCAGGTACAATGTTTTCCAGTACGGCTTTGTTGCACTTGCCATACTCACGCTCTTCTACTATCTGATTTTTGTAAGTCCTTTACTTCGAAGTACTCAGCTGATACACACCAAGTTCTGTAAAAGTTGAGCCTGCTCATTCTTAATCTTAATCTTTGTACAGGGATGGCGAAAGAGGAAACCGACAGGAAGGTTCCAGCTCTCAAATTAATTTTTGGTTTGCTCTGTATGCAAAGCCTGACGAATTCAACATCATATTTGTTCCTGAATGGGTAGTTTGGTTAGCGATGTATATGATCTTGTAACAGCTTTCTTGATAGAGCTGGGGAGTTTCCATCAGTGTAAATTAGCGACCATCGAAATCATGGAAGATGAAAGCGCCCACGGACACGGACGCCAAAAGTAGAAGAACCCGGTTTCCTTTGTAATGTACACATTCCTCGTCTCAGGTTCTTTGCTGTATTATTGTTATATGATCAATCGGCTGATGTTATTCTTGAGGTTGATGGGTCCTGTGACTGGGAGATGTTCTGTGTGCCCTTTGTTGTCTTATGATGGATCGGTACCGAGTTAAGTTAGTTTGGTTTTTTCTTTCATATGTACCATACTGTGATTACCGCGTAAACTTTTAGATTGTATCGAGGTTGAGGATGTCTTGTTGCCTGAGGATTGCCTGAGTTCTTTTCTTTCATATGTGCCATTGCTGATTTTGTATCTTTATACGGAAAGTGACTGAAGGAAATCAAAACAAATTAATCTATATAGTACAGGGCCATCTCAGGTCAACGCCATGATGCTAGTCTTGAATTTGTGGCACACTCAATAATCCGTACAACTATTCACAGCTCCTTGCAAGTTCTTATAAAATGTCACCTCACTAGTAAGAACACATGGACAGGGACGAGTATGTTCATCATTCCAAAGATACACAATACAGGCATGGTGTAAATGGTCAGAGGTATGGGACAGCAATCTTCCAAGCTTCATGAACTTAGCAACTCAGAAAGTGTGACGATGCTGAAAGCTGCAAAAAGAGCATGTCATTCAGCAATGCTTTATTGATTGAGATTTGCAACTCAAGACATGCAATTGAACTCGCTAAATCAGTAGACATCAGCTCACTTGTTCCCCCTCCAAACGCATCACGAAGGTATAGCTAGAAGATACTACTGGCCAGAGACAAAACATATGAATGTATGATGCTAGGTGACATGATTCAGAAGGTTTTGTGGATTTTCTGAATGCTATTTTTGGGAAATTGGTCAGTAACTAGACGGGTAATGTTTCTCATTCTGGGCGGCCGGCTGCACATTATTTTCAATTACTTCCGAAATTTCTTTGGTTTGGTTTTGGGAGTAAAGGACATTGAAGCTGAAGATTCATGGTTGACTGGGAAGTAAACTTGCACCTAATATCATCTGCCTTCCTGTAGTATACAGAGATTACATGGGAAGTGAAGACATTACAAGGACATGGAATCCTTCTTGATTTTAAGAGTAAACGAAATGGAAGCTGAAGATACTATAGGGATTACAAGGGAAGTGAAAGCATACTAATGAACATCCGAGGCATTTTCCCAACACCGATCCAGCCCCACCGCTCAGCTTCCGCTTCGGCGCCGTCCAAACCCTTCCACCGCCCTCCTCGCCGCGCCAGAGATGGCCGGTTCATCCTACCGCCATTCTCCTCCACCCATTGACATCACCAATCAGGGAGTACGAGGAGTACACCACAAAGCGACACGCGGGCTCATCTTCATCCGCTCCGAGGCTGTCCTCATCCTCCATCATCAGCGACCTCAATCCCGACAACGGCGACTCCTTCGAGAGGTGGCTAGATACCCTGGACGACTAGTAGGTGGAGCTAGACTCTGAACCTTCTCTATTCGAAACACATTTGAACAATGTGCACGCCGGACTTCAGTTTACTCTAAAATCTCACATCCTATCGATCGACACAACATAAGTTTCATCATAGCATCAAGCAGCTCAGCACAATTGGCTAGTTGGACGGCGGTATATATCTACATCCAGGACTTCATAAAAGAGATGAAAACTGGTGCAAACTAGAAGATCTATCAGTATGTAAATGAGGCAGAGAGTTACATAACTCGTGACAAACGAAATAAACTATAACAAACTTTGCAACGGAAACAACAAGGAACCATGTGTGATATGCTGAATTGAGTAATTAACCCATGAGCAACACCAGCCATCAACTAGCATGAGCGTGATAACATAGCATTAGCATGAATGAAATCACGGAAGATGCATGGTTCACACCTCATGTCCTTATTAAAAAATATATGAATAGCTTTAAGGGAGAAACCCAAAGCGCTTTTGATATATATAGTAGAAATATGCATACGACCCTAGATGCAAGTACAGAGACTTGAACCTAGGTGGGCAGGGGTGCATCAACCCACTCCAACCATTGTGCTATGCCTCATGTCCACACACCTCATGTCCTTATTAATTAATTAAATCAGGTGGATATGTGTATGAAGAGTCACATATCATGTCCTTATTACATGATGTAATCTTCCGTAAACAATCGACTAAAATAAAGTAATAAAAGGTCGCATGCCTCTATCGATGCAAAGACCGGGGCTTAGTCTCCATTTCGAAAAAAATAGAGCAACAAGTGACAACAAAGAATGAAAATAAGAAGAACACATTAAGTGTGACGCTCAATGCTGCTGCTCATGAGGAATACCACATTCATAATTAAAGATATGTCTAAAGGTGTCCATGTCAAGTTATGCAACAATTGCATGAAAGCGGTGAAAGCCAACAACGGCTGGATCGAATATGCACAATTGAAAGGTGCTCAACATCCATTGAAGAAACTAAAAGAAATATGAGACTCTTCTGTAAGCACATCATCAATTGTCTTACCCAAAGTCTACCAGTGTATCCACCTCCCCTCTTGAACTTGTCTTCTCTGATGTATGGGGGCCAGCACCTAGTTCTGTTGGTAGATACATTTATTATGCAAGCTTTATCGATGATTTTAGCAAGTACACTTGGATTTATCTTCTCAAGCAAAGATCTGATGTTTCAATTTCCAACAACTCGTTGAATGCCAATTTAATACCAAAATACTCACACTTCAAAGTGATTGGGGAGGTGAATATGAAAAATTAAATTCTTTCTTTCAGAAAATTGGCATTGCACATCATGTGTCTTGTCCTCATGCTCATCAACAAAATAGTTCAGCTGAAAGAAAACATAGACACATTGTTAAAGTAGGACTTTTTCTCCTTGCAAATGCATCCATGCCATTAAAATTTTGGGATGAGGCCTTTGTGACTGCCACATATCTCATCAACATCCTCCCTACAAAAGTCATCAACAATGAAACTCCTATGGAAAGGCTCCTCAAAAAGATTCCTGACCATTCCTCTCTTAGAATTTTTGGATGCGCTTGCTGGACTAATCTTAGGCCCTTCAATAAACGAAAATTAGCTTTTCGTTCCACTCAATGCGTTTTCCTTGGCTATAGCCCCATGCATAAGGGTGTCAAGTGTCTTGAAGTATCCACCGGGCGCATATACATCTCCCGTGATGTGGTATTTGATGAAACCGTGTTTTCTTTTCAGCATTTGCGTCCTAATGTCGGTGCCCTTCTTCGCAAGGAGATTCTTATCCTTCCTGATCATTCTCCACAACACTTGGATACACCTAATGGGGATGAACAATATGATGAACTAACAACTAATGATTCTATAAATCCTCCCGTTTTGGTGCTTCTCAGTTGCAGCATAGGAGCCAACATGATGGAGCTCCAAATTTCTGAGCTGGCGGCGCAGAAATCATCCAAAACGGTGAAGAAACACCCGCATACGGTCAAGATCATCATTCGGACGCTGGAACAGCTGGCGTGGAACACGAGGGGGATACAGATCAGTGTTCCTTGCCAATCAGAACTGGCGGCCGCACCTGCGAACCGACGGGAACGCGTCCCGTACCAGACACGCCAGGGAATCTGCGTCGAGGCGCGGCGCTCTAGTCCGATTGCGCCACGTCCACGGGTGAGCCAAACGCGAGGCCCCCGCGCGCGCGTGGTATACATGCGCCGATCTGCAACAGCCCCACCTGGTGGACCCCACCACAATGGAGTGGAGCAATCGCTGGACTCCACGTCGTCCGAATTGGCATCAACGGAGGTGTCCGCGACAACCTCGTCTGCTGCACATGATCAGGCCAGTTCGGGCGGATCCTCTGCATCAGACGCATCTGCAGCCTCTTCCGTGGAACTAGAGGCACCTCGACATCAAACACGTCCCCAAACCGGTAAAATTGAAAGGAAAAAGGTACACTAACAATTTTATTAAACTAGGACTGTCATGTTCTGTAGGAGAACTAGAAAACCTACAAGCAGCCTTAAAAAGTCGTGAGTGGAAAAATGCAATGGATGATGAATATGATGCCTTGATAAAAAATAAAACCTGGCACTTAGTTCCTTTTACTCAAGGTAAAAATTTAATAGATAACAAGTGGGTCTATAGAATTAAAAGGAAAGATGATGGTAAAATTTATAGGTACAAGGCTAGATTAGTAGCTAAGAGTTTTAAACAACGATATGACATAGACTATGAAGACACTTTTAGTCCTGTTGTAAAAGCTGCTACTATCAGACGTGTTCTAGCCATTGCCGTTTTCAGGGGATGGACCCTAAGACAGCTAGATGTGAAGAATGCGTTTCTCCATGGCATTCTGGAAGAAGATGCGTATATGAGGCAGCCACCTGGTTATGAAGTCCAAGAGCACCTTCACATGTGTGCAAATTGGACAAGTCACTATGGCCTGAAACAGGCCCCAAGAGCGTGGTTCTCAAAGTTGAGCTCAAAGTTGCAAGACCTTGGTTTTGAAGGTTCTAAAGCTGACACATCACTCTTTATTTACAACAAGTCAGGTATCATCATGTTTGTACTTGTCTATGTTGATGATATCATTGTTGCTAGTTCCATTGGTAAAGCTACATATGCATTACTCAAGGATTTAAGCACATCTTTTGCACTAAAGGATTTAGGTGATTTGCATTATTTCTTGGGCATTGAAGTAAAAAGGATAAGTGAAGGTTTAATACTAACTCAAGAAAAGTATGCATCAAATTTACTTAAAAGAGTTGGTATGCTCACTTGTACATCATCACCTACACCCTTGTCTGCTTCAGAAAAAATGTCAGCAGTAGAAGGAGAACCTCTTAGTGAAGAATATTATACAAAATATAGAAGCATTGTTGGTGCACTTCAATATTTGACTCTCACAAGACTAGACATTTCCTTCTCTGTGAATAAAGTTTGTCAGTATCTTTGTGCACCTACCACTACACACTAGTCAGCTGTAAAAAGAATACTAAGATATGTCAAGAGCACAATGAGTCTTGGTATCACTTTTAGGAGATCTTCCTCTACACTTGTTAGTGCTTTCTCAGATGCTAACTGGGCTGGTTGTGTAGATGATAGAAGATCTACAGGAGGATTTGCTGTGTATTTTGGACCTAACCTTATTTCTTGGAGTGCCAGAAAATAGGCAACATTGTTAAGATCAAGTACAGAGGCTGAGTACAAGTCTTTGGATAACGCCACTGCTGAAATAATATGGACTGAATCCTTGCTGAATGAATTGGGAATCAAAAGGAGCCAAGTTCCATGTTTATGGTGTGACAATATGGGAGCAACATATATTTCTGCTAATCCTATTTTTCATGCCAGGACAAAACATATAGAAATCTATTTTCACTTTGTGAGAGAAAGGGTGGCGAAAAAGCTTATTGACATCAGGTTTATTTCTACTAAAGATCAGGTGGCCGATGGATTCACTAAAGCCCTTCCAGTGCGCACACTTGAAGAGTTTAAGAATAATCTCAATCTTAGAGAGTTTTGATTGAGGAGGGGTGTTAGAAAATGTGTTATGCGCACACCAGTTGACACGTTGTGTTGTCATGCTTGTAACCATCGTATCAAACTATAAGATACGATGGAGTTAGAGATAAGGCTCTAGGTAGTTTAAAGAGGTAGAGATAGATTAGGCCTGGAGTTGTTAGCGTGAGGATCACGGTGTAATCCGATCGATCTGTTGATCGATCTCCTCATATAAATCTCCGGTGGTTGTACCCCATCGCATATATAACACACAAGCCTCCCGAGACCAAAGGGATACGGCTTCTACCAAAACACCTCGAAAACTTACACAATGTAGTTACTTCTGCTGTTCTAGGGAGCATTTGGAATCATAGAAATAGTTTAGTCTTTAATAAAACTTCTTGGTTAAATATCAAGCAGGTTTGACTTATGGTTCTTCTGTACCTAAGGAACTGGAAAGTCCCTTTCAAGGATTTGGAAGGAGGGAAGATCACTCAGTTCATGGACGGGATGATGCACAAACTCAAAAGTCCCCTAGCACTTACATCAAGCTGATTTGCAATGGGTTTGAGTGTATCTCAACATGGAAAATAACAGCTGCTTCGAGTCATGGTGGCCAAACATCGCTGGAGTACCTGAAGGGGCACCCTGAGGAAGATGACTCTATCCATGTGGTGTTCTAGTATGTTTGAGTTTGCATCATGTAATCCTTCCTCCCCACTAGTGAACTTTTCTGTCTCTTCCTTCTTCCTAAGCTTCTATCTGTTTTCAGGTCTCAGGTTCGTAGAGTTGGTCTTTTGGCTCTTCCGTTTTTAGCGTTGTCTGGCTGCTTAGAGACAGACCTGGGTTTAGTTCTAGACTTCCTTTCTGTTTGTGTTCTCAAACTCAGGTGGTTTCATTAATAGAAAGTGGAGCCGGGGAGAGGTCCCTTTTAATTAAAAAAATGATTCCCCATAAGCACCTGAAGGAAAAAACATCTCCTGCATGTGTAGCGATGCTTAAAATCAAATCTAAAATCAGTGTGAGTGATAATAAGTGAAATGAAATGGCACCGAGCTACATCCTTGGATGCCGGAATTGTTGAACTTTAGACATTGTCCCTGTTTCTTCTATGCATTCGACACACAAAGCTTTTGCGTGTTTGCGAAGAAAATGACACTAGGCCTAGGTGAATGCCGGTATGCTCGTCAATTTAGTCAACTATATGTGGTGTATCTTGGCTTCATGTGATATCTAAGATGTTCATGAGGACATGATCCTTGATCCTCAACTTGTTCCAACGTCCGTAAAAATATGAGCTCATTAGTATGATATGCCTAACCCAGCGACCAATGGAACGAACTTATGCACCCAATGGGGGAAAGGCCGGGTAGAAAGGTTTATAGAGGTAGAGTTAGCAGTGGCTAAGAGTCTGGTAGTCAATAGCGCAACGAGTGACAACATAAAATGCAAAGAAGAAGAGCACATTAATTCTGACGCTTAATGCTGCTTCTCATGAGGAATAACACATTCATAATTAAAGATGTGTCTGAAGGTGGCCATCACAAGCTATGCAATAATTGCATGAAAGCGGTAAAAATCCAACAACGGCTGGATCGAATCTTCACAAGTGAAAGGTGCTCAACATCCATTCAAGAAACTAAAAGAAATATGAGACTCTTCTGTAAGCACGTCTAGCTAGCTACCTTCCTCCTGCTAGTATTTACTGTATCTTCGTCCCCAGTTGCAAAACGAGCTTCCCTGATCTGCACACCGGCATATACTCTTCAAACGCTGTACATTGTCGATACATGCTGCCCAATCAGCTCAGTTCCTACCATTGTATAGGGCAGTTCGTTGTATAGTCCAAACTTGTCTGACCATGCAGTGTGCGGCACTAATAAACACAACTAGATACGGTCATGAAACAGAGTCTGTTGGTCCACATCTCATCTCAGTTTCTTCTAAATTCTCAGCTCGTCGGCCGGAGGCACCATGGAAATCCAGTATTGAATGTAGCACCTCATGGCTTAGCAGCCAATGGAAGGAACACAAACCGTTCAGATGGTCTAGAGGTATATAACAAATGCAGAGTGAGCAATAGTTAACAAATTCAGTTATACCTGCGGAACGGTAAATGTGATGGTAGCGGTACCGAGTCGTGTGACTCGTGAGTAGCAGCAAAAATCATGAACAAATGAGCATAGTGAATGGACAGCATGACTGAAATCTAGAACAATTACAGAGTTAAAAAATGGAATCAAACTCTATAAACCAGCTTAAATAAATGAAATTGTACCTGAAGGTGCATGGTTATGAGAAGCAAATTTAAAGTTGCATCACATTTTCTTATATAAAGGGAATTGCCAACTCAAAATTTACATCAAGGCTTACAAACAAAAGAGTTTACACCGTTCTGCATAAGAACATGCACACAACACATAAAGACAGAAACAAATAAAGCTTGAAGCAAAACTCTAATCCATACGACAAAAAATAGAAAGGAGGTGGTCCTTTGGTTTCTTTCGCACGAAGACGAAGATCTGCTTGATGTCTGCCCTCGTTTCTCTGGTCTGGAGAGGCGGGTTCCGGAAGGCTCCGCCGACGAACTTCCATGGGCGTATCATGCCTGGAGATTGCTGGATCGGAAGGTATTCGGTCGTGCGCACCTTGTTCTTCTGGCCGTTTGGTTTCAGCGGGAGCGTTGCGAAGCTCTGTTGTTTGTTTCCACCAAGTACCATTCTTAGAGCCATGGTGAAGTCAGATACGGAGAATGTCAGGAAAGCGAAAATATGAGGGTAGAGATGGTGATTTTTGTTCTTGTGACGATGGAGAACTGGCTGTGTGATTTAGGACACGTTGCAGCGACTGTTGGTGCGGAAAGACAACACATGGGGAGTTTCCAGTCTTATCTTACAGGGTGAAAATCCAAGGTCTGGCCTTAACTGGTTGTGCCTGGCAATGACCTTGTTGAAGACATTGTTTTGTGAGTGAGGACGTTCTCCAGGGTGAAAACCTATGATCTTTGATCGGGCAACGACGGCGCTTGGGCACTGTTTCCTTCTTAAAGGCGTTGTTATTGGAGTGGAGGACTACTAGTGTTGTTCTGATGGTGTCACTGTCGTTGCTTTGAGGATTAGTTTTTTGTAGCGGGACTTTTCTTTTTTGTATTTCTTTTTTCTTTTTTCTGGGCTGTGTGCATCCATAGGGCCGCTAAGGCATACGTTGTTGCAGAGGCTGGGTGTAATTGGTATCCCTGTGATATTAATATATACTCTTTTCCAAAAAATACGACAAAAAATAGAAAACAGCCTAAGGCGCCGGAGGCCCAATCCATAAACTATGTCTCCTTCGTGTAGGATAAACAACTCATTGGCTTACCTGCTCCACTTGTATAGAGGTCGTCATGAAGAGTTCCTTGTACTACGGGTGATGCAGATGCGACCAAGTGAGAAGCCAGTGCATGCACGAATAGATAACCTACAGTGCGTAAATGAGTAGCCGCCAGTGTGTACATGAGTTACCAACGGTAAGTTGCATCACTATGGAAATATGTGTGATGGGCAGAACCCAAACCTTTAGTTCAGTCAGCATGCACTATGCTTTTTTTTGAGGAATCAGCCAGCACTGTGTTAAGTATGGCGCTGATATGATTAATGAGCAACTACGTTATTCGACATGACCTAGAGAATGGCATCTAGTTGTTTATATAAAGCAATTATTGGACGTTATAGATGCAAATTAATGATAATGAGCAACTAATTGTCTATGTTTTATCTTATTTTTGATTTTAAACACATGTACTTTGCGTTTTCATTGAGTAGTTTTACATGACCTGTACAACAGCTACCAACAATACGAGGGCAGAGAGAATGTCGAGTAAGTGCTATTGGAAATCCGACACCACCCTGTGACAATACAATTTAGACAACAAAAAGTGAGCACATCTGCATAAACATAATTTACATATAAACAGACCATCTTATCCCAGATTCTCAACACACATCTTCTAACCAGAATTTGCAAATAAGTACATGGCATCAAACCATCGAGAACCGGAGTTGGATGCAGACAATACAAGTGGCCCAATGCAAGTCATAGTATTCACCATGATTTTTGAGTTGAACCCACATTTGACATTCTCCAGACCCTGATACCCGTTAAGCTTATCAAACGAAAACCGTTTCACCTATTTGATGCATCATTTCTCGAAAAACTCACAGTCTGACCTTTGTTCACTGTGAGTTATGGCAATTCGATTATAGTACCTCCGATATGCCCCCAAATACAAGAAACTATATCTATTGACCCCTTCTTCTTTCGGTCGCTGCTAAGATTCGAGAGAATGTGATCCTTGATCCTCAGATTCTTTATGTACACATCCCCTTTCAATTTCTCCCAGCCCAAGTAGAAAATCTAGACGCATAGCCTGAAGACTAAGTTTTTTTTTGAAACGGGGGCAAAAGCTCCGTCTTAGTCTATAAATTAAAAATCAATGAGTTTGACAAGAATGAAATTACATCACAAAGGCCCTATTCTCCCGGCATTATTTCACTCAAACGGGGAAGTTGTAGGAATATATACAAATGGTGTAGAGAGAGCAGCATGGATAATGGTGTAGACACTAAACAACACTAACAGAGGCCGGGATCATATCCCTCTTAAAAAGACAATAAACAACACAACAAGTGTGATGGTGAATGGTGCAATCCATGAGGAATAACAATAACCGGAATGACCATATTGTAAAAATTGCATGAAAAAACTACTCCTACTAATCCTACCTTCACTGGAATCTAGCCGACCCACAGCGACGTTCCGGCCATAGAGAGTTCACGCCTCTCACCATTGTTGCCGTCACCATCGCCAGACGCCCAGCCGTGCAGAGAAGACCTAGGCACACATTCTTGATTACCAAGAGTGCTCTTCGAGTTTCGAGTATCAGTTTTCCGGTTGAAAAACCATATGTCTAAACTTCACAGATTATGTCTGGCCTTGGTCGTTTCCTTGTTTAAGGCATTGTGTGGAGATTTGATATTACATTGATTCGATCACTTCCACTAGTTGCAAACCAGTTAGCCTAATAGACTGACATAAACCCTTGACTTAGTTTGACAAGACGTGGCATTCTTCAGTTGTGCGTTAACTTGCATGTTAGGATCAATAGGGAAATGGAGAAAGCTGATTCGAAGCAATAATCAAACATAATCTAGCTCACGAGAACTTATTTACTTAGCGACAAGCAACATGGCTAAAATGTCCGAAATTATACATCATCCACAAGCGTTCACCGCATCGTTAACCTTGGGTTTCAGTTCACTCCAAAATCTCACATGTTACCGGTACAACTTGAATTTCTTCTAATAATAATGAAGCAACTCAAATGGGCTGGCCAGTTGGACGATGTACGTAGCTCCATCCATGACCGGATAGAAGAGATGCAAACTGAAAGCTGGTACAAACCGCAAAGGTCTAGCAGTATATATTGATGCAAAACCTAGGTACCATGTGGCACAAAGATGAGAGCAAGGAGGTCGATAACTGACTTTGCAGTGGATGCAATCCTGAACGTGTGATGCTGAATGGAGGTACTCATGAGCAGTTATGTCAATAAGCATGACCAGAGAATAATGTAACAGAAGGGACTTGGAGGAAAACGAGATTTGTCTGTATTTTCTGGATCTTCCTCCATACTAGATAAAATGAGTTTCCTTTCTCAAGATGACAAGCGCTAAGTACAATAAATACACCTTGCTGTCTAGATTTGATGCCTAATCCGGTCACACCGAGGTGGAAAAGGTCCCCCTAGTCGTCGGATCAAGTCCGACCGATATATCTCATCCATCCACCTAGTCCTGTAATAGTTAGTTGATGATCATACAATATTATACTCCGGCTTCGCGACCTTTCCCCTGTCTCGCCCCGGCGATCAGGGAGCTCAAGCCGCCGCCCCACCTCCGCCTCCCTCCTCTCTCCGCCGGGTCGGGCTGGTGCTGGTCTTGGTGCTGGGCGGCGGCCAGCCTTTTCCCGCGCAGGGTCCTCCGGCGGCGCGGCGCACGACGACTCCAGCGGTGCTCCTCGGCGTACATCGGCCTGCGTGCGGCGGGTGTTCCTGGCAGCGGTGGTGCGGCCCTTTGCCGGCGGGGCAGGGTGCCCGGCGGCGGGTGGCTGGCTGGTCGCCGGAGTGCGGCCGACAGTGCCCTCCTGGCCCAGATCTGGGCCCAATCGGGCCTGATCTGGGCTTGGGCGGGCCGCCCAGGCGGGGTGGCGCTGCCTCCGGTGAACTGTGGGTAGTGGCCTGAGCTTGGGATGGTGGTGGCGTGGCACCCTCGCTGCAGTGCGGCGGCGGGACTTTACGGGCCCTTTTGGGCTCGGCCGGGCCTCTAGGAGCCTGGTTTGACCTGCTGCTACACCCGGTCGGCTACCGCCTTGCGGCGGTGGAGGCTGTTCCCTCCCGCGTGCTACCATATCGCCTTCCCTCGCTTGCACTCCTTCCGCTAGGTTTTGCCGGCCTCGCAACTTCAGACATGGAGAGACGATGGTGATGCTACAAGATCGTGGTGGCGTGCGCTAGCGGCCGGCAAAGATTGGTGGAGCGGTTCGGAGCGTCCGGGGGTGGGCTCTAGGGTTCGGGAGAAATCCCTGTCGTCTTGACACTAACGCGGCGTCGCCTGCAGGTGTCGTCATCCTTCCTGAAGGGCGTCGGTTGTACCTCGTGTCCACCTCCCAGTGTACCGGGGGAAACCCTAAGACTTGCTCCGAGGGAAACCTTAGGATCTGTCTGGGCAGCAGCAGCGTCGTCGTCGCCCCCTTCTTGGAGGTGTTGCTTGGTACAAGGCGCTTCGGGTGCTAGGAGCGTGGTGGAAATTCTTGGAGGGCGCAACGATGGCGAGTCATCTCTGTCGATCCGCCGATGTCGGCATTGTTTTCTCTTCCTCCGTTTTTGTTTCTTTTGGGCATTTCTTATGCTGTTGGCCTAGTGGTCATACAGTTGTATCAGTTGGTTGCTATATTAATATAGCGGGGCGAAAGCCTGATTCGAGAGTCCTGTAATAGTTCGATCTGGTCAGACCACCAGCCCAACAACTCATTTAACCTTGTGGCAGCTTCTTTTCGTCCTAGGATTCAATATAATCTTATGGAAACACCAGAATTTAATTTTACCTACAGAAAAGCCCCGCACGAGTAGTAAATTTCCAAGAAAGATCTCGGAGGCTCGCAATGCGACCAAGATTTGTGGTACAGCCCACGAAGGCTCAGGAATCTACAATAAAGGTCTCACACACCGACGCTAAAATCTCCTACATAATCCACAAATATATGCATGCATTTCCATAAACGTTTTATTACCACCTTCCATCCCATAGTATAGGAATGTCAGTGAGCATGTGAATGCACATAAAGACAACAATCAGCGTATATTTAGTATCATAAAAAATCATCGGGCAGCGATGCATGACAATAGAGCCCTACCACAAAGACATTGTACCTATTTCTTTACTTTATACCTTTTTAGTCACAAAATGATCAAACCTAGCTAGATGTACGCACCCGATAGTCAATAGCCCAGCATAAGTGTCATTGCACTTGAAACCGCACAGATTGTTGGGTGGCCGCTCTCCCGTGTCCGCTCCATTGGCTAGATTGACCCGCCGTCGCATGAGGTTGCACCTGCGCCCTGTTGCCCTCGGGAATCCCAGCCTTGGGAATAACGGGTCAAATGAGGAAGTACCATATAGATACTTAGGGCGTGTGCACGCGTCAAAAACCAGGTGCTAAGGAAATCTTTCTTCGGCTAGCATGTGTCTAAACGGTGGGGGTTTGAGTCTAGCAAAAAGATTCATGTACTTGAATCTAGTATAAGAATCAAGGTCTAAGGAAGTGAATTGCTAGCTAGACCCACCGTCAGTCCCTAATTTCTCTCTATGGTGCCAATGCATGCACACCAAAAAGATAATAATTTCGTCCTTTTGCTTGTCAGTTCGTCACTATAAAAGTTTGCTTTATAGCCTTTCATAATGAATGTTTTTAGCAGTGTATCCTAGTCATTTTTTCTATATGGCACCATAGTTAATGAGGAAAGAGATTGAGGTTGTATCTTAGCTAAGAAACACATCTTGCATAAAATCATAGGTAAAAAGCATGGTTAGGCTAATCAAATACATGCATGTCATCTAAATATTAAATGTAGATACACCACTTAAAAAACAATGCATTGGAGAAGTTGTCTCTTAACAATTTATTTCTCGTAGGATAATGTGCTAAGATACATTCTATTGTGAAAAGCCTACTAGCACCAGCTTTCGGAGATCAACTTTTTCTGACAAAATTTTTTAGACCTAAGTCTAAACTGTGTACACACTCTTCTCTCTCTGTGTCACGAAGTGTGTTGACTCGGTAATAAAATCAGTAAATTGTGATCTTTGCTATAACGAATCATCGTAGACTTAGTCTGTCGCCCGTTTGGAGCAAAGGAAATCAAACCTATAACTGCTACAAAGCAGACGTTCCAGCGCATCTCCTTGGGCGGCCTATACCAACAGTTTCATGTAGTTGCAATTCATTTTCGAGATGGGGAGCGGAGCAGTTGCAATTCATTTAGTAGCCAAATTGGACCGACGAGATAACCTTCATCCACAACTGAGCCATGTATTCGTGGTTGCATTCTTCGTTCCTGTTAATACGAAGCCTTAACTTCAAATTACGATCAACAACGGAGAATGCATAAAGATGCTTTGTACTCCTTTCGTTTGGAAATATAAGATGTTTTAGGTTTGTGAATGAGATGTATCTAGACACCTTTTAGTGTTTAGATTCATTTGAACCTATACACTAAAATGTGTCTAGATATATCTTCTTCACAAACTTAAAACATTTTATATTTCTAAACAAAGGGAGTAACAATAATCAGCAGAACTAACTCGCGGCCACTCAATTACTTAGCGACAAGCAACATAACAAGAATGCCCTAAATCATACGGAGACAGAGCACCGCTCCATTGTTAATCTTGGGTTTCAGTTTACTCTAAAATCTCACATGTTACCGGCACAACATGAATTTCTACGAATAATGAAGCCTCTCAAAGGAGCTGATAGCTAGTTGGCCGATGTACGTAGCTACATTCATGACCAAAGAGAAGAGATGAAATCTGGCGTAATCGCAAAGGTCTTGCAATATATAGAGATGCAAAGTCTTAGATATATTATGGCAAAAAGGAGAGATCGATAACTGACTCCGCATTGGAAGCAAAGGTGAACGTGTGATGCTGAATGGAGCAACTCATGAGCAATGATGTCTATTAGCATAACCAGAAAATAATGTAACGGAAGGGACTTAAACGAGGCTTGCATGCATTTTCTGCATCTTCCTTCACGCTAGATAAATTGAATTTCCTTTCTAAGATGACACACACTAACTACAAATAGATTAACCTTGAAGGGAAGATTTGCTAGGGTAGCCCGAGCTCACCCCTCCCCGGTGGCGGACCCAGGAAGAAATTGTCGAATCCTGGGCATGCCGAAAGTCAACTATTTTTTTTCTCGGACAAATATAAGCATCATATGGAGTAAATATAGTTTTCACAATAATTTTAGTGTAAAAACACGAATACAATACATTACACATCCACAACACATTCAATGTTCACAAGTTCACAACACACTGGAATATTCACAAGTTTCAACACATTCAAATGTTCATATACGCTAATATTAGTTATGATGAGCTCCCAAAAGACAAACGGAACTCTGACGATCGATCGGAAGAGTTGAAGTGTCCAAATTCATCCACGTCAAAGACTGTACATTGTAAACGTACGAAATATGGATTAGTAAATCATATGAACCTTTATTCACGAGATACAGAAATAGATCAAGATTATGACCAATCATGTGCTAATTAGCCCTAGTTCTACGAGTTAAATGTTTCCTTCTATTTTTCATGGCTTGAAACCGTTGAGCAATACCATCACTATCAAGTTATCTAAAGATCTCCCACTCAGTGTAACATCACTAGCAATAACATCACATATGAATATGGACGAACTTTGCCAGTTTTTAGCATGAACTATCTATGTTTGAATTTGAAAAAAAGGCGTCGCCCTGCTTACCAGATGTAGACAAATGGGTCAAGCCACTGGGTGCGGCTGGCCGGACAGGCCGGACCCTGACCCAAAAGTGACCGTGGCCCGACCCAAACAGGCGACCCGGTGGAGATGCCCTGAGGAGCGTGCGGGTTGGGGAATTTGGACAAGAGGAGGCAGATAGATCAATGTGGTGCTCGCCGAACACGTCCAGTTACTGTCGTGAGCCTGTGCGCCTTGCTGGAATCGCGAGCCAAAGGCCCATCACGACCAAACTTTTTTCCCACCGCTCGGTCAAATTTCCTTGCTGATATCGATCTCCCACAGGAGGCAAGCATACGTGAATCCCACAGGAGGAAAGCGCTAGGTGACAGGGATGCTGTATCCACCCGTGCCCCTCCCCCTAGGGCGACACAGGGGTTTCCTCGTGAGATCGGAAGTACTAAGCATACTATTTAGTTAATCATCCCGATATCGAGTGCCTATTTGACATCTCCAAACTTCCCTGGCCATCATCCTCACGGTTGTTCATCCCTTTTTTTCTTACTTGATGCTTGTTAAATAAAGTTGCGCTGATTTTCTTCTGACTTTGAGGCTAGGGTTTCCGCCCGTGCCCCCCCTACGGCGGCCAAGAGTACTAATCTTATTATTTAGGTAATCATCTCGATATCCAGTCCCTGTTTGACATCTCTAAACCTCCCTGGCCATCATGCTCATGGTTGTTAATCCATTTTGTTTCTTAATTGATGCTTGTTAAATAAAGTTAGGGATTTGTTACGTACCGACCGGTCTACAAGTTTGAAAATCTGGCGAGATATTTCGATAGAAATTGGTCCATCAATTGCATGCACACTATCTTTCTAAACACTAAACAACAATATTTTTAATTAGCCAGCTCAATTCAAATACGAAAATTTAAAATGTTTTCTAGGTCAAACCGTTTATCCGAATTAAAATCCATTTTCACCGTTAGGCTAGTCGTGACGAGATCTTCGAAACTAAATCATATTCTGACAACTTTTTTTGACCAAAAGTTATCCACCCATGACACATGAGTTATCCGAGCTTCAGCATATATGTTATCCATCCAATAACATGTAAGTTATCCATCACTACAAAATTATCGATAGATCATGTATTAGGGATGAGTAACCTTTTCTATTTACCCATCAGTTATCTATCATTAACACGAAAGCTATTCATGCTTTAGCATATAAGTTATCCCATCTAATAACATGTAAGTTATCCATCACTATAAAAATTTATCCATGGATAGAATATAAAAAGTTATCCTAACGGCTCGGCCTCGTCGTCCGTCGCCGTTCTCGCAGCGTACGGACTACTCAACCTCGAAAGACTACTGAGTCAAACATCAAACATAATTTTTCTTAAAGAACTAAATATAAGCTTTTTTTGCATATGATGTAAATAAATGAGGTCTTATAACCCAACCACCCACCACACTAAGTCGCAGTGAATAACATGAAGCGCAATCAATAGTATAGCGGCTCGACTTCGTCGTTCGTCGTTGCTACCATGGCGTATGGATGACGAAGCCTCGAAAGGTTTTAAGGTACCGAGTCTTCATCGCTCGTCGACGTTAACACATTGATGGCAATGAAATCTCAGTACCCTAACAACTAGGTTACCGTATTCCAATTAAATTTACTCAACACGTATGGAGAACGTCTCTATCCAACATGTTATTTTTGATGGGTAACTTATGTATTATTGGGTGGATGACTTATATATTATGGCATGGATAACTCATGTGTTTGGGGTGGATAACTTTTGGTTCAAATTTTTTTCATCGAAACATATCAACATGGGATCTAGTTTTGACGCGACTAGTCCAACGGTAAAAACGGATTTTAAATCGGACAAACGGTTTGATTTACAAGACATTTTGAATTTTTGATATGATTCTAAACTAACTTGATAGCACGTGTTCACACTTCCTGTCAGGTTTTGCAAACCACCAACCGGTCTGAAAGTAGAATTCCCCTAAAGTTATGCTTATTTTCTTACAACTTACTTATTTGCCTTTAGGATAAACAATACTTGTAGGTTCCAAAGACAATACGGATGTTGATTCCGAAGTGGTTATACGCTGAAAACAGACTTTGTATGAGTGAGTTATGTTTGTTTTAGTGAATGCTGCGCAAAACTGATTTCGAAGTGAAATAAGGACTAGGTTTAGGAAGGAGGATGCATTTATCACGACTGCGGGTGGCGTCGGCAATCTGACTGCAAATTTTGTTCTATGGATCCAAGCCTTGATGTGCCATCTTATTACTTAAAACCTCTCTTTTGTTGAATACAGTTCAACCATACACGTAGCATGGGCGCGAAATCCACTTGCTATCTGCCCGATATTTATTGTGTCCCAGGCTCCTGCTACCTATAGGTGTAGTATATTTTTAAACTAACGCTTTCTCTTTACAATAGCTAATTATCAATACAATAAACCCAACTCTAAAAAGGTCCTAGATAGGGTATGTAAGGACTTCAGAGTATTTTGGTCATCTTCTCACATCCCTCCACCAAAAGGAGACACGTGGTCTTTTAGCATGTGGAATATCAGACTGGTAATATTTTTCCCAAATCAGCATAAGCCAAGGCACATCATGTTTGTTAAAGAATTTGTGAAGGAATTTTAATAGTAGTCCTTGGTTCTGAACTCTCTAGTCCATTATGCCCAAACCATCCTTTTTCTTCGGCTAAAAACTATATCCTAAGCAGAAAGTGAATAAGTTTTTTCATCCCTATCCTCTGTTTTCCTCCAAAGGGAGTGCCTCCTAGCTCTATCAATGAACTCTATAAGTTGCAGTGGGATTTTTAGCACACACAAGGCATATATAATGAGGGGAGAAATGGCTGAATTGATGAAGGTCACTCTGCCTCCGTATGTAAGCCATATTGCCGTGCTTGTTAGTCTTCTCTCCACCCTGTCGACAAGTGGCATTAGTTCAGCAACAATTGGTCTCGTTGTGCCAACCAGTAAACCAAGATATGTGAAAGGCATGGTGCCCACTTGGCAACCAAGAACCTGAGCAAGACCTGGTGCTTTAACATCGTTAATATTTATTGGAATCATCTTAGACTTGTGAAAATTAATTTTAAGTCTAGTACATTGCGCATATGCCTCAACGATGGAGTGTAAGTTTATGAGCTGATATCTATCTGTAGGCGAGATAATAATGGTGTCGTCGGCGTATTGTACCACCAGATAATCTTCAGAAGTAGGTTACCTTAATAGAATGAAACATCATGTAATTAAGTTTTATCGCCTTGTTGAGCTAACATTTCTTTACCGCTGGCAACAAAAACAGCTGAAAGGACTTTCTCCTTGACAAAGATCATCAAGACCGAGTTGCACAACAAAATTTCCTGATTGCTTCTTCATTTTTCTGACAAAATGATTGCTTCTTCATGACTTTATGTTATTCTATATCGAGAAAGGCATAAAAGTCTTCATCGGTAAAATTACATAATATTTTGATAGAAAAATTTAATCTTTTGCTATTCCCTAGGTCATTAAAGCTTCATAACTGATATGTTTTTTGGTATTAATTATACGCAAATATTTTAATATTTCTATTGCATTAAGTGATTATATTTGGATCACATGTAGTGTGTCCACCTATTTTGGTACTTACATCTTCTTTTTGGAGTTCGTCCTATCTTAGATTTTTTTCCATCCTCCGCCACTGAATAAAAGAGACTATTATCCTTTGATTGTTCTTTTGCTCATAAATTAGTGACATAGTGGAGTTTTCCAAAGGGCGGGCTAACATCAGTATTGCTCACTTTAACAGAATGTCCAGAACAAATTGTCCGCACTACAAAACATATACGCCTTTTATTTCGGTGCTCAATAAATGTCCTGTCGCAAAACAAAGTATATGCTAGGATATAGGTTTGGCGCAAAACTGAAAATAACTGCTTAGTAAAACCCTGAACTATGGCAGGTGCAACCAAAATGTAAGAGGGAGAGTAGCTATAAGAGGGGCTTCTTATTTCAAGGCTAGTATTATGGTAGATCTGGTGCCAACACATGTGTGTTGTTTATGGAGCCAACTGGTTGTTGTAGGGAAAGGTTCAGCGGGAACAGCTCGCACTGGGCACTGTAGGCCATCAGCTGGTCCATGAGGACCAATGCCGCCATTGATTCCACAATTGGGACAGCTACAATGATGGAAAAATTATCGGATCATAGGATACCAGTGGAAGTAACAAATTAGAAGGTACATTATTAGATTGATCCATTACCCCGAGGGACAACACATGGGTCGTTGCGACCCTTTGTCCTATGCTCGATATGTTGATGGTCCCTTGTTACAGTATTTTGCTTCTTCTGAAAAAATTAAACTAATACCTCAGAAAAACGACTATCTAACCTTTCACAAGTAGCAAGCATGAAATGTTACCCATATTCTACAAATATTTGCAAAGTTACCCCAATAGAAAGATGTCACGTATTTTTCACCCAAAAAACAATTGCATATGCATATATTTTTGCTGAAAAGTTTGATTCTTGGATGTTGTAAGTTACAACTACATAACATCACTGTTCTTATCATTTGAAAAGCATGGCATGGCATGGCATGGAAAATGTTCATACACTTCATAAATACAATAATTTCTAGCTTTTTTTTGCAAAATAAGTTTGCTGAATAGGAAATGGCGTACCCCAATACTTGCTGTTGCCTTGAAAGCTACTTTGAAGTATATAGTTTCACCATTCGATATCCCTCCCTTCAATCACATACAATTTACAATCAGTGACATACTTCTGATTACAAGTACTTAAAATGAAAGTTAAATCAATAGTATGGTGCCAGAAATACCCGCACACCTCCCGAGCAGTTGGTTCGTGTTCTCACATTTCTAGTTTCATCCATATAGAAGTCATCGTTATGCTCACTTCTAGTTAAGTCAGTACCTGGGACCAAGTTACTAGTACTTAGGAAAGTATAAAGTATGACGCATTCCCAACACATCAAATTTTGTGCAAAACAATTAATTACATGCAAATCCACCACCGATCTCAAAGCCCTTGCTTGCAGGAAGAGAAAGCATAGCCTCTGCCAGTAGAGCTTCAAGTTTGTCAAATACAGGAGAACTAAGACCCTATAAATTATACAAGCAATCATAAGTCATTGTCTTACTATTAATGAATTGGTCCATTTACAATTAAGCAATAAACATATGATGTATCCCAAACCATGGTTCTGAGTACAAAAAAAATAGAGCAAGTCTTATTTGGTTTATTATGCTGGAACTCACCAAAATGAGCATAAAAGGGTATTACTTACACGCGGAACATTTCTGACAATACATGTGACCACCCCGCCAACTGAATCCCCTGTAACTCGTACTTTATGAATTGCAGCGATCATCTTCTCTGCATATTCAGGATCGGGGCATCTACAAATGTTGCTCTCTATCTGGAGAATTTCAAAAAAAAGAAAGAAGTTAAAAGCCAGAAACCACGGAGAGTATCATGTAGTTTTAATGAAAAGGGTGGGAGCCAATGACATGGTCAAGGGTTAAACTTTCATAATCAACTGCGTCTTCAGGAAGTATGACTTGATGCACTTTGGAAACAAATGCCAGAATCTGCAAGAAATAATTTTATGTAGTATAAGGTACTGAAAAATTAAGTTTTCAAGAGAGAGCCACAAAATTTACCCTTCCGATGGGATAGAAAAGGGAAAGTAAAGCAGTGTCCACTGTAGCAATATACTTGTACTATTGTAGAATTTTGGTCTATACAACTTGTACATGATGGATCGAATTGCATATTGTTTATCAAGCAGTAGTACTAGGGGGAATGACATGGCTTTGTTACAGATGTGGAACAATTAACAAAGAAAGTGCCTGAGTAGGACCGAACCTCGACTCCAGATTTGAGCTTGAGAATTTTCTTGGCAAGAGCTCCTGCAGCTACCCTTCCAATGGTTTCTCTTGCCGATGCCCTTCCACCTCCCTATTATTTAGTTGGCATAAAAAGGTACAATTAAACTATTCACATTGTCTAGAAAATGGTAGCCACACGGTTGGCTAGCGAGTAGGGGATTAATAGGCTAACTGGCTAGTAATTAGTTAATTGAACGATTTATCGGTTTAATCAGCTACTCGGCGTAACCTCCGAGCATGGATTAATCAGCCAGTTAACCGGTTAAGTGGCCGATTTCCTGAGCACCGACTATTCAAGTAAGTAAAACATCTTGCACATGTAGAGTTGTAGCAGGAAAGATGCAACAGTTAGTGCTTCAATGTGATAATGTGGTGTATATAGACCTTATATATGCATCACAAAAGGTACCTGTACAGATCTAATACCGTACTTGAGGTCGTAAGTTAAATCCGCATGGGAGGGTCTGTATGCCTTGGCCATTGCAGTGAAATCCTGTTGAACCAAATTAAAAATGATTGTGTGACAGAAGGAGAAATACCAACTCTTTTGCCCTTCCAAATGTCCCGCTACCATGAGTAGCTATTAGAATATAAAGTAGTAGTATTAAATACTTACGCCTCGTCTTTGATTTGTGTTTGGTACAAAAACATGAATTGGCGTTCCAGTGGTCATTCCTGCAGAAAACCCATCAGCCTTGTCATAACACTGAAACAAGATGGTTCGTTCCTATTTACAAATCGACTTCACCAAATTAAAGTAACACCGTGTCTTCAAAGACACTACCTTACCTCCATATGTCCCTGAAAGAATTTTACAAGTATCCGTCTCCTTCCTTGGTGTGGCTATTCTGCTCTGACCTGGCCGCCTGTAATCGGTCTTTTCATATTAGTAGCACATCATGGAAAACTAATGAAATCTGGAAAACACACCTTCGATCGAGGTCCGCTTGCATGTCTTCCTCGGTGAGTGGTATTCTGGGTGGACAGCCACTGATAACACAACCCACACCACCTCCGTGAGACTCTCCATAAGTCGCAACCTGGAAGTAGTCCCCGAAGATGTTTCCAGATGCCTTCACCTCTGTTTTCAAATTCAGGGACTCTATTACGGTTCAGGTTCCAACATTAATTGCAGCAGCCACGCCATGTATTTGAAGTTTTGAACTTACATACATCATAGAAATCAAGGTTAAGAAAAGATCAGCATTGGAACTTCACAACAGCGAGGATGGACACGTACGTACAGGCAATGGACACATGCACGATGAACACGTTACAAAGCTATGCGTGATGATAGGGTCAAACGAACTCCTAGCTATGTAAGTATGAGTTTTGAAATTGCAATCCTGGGAACCAGCTGGTTGCTAGAGATGGCATAAGAGAGACGGCTTCTCTCTGTACAACAATTCACAAACACTCTTCCCCATAGCCTACCAATGACGGTCAATCCTAAGGAATCCCAGCTACCCCCATTCCAACAAACGGAGCAGACAGTAGCGACACTGCTGGAGAAATGGGGTTCTAACAGCAGGGTAGTAGGGCTGAGCAGACGGACGGACCTAGGCGAGCAGCGCGGCGGCGGCCGACGGAGAAGCGGATGGACGCGGGGGCAGAGTCGTCCGTGAGCGCATGGCGGGGGAGGGAGCTCCAGGGCGCCCCGGCGGCCACCTGGTGCGACGTGGGTGCGGCGGCCATTTGAGGTGGTAGATTGGTTGGTTTGGTCTCTCGGGTTGGTGTGAGCGGAGGAGGAAGGAGAGGGGGTGGACTCTATTCTAAATACGCCACGGAGGGTCGCTCCGGCGGGAAAACATATAGGCTTTAAAATGCCAGGAACAGAGACCGATGGTGCAAAGCATGTGTCATGCCATGATACTCGGCACGAGAGAAGCGCATCATCACGTTAGTGTTCATTTAAGAGATTTCAAGCATCCATACTGGATTAGTACATACTCCCTCTGTTTTAAAATATAAGATGTTTTAGCAAGGGGTATGGTTCTTCCTAGTATACTATAGATTTTTGTGTAGCTCAAAATACATATTTTTTTGAATTGATATTTTGCAGGTTTATGGTATAAATCACGAGCTACATCCTGATTTGTTTTTAGAATTTTTTGGAACTCAGAAATATTCTTTAAAAAAAAGCGGGATCACCGATGCCAATGTGATGGATACGGCCTAAATCTTAATAAGATAGTTGCATCGAGCCAAAAACATAGCCTAATAAACATGAATGATTACCACACATAAATAAAGTACATCATGCAGTTGGTTATGCCACTGTGTCTAAACAATATATAAAATAACAGATCGTTAATATGCAACTAAAAGAAAAATACACAAGTTTATAGGCTATCAAAGGTAACAGTCAGTACTAAGTTGATGGCGTAAAGTACCCTAAAAGCTACTTCCTCCGTTCCAATGTTTTAGTTTTTGTAAAATAAATATATCTAAAAGTCTTCTAGCGTGTAAGTTAACTTCAAACATACACACTAAAGGGGGTCTAGATACGTCCATTTCACAAAAGCTAAAACATAGGGAGTACTTCATATACAAAAGGTAAAAGAGGACACAAATAAATATGGGAACTGATCTCTATTATCAATTGGTGTATCTTCTCATGCGATTTGGGAACTGATCTCTACTACATATGCAAATAAGGACCAACTAGCGAGAAACCTCCCATGCATCCCAAGAAAGGGTGAGGCCCGCATGTGCCGTATGGTGCAAGTTTCCCAACATCAATCTCAATATGCTACACACAACTGAGATTGGGGAAGGGCGGTAGAATGAAATCTCAAACATGTTTAGTCAACTAACAGGATTAGAATGAAATCTCTTTGAATCAAATTGTGACCGTGATGTGATTGTGAACGTCATCCTGATATGGTTGGTTTAATAGCCTTTTAATCTCATATGATATAAATAATTATATATTACAGAGGCCTTCCCTAGAGCGATGCATACAACTCTATCAAAGAAATCTAATTGTTTTACCTTCAAACAATGCACGAATTGCGTCAATCCGTAGCAGGCCTTGGCAGCACATCGTTAGCCGGCATGGCTGGTGCACGAAGTACACTAGCGCACCAGGATTTTGGTGATGTAGTCAATCGCCAAGCTTGCTTCACTAGAAGACTTTGATTAAAATTAGAGTAGTCACGGAACCCATCCCCCACTGCCCAGCTAAACCAATGAACCTTTTGTTGAGCATCAACAACTCCACACCAAAACCGTGACGACCGATTAATTGGCTAGAAAATCAGTGTTTCTTTGTTAACCAAATTTATATATCATTTGGTGGAATAATTTCATCATCCGACACCCTCTAGATTATAGATGAATACAATCCACATCTTAATAAGCTACATCGAGAAAGAAATATAACCTATAATAATACATGATTACTACACATAAATAAAGAACATCAAGCAGTTGGTTGTGTCGTTGTCTAAGAAGTTTACAAGCCAACAAATCCCACCATGCAACTAAATGTAAAATACACACGTTTAAGGCTATCAAAGGTAAAACTCAGTATGAACTTCCCAGCATGGTAGATTTCTTGGTTATGTAGAAGTCTTAGCAAAGGATTGAAGAATATATTGGCAATGACTTCCCTCCTTTGCTTCAAGATGCCGCTGCACTGAGAACATCCAACACATCAATCATCGTGTAACTATGAGTAACTATAAAATTGATGATAAGTAGTTGATATGCATAATTATAAACTAACTAAATGTAGAGAAGTTGAAATAATGAATAGCGAGTCATCAAGGTGGTTCTAGTTGATTGTCGTGAGGTTGTGCGGGTCATACTCTAGGTTTGACATGTCCTAGAGCCCTAGCTCTATGTACTCATACGATGCTAGACTTATTTTCCTTCTGAATGTAGATACCGAAATAATATCATACCCTGAAAGGAAGCAAAAATCAGATTCCTTTCATCCAAAGGTCAAGTCGCAGATACCTTCTCCAAGTCATCACCGGCTTCATCATTTCAATCATGTAGATGCTGAGATCGAGTGAGGACCATAGAATATAGTGTTTAACATGTTTAGTCAACTAAGAGGATTAATCAACTCTCAATAAATCAAATTCTGATCATGATGTGATTGTGATCTGGATACGGTTGTTTTAATAATATTATAATCCCATACAATATGAAATAGCTAAATACATATGATGGAGGCCTGCCTTCGAGCGCTGCACACAACTCCATCAAACCGATCTCACTGTTTTTCCTTCAAACAGCCCACGGGTTGCGGCATTATATTGCCAGGAGGCTCTCGGCGTGTCGTTAACCGGCATGGCTGGCGCAACAGCAGACGTAGTTGGAAACATTAGAACAAGGTGAATTTCATCCCCTTTTTTTTGAATTTCATGTACAATATCCTAAAATTTGTAGTTGATACTGCATTGTTCATCTTTGTTTAAATTTGTAGCTCTATGAGAAAGAACAAAAAGAAGCAAAATGGTCAGAGTATGAACACAATGATTTATACTTCTCATGGCGTCATCAGAAACTGTTGATATTTTTCATAGAGAATGGAGCTAGCCAACCATTCTATTGTTCATAGAGAATGGAGCTAACCAACCATTCCAAGAATTTTGGGGAGAAATTCATGAGCGTTACAATTGAGCTACAAGTGGAGAAACTAGATCGGTATCATCACTTATGAATAGGTAGCACTTTCTAGTTATGTGCTCTAATGTGTAACTAGAACACTATCCATATCATGTATGCCTAGGTGGTCGCTATGTGTGACTTTGACGGTTATTTATCGCGTAGAAGAACCCTATTTGCCGGGCACAATGATGATGCTATCGATTTGAACCACAAATCTATTGGCCTATATGAATTATGGATCTCTTATATTATGTACTATTATATATTTATGCGCTAGCTCAATTGCAACACTTATTTTTAAATTACTATTTTTAGGGAGTTAAGAATAAGAGTTTGGCTAGAAATTAACCTCAGATTTTTAGAGGAACAAAATTATACTCTTCTAAAGAATAGGGAGACTTTTACTCCTCTAAATTATGCGTGTTCTGCTAAATATGCTCTGACGTTCGGAGCTGGTAAAATCCTCCCAGATCAACACACGTGACGCTAGTTGACTGAGAATTAGTTAATTCTCAGTGAACTAGTCACACACTCACACCCCCCAAAAAATTATGGAGGCCGCCCTCGAGTGCTGCACCTAAACTCCATCAAATCGATCTCATTGTTTTCTCTAAGCTCTCGCGGTGCGCCGTTAGCCGTCATGGCTGATGCAATGGCAGACGCCAATAAGGACGGGGAGGTGAAGGTGGACACGCGGCGGCCCTTCCGATCCTCGTTTATGTCGGTGTTTGCACACGCGGAGCCGGTGGACGTGATGCTTATGGTGCTGGGTCTGGTGGGTGCCATCGGCGACGGCATTTCGATACCGGTGACGCTGCTCATAAGCAGCCGCATCTACAACGACCTCGGCAGAGGCCCCGAGCTTGCCGAGTTCAGCTCCAAGATCAACAAGGTACGCATCTATGGCGATCGATTAATTTCATTTCTGATTTTCTATTTACACTGTCACTTTGCTAATTACCTTGCGATTATTATCGTGTGGGTTGAATGGTGCACTTGACCAGAACGCGATGAACCTTGTCTTCTTGGCGTTGGGCTGCTGGGTGATGGCGTTCCTAGGTGAGTGAGAATAATGTTTGGATGCTACCACTGGCGTGCGTGTGTGCCCACATCTGCCTGAAACCACTAACTACGATGTTCGTACAGAGGGGTATTGCTGGTCTCGGACGGCGGAGCGGCAGGCGTCACGGATGCGTGCACGGTATCTGGCGGCGGTGCTACGGCAGGACGTGGAGTACTTCGACCTCAAGGTGGGCACCACGGCCGAGGTGATCGCCAGCGTCTCCACCGACAGCCTGCTCGTCCAGGACGTGCTGAGCGAGAAAGTACCCAATTTCGTGATGAACGTGGCCAGGTTCCTGGGCAGCTACGCTGTCTGCTTCGCCCTCGTCTGGCGTCTTGCCCTGGTGGCGCTCCCCTCCCTCATTCTTCTCATCATCCCGGGTTTCATGTACGGTCGCATCCTCATCGGCCTCGCGCGCAAGATCAGGGAGCACTACACCTGTGCCGGCGCAATCGTGGAGCAGGCCGTGTCATCGGCGCGCACCGTGTACTCATGCGCTGCGGAACGGGACACCATGACGCGGTTCACGGCTGCTCTGGAGGAGTCGGCAAGGTTGGGCATCAAGCAGGGGTTAGCAAAGGGCATTGCCATCGGCAGCAACGGCATCACCTTCGCCATCTGGGCCTTGCTAGTCTGGTATGGCAGCCGCCTCGTCATGTACCACGGCTACAAGGGCGGCTCCGTCTACACTGTCCCCATGTCCATTGTCGTCGGCGGCCTGTACGCAGAATCACATTACAACTCTTTCATCACATTGGATGGAAGAACCATGATTGATTGACTGATGCTTCATCATGGTCTATGTGTGTAGGTCGCTGGGATCCGGGCTATCCAACCTTAAGTACTTCTCCGAGGCGAGCGCGTCAGCTGAGAGGGTGCTGGAGGTGATCCGGCGGGTGCCCAAGATCGACTCGGGTAGCGACACCGGCGATGAACTTGCCAATGTAGCTGGCGACGTGGAGTTCAAGAGCGTGCAGTTCTGCTACCCGTCGCGGCCTGAGAGCCCCATTTTCACGAGCTTCAGCCTACGGGTGCTGGAGAGGAGCACAACAGCGCTGGTAGGGAGCAGCGGCTCCGGGAAGTCGACAGTGCTGGCACTGCTGGAGAGGTTCTACGACCCGTCATCCGGGGAGGTGGCGCTGGACGGTGTGGACATCCGGAGGCTTAAGCTCAAGTGGCTCCGTGCGCAGATGGGGCTCGTCAGCCAGGAGCCCGCGCTGTTCGCAACTTCCATTAGAGAGAATATATTGTTCGGCAAGGAGGACGCTACGCCTGAGGAGGTCACTGCTGCGGCCAAGGCTGCCAACGCCCACAACTTCATCTCGGAGCTGCCGGACGGCTACAACACGCAGGTAAAATATTCCACTCCCACGAAATGTCGCTTAGCGCCTTCCCCAAGTTGATTCTCCAAGTACTATATCAAGTACCACGATACACTTCAGAGACAATTCTCCAAGTTGATTCTATCTTACATACCAGTAGATATCATTTTAATGTAGTTGTTGGCCACGGTTTATTCAAAATAATCTGATTGGTTACTTAAAAAAAAATCTGATTGGGTGATGAAATAGGAGATTTACTGATTTTTTTCTTAGATTCAGCTAAGAGACCGTCTGTACTCTGTAGGATGATGATTACAGTTGTTAGCACATAAAGAAACTAGTTCATCTTCAGTTGTTGATCTTTTTCTAATCTTTATTATGTAGTTTTGTGAACAAAGTAGTGGTTCATACACGCATAGTCTAATAATAAACATATCCGATATAAAAGCAGGTGGGTGAGCATGGTGTGCAAATGTCAGGAGGGCAAAAGCAGAGGATTGCTATTGCCAGAGCAATCCTGAAGTCACCCAAGATCCTCCTCCTTGATGAAGCCACCAGTTCGTTGGACACTCAGTCAGAGAGTGTTGTACAGGAGGCGCTTGACCAAGCTTCCATGGGCCGCACGACAATTGTCGTTGCGCATCGCCTATCTACTGTCCGGAATGCTGACATGATTGCTGTAATGCAGTACGGTGAGGTCAAAGAGCTGGGCTCCCATGATGAGCTCATTGCCAATGAGGATGGTCTCTACACCTCTCTTCTCCGCCTGCAGCAGACTAAAGAATCAAATGAGGCTGATCACATCAGTGGAACTGCTGTCAGCACTCCCCTTGTAGGGCAGTACGGAAACAACAGTATAACCAGGTCAAGGTCAGCGTGGCGGTCATTGGATGATGCAGGTGAGTCTAATAATATTGAGGCGCCAAAGCTTCCTTTGCCATCTTTCAGAAGACTGCTTATGCTGAATGCACCAGAGTGGAGGCAGGCGCTTATCGGAAGCTTGAGTGCAATTGTGTGTGGAGCCATCCTGCCTGCTCATGCATACGCCAAGGGAAGCATGTTGTCAGTATACTTCTTGACAGATCACGATGAGATCAGGGTCAAAACAAGGGCCTACGCACTGGGCTTTGTTGCCCTTGCAGTGTTATCTTTCCTGATCAATATAGGACAACACTACAACTTCGGTTCCATGGGTGAATACCTCACCAAGCGGGTCAGGGAGCAGATGCTCGCAAAAATCCTCACTTTTGAGATTGGATGGTTTGACCGTGATGAGAACTCCAGTGGTGCAATATGCTCACGACTTGCCAATGATGCCAACATTGTAAGTACCATACATCAATTCAGAGTGCTGATACTTCAATGGATATTTATCTAACCTATATATGATGATGTTTTTTTATTGTAGGTAAGGTCTCTTGTGGGTGATCGAATGGCGCTGGTGATCGAGGCAGTTTCTGCAGTGTTTATTGCTTGCGCCATGGGTTTGTTCATTGCCTGGCGTCTGGCCCTGGTCATGATAGCGGTGCAACCTCTCATCATTGTATGCTATTATGCTCGCCGTGTATTACTCAAGAGCATGTCCAAGAAATCAATAAGTGCACAATCAGAAAGCAGCAAGATAGCTTCTGAAGCTGTCTCCAATCTCCGTACCATCACGGCCTTCTCTTCCCAGGATCGCATCTTAGGCCTCTTCAACCAAGCACAGAATGGACATCGTAAGGAAAGCATACGACGGTCATGGATTGCAGGCCTTGGCCTTGGCACTTCCACGAGCTTGATCACATGCACATTGGCGCTTGACTTTTGGATTGGTGGCAGGCTCATAGCTGAGCACCACATTACCGCCAAGGAACTCTTCCAAACATTCATTATTCTGGTAAGCACGGGACGAATGATTGCGGATGTTGGTAGCATGACAACAGACCTCGCTAAGGGCACGGATGCACTTGCTTCAGTTTTTGCTGTTCTTGATAGGGTAACAAAAATCGACCCTGACAACCCTGAGGGATACAAGCCAGAGAAGCTGAAAGGTGAGTTGGACATCATAGGCATCGATTTTGCATACCCATCAAGGCCAGATCTCATCATATTCAGAGGATTCTCATTATGCATCCAGCCAGGAAAGTCAACAGCCCTGGTTGGGCGAAGTGGTTCTGGCAAGTCTACCATTATTGGTCTTATAGAGCGTTTCTATGACCCGCTTAAGGGAATGGTAAAGATTGATGGCAGAGACATCAAAACATATAATCTTCGAGCCTTGCGGCAACGCATTGGACTGGTCAGCCAAGAACCAACTCTATTTGCAGGCACAATCAGAGAAAATATTGTGTATGGCACTGAAACAGCCAGTGAGGTAGAAATTGAGAATGCGGCAAGGTCTGCCTATGCACATGACTTCATCAGCAACCTAAAGGATGGATATGGCACATGGTGCGGTGATAGAGGTGTTCAGCTGTCAGGAGGGCAGAAGCAACGCATTGCAATAGCTCGTGCCATCCTAAAGAACCCATGTATCTGGCTACTAGACGAGGCTACAAGTGCACTAGATAGCGAGTCTGAAAAGGTGATACAGGAGGCGTTAGAGCAGCTGATGGTTGGGAGGACAAGTGTTGTGGTTGCACATAGGCTGAGCACGATACAAAACTGTGATCTGATCACGGTGCTCGACAAAGGAAATGTTGTTGAGACGGGCACACATTCATCGCTCATGTCAAAGGGTCCCTCTGGGACATATTATAGCTTGGCTAGGTTGTAGCAAGGAAGTAAAAACAATCTGTTTTTGCATGGATATACATCCGTGTTTTTCAAATTAGAAGTGCAAGCAAGACTATTTCTCTCTTATCGAATAACCCTTGCAATCATTGGTGTTGATCCTACAGAGCCACCTGGAAACCTTCATGGTGTCTTTTGAAGCGTTCAAGAGTTTGTGAAGGCGTGAGATCGCGTTCTAAGTGTGAAGATCAACCTCTTAGTGGTTGGGTATTGACTTGTTTCCTTAGATCAAGGGGAAATAGGTTGGTCTTGGTGACCAAGGACTTTGTGCCCAATCCTTATCCACCGAGGACATAGGTAGCGCTAGCTATCCGAACTCGGTATACATCTTCGTGTTTGAGATCCCTTCTCCTAGCTCCCTTACTATATTGCAATCTACTTTTGCACAAGTTTTATCTTTGTAAAATTTCATATGTGGGGTGTTGTAGGGAATAAATAGAAAATAATTTTCCAAAATCTATATTTTTTTGCTAATTTTTAGCATTGTCTATTCACATTCAAGCATTGTTTCCATGTTTTGGATTTACCATAAGGAAAAACTATGTCTATTAGATGTAGCTACTTTCATGAAGGAACTTACTTTGATGGTGATGACTTTGAATCTTGGAAAACTGGCATCCTGGATATCTTCCATTAGATGGGTCCTAAACTTGGAAGGATAATACATGAATTTCTTTTTCCTCCAAGGGATCGTGAAAATCTCACTCTTGGAAGTTCAAGAGCTTCACGTAAATGCAGTTTTGAAATATACCATGTATCGTAAAGATGATCATGAAATTTGGAATAGAATTCAAGACATATTTGGTGATCCCAAGACAAGTTGGCCGCCACCATCTTCCCTGTGTGTCTTCCCGAAGCCTTCTTGCAGGCAACATGCCTGGGCTCCTCCCATGGCGCCTCAGGGGCAGCCGCGATGTCGACAGGATCGTCCTCCAGGGGGTCGTCAGAGGAGGAGAGCGCATCGATGGCCACCGGCTCGCTGATGCAGACCTCCGACCTCATCTCACAATGGTACGGCCCCCCTCCTCATCTGTCCTCATGGAAGAGCGCTCCCCGATGAGTGTCGCTAGGTAGGAGCGCAACGTCTCCTCCGAGTCAGAGCTGCAGCCTCCTCTCCACCTGTCCTCATGCACGCGCAGAGGGTAACCGGTGCTCTCTCCGGGGAAGGGGGGACGGATGGGGGAGGGGGAGCGTGAGGGGTGGACGCCGCTGCCGGAGTGGTGGGTAGGGGCTGGGGACGCCGGAGCCGGAGTGGCCGCCGGAGGGAGGGGTTGGGGGTAGGGCGCTCTCTCCTCTGATGCGTCCATCAGCAGGATACATCAACTGCACTCAAAACAATTTACTGCCACATGATATCTGTATGGATCAGTCTTTTGAGTGCGCTATACAAATTGTAAGTGCGCACCAGAATCCCACTATAACGATCAACCAAACATCATAAAAAGCGAAATTTAGTGGGTTTTTTCTCTCGTTATTTTCTTGTTCTTCAGTGCAGAGATTGGCCGGTGTGAATCAGATATTCTGTACACCTGGCACTTCTTATAATCTATATCGCTTTTTTGGAAAAGGTGTCTTAAACCTAGTTTATGTGTAAATCTTCTAGACACATATCCATACAGAAAGCTATCGATTAAGCTATAAAGCAATTGCTCTAGTATGACGACATTGGTAAAGACGATCGTTAGCGGTAGTTGTGTGACAACCATAGAAGTGTGCTTCTAGTAGAACTACGTCCGAAAAATCATCAGATGATACACGCCAAGTGCTTGCTACAACGCATTTAGATGGATCATGCCCAAACTTTTCTAAAATAAGAACTCAGACAACCGGAAATGGAATACATCCAGTAGGATATTACTTTAGCTACCGACTGGAAGTGTATATGTTCTTACCTCCAGCCGACGGGGCAGTGGCAGGCCACAGATTCTGGGTGTAACTAACTGGAAATGGTTGCAGGGGTCTTAGACAACCTGTGCTAGTTGGGTCTCATGATGATGACGGCATTCGAGGTGGGAAGTGGTATAAGACACGGCCTACCCCTATAGATTGGGTTGGATACGGCTCCATAGGTGGTAGCCACGACGTTTATTTTGGAGGCACCAAGCCATGTTTGTCATTGACGGGCTAGGATATCCAGATACGTTGATACGAATACTGGTTGATACGAATACTGATACGGATATATTGTGATACCGCGATACGGCAATTTTCCTTAAACCCGGATACAGGGGTACGTTTGTATATATGTAATAAATTTAATGATATGTATATTAGTGAGTTTTTTTTAGGAGAATGAGAATTACTATATCGAGTACCATGACAAATTGTTGTTGCCAGAAAACATGACACAACTGTAGTGGTATAGTAAGCAATTTACTGTACTAAATTTGCCAGTATAGTAAGCAATTTACTATCCAGTTTGCAAGATGCAAGTAATAATTTAGTAAATTAGTATTGTAAAGGAAGGATAAAAGCAAACTGGAAAGATACATCATGCCTACATTGCAAGCCTGCAACTATTCCCATTCTCACTCCTTTCCTCTATTTCTCCATATCCCAAACACCCGCAAGATCAAAGAACAATTACATCACAAAATAATTTGATACTAGTAGCTAGTCAATCCATCGGATAGCAATGTATCCAATTCAATCGAGGTGTCCTATAATCTATACATCTACGCATCTGTTTGTTTTGGCCTGTCTAATCTTTAATGAACTTGATCGGCACTTCGCCGGTAATAAGCCAGCCGCGCCGGCGGAGCACAGCAAGAAGGAGAAGTGGAAATAGGACTAGGAGGAGGGGAAACTGACCGCAGAGGCGGGCGGTGGACCGCCGAGGGGGCTGCTCGTCGGCTGGATCTTTTCTCCGGTGCGGCGTCGTCGCAGCAGAGGTCGCCGGCGATCTGCTTCACTGTGACCGCGCGCGGGCGCCCAGGTCGGGGGGTCGGAGGAAACGAGAGAAATGGGCTGGGTCGCTCCATCGCTGACAGACCGATGGATTAGGGTTTTTTTTTTTTTTGAGAGAATATGGATTAGGGTATTCCCATATCCTGGGTGTATCCGTATCCGCATCCAATTTATTTTCTTATTATTTTGAAAAAAGAAAAATCGTCCGATACATATGGGAGTATCCGGACATATCCCCATATCTGGCCGTATCCAACTGCTGACACGTGCTTCTATTTATCCATGCAACAGAGTCGGCAGGTGGTCTTAAAAGCAGAGATCGGAGAGACAAGTGAATGACCAGTTATTATTCATCGACGAAAATATACTATCTTTTAGAATTATTGTTGAAAATATAAGCAATAATCCATATTAATCTGAATAAAAAATTGATAAAGCATGATCGTACAAATGGTACTAAAACCAACTATGCAGATCAACAAAGTAGATGAATAAATTATATCTATAAGAGATAAACCTATCACATCTACACAAAGCGCTAGAACAGAGAACTCTAGCATAATACGTAAAAGACAGTTGAGTATCACGTACAGTGTAGGCTGAATAGTAGTCACAGTGGTCGCAGCAGCGTCGCCCATGTTGAGGTTGTCGAAGAGGTCGCTGACGTCCGGGAAGAAGTCGTCGTTCAGGAACTCGTCGTCGGACGATGTCATGGTTGCCGGTAGTCGCGCTTGAGCGCTTTCTAAAAACTTGATCGCCTCTCACCCGTACAGATTCACGAGAGGCGGGGTTCCGGAGGCCTACTATCCCGATCTGCGATGCACGCCGCAAGCCGGGATGGGGAAGACGAAAGCGGCGGCATAAGATTCTGAAGGTAGGCGCGTGTGCGTATTGATTCACCGATTAGGTTTAGCGCATACGCGCTTATATAGTGCAGGTTAGGAAGATCTAACAGCCACGTCCATAAAAACTGGAAAGGGCTATAATTAACGCGTCCGTTAATGACTCATAATCAGTTTTCTCAACCAGCAAAATAAAGCTCGGCTCAGCGAGATTTCCGCAGCACGCGGCGCGCGCGTACTTGGCGTGGCGTGGCGTGGCGTGGCGAGACGAGGCGGGCGGCGTCGGAGAAGGAGTGCGCGAGGAATACTCTTTTTGTCACACCTTAGGCCTTGTTTGGCAGCCGTGTTTTTAACTAGTTCCACGTGAATCTTACCAGCCCCGTTCGTTACCCGAAGTTACACTCGATGGCCCGTTTGGCAGCCCGGTTTACAATCTGGTGAGCCCGAGTAAATTCCTAGAAACCCGTCGGGTCGACGAGTTTTCCAGACGCGAGGAAGGGCTCGCGTTTCTTCCACTCCTATCGTCACAGCAAGCTCTCGCGGCGGCGGCGCAGCGAGCTCTTGCGGCGGAGCGTCCCTGCTGCCGCTCGATCCCGCCTCGTCGTCGCGTCCTCCTCCATCTCCCCTTCGTCGTCCCGCCGCCGTCCCGCTGCCGTCTCCTTCTCTTCGTCTCCTCCGCCGCCGTCTCAGCTTCGCCGTCGCCTCCTTCGTCGTCTCAGCTTCTCCAGAAGTTTCGGTTGGCGTTCTCACGAGTTCTTGTACTAGCCTTTTTGTACTAGGGTTCTTATTAGTTTTGAAGAGATAGGATTGATGGATTGGTTCACTTGTTGTAAGCATGCTAATTCGTTCTCTGCAGAACCTGCAAGATCTGATCCGTACCAGTCTATGTTGTAGAGCTGATTCGAGTGTTTCTTGGACTGATCCACATCTTGTTTAGTAGATCTTGCATGGACTGATGCTGTCCATGTTGTGAGTGTTCCTTGGACTGATCCACATCTTGTTTTGCCTATGGCGACTGAATTGATGCAGAAATTTCAATACTAGTTGTACTTTTCTCGATCTAAATGCTGCTTTGATGGATCAGTCCATTCTTGTTTTTCTATTGATCTAAATTGGTATAAGGGAGCCTTCTTATGTCCTGTATCTTGTTCAAACTTAGTTTTGCATCGTGTTCCTTATCTTGTTCGAACTTAAAGCTATGAATGTTAGCAGCGATGAATGGTTTTCTACATTTACAAGCTATGAAGCTTTGCTTTTTATATCTGTGAACAAATAGCCAATACTGCAGTAGCTAGATTTAGCTACCTTAGCTAGATACATAAAGCTATGATTGGTTCTGCACCTATTCCTCACTTGCTGGCTATATGCCTATGAAACTATGATTTGTTTTTTATCGGTTCTAATTCTGAACCACGTTGCAGTTCTGCATATTGATTGGTTCTGGTTCGTGAACAATTAGCAACAACTTATTTCCTATGTGTTGATTTGTTCTAACTCTGAACCACGATGCAGCTAGTGATTTCTCAATTTGGATGTGTGTTGATTGTTGGCAATTAGTATCAGCTTATTTCCTGTTGTATGTATTTACTACATAATGCTCTATGTGCTTACTTCTAACTGCTGTGTTTGCTGTTTTTTAGGTACCAAAACCTTATTGGGCTTCAGGAATCGAAGAGGAGGAGGTTTTTTGAAAGGAATAAGTCGCAAGGAGATGTTGGAAGGAGAAATAGTTCACAAGCAGGTGCTTCAAGAGTGAATCCTAAGAATACCCCCAAGAAGAAGAGTGCAAATGGAATAGTAGGAGTGATGGAGAAATTGGTAGAAATCAAAGAAAATAGCCCAAATAAGAAGTTCTCTAATTTCCATGCTAAACTTAAGTTGTCCAGGCGAGTGAAGTCCAGGTACTATTATCATAAGAAGTTCCTGCAGAATTTTGGTTGAACTGCATTTGTATTGCTAGAGCTACCTCAAATCAGAATATATATTTTATGCCACATCAAACTCAGGATAGTTAGCACTATTGTTTAAATTCTATAGTAATTGTTTTTTTTTACTGAAATGAGCTAACTTTCTTTATGACAGCAACCAGTGCACCGGCTGATGAGCAAAGCACTTTGATGATCAACAAAAGTTGATGTTATGTAGTCAACAGCTCATGAACATGGCACTTTTCTTTTTCCTAAACAAGCTTTGGAAGAACCGACCAGATTACGCCCGCCCCCGCGTTTTTTTTTCTTTTCATTTTGCTGCAAAAATTCTAATCCAGTACGTAAAAAGGGCTCGACTCCATCAGGTTACCTCACAATGAACAATGGCAAAAAAAGCTGCATATTCTTGTTGCAAAAAATATTAATTAGCTGCTGAGATGTTATTCTATTCTGATTCTATATAATGCTTCTTGAGATATTGTGAACTCGTCAAGAAAAGTGTGCTGATTTGCTGCTGAATCGGTGATGCAAAGACTAGATTTTTATTGATCTCAAACCTGACTGAGAAATAATCCCGAGAGCCAAATGGTATGAATTGGGGAAGAGGATTGATTAGCAAGGGAATTAAGAAGAGCGAAGTGTATTGGGTGAAGGAACTGATTTCACCAAATCCCCGGTGGATAATACACCAAAAAACTCTACAAACCCCTGCAGCCAAACAAGGCCTTAGTGAGTGGTGCAACACTCTACTATATAAGATGGTTCAACTCCCCCTTTAACTAGCATGTGGGACTAAATTTTAGCATCACTAGTACAGCCATATGCTGTCATATACAATTGGGCCAAAGAGAATTTTAAAATTTGTCTAATGGGCCAACAACCCAAAACTCATTAAATTCTAACAATTATTAGTCCTAAGGGCCAAGTTGTTAATACCAAGACAATTCATAACTCTTTCTTTTTAATATATGCATGCACCAACAGTACTACACGCATAAGAGAAGTGAGAGGAAAAAAAACATGCATTGGACGAGAAAGAGTAACCTTTGTGTAGATTAGCCTATTTTCTTTCATATTGTTGTATAATTTAAAATGTTTATAGATTTTTAATTACAAATTCACTTTAAAAACCGTTTGCACATATGGATTTTTAACGTAAAGAGCTCTAAAATAAGACTAATATTAACTATATTTTGACAATATTTAAAATCAATTTGTGAAATTGATAAAACAAAAAAAATGAAACTTGGTGGTTTTTTATTGCTAAAACAGTCCCTTCCTTTATGTTTCAAACTTTTTCCATCATAATTAGAAAATAGTTGATAAAATCCTTCAAGTTGAAAAAATAAAATATATTAAAGAAAAACAAGAAATCAATAATACAATATGTTTTATTGGGAATCATGACATTTCATTATGTTTCGAAATTTAAATTTTCCATTTTATTAATTTTAGGCTTGTTTAAAAGATTTAATAAAAATAAATACGCCGTTCAAAAAAAATTTAATCAGATAATTATTTCAAATTATATGACTCTTTTAAATCTAGTATTGAGAGTTAAAGGAGTGAGAGAGAGAGTGTCATACATTTGTCAGATATTGTACTAGGTGCATACAAAAGATTATTTTTTTTATAAATCTCAAAGCAAAAGCAGTAGATGGACGTCTCTAGCATGCACGGACGTGCATGCTAGAGTTGCATTTCTGAATGAGATAGCTCTTATAATCTCAAACAATATAAAAAAGCTTTTAAGACTAATAATTTCAAACAGAGGTAATACTTATTTATAGGGGTGAACAGACGTCTACTATAACGGTTCCTGGAGGCGACGCTTAGTGGCGGAGCCAGCAGGCCCCACCCTAAGATTTAGCCCAGCCCATATTGCATACATAGAAAATAAGAAAAAAAATAAAAAAACACTAACCCCAGTTAGCTTTGCCCACCCTAGCAAAATGGGCTGGATTCGCCACCGGCGACGCTCCAGGGACAACTGGTCGGTTTTCCACGTGCGGATTACAAGCAGGGATTTTCCCATCTAATAAAAAGATTAAATTCTAACAGGTGGGAGTCATGGTACCGGCAGGTGGTAGGCACTTACATGGCGTCGAGTCATACATGTATTCATGTTGAACCTTGGTGCGATATGTAGCTGGAAACAATGGTAGAGGCTGTTTTTCATTGTCTAAGTATGCGTGTTTGGTGGAAACACAAGATCCGCGTTGTTTCCTTATTGGAGGGTGGACTTCGGGTTGTTTATTTTCTTTCCCGTATTTAATTTGTTTGGTTCTAGCTTTTGAAAAATGAATTATATATAACTATGTGTATCAATTGATGCAAAGACTGGAACATCCTCCATTTCAAAAAAAAAGGTAATGATTAGATAGTGGGTTGTTAAGTAGGAATGTTTTTTTTTTACCGAAACTACGGCGGGCTTACGCCAGCCTGAACAATTTCATTCAACCAAACACAGTTACAGGGCTCTCAGCAGAGTTTTAGAGGACAGAGGAGGCAAGGCAGACAAGAGGATTCACGGCGGATCATAGATGTTACACCAGGACCTAAGGCTAGATGCAGAGCCCGGGTTCGTACAGCGGTACACCCAGAGTCACAGATTCTCGATGCATCTGCTACGAATAAGGGAGAGAGGTTCATCGATGTTGTTGAACACAAGTGCATTCCTTCGTTTCCAGATGTTCCAGAGGACAGCGATGCAGATGGTGGCTGCTGCAGGGCTCGCGCTGCGGGAGGCCCAGAGCTCAGTGAAGTCTTCGCAACGCTCGTCATCCGTAAGGGGGAAGAGCGCCCAAACCTCCTTAGCCCGGGGACAGTTTGTAAACAAATGATCAATAGTTTCTTCGTCTTGACACGTGGGGCAGTCAGCCGTCGCGGAGATCTGGTGGCGAAATCTCCGTTCATTGGTTGGAAGCCGTGGGTGGAGTGCAAGCCAGCAGAAGATCTTGCATTTCAAGGGTGCGTTGCTACCCTAAATCATCGTCACCTGTTCATCTTTTTGCAAATGCCTGAAAGAATTGACATAGAAACCTTTGTTCGATAATTCCTTGTTAGTGAGTCGGCAATTCCGTAGATCAGGGATAGTTGGGCGAAGGGGAACAGAGAGAATATCAGCGGAGAGAGAGCCGAAATGATGGTGGTGGTGAGGCGGGTACGAGGCAATCGGAAAGGCGGTGCGTAAGGATGTGAGCGACTGAAGCATTGGGCCTATTCGTATGAGAGAAAAGGGCGGGGAAACGGTCACAGAGCGGGGCATCGCCATTCCAAGTGTCAAGCCGGAAGGCCGAGGAAGAGCCACAACCGATAGTGACAAGGGAAACCGATCGGAAAACAGTGAGCCCGGCGACAATGCCCTTCCAAAACGGAGTATCCAGGCGGTGTGGGTCTCCGAGATCTCTGTTGGCAGACCAACCATACATGCGATTTAAACCAGAGCCCAAGGCGGAGAATCGGAATGAAGCTTGGAGAGGAATTTGGTAAGGAGAGCAGAGTTCTGGGCAGGAATAGAGAGAATGCCAAGGCCGCCCACATCCGTAGGCGTGCAGACATCAGTCCAAGCAACCTTACACTGTCCCCCATTGCAGGTTTCCTCCCCGGTCCATAAGAAGGCACGACGCCTTTTATCAATTGCCTCGATGACACCTGCCGGGAGAAGGCCGGCACTCATAGCATGGGAAATCATGGCGGTGAGAACGGAGTTGACGAGTAGGAGGCGGCCTCCAATAGGAAGGGATCTGCCTCGCCATCCAGAGAGACGCTTGTCGCTTTTGGAAATAAGAGGGGCAAAGTCCAGCATCCGAAGCTTATGAGTAGACAAAGGGAGGCTGAGGTAGGTTTGGGGGAAGGAAGAGATGGCACAGCCGAAGGTGGAGGCCATCTGAGAGGCTTCGGCAGGCCCAGTTTTGATAGGGACGAAGGTACTTTTATGGAAGTTAATGGTGAGGCCAGTGGCCGAGGAGAAGGCATACAGGAGGTTTTTTAGGTTTTCTACATGTTGCGGGATGGCCCGGATAATGATGAGAGTATCATCGGCGTACTGGAGAATAGGGCAAGGAAGATCATCAACTAAAGGGTGCAGGAGTAGGCCATCCCTAGAAGCCTGGAGCAGGAGATGTTGGAGGACATCAGCAACGAGGTTGAAAAGAAAGGGGGACAGAGGGTCTCCTTGGCGAAGCCCCTGCGGCATTGGATCCACTTCCCGGGAATGCCGTTGAGGAGGAAAGCCGTCTAGCTAGTGTGGTTAAGCATTTTTATCCAGGCTCGCCAAATCTCAGGGAAGCCTTTGGCTAAGAGGATGCGGTCCAAGGCCTCCCAACTGATGGAGTCGAAAGCTTTGCGGAAGTCGATTTTGAAGACCGCGGCCGGGGCCGCACGCTTATGGCAAGATTGAACAATATCAGCAGCGTAGACGAAATTTTCGGCAATGGAGCGCCCGGAAATAAACCCTATCTGATCTGGGTGAACAAGGAAAGGAATAAGGGTTCGAAGACGAAGAGTGAGACATTTGGTGTGGAATTCGAGGCAGGAGTTTTGCAAGGATATAGGCCGGAAATTGTCAGGCCTGTTGGCCCCCCAGCTTTTTTGGGAAGAAGAACAATGTAGGATTTATTAATAGGGCGGAGGTCAGTCGTTAAGGAGTGAAAATCTCGAAGAGAGTCCATAAGGTCGTACATTACTAGATCCCAGTTGCGCTTGAAGAAGGCCGGGCCAAAACCGTCAGGTCCAGGGTTCGAGTTATCTTTCATGGAGAGGACGGCGAGCTGAAGCTCATCCATGGTGAAGGGGCGAACAAGGGAGGCAGCTTGAGCAGAATCAAGCTTAGTCGAGGACACGAGCGTGGCCAAGTCTAAGTTGTCAGAAGCAGGGAGAGGAGTTCCCAGAAGGTTTTTGTAGAAGGAGTGGAGGATGGCAGCCTTGGCGGGGTGGGCAAAAATAGTGTTGCCATCATCATCATCAAGAACCTTAATCTGTTTTTTCCAAAGACGCCTAGAGGCACACAAATGGAAGTAATGAATGTTCTCGTCGCCAAGGGTGCAGTGGCGGATTTTTGCACGCTGGCGCCAGTAGGTAGCCCTCGCAGTGTTGATGCGACTTAGATTGCTTTTTGCCAAGAAGAGAAGGCGACGTTCAAGGGGGGAGAGGAGGCGCACCTCTTCAAGCCGGTCAAGGAAGGAAATAACAGCACGACAATTAACAAGGTAAATGGAAGGCAGCCGACGGATGCGAGCCCAAACTCGAGCAGCAGACCTGACACGTTTAAGCTTCAGGTTGATACGACAAGAAGAGGCTAAGTGACCGTGGCTAGGGCTAACGCTGTGCCAATTAGAAGTGACCAAAGGAGGGAAGGAGGAGTGTTGTAGCCACGTGTTGTCGAGCCTGAAAATGGAGCTTCTTGGGGCTTTTGACAGGGCCTCAAGGTGAAGGGGAACATGGTCCGAGGTAGGCCGGTGAGACGAGGTTAGGGTAGTGTTTGGGAGAGCCATGCTCTAAGCAGGGTTGACAAGGGCGCGGTAGAGACGGGCGAGGATAGGTGGGGTTTGTTGATTCGACCAAGTGTACTGTCTATCCAAAAGGGGAATTTCTAGAAGACCGAGGTTATTAATGAAGTCGTTGAAAAGGTCAGCCTCGACAGAGTTAAAATTGTCGCTGGATTTATCTTTGGGATTGCGAACAAGGTTGAAATCCCCCATGACGGCAACATGATTGGCGAGGGAGGCGAAGATTTGCTCAAGAGAGGCGAGGAAGGGGGCTTTTTGAGCATGGACGCAAGGGCCATAAACGTTTATAATAGAAAAGCAGAGATTGTCACAGCGGAAGGAGAAGGTTGTGGTGACGGAGAAATCGTCAATAGTGTGATGGAGGAGCTCTACAATATTGTCGTCCCAAGCCGTTATGATGCCGCCAGAAGAACCGTCAGAAGGCTTAAAGACAAAGGATCGGAGTGAAGGCGGGAGGAAGGAGGAGGCGAGGAAGGTGGAGATGTCGGAAAGTTTGGATTCCTGAATGCACATGATGGTGGGAAGGAAGGATTCAATGGCCACCCGAACGTCATCGCGTTTACAGCGCTGACCAAGACCAATAACGTTCCAGCATGCAAGAATAAGCTTAATTAACATTAAGAAGCAATGATCGACAAGGGGGACAAGGATAGAAACAAAAGGTCCAGGCATACAGCTTAAAAGTCTTACAATTAAGGAGATTACACGGGCAGAAGATAGGGCCCGAACAAAAATAGAGGCACATACTAAAGGAAGAAAAGGAGACTCTCAGAGCAAGCTGGGCAGTGCAGTCTGGCAGGATGAGCAAAAGGAGCTGCCACATTCTAGGAGGGCCTTGTAGGCTAGCAGAGCATCTAGAGAGGGCTTGAATGTCCGCACAGGTGAGGTGGAGGCGAAGCGAAGCAGAAGCAGCCTCATGAGCCTGGCTACGGAACCGAGCAGTTATGTGGAACTCTGGATGTCCTGGTCGACATTACACGGTACATTAAGCAGGAATGTTATGAACCATGATGCATTATTCGGTACATTGGAGCATTTTAATTAACTAGGCAGCAAGTGCTTCCTCGACAAAATAGACGACATTACACCACGCCCCTTCATATCGAGCTCTCTATAGAACAGGCTAACATGCGTGTCTACATTGCCAGGATGTCCCTATATTACTGATGATACAAACCATTTACATAACGGTTCAGGCAAACTTTTCCGTTTGCATTGTTTAGGAAGATATTGCTCGTGCTCCGAATTTTCCAAGAAAGACCAAATACCAGTGAAGAAAATTTGGTGGCAATCTACTACAGTCTCATAGCAAAGTTGTAGAAAATGGTCTGCACATGCTGAATAAAAAATGTATTGATAAGATTGTTTTTTTCCTTGAAACGAGTGTTGGAGTTCTATGAAAGAAGAATGAATTTCTCAGGTTTTTATGTAGAAGAATCCTACTTTCCTGAATAGTAGGAAACATACACAGAGTACCAATCATCTGAAGTCAGTCCTCACTAAAAGAACATGCCTATGCTAATCTAAAGAATGACCATCCTACTAATTTCCCTCATAAGTGCCTATGGAAGTTAAAGGGAAGGGTCAACTGCTTCAGCGACCGGTGCTTCATTTGTCTGGTAGAGTCTATACTAATTAATAAACTAGGATCCTTTGTCTTGTAGATTCTGTACTAATTAATTAGTCAGTTGATGTAATGTACAACGATTAGCTGGTTAATATTGACAAAGCTGCGCATTACAGAAGTTCAAAAGCTTCCTGTGTCCTTACTTTCAGAAGTTTCCTGAAGACAAAAATGACATGAAAATTTTCAGAGAGAACGCATTGACAGGAGCTATTCATCTCTCTTCTATCATGTAGTACACAACAGCAACAGCACACGGAGAAACTGGCATTGTCAATCATGTAAACAGAACTGATAAACCAACATTGCAGCGCTTGAGACGCACCAGATTGGCATAACATGGAGGGGTTATATTACGCCTACATTTCCAAAAACCGACCAAGAAAAAGCTGCAGAACAGATGACCTGGCAAGAGAGCGTGTCGCTGATATGGCAACATACTTGCCCTAAGTACCTACATTTTGGGTCTGACTAACAAGAAAACTACTTCCGCCCAGGAAGCTTTCTTCTTTTAGCTACTTTCAGAGGTTCAGGGCTCGAAGGGGGTTCAGAAACAGGTGACTCTGTCTGGTCAGCCTCTTCCTGTGCGGAATCACTGTCCATTGTATCCACATCAGAAGACTTACCACCAGCCTTGTCCTCATTTGCATCCTCAATAGCTTTGAAAATATAAATCTGCAACAAATAAAGAATTGCAAGTGAAGGCTATAGAAGCAGATCCCCAAAGATGTGACTGAATATACATATGAACAAATTGCTAGACCTGACGTTTATCAATGTTTCAGCTTGATAATACAGTTATTCAAAATCCACTAATTAAGCGCAATACTATATGAAATTAGCAGTAGCACACCTTTTTTCTTACATGCCAATTGACATGTTTACATTGGTACATTAGGGGCTCTTGTCTGAGTATGCTTGCATACTCTCTCTCAAAGGTATTCTTGTCAGAAATTTATGTCTTCTTTTCACTTTTATAGTTCTATTCAGGCTCCATAATTGGGAATTGGGACAAGATTACGAGTTTTTGTAGTAATGATCAGGAAGTTCCTCTGTTCCACATAAATGGAGAACTAAGTAAGAGCAGCACCTTGAATCTATCAGGCTCAGCCAACTCAAAGACCAATGAATCCCCATCTTCCAAATCATGGTTCAACGAGAAGCCTCGCCATCCACCACTCAGACCTGTTCGTTTTCCAATGTATACAGCATCAAATTCATCGCCCTCTTCATCCTCCAGAACCATCTTATGCTCATCAGGAGGCAGATGATCTTTGCAGAACCCAGAAGGGAGACCCTAGTACAATGGAAAATTCATAACGATGATTTTTTGTTGACAGTAGTACATATTTATCAGCATTAGTTAAACAAATAACAGAGAACAACATCTTACAAGCCAAAAGCAGCTGGATACATGTGATCGAACCATGGTCTTAACAAACGATGGGTTGTCCGAGTCTAGACTATCTTGAAATTTCTCGGCTCTGTTAAAAGCACGCTTTTGTTGCTGATGAGAAGAAATTCTTCCAGTGTATCCCCTTCCGTTGTCTGGACCTTTAGTGACCCTGGTGGTGGTTCACGTGGGCAAGTAGCGAATTACATTAAGAATGGGACAACCATGACCAAGATAGATCAATAAAGTCGATGAATGAATTACCTTCTGCGGCGCACAAAATTGTCAACTTCAGGAAACTGTGGAAAGAACCAAATGCCAGCTTAGTCACCATTGCAAAGGAAAAAAATCATCATTTCATAAACAAAATAAAAGTATGTCCTTGCACTGCAACTCTAACCAAGTAAAACTATAGTCAAGGGAAACAATCAAGGCACCAAGGACCATTCGTAAAAAAAAATACTCATAAGAGGTTCCCATGAACATGCCAAAAAGAGGATATGGAAGATTATGAATTTTGCAATAAGTATCTGCATATTAGAAACATAACGACATTATCTTACTTCATATACTCCCTCCGACCCATATTTGTTGACTTGGATTTGTCTAGATTTGGATGAATCTAGACACTATTTAGTATATAGGTTCATTCAAAATTTTTGACAAATCCAAGTCAACTAATATGGGTCGGAGGGAGTAGCACATTTTTCATTATGCGGAAAGACAATATAGCACATGAATCTTAACTACTATGTAAGCAGGCCACATGGTGGCACAGGAGACTCCAAATAGAACATCACAATCAGTGCATCAGATTGCAACAATGGTAGAATCAACTCTTTGTAAACTTGACAAAAAAAAAGGCCGGTAGCTCACATCCTCCTTGTAGGAAACTGGAGTGCTCCTGGCCCTGGAGGAGCGCCTGACTTCGGTGGTGGCCTCGAACTTATTCCTGGTCTTGGGGCTGGAACGGGTGCTCTGCAAAAAACGCAGCGGCAGGAACGAATCAAACCCACCGCAACCATGGAAAACAGAGAACTTTGCCCCCTACCGCGTGACCACCCGGACTGCAGTACAGTCAGTGCAAGGGATGTGAGAGATGGGCGCCTACCTTGTTCTGCTGTCTGGTAGCCTGGACCAAGCTCTTAGCCATCTTGGTTATGCCCAGATCCTGCGGAGAAGGAGGAAAGACGCAGAGAAATTAGTACTAGATCGAAGCCGCTGCTGCGAAGAATCGGCGGAAAAAACTGGCATCGTCGCGAAATGTTTCATCTTTCGCGCAAAAACAGAGGGGATTCACGGATTGATCCGTGCTGGTTGGTTTGGTTGGGTGTTGGAACTGAAGAATCGGAAGCGAGCGTACCTGGAGGTGCTTGAGGTTCTCTAGGATCCGCTTCCTGCGCTCCTCCTCGTAGGCGGCGCCGGCGCCGGCGCTGCTCGCCTCCGTCGCCATGGGGCTGCCTGCCTCCTTCCTCCGCAGATTCGTTCTCTCCCTTTCTGGCTGTTCGCGGAGGGGGAGCCGCGGGTCAAGGGAAGGGTCAAAGGAACGAAATCCTCTGGAAAGATCGCTTGGCGCTTGCCTTTTTGGGATTGGGAAGACGCCCACGGGTTTCAAATTTGAACGTTTGAACCGAGCGCCTCTTCCTCTTCTTCGTGGGCTGGCTGGGCTGGGAGATGAGTATCCGACGCGTAGTACGGCTGCTAGGTGGGCATAAAATGGCTTTCCGACCTGCCTGCCTGCCTTCGTGGAAGTAAGATCACACTGATGGCAACTAAAATGTTCGATATGGCTAAAACTAAACTCCCTTGGTTACACTGGCGGACCTTGGGCCGAATTTCTGGAGGGGCAAATGGCCTTGGGGGCGCGAAAATATGAGCTACGGGCTGATTTCAATAGACAAACGGGCCAAATATCTGTAAATAAAAGCCCGTTTCTTCATGGGCTTGGGGGGCGGCGGCCATTTTCGCCTCCAAGAAGGTCCGCCGGTGCTTGGTTATATCTTGTTAGGTAGGTGAAACCTTCGTCGAAAGACAGGCAAAGTGCTGGAAAGAATGCTATAGATGAAATAAATGCTTCGTTTGCTAGAGATCCTGTCATGATGGATAATGTCGATATGGGGGATGAGGAACAAGATTTTGATTGCACATAGAATCCTTACAACTTTGCGAGGAAGCTGGGGCTAGGGACTCAAGCTATCAAAGAGATTGATGAGAGACTGGCGAAGAAAGTATGGATGGATAGGTATCTTGAAGAGGATGGTAACAAAAAAAATTTGGGACCTGTGGGTAGGGATTAAAGATAATGTTTGGATAGAAGAGATGGACAGTAGGAAGCCAGGACAGACAATCACTAACATAACAGGGGCAGGGGTAGGAAAAAATGGTGAAGGACAAATACATGCAAATGAAATAGAAAAAGTTAGAGGCTAAAGAAAGGATTCAAAAAGCCAAGGCCAAAGCTAGTGCGGATGAAGCGGAGATCAGAACAAGAAGTGACAGAAACAAAGACAAGAAGACACTCATACCATGGACAAGACTAAAGATATGGCCAGGAAGAAAAATCTGGAGTATATTCCTGGCAAAAAAACTTTCCCCATAGTTTTAAATACAATTTCTAGCTTTATAGTAGATATTACTAGAGGTATTGGTGTAAGCCTAGGGGATAACGAAGAAGAAGTAGAGAAATCTATTTCTATGATAAAATAATTAGAACATGCTAGATGCAATTTATTTTTAGCTAATAAAAGAAAACAGGACCTTAAGGATTTAAATGAAGAATCAAAACTAGAGAGTTTTGAGATTCTGAAATTGATGGGGAAGATGAAGAGCTTAATGAGGAGATTATTCAACTAGCTTCGGTGTTTTGTGGTAATAAAAGAAGGAGAATAGGGGTAGAAAATTGTTCTGAGTATATTATGATAGGTTTTATTTGGAATAGTGGAGGTATAGGAGAGCCTGGGAAGAGTGATTTCCTTAAGGAAAACATCTCTGAGTATAAAATGGATTTTATTTGTATTCAGGAAACTAAGAAAAGTTACTTTACTGATGCATGGTTGAACAATATTAGTGATAGATTTTGCTACATTTGGCTTTGGGAATCTGCCAGAGGTGATTCTGGGTGGGTGGGGGGGGGCTCCTTATGGGAGTGAGAGAAGATAAGTTTGATGTAGATACTGTTTATACTAGCAGTTTTTTTTCATATGGTGCTTTTGGACAAAGAATCTGGTTTTAAGTGGAATCTTGTTAACATTTATGGAGCGTCAAATTATAGTGATAAAGGTGACTTCCTAGTAGATTTAGTTCAAGTGCTTGGCAAAAACTCGTATCCCTTTTGTTTGGATGGAGATTTTAATATAATTAGGAATACTTTTGAGAGAAAAAAAATATAAGAGGCTGAATAAATGGTCCCATTATTTCAATGATATCATTTAGCATTGGAACTTAATTGATTTGAAATTTCATGGTAGAAGTTTTACCTAGTCAGACAATTAACAGGACCCATTGTTTGAAAAACTTGATAGAGTACTTGTTAGTCCTGCATGGGAGCGGCATTTTCCTTTAGTTAATGTCAAAACCTTGGTTAGAGGGGTTTTTGACCATGTGGCTCTTGTTGTAGATACTGGAAATAGAGATCTTGTTCCCTTTAAGCAATTTTGTGTTGAACTTTTTTGGTTTAATAGAATTGATCTTAGAGACGTAGTTGCTAAGGTTTGGAGTAAAAGTTTCAAAGGTAAAATTTGTCTAGATATTTGGCAACAAAGAGTGAGAGTTCCTAGGAGAGTTTTGAAAGGATGGAATCTTAATATTGAAGGTGCTCACAGAAAAGGGAGGAAAAGAATTTTGTCCCAATTAGATAGTATTGATATCAATAGTGAGTTTGCTGGGTTATCGGGCAGCTAACTATGAGCTTAGGAATTATTTGCAAGATCAATTAAATGTATTGTTGAGAGAAGAATAGATTAAATGGAGACAGAGCGAGAGAGAGAGAGAAGGATATTATGGAAGGAGACAATAATACAAAAAAATTATGGCAAAATCTAGCGGTAGAAAGAGGAGAAATAGGATTTTTTTTGTTTTATTCAAGACGAAGGGATCATTCGGGGGGATGAAAATCTTCTAAAATATGCAACTAACTATTACAAAAGTTTATTTGGGCCAGTGAAGTTGTTGCCTGTACTTGGCATGTTGATTCTGCACTCACTGAAGACTCTAAAATCAAACTAGCGGCTAGATTTACTATGGAAGAGATTAAGAAGGCAGACTTTTCTATGAAACATAATAAAGCATCTGGTCCGGATGATTTTCCTATTGAATTGTACCAACAGTTTTGGGAGCTAGTTTATGACGACTTATTTACTTTATTTCAGGATTTCTTTGATGGTAGGATAGATGTGTCTAGGTTTAACTACGGTACTATTATTTTGATTCCTAAGGGAATGGGGACAAACATGATTCAAATGTTTAGACCAATCCGTTTATTGAATGTTTTATTTAGAAAAATTACCAAGGTAATGAACAATAGAGCCATTCAAGTTGCAGATGAGATTGTTTCAAAAATTCAATCTGCTTTTATAAAAGGAAGATTTATACTAGATAGTGTGGTTATTTTACATGATACTATGCATTACCTTCATGTTAAAAAGAGTCGGGAGTTGTTTTTAAAGTTGATTTTGAAAAAAGCATATGATAAGATCAACTGGGAGTTTATGTTTTCAATGTTGGAAATGAAAGGATTTCCAACAAAGTTTGTTCATCTAACTAAGAAGGTAGTGCATAATGGTAAAGTTAATGTTATGATAAATGACAATGTAGGACCATACTTTGTTACAAGAAAAGGATTAAGGCAGGGAGACCCTTATTCCCCAATTCTTTTTAACATTGCAGCCGATGTTCTTGTGACTATGATTTCGAGAGCACAAGAACAAGGTTTCATTAAAGGATTTATTCATGAAATGTATGAGGGGGGTTGTCTTTGCTACAATATGCGGATGATACCATATTTATGTTTGAAGATGATTTGGAATATGCTAGGAATCTAAAGATAATTCTATGTACCTTTGAGCATTTAACTGGGCTGAAAATTATTTTTTTGAAAAGCGAAGTTTACTATTTTGGTTTAGCTAAGGAAAATCAAGAAGAATATGCTCATATATTCACTTTCAAGGTGGGTGACATGCCTTTTAGATATTTAGGCATGCCTCTACATTATAAACATCTTAGTAAGATAGATTGGAAGCCAGCAAAGAAAAAGGTAGAGAAGAAATGCCCATGCTGGCAAGGTGGTTTACTGTCTTTTGGGGGCAGGCTCGTTTTGACCGAGACGTGCCTAAGTAGTGTACCCATTTTTATGATGTCATTTTTAGAGTACCGAAAGGGGTATTGAAACATTATTTCTTTAGAGCTAGAGTTATTTGGCAAGAAAAAGATGGGGTTAGGAAATATCACCTTGTAAAGTGGGCTGATGTATGTCAGCCAAGAGACCAAGGGAGATTAGGAGTAACTAATTTAGACATTAAGAATATTAGTCTTCTTTGCAAATGGTTGTGGTGTTTAGAAAATGATGAGGGACATTGGTAGAACATTTTAAAGTGTAAATATCTGAGAACTGGTACTCTTACGTAGGATAGAAATTATGTAGGATGCTCACATTTCTGGTCAGGACTGATGGAAGTGAAAGACATCTTTTATAGTTGTTGTAAGCAAATTCTAGGGGATGGTTGTAAGACAATTTTTTGGGAAGATGTTTGGGTGGGGGATAAACCTTTGTTTGTGCTTTTTCCCAGGTTTATATAGTCTAAATTTTTCACAGAATGTTGCTGTAGCCAAAGTTTTTTCTCGGGATTTCAATTGCATTAGATTCAGGCGTTGCTTGTATGGTAAATCTCTAGAAATGTGGAATAAACTGTTAGATATGTGTAAAGATATAATTCTTACCGACGAGCCGGATAGAGTGAGTTGGAGTTTAACTAAATCTGGTATTTTCTGGGTTAAGTCTCTTTATACTTACCTCGTTGCGAGAAGAGTCTTGTTTCCTTTTAAAATGATTTGGAGAATAAGAATTCCTCTTAAAATCAAAGCATTTATTTGGCTGCTTGTTAAAAATAGAATCTTAACCAAGAATAACTTGGCTAAGAAAGGTTGGAAAGGGTGTACTCTTTGTGAGTTTATTGGCTGTAATGAAACTCTCACACATCTTTTTTCGAATGCCCTCTAGCTAGATATATCTGGAGTGTTGCAGGTTGTGCGCTAGGTATAGCCGATAAACCTGAAAGTTTGTTTGATCTCTGTCAAAACTGGTTTGCCAAATTATCTGGTAGAGATAGGGTGGTTGTTATGATTGTTGTTGTGGCTTTGCTTTGGAATTTATGAAAAACAACCCTGATTGTTTTCAAAGGAAGATACCGAATAATCCTACTGATGTGATTTTTTCTATGTGTCACCTTCTGGGTGATTGGAACGTGCTGCAGAAAGAAAAGGTCAAAGAAACCGTGCGTCGGGTGTCTGATCGTTTGAGGAGGAATTGCAATTGATTTTTTTTGGGAGACGACATGGCTGGGCTCCAATGGCAAGGATGATTTGCGATGGTTGACTATGGCTATTGCAGAGAAGATTGTGGCTTAAAAAAAGTGTCCTAGATGGTGCAATATGTTTAAAACCTCTGTTGGGCTTGTTTCCTGTATGATGTTTCATCGTTCTAGAGAATTGTATGCTTGGTCGTCGGATAGATGTGAGTTTAGTCCCTGTGGGGTGGTAGGAAAAAGATCGTAGGTTGCTTTTTTGCTGATGAGATGGTAGATGGATAGAGCTCTCGTTTTGTATGGGTCATTTTACTGTGAGACAAACTCCAGTTTCTTAATGAAATTGGGGGCCGTGTGGCCCTTCTGATAAAAAACATTTTTCGAGCATGCCTCAGCTGGGGCTCGAACCCGGACGGGCTGGCCTCCACACCCGAAGTGTCAGCCACCAGGCCAGCACCTGGTCCTCTTTCGATATGGCTAAGAAATTTAATTGCAAATATAATAGCATTATTTAGCATGACGGTCTTTGGTTTTTTAAATTGGTTTGGCTAGTGTAACGACTACTTTCACCGGTGTTTGGTGTAGTCTTTCACTCTCCCATGCTCGCGACTCCTTGTATTGCCTACCTCGGGTATCAGTGAGTCCTGAGATCGAGGGACAAAAATGAACATATACTTGCACAAACAAAAAGGTAACCCAATCTTCAAGCAGACAAAGCTTCCTAGTGTATTCTCATAGGAATTAACGTCATGAAACCTCCTCATGATAAAAGCAGGGTTAGCCATTATTTAGCAAATATTTCTAAAATTTCTTCTTCATCCGATTGATGGCTTGGTCAAATTGTTATTGTGTAGCGAGTGAATCCCACTTTTTACCCCTTAGTTATGCATTTGTGACACTAATTACCCCCTTTAGTAGAACTAAAACCGAAATATCTCATTTAAGAGTCTGTGAACACATTTTTATCCCTATTTAGAGCTTTGCTTGTTTAGATTACATAGAGCTGGCATGTTACGTCGGGGTGACGTGGTAAAATGTGTAAAGATAATTCTGCTATAAAGGCATATCACAAGCTAGCGTCTTTGCTCCTACCAAATCTTACTCGCTCTATCTTCTCAATGGTAAAATGAGCTTTTTGTGCCACGCAAGCTCAAACATAATCCTCAGATGCCACATACCCAGTTCTTGCATTTCTATGTTTAGATACATTGTGCCCAAGATGGTCTACGGACTATGGCTGCTCTGCTTTGCAAAAGTGTGGGTTACAGTTGAATTTTTGTGAAATGTTCAGTTCGACATGAAAGGTATTGTACGCATCCCCTTGCAGTTTCTTCTAAAATCCCAGCTAAGGATGGCAATTTTACCCATGGGTACGGGTACCCGCGGGTACCGTACCCGCATGGGTAGGGTATGGGCACACTTTTATACCCATGGGTAATACCCATACCCTACCCGTTAAGTCACGGGTATGGGCACGGGTATAGACTTGTACCCATGGGTATACCCATACCCTACCCATTTAAACTGACATGTCAAACTTCCCTATAGAGTTTGAACCAATGAGGCCGAGAAGCCTAGCGACGAGTATGAGATTTCAACTTCTAAACTTTAATTTGATACTTTCATGTACTCATCTACTATTAGTAAGTAGAGATTATTGTATTTTTTCAAATATTCTATTGATGAAAGTAAAATTTTGAATAACTTGTATACTATTGGATATACCCGTCGGGTACCCAATGGGTACGGGTACCCGCCGGGTATGGGTATGGGTAAAGTTTTATACCCGCGGGTACGGGTATGGGTAAGCTTTTGTACCCATTAGCTTCACGGGTATGGGTATGGTATTGCTCTACCCTGCCCATACCCTGCCCATTGCCATGAGTAATCCCAGCTTGTCGAATATTCCGAGTGGAATGTAGCACGACGTGACCTAAAAACCAAGGGAAGGCGGGTGGACACCAGCAGAGCAAATGGTCTAGATATAAATAACAATGCAGAGTGAGCAATGGCAAAAACTTTAGTTAAGTAAATCACACAGTAAGCGTGAAGCCACTGAAGGGTGTGACTCATGAGTAATAGTAACAATACAAAGCATGACCAATGGACCATAGTGCAACAAGGGCATGATGGAAACCGTGATTTACCTAACTAATCTGCACTAAAAGGGTACTGGACTATATGTACATGTTATAACGCAGCAGGGCACTACAGATGTGAGCAAAGCACTAAAGGCCTCTAAGGAAATAAAAATTGGAATAGTGCGGATTAACATGCCCCAAAAGTTAATCAAAGTCATGTTTATTGTACATTGTTGACTAGGGGGAAAGTAACATCATGTTCCATGGTCAAGTAGATGAATTAAAGCAAATGGATCCATGGTGACTGAGCCATTCATCTCAGAGACCAAACCTTCGGTTCAGTCAACAATGTACCGCTCGTCAACGATGTTACCATATCCGAGCAGTACACACACGAGGAGATGAAATCATCCCATTGGTGAGAGAGAAATCCATATGGTCTGTGAAATGAAGCTACTCATCTCACTAGTGACATAGAAATTGATGTTAAAAAATTCATCAAACGACAAAGTACGTTTTGCCATTAGTTGGCAATGGAAAGACTTTGCATTTCGTCCGACAGTGTGTTTGATTAGTCTCTTGAGTGTCTACACAAATTACAAGTGCATACCGAGTAATCACACTATCATGATCAACCAAGCATCACACAATTAGGTGAAGTTTAGTGATATTTATCTCATTGTTTCTTGTTCTTAAGTACTGAGGTGGGACGGATGCGAAACAGAAATTCTATATATACATGATATTGTTTTGAGATTTATTTATTTATGGGATTTATAAGTTAAACCTAGTTTTGACGTAAATCTTCTAAATACAGATCCATACAGAATGCTCTAATCTGCATACAATAATTCATCATTCTTTGGCTTGATAACTCTATTCCGAGGAATGTTCTCTAATGGATCCTTTCATGCGGATCCTAAAACTATGTTTCGTAGTACAACCATGTCCGACAAAATCGTCAGACGCCATACACCAAGTGCTTGCTATGCCACATTTAGATGAATCATGCCCGGACTGGTCTATGGCTCCTCTGTTTTGTAGCACTGTGTTCTAGAATCAAAGTAATTTTGGACTATGCACCAGCAGGACTGACAATGGAGGTATTGTCGACATCTCCTTGCAGTTTCTTCTAAAATCTCATATCAACAGCCAGACACAACTTAGCAAATAATGTGGCACAACAAGCATGTCAAGCGCTCTAGCAATATATAGCAATGCATATATAGAGGTGAACAATATATATAGCCATAACTGTAGTTAAGTAAACCACATGGTAGGCATGATGCGGTTGAACGGTGTAGCGTATGAATCACAAGGAGTAACAAGCATGACAATACGACCATAGTGTTGTTGTGTCTAAGAAAAGAAGATACAAGAAGGGCATGAAGGAAGTCATCATATGTTAACCCACACAACACCATATCATACAATTCATGAGAACTCCTATTAATAATATAGTTACTCCCTCCGTTCCCAAATATAAGACATTTTTGCACTCTAATTTGAACTGCCAAAACATTTTATATTAAGGAACTGAGGTAGTAGTATTTATTTTGACGTTCCAAAGATAAGATATTTGTTAGCCTCGAATCTTTGTGCGTGAACGGTTCATCCATCGTTGCAACAGTAAGAGCTTCTGTCTTAACAGCCCCTGCCAACATACGTTCACTATGGTTGTGGTTGTCTTATCAGGCAACCGGTTCGGCAAATGTTGTGATTGTCTTCAGATGATATTCTCTTACTGGCAGAGTGTGCTTGAAGGTTGCAGTGATGCTAATGGGTTCTGAAATCCGGCTGCGCTCAGGGAGAATCAAGAGACCAGTATTTGGGTCTGAGTTGCCTACTGAGAAATTAATTTGTTCCAGGAGAGCATCGTCAAGACTGTCGTGTCATGATGATACTAAGGAGAGATGATTTACTAGAACAAAGTGGCTCAGGAGAATGTAGGTTTTATTCTAAGCAGCAGAGAAGGCGATGCTCGGAGGTCTCTAAGCCTGTGAATGGGTTGAAAATGTGAAGCCTGCTACAATTGGTACTCCATCATCTCATCTATGCGCCGTCATTTGTTCAACAAGACTGCTGTCATTCTGCTCTTGAGAATTGCTAACAAATTGTTTAGAAGCTTACTTCAAAGACAAGCTGTACCATGTGCATTGCCATCTCAATCAATTACAAGCTGGGACTGAGGAATGGGAGGAAAGTTCTCTGAATTTTCTCAGTTACCAACTCCAATTGGTGAATTTGTTCTCTGAATTTCAGTAACAATTCTGCACAGAACGGCTACAGATTTTTCTACAGATTTTTCTGCCTGAGCATTGCTTACAAATCGTGTAGAAGCTTAGTTCAGAAACTTATACCATGCATTGCTGCCATTTTACATCTCAATTACAAGCTTGGATTGAATGAAAGTGAGTGCGGTTCTCTGAATTTTGCCTAGTCACCAACTTCAGTGGATGAGTTTGTTCTCTGAATTTAGGAACAGTACTGTAGGCAGAGCACATGAATTTAGTACAGCAACTCCATGGGAACATTAGCTGTTGAAGCAAAACTACAGTTAATAAATTCAGAAAGCATGGGATGCAGACAGGAATAAACATCCCCTCCAACACTCACTTTCCAGATGATTATACAACAAGAAGGATGGATGAAATAGTCTTATGATTCCGTTTCATTTCTGACTCTGAACAAAGATGATATACAACAAGAAGGATGGATGAAATAGTCTTATGATTCCATTTCATTTCTGACTCTGAACAAAGATTACAAGTTGCATATAATGGCTGGAAAGAATGTAACTGCTGCTTCTTCTACATTGCAGCTGGGATCTTAGCTCTAGCAGCCAAAAGAATAAAGAATTATTACATATAACTAATAATAACAATTGAATCTTTCTTCTCCTATCACTGTAAAACAAAAGAGAAAAACTACATATTTCTTTGCTTCTTCTTCTACAACCTCTGATAATGAATGAGAATGTATAAAAGAATGGTCAGACTGTATTATGGACCAATTGAATGAATGAATGAATCATTAACAGCAAAAGAACCACTGAAAAAGATCAGTTCTTGCTTCTTCACTTCCTGCTTAGCTCTGCAGAGAATGCGACGCCGTGGTGGAGGCGGACACTGTGGTGCTGCCACCTGCGCCGTCGCCGGCCGGCGTCCACGCCGTCACGGTGTAGAGCGGGCTGTCTAGCCACCGGAGCGTGAGTCCCTCACCGTTGCCTTGTGGGTGCACGCTGTAATTGCCCGGAGCAAACATCCTCGCGATCATGCGCCCCTGCATCGCCTCCCTGTCGCCGATGCCAGCGTTCTGGAACCCGCCGTCCTCCATGCACCGCCGCCACACGGCGAAGCTCTCGTGCCGCTCGGACCTGTCGGGGCCCTCGAACGCCACCACGTTGCGGATCTCACGGGCGAACATCTCCTCCGCCTTGGCCCTGGCCGCGCTGGCGGGCGGCAGGCCGGCCGCGCCCACCGCGTCGAACGCCGCGGCGTAGTGCCACAGCGCGCGCGCGAACCGCGCCTCCCACCGCCCGGTGTTGAGCCCGGCCGCCTCGTGCTCGCCGAGGAGGAAGACGGCGGCGCCCGTGCTGCGCACAAGCCCGAGGAAGTCGGACAGTGCACCGCCGGTCTCGTCGCGTAGCAGGCGGTGTGCAGCGAGGATGCAGTTGACGGCCACGCGCTCGCCGCGCTTCACGTGGAGCATCCACAGGCGCACGTCCTCGAGACGGTCCACCACGGCGTGGAACTCGAATGCGAGCCCCAGCGCGGCGGCCACGCGTGCGAGCCGCGCGCCGGTGTCCTGCAGCTCCTGCCTCGACGAGCCGACGCCGGTGATCCGCACGTGCGACGGTGGTTCCGGATGCCTCGCCGCAAGGCTCTGCAGCAGGCTCGGCCACTGGAGCCCCTGCTTGATGTCGAAGTCGATGACGTGGACGCGGTCGTGGCCTTCGAAGGCGCGGAGGAGACGCTCGTTGAGGGTGAAGTGGAGGAACCTCGGGATGGGGGTGACGCTGTTGAGCACCCGCAGCGCCATGGCGTCGTCCTCGTCGTGGAAGGCGCCGTCGGTGAGCTCGCGCGGCGGGGTGACGTCGAACACGAAGGGCCACATGTGCGCCGCGCGGAGCGCCAGCGCCTCAGCGAAGTAGGCGGCCACGCGGTGCATCGGCGTGGGCCCTGACGGCGAGGCCGTCTCACCGAGCCGCGCCAGGTAGTAGTTGGCGGCATCGTGGCTGCAGGTGGCGAGGGAGTCGGCGCATGCGGTGAGCGCGCGCACGAGCTCCAGCGCCTCCCGCTCCGCCTCCGGCACGAAGCTCCTCGCGCCAACGGCCTCGAGCGGCAGGGGCGGCGGCATCGCCGACGAGCCACCGTCCGTGCCTGACGAAGACGATGAATGGGACGACGGCGACTTGCTGTACTCCTCCTGCTTGGCCGGGGCCAGCGACGACGTCCCCGCGGCCATGCCATGCGGGAACGACGCGGCGCTCGGCACAAGAAACGCCTTCTGCTCCTCCTCCGCCTCCTCTCCCCCAGCTCCTTCTCCGGCGGCCGCTTGCATCATCGCGCTCCCTGCAATGGATTGATGGAACCATACCTCGTCGCCGTCGCCAGCCATCATCCTCGTCCGCTTGGCGCGGGCGACGGGGCCATACTCCTCCACCGCCCCCTGCTCCTCCACCTCCTCCTCCTCGTAAGGGCGCTTAACGGCTCTGTCCCTCCTGTCCCAGCCGCCATCGCCGACGCCGGGCTCCGGCTTGGCGCCCCATGACACCGCCTGTGTGACCGGCGGCGCCGGGTGAGGCCGGAAGGAGCAGGTGCCATTGCCTCCCCTGCCATCGCCGCCTGCGACGCCGCGCGGGGCGCCGGCGGCACCGGTGTCTCCACGGCCGGCCCGCTTGGAGAAGCCGCATGGTAGGCGCTGCGCTGTGCTCATCTGATGCCTGGACGAAAACGAGCAGCCTGCCAACATCCCTGAGACAGGCGTCACCAGCGAATGCAGCAGTGTACTCTGCCTCTCCTCCTCCTTCTCCTCTGCTGATCACACTCTGCTCTCTCACTCTCTTTCTCTCAATCTCTCTGTTATGTGGCTACAGGTTCAGTGAGGCGGATGGAGTGTATGAATGGATCAATGTAGTAAACGAAAAAAAAGGAAAGAATTTGTTTGGTTCTTGGAAAGAATTTTGTCAGTTCCCTTTGGGCAAAGAAAAGAAAAGAAAAGAAAAAGAATGTAATGTAATGTTCTCTAATGCTGCTGTATATGCAGGAAAGAATTTCAGTGGTGGATCTTTGGACTCTGCAGAATGCTGCCTAGTACAAAAGAATGAACGAATCGTTAGCGAGGGGAACAAAGAATGGCCTAAAACATCTAGAAAAGAAGAAGAAGAAGAAGAAGAAGAAGAAGAAGAAGAAGATCAGAAGCTGCCGGGTGCGCTGATCACTCTCTGCAGAGCTGCAGGCACTGCCCCCAACACCTCCATTGCTGTTGCTTGCCAAGATCAAGAAGGAACCGAAGAAGAAATCAAAGAAGAAGAAGAAAGAAATCCTAAGATGCAACTACCATGGATGCAATGCAGATGGGGATTGGATTGGGTGGGGTGGATGGGTGTTCTTGCTACTCTTCTCCCTCCTCTATCCTACCACTGTTCTTACCTCACCATCGAAGATCCTCTCTCTCTCTCTACCCTATCTCTCTCTCACGCAGTGGGTGGTGGCGGTGGCTCTGTTCTGACGATCTCACCTCCCTCTCTACCTATGGAGCGAGGGGGAGGGGGGAGGAAGAAGCCCGGGCAAAAGAAACGGTCTGGACAGTGAGTGTGGCGGCGGGAAGCCCGAGGCGCCGCGCGCAGCCGTCGGATGCGGAACGGACGGATGCGGCGATGTGACCGTTGCCTCGCTTTCGGTCAATGTGACCGTTGCGGGGGACGTGGGCCTGGCTCGTCAGCCGGACAGTGAGGTGCGCCTCACGTGACCCGGCCTGGCCTGGCCTGGCCCCGTCCGTTTCCTACCGTTGGGCTCCCACCACACGGACGGACGGCCGGGATCGCGTGCATCGTACGCCACGCGGGTGCTGGGTTGACGCGGTCGCCTCGCGCCCACGTAGGACGCGCGCGCACGCACGCGCGGTCCGTGTGTTCCCTTGAATGCTTCTTCCGATGCACGCTGGCAGAAATGACAAAAAAGTGTAAATGGGCACTTGGCTCTCTCTGGAGTGAGTCTAGGGACATCATGTATATGTCCACGCTGGACACTGTGGTGTTGTTCTTGTTATTTTTGCCACCTGCGAAGTTTCACTTGAAGTCCTGTCAAAGAAATGAAAAAAAAATACATTACCTCAAAAAGAAAGTTTCACATGTATTTTCGTACCAGGAGTTAGCATGTGTTTCCTGGATATAAGAAAAGGAGCACATTTTCTAAGGGCATGCATGTACAATGGTCCATAACAAAGTCTATCCTAGAAATTGCATATCATTTAGAGACTTAGAAAATTGGTATATACTTCCTCCGTTTTAAAATATAAGATGTTTTAGGTTTATAAACAAAATATATCTAGACTTGTTTTAGTGTATAGATTCACTCCAGACATGAGTGAACCTACATAATAAAAGAAGTTTAGATACATTTTCTTCACAAAGCTAAAACATCTTATATTTTAAAACATAGGGAGTACATGGGTTTAGGTGTTCTTCCTCTTCACACTACTAGGAAAAAGCTCATCAATAGCGCACAATTTTTCAACTTCTGTGGCACATATGGGGTGCGTCACTATTATCACGCCACTAAAGTGTAGTTTTGTGACGCATCCACAGGAGTCCTCAAAGTTTAGTGGTGCATATTGATGCGCCAGAGAACTGTCTTTTCGAATTAAAAAAAAGGCGGGCTAGATTACGCCCAATTTCAAATCGCAAACTTCTGTGGCGCATATTGTGAAATGTGCCATTGATTTTTTTTCGAATTTTAAAAAAAGTAGCCTAGATCTGGCCAGAGTGGGAGGTGGGTGGTGGGTGGTGGGTGGAGGAGGGTGGTGGCCGAAGTGGGAGTGGGAGGTGGGTGGAGGAGGAGGCTGTCGGTGTAGGATGAGTACGAGGAGGGGTCACCGGAGTAGGAGGCCGCCGGTGTAGGTGGAGTAGGAGGAGGAGTAGCAGTAGGAGAACGAGAAGGAAGCCGCCGGTGGAGGAGTGGTCACTAGAGTAGGAGGAGGAGTAGTAGGAGGCAATGGAGGAGGTGTCGCTGGAGGTGGTGGAGGCCATGGCCAGAGTAGGAGGAGGAGTTGGCCGAAGAGTGGAGAAGGAGGAGGAGGAGGAGAAGGGGGAGAAGAGAAGAAGAGGAGGAGAGAAGAAGTGGAGGAAGAGAAGAAGAGGAGGAGAGAAGAAGTGGAGGAGAGGAGTAAAGGGGAGAAGTATAAAAGAGAGGGAGAGGGCGCCGCGGGAATTCAAAATTCCAATCTCAAGACTTCTGTCGCGCATATGGGAGAAATGTGCCATAGAAGTTTCTCCCCTTGTTTATTTTTGTGCAGGACAAAATGATCTTTTGACCATAATTTTTTACTTTTTTGAATTTTGAAAATCTAAAAAATTGCTAAACGACCGGAGTATGCAAAAGTTATCGTTATTTTGGTATATTAAACTTTTTTCCGACATAGTATGCAAAAGTTATGGTCGTTTTACCGTGCCATGACTTTTTTTGCAAAATACATCGAAATTCATGTTTTTCAATTTTCCCTACAACTATACCTCAAAATATAACTACATCTCAAAAGAATTATTTTTTGAATTTTTTATCGTCATAGAATAATCACTTATGTGCCGCATATGGTGTCGTGGTATTGCCGACAAGTACTCCATGGAGGGGTCCTCATAGTGCGTGTTTAGAGACGTGGGGTAAGGCGGACAGTTGACGGGTACGAGGTAACAGAGCTTACCCAAGTTCAGGTCCCACAACGGTGGTGGAATCCTACTCCTACTATAAATCACTATAATGGCAATACGCCGAGTTACATGGATCGGTTCGCTGTGCGAGATATGAGTTGTGACTTGCCCTAAAGGCTCCCATAGGACTGACTTATATAGTCGTCAGGTCCTAGGGTTACAGGGAAAGACCTAGCCGGATAGGTTAGAGAGTTCTACACAGTATACAATTAGTCTAACGTGTCTTGCACTCCAAGGCTCCGGGTACGTCGGTGACTCCTCCGTAGCCTTCCTTTATCCGGCATGGGCCTCCCTTCTGGATCCATCTAACTGGGCCGCCTAGCAGGCCATGGGCCATGCTACCAACTGTGGGCCACCCGGGTTATCCGGATAAGAGACATGCTATGAGGATACCCATATAGCATATCCCGTATAGCGGCAGAGCCTTCTATCCAAGTCGTCTGACAAACCTGTTAGTCGTTGTATGTCTTTCAGGCATGTCGGACGGTTTATGTTTAGGATGGCCTTGATTTTCTCCGGGTTCACCTCGATTCCACGTTGGGAAACGATGAAGCCCAACAATTTGCCGCCTGGAACCCCGAAGACGCACTTCTTAGGGTTAAGCATCATGTTGTATTTCCGGAGATAATCAAAGGTTTCTTTTAAGTCGGAGATTAAGTCGTTTGACTTTTTAGACATCACCGCTATATCATCCACATAGGCGTGGACGTTCCTACCAATTTGATCGTGTAGGCAACGCTGCATTGTCCGTTGGTATGTAGAACCTATGTTTTTCAGCCCAAAGGGCATCCTGACATAACAAAATGTGTTGTAAGGTGTGGTGAACGAAGTGGCCAATTGGTCCGACTTCCTCATCTTAATTTGGTGGTATCCTGAATATGCATCGAGAAAACACAAAATCTCCGAGCCAGCCGTCGAATCAATGACTTGGTCAATGTGAGGCAAAGCAAACGGATCTTTGGGACATACTTTATTCAAGCTGGTGTAATCAACGCACATTCTTAATTCTTTGGTTCCCTTTTTGGGGACAAGTACAGGATTGGCCACCCATCGGGTGTGAAGGACTTCTCGGATAAAACTAGCCTTAAGTAACCTAGCTATCTCCTTGTCTATGGCACGTCTCTTCTCGTCTCCAAAGCGTCGTAGAGGTTGTTTCACCGGTTTGCATTTTGGATCAATATTCAAGTTGTGCTCGGCAAGTTCCCTAGGTACACCTTTCATGTCGGCAGGTTGCCAGGAAAATATGTCCCTATTCTCATGGAGGAACTCGACGAGCATGCTTTCCTATTTGGGATCCAGGTTCGTCCCAATGGCGGTGGTCTTGGAGGCATTGCCTACCACAAGTTCCACCGGCTTGGTTTCGATGGCGGCCTTCAAAGCTGGGGCAGAGTGAGAAATATGCTTCTTCAACGCCGGCATCTTCGAGGCATCGACCTTGCTCTGGATCTTCTTGAATTCTTCACTGTAGAGGACAGCTTCCGCAAAGGCTGCTTCTCCAATCTCGCAGTCCCTTGCCTTGGTAAAGCTTCCGGATACAGTGATGACACTGTTTGGTCCGGGTTTCTTGAGCTTGTTGTAGAAGAAGCATGGCTTGTCCATGAACGCGTGGAAGATGTCGCGCCTGAATATGACGTGGTACACGCTCTTGAAGAGGAGCACCTCAAAGGTCATACGTTCTTGGTGCTAATTATTAACATCGCCAAAAGCGACCTGAAGTGTGATGCACCCAAGGGACCGACCCTCCCGACCAGGAACGACGCCGTGGAAGATGGTGATGGTCCGCCTTAGGTATGCCTCCGTCAAGTTCATCTTGTGTAGTGTATCCAGGTACATGATGTTGATGCTGCTTCCACTATCCACCATACATTTGGTGAACTCATTGCCGTCAATCAGGGGGTTGATGACCATGGCGTACTGGTTCTCCGTAGGGATGAGGTCTGGGTGATCCTTCCTATCCCAAGTAATTGGAATCTCCGACCAGCGTAGGTACTGGGGGTAGAGTGGCCATCAGTATCCTCATAGAGGTCTTCTGTTGTCGGACAGCGGGGGTCCCAAGGAAAGTGTGCAAAACAGCCACCTTCTTCTCGAAGGGGTTATTGCCCTTGCCATCGCTCTTGGCGGCGTGCTTGGGATCAACATCCTCATCCATGTCACTTGAATCCTTGGACTCCTCTTCCTTCTTCCCCTTGCCCTTGCCTCGCGGTCTGTTCTTTCGACTTCGTTTGTAGCCGGACTCCGGGTCCTCCTTGAGATCGTTGACGAACTTGCAATGGCGATTGGTGTGGGTGGCCTTGCCGCTGGCGTCGAGGTGTACGTGGAACAACATATCACAGTACTCCTCGTAGGTTTGGGGAACGCAGAGCGCTGCCGAGGTAGTTTCACTTCCTCGCTGCTGCCCATGACCAGCCCCCCGTCCTCGGCCACGCTGTCCGCCATCACCTCGTCTTGCAAATGTCATAGCGACCATGTCAGAGGTTTGCTTTTCTTCTGGCGGGTTCTTCCGCTTGGTGCTGCTGTTCCTCCGATCTTGAGTTGGAACGGACGTTGCCGGCAGGGAGCCGTGAGCATCATCGTCGACAGCTGCGAACTCACTAGCTAGCTGAATCATCTGGTTGAGATCTAGCTGGTGGTTGTCCTGCAGGCGCTTCAATTTATGTCAGAGCAACATGCCCCTTTCCAACCCATCAATGAAGGCGGCCATGGCGGTCTGAGCCTGCACTCCTACGCCGAAATTCTTCATGTCCAGCCAGCGATAGAGGTAGGCACGAGATGTCTCGTCTTTCTCCTGCACGCACCGCTGTAGATCGCCAATAGTACAGGGACGTTTGTACGTACCCTCGAAGTTCTTGGTGAATGCTTCTTGCATGTCCAACCAATTGCAGATGGATCTCTCTGGCAAGTCATCAATCCATTGTCGGGTCGTGCCCGCCAACATCAAAGGGAGGTACTTGACGGCGACATTAGGGTTACCCCCGGCGATCTCTACCGCGTTGTCGTAATCGTGTAACCATGTAGCTGGCTTGGCGGTGCCGTCATATGGCTTGTCAATCCGAAAACCTTTGGGGTAAGTTGCGGCCCGTATCACAGGTCCAAAGCAACATGGTCCTAGGTATGGTCCTTCCCGGGCCTCGTGGATCTTGTCCAGACGTGAACGTGCGTCGTATGGCTCCGAGCTTATTTTCTTCTTCTTTCCATTAGGGAATGGGCTGCATGAATGACGCGGGCCTCCTCCGCCATGGTGGCGACGGAGGTGGAGGTGGCGGTGGGTTAGCCTTCTTGCTGTTACCCTCTTGCGATACCTCACGCTTGTCGCGGTTGCTTGTCAGACGCGGAGGGTCATGGCATGACCTGCTCTTGTATCCTTGGTTGCGTTCCCCATCATGACGGGTCTGCTCCGCGTTGTCGCGGATGATGATGCCACTCTGCCTTGGCGGGGGAATATCCGTACGACAGTGAGCCTTGGGGTCTTCGCGATGTCGGGGAGAGCGGGGCGGTGGAGATGGGCGACGAGGTTGAGCCTTACCTCCATGGTCGGAGGATATGGGGATAGCGTCCTTCCTGTTGCGCGCATCCCTTCGTCTTTGTTCTGATGAACCCGTCTGGGACCCGACATCAAGAGGAGATCGATCCCTTGGTGGCTTATGCTGGCTAGATTGGCAAAATGCTAGGTCAGACTCAAGTCTCTGAGAGGTGGCCTTTTCCTGCTGTTTCACCACCTTGGCCACAAGGTCATAGACCTGATCCACATCTGCGGGTGATCTATCCTGCTCCAGAAGACTCTTGGCGACGGCGAGGTTGAGAAGAGGATGGGGCATCACCTGCCTGCCTTCACTGTCAATGTACGGCTTGGCCTGTGCCAGCTTCGAGGGAGCCCATCCTAGGTTTTGCCGCACACCAGGATCATTGATGACGCGAGCCGGAGCTTTCTTAGCCTTCTGCTGCTGTAGCAGAGTCTTGTACTCGGCCTCCATGGATCTAGCTTTCTCTATTGACTTCTGCGTGTTGGTCAGATCTCGATCTAGCTTAGCGCCTTGTTCTGCGATGGCATGCGCTTCCTTCAGCAGCTGCTGATGCTTCTCCTCAAGATGGACTACATTGCGAATATGAGCCACGGTCATAAGCTCGACGAGGAGATTGCCGTACATCACTCTATCAGCTGGAGTGACCTGGGCAACAGCAGACGAATATGCCGGAGGCAGTGGGTTTGCGGTGTTGTTGTTGCTTGGACAGGTGCCGAGTCCTGCGGCTGCTGTACTGGTTTTGGCGGAGGGGGCATGACCTTTGCGCGATCATTGTCGGTAGCAACAGGTGGTCCCTTCCCCTTATCCAGCGCTGTAGGCGGAGCTCGTCTGGGTGGATCTTCATCCATCGCCGTCCCAATGGTGACGAACACCTCTCGGGACGTGATGGCGTTGGTGGCCTGCTCGTCGCGCTTGTAATCCTCCTCCATCTCCTGCATGGTAGAGTCTAGCTCCTCCAGATGAAGTCTATATCCTCTGAGTCAGCGCTGATGTTGGCGTAGAGCACGTGAAGCACGGAGTCGGAGGGTGTCAGGTCTTCCTCGATGATGGGGGTGGAGGTGCAACAGCAGCGACGATGACTGGAGGTGGTGGTGCAGCTGTGGCCACGACGACCAGAGGCGGCGGTGGTGGTGGCTGAGGTGGAGGGGCTCCACCGATGAGCGCGAGATCTATCTGAGCTTCCTCCTCAGCCTCCGCGTAGCTGTTAACGGTGTTCACCATGCTTTAGAAAGTGAGGCGTCCTGAAGCCTGCTGCCGCCTTAGCGTATGCCGGAGAAGCGTACCTTGGTCCAGTCCTTCCACAAAGTGATACATAGCATCATCATTGGGGTAATGAGCCAGATCGGCCCGTATACGGAGCCACCTAGCCAGGTAATCGCGGGGGTTTTCACCCTCTCTCTGAATGCAACGTGACAGATCGAAGATGGTCACCACTCCGACATACTTGGATCTTTGCTGTCCAGACGCGCGGGCGAAGCCGGCGGACTTGTAGAGATCTCCCACCGTTATATCCTGCACAGGGGCGGTTTGGGTGGGCCTTGAATTTTCCGATCTTTGTCGGAAAACCCTGAAGAGAGATCCAACATCGATCCTTCCGCGAATGTATCCTGCCCGTAGGCGGTCCGTGCGGGTCTTGACGCTCCTTCGACTCCTAGGGAACTAGTGCCCTAATCGATTTTGCCTATGAAGAGGTGGATGTCTCCGATAGGGACGATCAAGCATCGTGTAGGTTTCATCTTTGCCGGGATCCAGAACTCGTCAGGGGGGACGATCGGAATGTTGCTGGAGAAGAGAACGCGACCGGCGGCTACGGTTTTGCCAATTCCTGCGAAGATCTTGGACCTCGCCAGCTGTATAGCCTGAAGCGCCTCTTGCCCTACGGTGGGCGCCAACTGTCGTGGTAGTGCCGACGAGTACGCCATGGAGGGGTCCTCATAGTGCGTGTTTGAGACGTGGGGTAAGGCGGACGATTGACGGGTACGAGGTAACACAGCTTACCCAGGTTCAGATCCCACAACGGTGGCAGAATCCTACTCCTGCTATAAATCACTATAATGGCAATACGCCGAGTTATAGGGATGAATTCACTATGCGAGATATGAGTTGTGTCTTGCCCTAAAGGCTCCCGTAGTCCCGACTTATATAGTCGCCAGGTCCTAGGGTTACAGGTAAAGTCCTAGCCGGATAGGTTACAAAGTTCTACACAGTATACAATCAGTCTAACGTGTCTTGCACTCCAAGGCTCCGGGTACGTCGGTGACTCCTCCGTAGCCTTCCTTTATCCGGCATGAGCCTCCCTTCTGGATCCATCTAACTGGGCCGCCCAGCAGGCCATGGGCCATGCTACCAACTGTGGGCCACCCGTGTTATCCGGATAAGAGACATGCTACGAGGATACCTATATAGCCTATCCCCAACATATGGTCATATGCACCACATAATGTTGGTCAGAGTTTGGTCAACGAGATTCCATGATAGGGCCCACCCGGGCTTTCTGTGGCGCATATGGCTATATGTGCCACAGAAAGACCGGGTTCCCAATCCTGGTGGCGGGTCCCGCCAAACTTCTGTGGCGCATCATCCCTGTGCATGCGCCATAAAACAGTGAAATGTTCTGTGGCGCATTTGTTGTAATGCGTCACTATTGTTTTTATGTGGCGCATGGCAACACATATGTGTCACAGAAGTCTTGTTTATCTTTAGCTATTTTCCTAGTAGTGTCATTGATATACAGGTGGGCTAAAATCTGAGGGAGAGGTACCCCCCCCAAACCCCATTCGATGCATGTTGATGTTTTATTCCATGGTATCAAACCATATTCAAAATTCAAGAGAAAATCAGAGTCTTAAATGAGAAAAATAAAGATTATATACCACGGTAATATTCCACAAATTACAATACCAGAATGACATCTTTGTCGATTGATCATGGATTGTGTTACTGCCTCAAAATGGTGTATGAGAACACCATAGACTCACATGCCTCCACACATAAAGTGAGCACTACATATGGACATGTGGGAAGCCTCATGGATAACCTACAAAAGTTCAAACAACTCTTTTAAAAGCATTATCATTATGAAAATTCCAAATAGTATGGCATAAAGCACACATGCAATTTTAGCAGTTTTACCAATCAATGAATTCCCAAACATAATAGAAATACAATTTGGCATTGATAGATTATCAAGAAAAATCATTTCTAAGATTTTAAATAAATACCTTATGTAAGAAAAATACTAAATTGTATTTTATGCTACTAAAATTAAAATGTTTATTTTGAAACACTTAATCCTTTATGGAATTTTAAGAAACTATCAATAAGAGTTAAAAATAATTAAAAATAACATTAAGATCTTAAATTAATATAAGATATCATAAAAATATTAAATATAATATTTCAAGAGGTTTTAAGAATTATAAAGTATTAAATTCCTTTTTATAAAAAGACTTTAAATCTTTAATAATGTGGGTATGACCATTAATAAAAACAAAAGGTGCATGACATTACCATGCATGTTTAGTATTGCTTCTTTAAGTCCTTACCGGGAAATAATGGTGTTTTGTAGAAACAAGAGCTCAAGGTCGAGTGCAAGCATCCGACTTCACTACCTTGCATTAACAAGGCAAGTTCATCACTTGCTCATGTCATTTGTTATGTTTTACAAAAGTATTTGCAACTTGTGTGTTATCACATGTGTTCTAAAAGAAGACAGAAAAGGATATTTTTAAGAAATTATAAATTGGTATTGTCATCCTAAGTGATGATATATATTAAGATTAGCAACGGAATCTAGAATTCCAATTGTAATTCCAGATAGGAATTAATAACGCATGACATCAATGATTCTAGCACTGTATATTACCATTAACCATGAGATATGAAATGGGACGAGAGAGTTAGCTATATCGGCTCCCTTTCGCATGTCAACGGATGACCGGGTCGTGGCTATAACTCCTCTTATAGAGGCTTGGTAGCAGATGGGTGGGATCCCTCAACGTCCCACGACTTCTGGTATCTACGAGGATTATATGCCTTAGGCTGCCATTGGAAACCAGTTTTATCCTAGGCCTGACATTCAATCCCTAGGGAATGCGGGGTCGCGGAGAAGGACAGTGGTGGGCTTGGATCAATCTCTAGGCCCCACATTAAGGAATTGCGGAAGGGAAAGTACGCCCGTTGTGCAACAAGGATTTGATCCCTTATGGATAAAGTAACGTACCTTTGCAAAGTGTAAGAATTGTGGCATGTTACTCCCTGTTCCGGGAAGGAGGTACGAACACGGCAGGAAAGGAACTCCATGAAGTGTTGGTCAACCTATGAAGGATGATGAGCATAGTTTTTCATATTAAAATTAACCTTTGAAGGAATGTTTACGAAAACTGCATAGTGCTAAAGATTTATAGTCGAAGGTGGTAGTTAGAGCATAAAACTCCCCACCTTGCATATAATGAGCTTGCTGGGTAACGTTGTTACTCACTCTTTCCTTTGATCCCCCGCTTAGACTCTGAGGAGCCAGAAGATACTCCAATGTATGCTACTAAAGGCCAGGACCATGTATACTACAAAGAACCAAACCTGTATTGTGGAGTTGAAGGGGTGGACTACGAGATCCGCTACGGAGCTGAAGCCAACGAGTTAGAGTAGTTGCCCTATTAGTATTTATTACTTAAATTGAGCCAAGCAGCATAAACCTTATACAATAAGTTGTTGAGATCAAGTTGTGATATGTGTTTGAATCTTTCGTTCTTCCGCTGAAACATATTAAATAGGTTGTTCATGGTTTGAAAGTTTGAACGACTTGGAAGTACCGATCTTTTGGTATATTTGTAATTGGACCCGCATTGGGTCTTATGTCAACGACTATAGTATACTACACATGCAGTGGTATGCTGGGTCAACGCAGCAAAGGACCAAACTGCACATGAATCCACCGCCATTGCCACGCCGACAAACCATTCATACCCTAATTGTATATAAGAAAAGATGCAAAAGGGTTTGATAGTCCCATATATGTTACTCACAACTTAGAATAGAATAGAGTTCCTTATAAATACAAAATAAAATCTAATTAAAGGGATTCATCATGAGTTGTATAACCTGGTGTCATACTTGACACATGTTTACCCTTCTCACGTTTCTCAACGGAAAATAATTTTACCAGACATGGTCTATAGGTGGTGGACCAACTCGCGATGATTGACATGTGCAAATTTAGATCTAGAAAACAGTTGCTAATTCTATTTTCTTCTCTGTTTTAGATATGTGTTGTTTGCTGAAGTTGGTCCATGTCGTCAAATCTATGGACCAGGTCTCATAAGGAAAATAATTCTATGAGACATGGTTCACAGGTGGACCAACTTGCATGATTGACACATGAAAATTTAGATCTAGAAAACGATTGCTAATCTTGTTGTTTTCCTGTTTTGGACAGTGTTGTTTGCTGAATTTTGTCCACGCTCTAAATCTATGGACCAAGTCTCATAAAAATATTTTCCTTTCTGGTGCACCGATTCACATGATTGACACGTGGAAATTTAGATTTAGAAAGCTAATATTAATCTTGTTTTTCTCCGTTTTGGAAAATATTTGCTAAATATGACAAAACCAATTTATATACCTTATTGTAATTATCTTGAGTTTTAACTATATACATGCCAATGAAATTTTATGATAACCATGAACAGACTTGCTGTAAAAAGTTGAAACAATGTGAAAGTCACATTGAGTTTGAGCATTGAATAGGCACTAAGCACCCGCCCAATTAGTTTTTATAAAGATGTACCCATATTATAAAACCTAAGCTAGACCTTAATTTAGCTCAAGCCCCCGGCCAGCCAGGCCACTCCGCACCGACAAGGCCCTAGCCAGGCCACTCCGGACCGATGATACGTTGCAAACGTATCTATAATTTTTGATGCTCCATGCTTGTTTTGCACCAATTATATTATGTTTTGTCCACACTTTGTGGCATTTTTATGCATTTTCTAGAACTAACCTATTAACAAGATGTCACGGTGTTAGTTCCTGTTTTCTGTTGTTTTTCTATTCCAGGTTTTTACCAAAGAAATATTCTCGGAATTGGACGAAACAAAAGCCAAACCTCCTATTTTTCCTGACATGAAGACGGAGTCCAAAGCAGATACAGAGGAGGGCACCGAGGTGGCCACACCATAGGATGGCGTGGGTCACCCCTGGCCACGCCTGGCCATGGCGTGGGCCCCTCGAGCCTCCACCGATCTCGCCCCTTCACCTATATAAACCCTCCAAGAGGAAAACCCTAAACATCAGATCATAATTCCATGAAAAGTTCCCCACCAAAGAAGAGATTTAGGGGACAGAAGCCTCTGTTCCGGCACCCTGCCGGGATAGGGAATTGCCCCCGGAGCCATCTCCATTGACTCCACTGCCATCTTCATCGCCTTTGCTGACTCCCATGATAAGGAGGGAGTAGTTCTCCCCCGAGGCTAAGGGCTCTACCGGTAGCTATGTGTTCATCTCTCTCTCCATGGTGTGATCTTATTGTGATCATGAACTTTGTAATCCAGTTGAATAAGTAGATGATACTCGTTGTCTATTATGCTACTCAAGTGCTTTTATTAATGTGATCTCCGGAGACACCTTGTCCCACCTGTGTGAAGGTGACAGTGTGTGCACCCTGTGTGGCTCTTAGGCTAAAGATTACAGAAATACTTATCATGAGTTATAATTTGAGTTGGATGTCTCTATGAAATTGTGGTGTTTATCTAGAACCATCTAGCTCTCAAGATGACAGTGTGGGGTTACCTAGATGGGGAATGCAAACTTTAAGGTGTGCGTTTATAGCCCTACGCAGTGAATTGGTGTTCGTTAACCAACCGGAGAGTAGTTCAGGGTAGCATAGTGAAGAGAAGATATATATGTGTTCAATTATGTTATCATTGTTGAGAGTGTCTACTAGTGAAAGTATGATCGTTAGGCCTTGTTTCTAAGCATTAAAACACCGTTTACAATCAGTCCTGCTACATGTTTGCTTGCTGCCATTTTTATTTTAGATTGCAATTACCACTTATAATCATCCTTATTACTTGTATTTCACTATCTCTTCGCCGAACTAGGGCACCTATACACCTGACAAGTGTAGTGTGTGTGTTGGGGACACAAGAGACTTCTTGTATCTTAATTGCAGGGTTGCTTGAGAGGGATATATTTGACCTCTTCTTCCTTGAGTTCGATAAACGTTGGGTGATCCACTTAAGGTAAACTTGCTGTTGTTCTACAAACCTCTGCGCTTGAAGGCCCAACACTGTCTACAAGAATAGCAGCGTGCGTAGACATCAAGCTCTTTTCTGGCGCCATTGCCAGGGAGGTAAGGTAAAAGGTACTCACATCCTCTGGCTACTAAGCTATATTCTAGTACAGTTGCTGGTGTGTGAGTGCTCGAAGTTATTTACTTTAGATTTTGCAATTATATCTTTTTGTTTCTTGTTTTTATTTTCACTAGTTAGGCTTAATGGAAAACAACAACAAAATTAGAGAGCTTTATAGTATTTATCTTGAGTTAGGACATGAAGTGTTTGAAGAGAAAATTAAAAACCTATGGAACTTTATTTGCATGATAATATCTATGTTATTAGTATGAATTCTTTGAACACCATTATTTCTAATGCTATGGAAATATCGAAGCTTGGGGAAGCTAGTTTTTATGAAAATGATCTTTTTAGTTCCCCAACTTTAGAGGAGAAAATTTGCTATGTTGATACTATACCTTCAATATATGATGATTACAATGATGAATATGATATTTTCAGTCCACCTACTATCGAGGAGAAAATTAATTATGATTACAATATGTCTCCTATATTTGATGACTATGGTGATGAGGATAATAATGATAGCTATTTTGTTGAATTTGCTCTCACTACGATTAATAATAATGACTATGCTTATGTGGAGAGTAATAATTATTTTATGCATATGGCTCATGATAAGAATGTTTTATGTGATAGTTATATTATTAATTTTATTCATGATGCTACTAAAAGTTATTATGAGAGAGGGAAACATGGTTTTATGTATCTCAAAAATATTAAGTTTCCCCTCTTTATGTTGAAATTTTTGAAGTTACACTTGTTTTGCTTTCCTATGCTTGTTGCTTTGTGCTTTCATGACTTGTTTCTTTACAAGATTATTTTTCATAGGAAGTGGGTTGGACTTAAATTTGTTTTATATTTGCTTCTTGATGCTCTCTTTTACTTCAATTCATATTTCTTATGTGAGCATCATCGAAATTATCATGCCTATCTTAATGGCTATAAAGAAATAGCTTTTGGGAGACAACCCATTATATATTTTTTTATTTCAGTTTATTTTTTGTTTCTTAGAGTATTGGAAGTTATTGCATCTGTAATAACCTCTCCTTATCCTTTTTGTTTGGTTTTTGTGCCAAGAATAGCCTCTAATTAGAGGGAAGTAAGATTTGGGGAAGTTGCTGTCCTAAAACAGATTTCTGTGCTTCACTGTAAAAAAATCGTGAAAAATCCCAGAACGTTGTATTGATCTGCAATTTTTTGTGCATATTCCCCTGGTATTTACCCAACTTTCATTAGTTTTGCACTTTTCAATTTGATCAACAGACGATTTTCAAAAAAAATTGGTCTTTACCTGCAGGTTTGTTTTGACAGATTTCTGCCATTATTTGTATTTGCCTCTTAAATCGATTTATTTTGAGTTCTTTTGATCACTTGAGCTTTTAAAAGGAGTTGCTACAGTAGCTTATGTCTTAATGGATGATTTACTTGAGTTGAAACCGAACCCAAGGGTTTATTATCTTGCATACACTAATGTTGCTAATGAAGATTGTGTGTAAGTTTTGTATGAAGGAAGTGTTCAAGTTTAGGGAGAGAATGATGTGATGAGATGAAGTATGGACAAAAGCTCAAGATTGGGGATGCCACCCGTGTCACCCCAAGAAATATTCAAGAGGTACAAGCGTCAAATCTTGGGGATGCCCAAGGCATCTCCTTCTTCATCAACCAAAATCTTAGGTCTTCTTTCAAGATACTATATTTTTTTGCTTCATGCACTATGTGTTGTTCTTGGAGCATCTTTGTTTTTGTATTTAGTTTTATTTTGATTTGTTTGCTATAATAAGTTGGTTGGATCCCAGCACACTTCTTTTGGAGAAGTCACACCCCATTCTTCATTTCCTAGAACACTCTATTTTTCACTCTTAATGGTTTGTGAGTGTTCTCCTTTGCTAGCACCGCGTTTAGCTTTAGTTTTCTTATTCTTTTTGCTTAGAACTTTTTAGTTCTTCTTCGTAGTTAGGTGAGACAAGCTCTCTGGTCTTTATTGATTATTATCTTTGTGAGTTGTTTCAAATAAGTTGATTGGTGTTGGAAAAGAGTAGAATGTTCATGCTTATGGTGGTACAAAAAGAAGCTTGTTTTGACTGTGACTTAGACTTTATCATGTCATGTTAGATGTTGCTTTGACCATATGCTTAGTGATTATTGTTTTAGCATGACTTGATCAAACAATTGAGATTTCTTAATGTGCCATGAAAGAATCATGCGTTGTTTTAGCATACAAAAGCATAATATTGTGGTATTCTCCTTTGATGCTTTATTTGGTTGACTTGGCACATGCTTACACCATGTTATGACTATGAACCAGTCATCTTAGCCTCTATGATCATTTAGTTTTTGACTTGTGGTATCACTTTATGTTTTGATTAATAATGTTTTGTCTCTCTGCATGATTATGGCCATTATTGCTCTCTTAGTTGGTCGCTCCCAGTCTTTTGCTAGCCTCCACCTGTACTGAGTATGCGCTCTACTCGTGCATCCAACTCCCAAGAAACCAAGTTATTCCAAAGATTCCACTATAAATTCCTATGCATGGTGTGTTACACCATTCCAAGTATATTCATGTTTTTATATATCTTCCAAATTAAATTTTTGTTATGATAAAATTAGTGATTAAAGCTATCACGAACTTGAAGGCACATTTTATTTCTTGCACTTAATAAACCTGAACCATTGTGAATATCTTATGATGCTTATATGCTTGAAAATTATAAGTTGGGAGTTAGCAAAACCATGTTGTCATGGGGTACGCTTTCGACATTGCACTTATTCTATTTAGTTGATATCATGTTCTTTTGTTTATGGATGCCGTCGGTGTGAAATAATATGGGATCTTGTAAGTCCATGGAGTATGTATATGTGTTAGAGAAACACCTGGGCGGCTAGCCTAAGCCATGCCTAATCATGGTGGAAACTTGCAGCAAAACCATAGTGGAATTCTATGAAGCATCCTCAATAAAAAAACTATGCAAATAGCAAATAAAAAGATCGCTGAGATGCTTAGTGTCTGTTGCCTTGTCATTTTGATATGGGATAGCTCCTGTGTCATGGGGCAAGGGGTACCCCGTTGGCGGTTCTCTATGATACACATATACTTATAATGACCAGAACTTGCCTGTGACCAAAGTTGAGTAGCATGAGGTCTCGGTACTCGTACTCAAGGGCATGAGATTTTCAACTTGTGATTTTTCAAGCATATAACTCATATTTTCCCTCACTTTAACCGAGATATCAAAGCTAATAAGTACCATATTTTTTGGAAGCTTTATAAAACCATTTAATCCCTACTTCCCTCTGTGAAGGGCCTTTCTTTTTTACTTTTATGCCGAGTATTCATCTTCTATCTTTATGCACCAGTTAAGAGATCATAGTTGTTATTCCAAGTTCAATGTGCATTGTCCCAAAACTTGTTGATTGATTCATAATTATGGTATTGCTTGTTCTTAAATTATTTGTATCTAGTCACCCTTATGAACTTTGAAGGTGTCCTATGCATTTATGTTTTGCTATTCCATGAAGGACAAGCTGAATACCACTCTTGCTAAGTTTTCTATATGTGAAACAAACAAATGTCTTTCAAAGCATTATTCATGATCTTTTGTTTGGGTAGGCTTTCATGTTGCAACATAGTTGCTATGTCTTATTTTTAGAAATATATCTTTCATGCTTATGTTTAGAGTACTTTGATTCCAGCTATCAATGCTTTGCAATACCTTGATCAAGATTGTGATGGTGCATGTCACCTCAAAAATTATTCTTTTTATCACTTACCTACTCGAGGACAAGCATGAGTTAAGCTTGGGGATGCTGATATGTTGCAAACATATCTATAAAATTTTATGCTCCATGCTTGTTTTGCACCAATTATATTATGTTTTGTCCACACTTTATGGCATTTTTATGCATTTTCTAGAACTAACCTATTAACAAGATGCCACAGTGCCAGTTCCTGTTTTCTGTTGTTTTTCTATTCCAGGTTTTTACCAAAGGAAATATTTTCGGAATTGGACGAAACAAAAGCCAAACCTCCTAGTTTTCCTGACACGAAGACGGAGTCCAAAGAAGAGACGGGGGAGGGCACCGAGGTGGCCACACCATAGGGTGGCGCGGGTCACCCCCTGGACGCGCCTGGTCATGGTGTGGGCCCCTCGTGCCTCCACCGACCTTGCCCCTTCGCCTATATAAACCCTCCAAGACGAAAACCCTAAACATCATATCATAATTCCACAAAAAGTTCCATAGCGCCGCCACCACCAAAGACGAGATTCAGGGGACAGAAGCCTCTGTTCCAGCACCCTGCCGGAACGGGGAATTGCCCCCGGAGCCATCTCCATCGACTCCACCGCCATCTTCATCGCCATTCCTGACTCCCATGATGAGGAGGGAGTAGTTATCCCCCGAGTCTAAGGGCTCTACCGGTAGTTATGTGTTCATCTCTCTCTCTATGTTGTGATCTTATTGTGATCATGAGCTTTGTAATCTAGTTGAATAAGTAGATGCTACTATTTGTCTATTATGCTACTCAAGTGCTTTTATTAATGTGATCTCCGGAGACACCTTGTCCCACGTGTGTGAAGGTGACAGTGTGCACACCGTGTGTGGCTCTTAGGCTAAATATTACAGAAATACGTATCATGAGTTATAATTTGAGTTGGATGTCTCTATGAAATTGTGGTGTTTGTCTGGAACCATCTGGCGCTCAAGGAGACGGTGTGGGGTTACCTACATGGGAAAGGTGAACTTTAAGGTGTGATTTTATAGCCCTATGCGGTGAATTGGTGTTCGTTATCCAACCGGAGAGTAGTTCAGGGTAGCATAGTGAAGAGAAGATATTTATGTGTTCACTTATGTTATCATTGTTGAGAGTGTCCACTGGTGAAAGTATGATCAGTCCTGCTACATGTTTGCTTGCTGCCATTTTTATTTCAGATTGCAATTACCAATTATAATCATCCTTATTACTTGTATTTCACTATCTCTTCGCCGAACTAGTGCACCTATACACCTGACAAGTGTATTGGGTGTGTTGAGGACACAAGAGACTTCTTTTATCTTAATTGTAGGGTTGCTTGAGAGGGATATCTTTGACCTCTTCCTCCTGAGTTCGATAAACCTTGGGTGATCAACTTAAGGGAAACTTGCTGCTGTTCTACAAACCTCTGCACTTGGAGGCCCAACACTGTCTACAAGAATATTAGCGTGCATAGACATCAACCGACAAGGCCATTCTAAACCCTAACCATCCCCATTTGGTACCTTGGCCTTCTACTACCGTCTCTCATTGTTTTCCTCTCCTTCCAATCGAGCCCATATCCCAAACCTGATCATACCCAGTCCCTCACTAACATGGGCATGACTTATTGGGTCCTTATGATTACTTACCCTAGGCGCATAAAGGCCTACGACCCGTGAAGCCCAAAGAAGTCCAAGGAGCATCTGATGGCAGTGAAATATAGCCATCCATGTCCGCATTTAAACTAGATATTATTCATATATTTGATGAAATATCTCTCTAAACCCTACCACTAATGCCTAATGATCAAAGGGGTATGCAATCCTTTCTTCCTATTTTTCGATACATAGATAATGGCGTATGATGATGGGAATCACTAAATAAATGCCAAAGATACGAGATTTCCAACACGTCAAAGAAACCAGGAGCCATGAAGTGGATCCAGAAGCTTTAACGATAAACTATACGATAGGAAATTTAATCCGGCAGTATAGTTGGAATCGACTCTATTAGGTCAAACAGAACAACTTTCGTGAAGGGACCCCTATATAAAGAGGCTTCGGGCGACGAGAAAACAACGCTTCTTTTCGATCTCAACTCTCCCTGCCACCAGAAGCCTCCACGCCGGAGGAATAGATCTGGATCTAAATCTCCAAACCCTTCTCCACCACCATAGCCATACTCCACCACTTGTAATAGTAGATCTCTTCTCCAATTGGCAACATTTTAAGACTATTTGCTATCAATCTTATGATCTCTATTACAATGTTTATGATTGTTGATTTCATGTCTATGTGTGAGTAATTATCCTTGGGCTAAGGGCTTTGGCCTAGACATGTAGCTTTTTGTGCATGTTATTTATCATAGATGGGATCATGTATTAGTTTGTATGACATGATGATTATAGTACTGATTTCTACGCACGCTTCTATTCTTGTAGATAGTGTTGGTCCTCCAAGTGCAGAGGTTTGTAGAACAGCAACAAGTTTCCCTTAAGTGGATCACCCAAGGTTTATCAAACTCAGGGAGGAAGAGGTCAAAGATGTCCTTCTCAAGCAACCCTGCAATTAAGATACAAGAAGTCTCTTCTGTCCCCAACACACCCAATACACTTGTCAGGTGTTTAGGTGCAGTAGTTCAGCTAAGAGATAGTAAAATACAAGTGATATGGATGATTATAAGTGGTAATTTCAATCTGAAATAAAAATGGCAGCAAGCAAACATGTAGCGGGACTGATTGTAAACGGTGTTTTAATTCTTAGAAACAAGGCCTAGGGAGCATACTTCCACTAGTAGACACTCTTAACAATGATAACATAATTGAACACATAAATATCTTCTCTTCACTATGATACCCTGAACTACTCTCCGGTTGGATAACGAACACCAATTCACCGCGTAGGGCTATAAAAGCACACCTTAAAGTTCGCATTCCACATCTAGGTAACCCCACACTATCACCTTGAGCTCTAGATGGTTCCAGACAAACACCACAATTTCATAGAGACATCCAACTCAAATTATAACTCATGATAAGTATTTCTGTAATCTTTAGCCTAAGAGCCACACACGATGCGCACACTGTAACCTTCACACACGTGGGACAAGGTGTCTCCGGAGATCACATTAATAAAAGCACTTGAGTAGAATAATAGACAAAGAGTAGCATCTACTTATTCAACTAGATTACAAAGCTCATGATCACAATAAGATCACACCATGGAGAGAGAGATGAACACATAGCTACCGGTAGAGCCCTTAGCCTCGGGGGATAACTACTCCCTCCTCATCATGGGAGTCAAAAATGGCGATGGAGATGGCGGTGGAGTCGATGGAGATGGCTCCTAGGGCAATTCACCATACCGGCAGGGTGCCAGAATAGAGACTCCTGTCCCCCGAATCTCGTCTTCGGTGGCGGCGGCGTTGCGGAACTTTTCGTGGATTTTTTATGTGATGTCTAGGCTTTTTGTCTCAGGGGGTTTATATAGGCGAAGGGGCGAGGTCGGTGGAGGCTCGAGGGGCCCACACCATAGCCAGGCGCGGCCAGGGGGACCCGCGCCCAGGGTTGGTGTGGCCGCCTCGATGCCCTCCTCCATCTCTACTTTAGACTCCATGTGGTGTCGGGAAAATAGGAACTTTGGCTTTTGTTTCGTCCAATTCCGAGAATATTTCTTTTCTAGTTTTTCTGAAACCAAAAATAGCAGAAAACAGGAACTGGCACTGTGGCATCTTGTTAATAGGTTAGTTCCAGAAAATGCATAAAAAATCCTCAAAGTGTAGACAAAACATAAGATAGTTGGTGCAACACAAGCATGGAGCATCAAAAATTAAAGATACATTTGCAACGTATCAGCATCCCCAAGCTTAAATCTGGCTCGTCCTCGAGTAGGTAAGTGATAGAAAGAATAATTTTTGAGGTGACATGCACCATCACAATCTTGATCAAGGTATTGCAAAGCATTGATAACTGGAATCAAAGTACTCTAAACATAAGCATGAAAGATATATTTCTAACAATAAGACATAGCAACTATGTTGCAACATGAAAAGTAACACAAACAAAAGATCATGAATAATGCTTTGAAAGACATTTGTTTGTTTCACATATAGAAAACATAGCAAGAGTGGTATTCAGCTTGTCCTTTATGGAATATTAAAACATAAATGCATAGGACACCTTCAAAGTTCATAAGGGTGACTAGATACAAATAATTTAAGAACAAGCAATACCATAATTATGAATCAATCAACAAGTTTTGGGAGAATGCACATTGAACTCAGAATGACAATTATGCTCTCTTAACTGGTGCATAAAGATAGAAGATGAAGACTCGACATAAAAGTAAAAAAGAAAGGCCCTTTGCGGAGGTAAGTATTGATTAAATGGTTTTATAAAGCTTCCAAAAATTATGGTACTTATTAGATTTGAGCTCTCATTTCCCCTGTCATTGGCATCTTGAAGTGATTAAGGTTAAAGTGAGTGCAAATATGAGTTATATGCTTGACAAATCACAAGTTGAAAATATCATGCCCCTTGAGTACGAGTACCGAGACCTCATGCTATTCAACTTTGGTCCCAGGCAAGTTCTTGTAATTGTAAGTATATGTATATCATAGAGAACCGCCAACGGGGTACCCCTTGCCCCATGACATAGGAGCTATCTATAAGACCCCACCATTTAAGGTAAGGCCCCTGTGGTTGCAATGTTAGTCCCTGGATCAAAATGCTAGCATCCACAATTTAAGTTGAAGTACACATATACAAAGGTCATTATTACATTGTTATTCCAGAGATAACATAGTCTTTACAACTCATTAGCCCAAGGCTAATACATAGAGTTCATAACATAAAGTAAATAAATTGAAGTCTTCATCTTCATGTGCCACAAGCAAACATGTTGAGTGTAGACTCATAACCCTAATCTCCATCAGAGTAACCTGCAACATCATAAGTTACAGCCACAGAGGGTCAATATATTTGGAATTGTATTGGCAAGTGATACCATAGTAGAATAGTAGCATCTAATAACTATATGAATTTGGCTAAGTGTAGTTCAGGCTGGCTTTGCTCAAAATAAGGTTTTCTTATTAGTTGAAAACTCTAAATTTTGTTTGACAATAACTCCTAAGGAACCACCAATATACATTGGTGAACCTTTACCCTTGTTTAACCACAAGTTTTAACTTAGAGAAATTGGGATGAGGAGATCCTTGATCACTTCAATGTCCTTGAGGCTCAAAATGTCCGTTGCCGGGGACACGGCTAAGTACTTAGGTTTTACCCTCTCGAGAGGTGGTGCACTTTCCCCACAAGACTTGACATGCGTCAAGACGAGACTTTTCAGAAGAATTCCCTTAGACCACCATGGACGCGTTCCATCCTATCAACCCTACCACCAACTGTCCATCTGGCTAAGTTCTTGCAACCTAGTTGGTCAAGGTAGAGCCCATATGCCATGTGGTTGCACTAGAAGCTTCTCAACACTAAATGTCTCAAATCCCTTTGTTCCTGGGTGGCCATCCACAAGTGTGATACACAAGGTAAACCATAGACATGGGCTTGTGTAACCACTCAACACAAACCATTCTTTCCATTCTACCCAAGTGATTCATTCACTTAGTTGTTTTATTAATCAAAAACATAGTCATAGACTTTGCATAACATCATAGCATGAATAACCCACCCTTGTGTTCTACTAGCTAGGCTAAGCATGCTAACATCACAAGTCTCCTATCTTAGGATAATTCTACTAAGACAATATATGTATAGGATTTCCCATGGCATAGCATATACTTAGAAAAATCTCCATGCAAATCCTACTCAAAATATTGCTAGTGCAAAGTAAAATAGTAGGACAAAATATGAAGCATCACTTGCCTTGGTAGTTGGGGTAATAGGAACAATCCTCACAATCACAATCACCAAAATCTACACATAAAATCATAACACCAAAATTACATTCAATATACAAACAAAAATATATATGAATGCATGCAAATGCAATGGAATGATTTTTCCATACTAAACAAGTCAAACTAATAGTACTAAACAAAAAGTAAACTTTCTAATATCTAACTAAACCAAAATTTACTCTAAAACAATTTTCTAAACAATTTATATAGCTAAAATAAGTCTGCAAATGGTTCTGCATAAAATCCTAATTTTACAGAAGAAAATGGCCAAACCAAAGCCATAGTTGCAAAGGAATCATTTTTATGAATCCATTGATATATAATTTTGAATTTTTGGACAAACAGATCAAAACTTATTGAATTTACAAGTTTAATCATCTAAAAACCTTTTTTGGATTTTATTAAAACAAAACACAGACACACGGCGCATTCTGATTCGCTGGTACCGCTTTGGCCGGATCGCGCTCGCGTGCCGTTAGATCTAAGTTAGATCGCGTGGTCCAGATTGGACTGTACCTCTTCGCGCTAGTTCTAATCCTAGAGGTCGCTCTGACCAAAGATGGACAACGCGAATGGTGAGCTGCGGCGGCGACGCGTCTGACGGCGGTGCTCCGGCAGCGCTGGGTGGTAAAGGGAAAGGAACAGGAGGTTACAGAGGTCACGGTGATGGCGCAGATGCAGTGGAGGTCATGGGCGAGGGCGGGGCGCACGGGCTCAGCTGGAATTGGTCGTCGGAGTTGAGCTCGCTGTCGGGCGTTTGCAGTCGAAGATGGAGATGAGATTCTAGTGCTCAAGAAAACAAATGACAAGCATCAGTGTATGCGCCGAAGGTAGCGAGCACGACAGTAGGAACTAGAGGGCAAGGGGGCACATGGGCTCACCGGAATTAGTCGTCGACGTGCTTCGGGCGGCGGCGATTGCGAGTAGAAATTCATCGAGCCTGAGCGCTCTCTGGGGTTGTTCGGTGAGGGGAAATGGCGAGGGGTAGTGGGGGTTTAAGTAGCAGGGGTCGAGGGGGGCAGTCACGCCGGGAATCAAGCGCAATAACGCGAATTGAAACGGGGAGAAACGACAGAGAGGGGTGCGGGTCCTCCGGCGCGAGATTGACGATGACGTTGACGTGGCAGTGGGGGCCCAGCTGACAGCGAGAGAGGTGAGGTGCGGGCGTGTGAGAAAAGAGGGCAGAGGGGTACGGGGTGGCCAGGTGGGCTAGTGGGCCGTTGGGGCTTGCTAGGCTGAAAAGGCTGTTGCTGTTATTTTTTCCTTCTTTTCTCTTTTTCCTTTTCTGATTTGATTTTCTAGGATAGATTTGAATGGCCAATTCAAATATGTTTGAATTCAAAATTTTATCATACTTTTGCACTATGGTCCTAGTATCCAAATGTGTGTCAAACACATCAAAGCATTCAAAAACCATTTTGCGGTTATAAAATAAAATAAAAACCAAGCCCCATATATATAATAAAAGTGGTTTATATATGGCTCTATTTAGGGTTTAGTTTTTGAAAAAATTTATGCAAAGTAATAATGCCATGATGAAATGAATGCATTGACATGATTTTGCATTTGATGAAATTTGGGATGTTACAAATCTAACCCCCTTAAGATGAATCTCGCCCTCGAGATTCGGATTGGCTAGCAAATAGGTGAGGGTGATCTTTCTGAAGGTCATCTTCTCTTTCCCAGGTTGCTTCTTCCTCGGTATGATGATTCTACTGTACTTTGCAGAATTTTATAGTCTTAGTACGAGTAACTCTTTCTGCTGTCTCAAGAATCTTGATAGGTTTCTTTTCATAAGTGAGATCACTCTCCAACTGAACCTCTTCCAATGGTATAGTGTCCTTCAATGAAGTTTCTTTAATTTCTGGGTGACACTTCTTCAAATGGCTCACATGAAACACACTGTGAACTGCTGACAGTGATTCAGGCAATTCAATCTCATAAGCCACTTCTCCTTTGCGGCTCAAAATCTTGAATGGTCCAACATACCTAGGTGCCAATTTCCTTTGACTCCAAATCTCTTCACACCACGAAGTGGTGAGACTCTAAGATAAGCTCTATCACCAACCTCATAGATGACTTCTCTACGCTTTGGATCTGCATAGCTCTTTTGTCGGGACTGGGCTATCTTCAATCTGTCCTTTACTAATCTGACTTTCTCTTCAGCTTCCTTGATCAGTTCTGGTCCGAATAAATTTCTTTCTCCTACTCCACTCCATAGTAATGGCGTAGTACACTTCCTTCCATAAAGGAATTCGAACGGATCTATCTCTATGCTTGCTTGATAGATATTATTGTAAGAGAATTATGCATATGGCAGACTTTCATCCCAACTAGATCCATAGTCTAGTGCACATGCTCTCAACATATCTTCCAAAATCTGATTGGTCCTTCTGTCTGTCCATCAGTCTGAGGATGAAATGTTGTGCTGAATTCTAGCCTTGTTCCCAATGATTCATGCAGTTGTCGCCAAAAATGCAAAGTGAACTGAGTTCCTCTATCATATACAATACTCTTAGGTACTCCATGTAGACATACAATCCTATTCATATAGATCTTAGCCAATTTAGCGCTTGTATAAGTAGTCTTCACGGGTATGAAATGAGCCACTTTAGTTAGGCGATCCACAACAACCCAAATAGAATCGTATCTGGACCTAGTCCTTAGAAATCCGGTGATAAAATCCATACCAATCTTGTCCCACTTCCAATCAGGTATAGGTAGTGGTTGCAATAATCCTGCCGGTTTCTGATGTTACGTCTTCACTCTACTACACACATCACAGAAAGCAATGTGTTCTGTGATATCTTTCTTGAGATTGTTCCACCAAAATCTTTCCTTCACATCCATATACATCTTGGTGTTACCCGGATGAATAGAATATGGTGAATTGTGTGCTTCTTGCAGAATCAATTTCCAAAGCTCCGGGTCTTGCGGAATGCAGATACGCTTTCCATACCATAAAGTTAGTCTCTTCTGTTGGTGGAGAGCATCTATTAAGATATTTAAGAATATAGCCATTTTGTTCTTGGTAATTATCAAAGCAAAATTTAAGTATATCATAAGCCTCATATTTATAAGGTGCATCATCAGTATTTTCAAGCAAATAAGCAAGTTCGAATGCACCCTTCCAAACAATAAATTCTTCAATTTGTTCCACATTATAAAAGTCATAATTTCCCTTAACATAAGAAGATATGGTAATATTATCATTATACTCACATTGAAAAGGGAGGTATATGTTATCATTATAGCAACAAGATTTATCAAAGCAATAAGTAACATTATAAGTAGAGCACACGTTTCTAGCAATGGTACACAATTTATCAATTTGTTATCATAAGTGTTTCCCTTTTTGTGACAAGCGGTGTTCCTCATAATATTTTTGTTCTTCCGTGAACCCACCTTGCCAATAAGATATAGTTTCAAAGAAACCAACCATTGATAAAAATCATGATAAAGCAAAACAATAACAGACCAACAAAAATAACAATTATAGCAGAAACTAATTTTTGTGTGTTTTTGATAAAAAAGTAAACAAAACAAAACAAAATAAACTAAGCAAAACAACAAAGTAAAGAGATTGATTGTGAGAGACTCCCCTTGTAGAAGCTGTCATATATCTCCCCGGCAATGGTGCCAGAAAATTGCTTGATGGCTCAAATGATGTAGAGCTCGTTGAAAACCACAAGTGGAAGGTGTGATGAGCACATCAGCAAGTTTCCCTCAGTTACGAAACCAAGGTTATCGAACCAGTAGGAGAAAGAACCAACTCCCAAGGTGTTGCTAGCAACGTGAAACCTGCACAACACAACCAAAATACTTTGCCCCAACTTATAGTGAGGTTGTCAAGCTCACCGGTTTTCTGAAAATAAAGGATTAAACGTATCATGTGGAAAAAAGTAGTTGCTTGTAGGAATTGCAGAAAGTAAATAGTAGACAGTAGATTGAATATCAGTGGAAATAAATGGACCGGGGTCCACAGTTCACTAGAGGTGTTTCTCCATAAGATAAATAGAATGTTGGGTGAACAAATTACAGTTGGGCAATTGACAGGATAGAGAACGCATAACAATGCATATACATGTCATGATGATTTCTATGAGATTCGTTTGGACATTACAATATAATACATAGACCATAATCCAAATGCATCTATGACTAATAATCCACCTTCAGGTTATCATCCGAACCCCTTTCAGTATTAAGTTGCAAGCAACAGATAATTGCATTAAGCAAAGTATGTAACGCAAACAATACAATTACCCTTGGACAAAGTATTGTTGTTTTCTCCCTAGTAACAACAACACATCTACAACCTTAGAAGTTTCTGTCACTCTTCCAGATTACTAGAGGCATGAACCTACTATCGAGCATAAATACTCCCTCTTGGAGTCACAAGCAACTACTTGGCCAGAGTAACCACTAGCAACGGAGAGCATGCAAGATCACAAATAACAGAGACATGATAGAATCAATAATCAATTTTGACGTAGTACTCAATATCCTTCGGATCCCAACAAACACAACATATAGGATTACAAATAGATGATCTTGATCATGATAAACAGCTCACAAGATCTAAACATGATAGCACAAAGGAGGGGCAACGACCATCTAGCTACTGCTATGGACCCATAGTCTAAGGATGAACTACTCACGCATCACTCCGGAGGCTAGCATGGTGATGAAGAAGACCTCTGGGATGATCTCCCCTCTCCGGCAGGGTGCCGAGAAAAGCTTCAGATCCCTCCCAATCTAGGGACGATGGTGGCGGCGGCTATGGATTTTTTTCATGCATTTTTGATCGGGTACTTAGGGTTTCTACCTCGAGGGGTTTATATAGGCGAGAGGGCAAGGTCGGTGGAGTGCCAGGGGTCCCAGACCATGCCCTGGCGCGGCCTAGGGTGGGCTCGCGCCTAGGGGTGGTGTGGCCGCCCTGTGGCGCCTCTTCGTCCCTCCTCTGGACACCATCTTCGTTTCGGTAAAATGTTGACTTTGGATTTTGTTCCGTCCAATTCCAAGAATATTTATTTACTAACTTTTCTGAAACCAAAAATAGCAGAAAACAGGGAACTCGCACTGCGGCATCTTGTTAATAGGTTAGTCCCATAAAATGTATAAAAATGCCTCAAAAGTGTAGACAAAAAATAAGATAGTTGATATAAAACAAGCATAAAGCATAAAAAATTATATATACGTTTACGACGTATCACCTCCATCTCAAGCAATTTTTCAATTTCCTTGAGTAACTCCTTCTGTCTTGCAATATTTTCTGCAGCTAGAGTATCCCTCATCACCGTCTCCAATTTCCGCTAGCATTGGCGCAAATTATTTTTTGTTCTCTTTAGCACCGACCTGTCCCACTTGTGCAAGAGATCATGCACATATGCAAGTCTTCCCGCCAATGAGAGAATTTGAACATCTGGGCCGGTCAGGTCCCAAGCCCCTCCAACAACTTCTAAGAAACCCTTTTCCTTCAGCCATCGGGCCTCAAACCGGAGAACAGAAGGGACTTTTTCCTCAGTCGCTTCTGATTCTACACATGAGAATGGGCAGATGGTTCGAACGATAATAATCCAGATGTATCAAATTGGACCGAGGAAATTTTGAGCACTAAGCTTCATTTGCCAAAGCTCTATCTAGCCTTTCTCTAATTTGTCATCTATACCACGTGAACTTGTCTCCCACATAGCCTATGTCTGACAACTGACAGTCAGTTAAGCAATCTCTAAAAGCCTGCATGCAATGGTTTGGTCTAGGTCTTCCTCCTTCCTTCTCAAAAGGATACAAAATATCATTTAAATCACCCATAACCAGCCAAGCCATGTCTCAATAGATATTCATGTCCCTTAATATTTCCCAAGTGAGATGCTTGTTTTCCCATCTTGGTTCACCATAGATTCCAGTGAATCGTCACACATTCTTATGGCCACTCATGATCATCACCTCAATCAAATTTTTTAGTTCTATCTCTCATCGAAAGAACTACCTCTTTTTTCTAGAACATAATAAACCCATCACTTCTTCCATCACTACACGCCACCTCCTTGAAATCCATTCTCAATTTCCTTCTCAACATCTCTGCTAGGAAATGATCCATGTGAGTTTCCAGCAGAAAAATAATATCAGGGCCTCTACGACTAACAACGTCCAGTAGAGCTCTGATCGTCGTGGCCTTTTTGAGACCACGTCAGTTCTAGCTTAGGATTATTGATTTTGTTACTATCCTCTTCTAATCTCGACCACTTCTGCACATACACTGGTGGAAAAAGGGCCTCTAGTCCCAGGCCGCAACGGGCTCTAGTCCTGGTTTTGGGCCCGGGACTGTGAAAACGGGACTAGAGGCCCTCCCCTCTAGTCCCGGCTCGCAACGTCCCGCGACTGATAACAGCCACGTGGCTGAGCCAAGATCATGGAATTTTCTAGTCCCGGGCTGTAACACCACCCGGGACTAAAAGGTTTCCTGCCGCGGCAGAGAAACACCACATTTCTCTGCCGCGGCAGAGATTGTGTATTTCCTTTTTTTTCCATTTTGTTCCCTTTTTGTTTTGTGTTTCACTATAACAAACATATATTTCAGTAGACATATTATACGCTACTACATACACACTACACGTCGATGCATTTATATAAGATCGATCCTTGCAAGCATACATATAATCAATCATATCAAAAGGAAGAAATGTTTTGAAATTACATGGTCATTGATGAATATATATATATATATATCATATGAGCTACATGGAGATGACTAAGGCAAATCGAGTTCCACGTCATCCGCATAATGCTCTCCATGTACATCAAGGACTTCCTTCATCATAAATCCCGCCAGCTCCTCTTGAATTGCTCTTATGCGCTGGTCTGGCTCTAGTTTCTCCCGCAAATCATACATATAATGTGAGTCAACTTTCCGCTCACTGGTCAACTCTTGGATGTACTCGCAGACGTAGTATCCGCATAAATGAGTTCCCGGTGGCTGTTGTAAACTCTTCGCCATTTTATAAGTTAGCTCCTCTTTGAATGGACCTGGTATTTTCTGCCTGAACCGTGTCCAACACCTGCTCGGCAAAGAAAATGAACAAAGGAGTTATTAGTTACTTGATATCAGAAAATGAATGAAATAGGAAGATATAATGCGATAATGATTGAAATTACTTATGGATCATTGCTTTCATGTCGCTCCACTTCTCTTGGTCCCAACTTAATTAGTCATGGACTTCAACTAGGGAGTTTTCAACTTGAATGTTTAGCAAGATCCAGTGGAATCTGCGGACATTTACATAAGCATACATGCATAGATCATCCAGTAAGCAAAAAAAAATGTGTACAAGATATAAACACTCACTTGAAGTTGTAAGGAAATAGTATTTCCTTAACAAAATTATGCTCGGTTAAGAACCTGGACAGGTCTTCCTCCACGTATTTGGGGTGATTCTTTAACGTATATTCATTAATGATATATGTGTCAATGAACCCAACGTCGTATCTTCTAGCTCTTTTGCATTCAAGCATCTTCATTCTGCGGAATATAATATCATCATACAAAAGGATATATAGTTAAGATAATATATTAAATGCAATGAACGAGCTAAAGCTATAAACTTAATTATAGAAATAAATAACTACAGATGTAGCAACCAATGATAGATTTGTCGAGGGCGATGGTTGTATAATCAAAGATTCGGTCATTTGAACTGTATCAAGTATGGTTTGAAGTGATGCTCCTTTCTAACGTCCACGAAACCAATCTTTATGATGCTTTTTTACTGCGACATGTACCATTCATGCAGATTTCGATATGTGTGGATAGATGCGTGAGCTCCTCATTCTTGACTAGAGGCTGCTTGGACATACCGCCGCATATCTCGACCTTGGCGTATCTTCATAGCCTAAATATTGACCAAGAGACATATTTGCTTCGTAGCAAGTGCTTTGGCCTCCGATACGATGATTCCCATAAGTGCGGCATTATTACGGGATCTAGGGTCCATTATTTGCATGTCCATATCCATTTCAGCTCTGAAGGCCTTGTCGAGGTCTGAAATGACTTTGAGCGGGCGACGATTGATTCTTACGTGCTCGAGCCGGGCAACTTGCTTCCGCTTTTTGCACTTGCGATTTTTTTCTTACAGCTTGCTTAATAATCTCCGGTCATAGTCGATTCAGATTCATCGATATCCGGGATGGTTGCTCAAGAAAGGACTTAGCCCACTTTTTGTTTTTTCGTTATATACCGGCTTTGGCTCGGATTTTGGGTGCAAAATGCGCCTTAACTTGGGCGAACACATCCGCGTTAGTTTCCTCGTCGGTCTTGTCATAAGGTCTCTTTGGAAGAGCCGGGATATCGACTATCTTCTGTTTGACCTTTCTTCAATGTGGTAGCGGGGACCGTCGAACTTCCGCTTTTCGACGAGGTAGTAGTATTGCAAGGAGGCGAAGATCGAGTTGATGTACTCCTGCGGCGATCGTCGGCGAGGTGGACTTGGAGGTTGGCGATAATCGGGTTGGGGTGGACTTGGAGGTTGGCGATAATCGGGTTGGGGTGGACTTGGAGGTTGACGATATTCGATGCGGTGGATTTGGATTCCTTGGAGTCGGTGGCCTTGGCGCCGAGCCCGAAACTTGATGTACTTCTTATTCCATAGAATGATGTTGCGCTTGACATCTCCTAGCTTCGACGGCCTTCAGCGTAGCGATTTCAATCTCTAGGTCCGCAAAATCCTCCACTATGTCATCCACCATGACACGAGCATAGCTGGTGGAATCGGAAGTGAATGGTGGAGTGCTCCGTAGACAAGGTAAAGCAAAGTGCCGATCGCCACCTTGAAGGACAGGTTGTTCATTGGTGATGTAGCTAACATTGTGCCATCTCTCGACATCATCCACGGGGTAGTGAGGAGCCGTGCATCATCTAGCGTGCTTGATCATCGGCACGGACCTCCGTGGAAGCCATTGCTTCTCCGTTGGCTAAGATCCAATGCAGATCATCGACCGTGGGTGAGTTGACGGCGATCTTTGGCTAATTTCATGCATGAGGTCTGCTCTACCACGAGATTGATGCGCCTCCGGTCCTTCTTTCTCGACGGCTCAGAATCGGCATCGCATGAGGAAACCCTTTCTTCCACGAGACACCGCGCCTTTGCCTCGTGTTTGTCCTCCCTTTCGTGGATTCCCTAGGCGTGTCACTCATCGTTCTCTCTCTCGGGACGGAACAATCCCAATTGAGCATCGTTCATTGCTTGAATAAGGTCTTGGGAGGGTTTTAGAATTTTATCATGAAATAATGTCTTCCCTGCTTACGGGTCCAAGGATCCCCGTGCCTGCATTCACCAAGTGCTTTGACCTCTCGGGCCATCCATCTGTACCAGGAGTGACGCCTCTAGCCCTCATATCCTTCTCCATAGTTTCCCACTTAGGGATGGCACTCTTGTAGCCACCTGTCCCCATTTTATGATAGTATTTCTTGTTGGCAGCATTTAACGCATTCTTTGCCAACTTTGCCTTTGCTTTATCAGATTGCTTGTACTATACAAAATCGGGCCACTGTTCTCTCAACTTCTCGTTTAATCCTTTGAAGTCTGGAGTTTTCTTTTTCGCGACATATTTCGCGTATAAATTTTTCTTGTGGTTCTGATACAGTTCAGCCAACTTGCTTAGTGCCCACTCATTGACTTTTGCTCTATTTTCAAGCCCACCCGGCCTTGGGGTAATACCATCTACCTCAAATTCCTCATACTCTGGAGGTAGTATGAAATGCGCTATGAGCTTCTGCCAAAGGTCATCTTTGGCATCATCGGTGACATAGCTGTTGGATTCTTCACCGGGTTTCTTTGACTTATTCCATTCTTGGATGGTGATCGGCAGGTTGTCCCTAACAAGCACCCCCGCATTGATTTATAAACATCCTCCGGTGCTTCTCTGGAGCAATCGGTTCACCATCATCATCTATTTCTTCGATGGTGAACCTCTGATTACCATCCAACTTTTTGTTCGGCCCTCGTTTCATTCGAGCTGTCGATTGCTTCGATCCGGTGGGCTAAAAGAAGAAGAGAGAGTGATTAATATATATCTAGATCAGTTAATGAATAGAGGTAACACGAGACTATATATATATGTACCTCGCCGGATCCTGTCGAGGGGCCATCATTATTGTTGTTATTTCTTTGCCCTTCGTCCATCTGGTCTTCCCCTTGATTTTCCTCTAGTCCATCACCGGATGGATTCAGATATGAGGATATCTCTTCCTCGAGCAAAATATCTTCGGTCGTGCCCGTAATAAGAGGAATTTCACCTCTTATCATGCCCTGAAGAAAACCTTCACCGATGCGACCAGGATCTTCGGATGGATCCATGACTTAATTATCTTTAACAAAAAGAGAGTTAAACAGGTTAGAAAAAACAATAATCCTAATAACTAAAACAATATAATCCTAATTATAATAACTTAAACAAAAAAATAACCCTAATCCTAATCCTAATTGTAATCTTAATAAATAAAACAAAAAATCACTAAAACAATAATCCTAATCCTAAAAAATTATATAAACAATTATATATTCCTAAAAACAACTAAAAACAATTATAAATTCCTAAAAACAACTAAAAACAATTATATATTCCTAAAAACAACTAAAAACAATTATATAAACAATTATATATTCCTAAAAAAGAAACTAAAAACAATTTATAAACAATTATATATTCCTAAAAACAACTAAAAACAATTATATATTCCTAAAAAAAGAAACTAAAAACAATTATATAAACAATTATATATTCCTAAAAAAAGAAACTAAAAACAATTATATATTCCTAAAAACAACTAAAAACAATTATATAAACAAATATATATTCTAAAAAAGAAACTAAAAGCAATTATATATTCCTAAAAAAAAGAAACTAAAAATGCTTCTAAAAATTATACTAAGATATAAAAAAGAAACTAAAAATTCCTAGCTAAATAACGCACGTCGAGGCGGCGGTTGCGGCATGACGACGTGGCGTGGCGGCTGCAGCGGAAGCGGCCGGGCGGCAAGCGTGGCGGGCGAGCAATGAGCACACACGGCCGGAGACGAGGGCGGCGGCGCGGTGGAATCGGCGTCTGGGCAGCACCTCCCCTGCGTCTTCGATCGATACTTCGTCTTCGTCTTCTTCGTTCGTCGAGAAATGCTAAGTGTTGGGCAGCCCCCTGGCGCACGGAATATATACAGACGGACCTTTAGTCACGAGCTAAGCCACCGCCCGCGACTAAAGGGTCTTTAGTCGCGGGCCGTGGTTTAACCCGCGACTAAAGACCCCCCATTAGTCGCGGGCTAAGCCACGGCCCGGGACTAAAGAGTTTTTTCGGCCGCTTCGTTTTAGCGTGCGCACTCACCCTTTAGTCCCGGGTCCAGCCACGACCCGCGACTATTTGTTTTTTTTTTATTTTCTTTTTTAATTCAAAATTAATATAAAAACTTTGAAAAATCATATCTTTTATTGTAATAATCCAAATAAAACAAATAATATGTCTATTATTATCAGAAAAATATAAAGAATTTTAATATAATATCCATTTATGTGTTTGCATCATTTATAAATTATTTTATTTTTAAATTTTCTTTTTTAATTCAAATCAAATATAAAAACTTTGGAAAATCATATCTTTTATTGTAATAATCCAAATAACACAAATAATATGTCTATTATTATCAGAAAAATATAATGAATCTTAATATAATATCCATTTATCTATTTGCATCATTTATAAATTATTTCATTTGTAAATTTTCTTTTTTAATTCAAAACTAATATAAAAACTTTGAAAAATCATATCTTTTATTGTAATAATCCAAATAAAACAAATAATATGTCTATTATTATCAAAAAATATAAAGAATTTTAATATAATATCCGTTTATCTGTTTGCATCATTTATAGATTATTTCATTTGTAAATTTTCTTTTTTTAATTCAAATCAAATATAAAAACTTTGGAAAATCATATCTTTTATTGTAATAATCCAAATAACACAAATAATATGTCTATTATTATCAGAAAAATATAATGAATCTTAATATAATATCAATTTATCTGTTTGCATCATTCATAAATTATTTCATTTGTAAATTTTCTTTTTTAATTCAAAACTAATATAAAAACTTTGAAAAATCCCACCTCTTCCCTCCAAGTTTTCCCGCCCTTTCCTTTCTACGAGAGATTTTAGTCCCGGATGTAGTCACTAACCGGGATTAAAGATATTTCCCGCCATTTCCCAAAGCTTCACGCCAAGTTTTCCCGCCCTTTCCCTCTATATTTAGGGCGATCGTGCCATGGCTATCCACACATCCACACCTTACTCTCTTAGAACAATGGACAACGCCTACTGGGCCATTCTGACCCTCGAGGAGACCGAGACGTCGTGCGCCTCCAACTACCCTTGTCTGCCACCGGCCGCCATTGGCCGGATCTTTGGCCTGGAGGGTTCCTATCCTCCTCCTCAAGGTTCCGCGTCGCGCCATCACAAACCACTTCTACCACGAGCTCACGCGGAGCGGATGGATCCCGGTGGGATCCCGGCAACCACGACACCGGAATGCCTTCTTCGCTAATAGGAGGGAAAGGAGCTCGCCAGTACGAGGGTGATGGCGCCATGGTGAACCACAACGGCCGTAGTAAATGCGTGGTGGGCGAATCGTACTATCATCGGAGTGATGCGCTACATCGCCGAGGGAGACCATCCTCGCCTACGGTGCCCACGAGTCCACCCGCCACAGGCCCCACACCGTCCCGGCGGTAGCGACATCGTCTTCCAGGAGACCCCTCTCCCGCCCGCCGTGAATCCGAGGCTGGAATGGCCCCTGGTATATGCCATGGATGGGCTGAGGATCCCCGGAGTGGAAGGTGACGATGACGATGATGATGACGATGTAGACCCTGAAGCTGCGTACTATAGGACTAGGCATGATTATGACTAAAGGGGGCGGCTTTAGTCCTGAGTGTTAGCTAGTCCCGGTTTGTCCCGGTTTTTAATATTAATAAATGTCTTGAGTGTTACCTAATAAATAGAGGGAAATGCCTATATAAAGAGAGGGTTCATCTTTAGTCCCGGTTGGAGAAACCAACCGCGACTAAAGGGATTGCGGCAGACTGGGCCATGCAACACTAATAATAGGGGTGAGTGTCGACATAATGTTGTGCGGCTTGTACCTTGTCCCGGATGGTGTCACCAACCGGGACTAAAGATGAACCTTTAGTCCCGGTTGGAGACACCAACCGAGACTAAAGATGAGTCGGCACTAATAATAGGGGTGAGTGTCGACATTATGTCTTGAGTGTCGACATTATGCCGAGCTGCTTGTACTATAAATAGGCATCCTTGTGAGTCCAGTCCTCCAGCCAGTTTGAGGCATCTCCAAGATGGTTTTAGAGAGCAGGGACACCACTACGGCAGCTTGTGGAGATGCCGAGCGGGCCTCCCAAGATCTCCAGAAACTGGTCATAGAGGCACTCCCTAATATGTGAAATTAGTTAACTCCCAGGCGTATTGATCTACTTAGAGAAGTTACAAGCTTCAAGATGGTTTTCGAGAGCAGGGACACCACTACGACCATTTTCAAGGAGATGCCGACGGAGCCCAGTCCTCCGGCATCTCCGAGAAACTGGTGATAGAGGCACTCCCTAATATGTGACATCACGCGTTTGGGGATCAGATCTTAATGGTAAGTATGAATCGGTACTAAAGGCCCTCCTTTAGTCCCGGTCCAGCCACAAAACGGGACTAACACACAAGATTGTCTGCAGACAACACTATAAAAATGGACACATGCATGGAACATCTTCACTCATAAAATGTTACAATTATTACATATCATTTCTTCGCGTGTGTTCCTTTCTGATCCCGTCGTATCCATGGAGCATCTTCATTCATTAACATGATGATTGGATCATCCTTCACCGCGAAGGGCGGAATTTCATGAAACTTATCACAATCTTCTAACATGTCTGTCTCCCACGATGTTTCTTTTTCCTGAAAAAACTATGTGGCGCTTTGGCTCATCGTTTGATGTATTATTTTTCTTATTTTTTCGTTTTCTAGGTTTGGTAGAAATGTCCTTCACATAGAAAACCTGGGACACATCTTTGGCTAGGACGAATGGTTCGTCTAAGACCCAAGATTGTTGAGATCCAACGATGTCATTCTGTATTTCTTGTCTACCTCAACCCCTCCTCCCGTCAGCTTGACCCATTTGCACCGAAACAAGGGGACCTTAAAAGTAGGTCCATAGTCAAGTTCCCATATCTCCTCTATGTAACCATAATATGTGGTCTTTGACCCATTGTTGTCTGTTGCATCAAAGCGGACACCACTATTTTGGTTGGTGCTCTTTTTATCTTGGGCTATCGTGTAAAATGTATACCCATTTATCTCGTACCCTTGGAAAGTCGATATAGTCGAAGATGGTGACCTAGACAACAAGTATAGGTGATCTCCAAGAGTGTTGTTTTTGATGAGATGTTGCAACCAACCGCCGAAACTCTTCATGTGTTCATCTCTAATCCAAGAGTCATCCTTTCCAGGGTTGTTGGAGCGTAAGATTTTCTTGTATTCCTCGATATATGGGGCTACCAAGATAGAATTCTGTAGAACGGTGTAATGTGCTTCGGTGTAAGAATGTCCGTCTCTACATATTATTGATTTCCTTCCTAGAGTACCCTTTCCACTCAGTCTCCCCTCATACCGCGATTGAGGAAGACCAATCGGCTTAAGGTCTGGAACGAAGTCAACACAAAATTCAAAGACCTCCTCTGTTCCATAGCCCTTGGAGATGCTTCCTTCTAGCCTAGCACGGTTACGCACATATTTTTTTAAGATTCCCATGAACCTCTCAAAGGGAAACATATTGTGTAGAAATACAGGACCGAGAATGGAAATCTCTTCGACTAGGTGAACCAAAGAAAAGGCGTCATAATATTGAAGAAGGATGGTGGAACACCAACTCAAAATCTGACAAGACATTGGACCACATCATTCTCAGAACGTGGTAGATCTTCAAGATTGATTATCTTACGAGAGATTGCATTGAGAAATGCACATAGCTTCACAATGGGTACTCGAACATTATCCGGTAGAAGCCCCTCAATGCAATCCAAGCATTTGCTTCATAATCACGTGGATCATGAGACTTTAGGTTTTGAAACTTTTTTCCGCCATATTTATTATCCCTTTATATTCGAGAAGCAGACGGACCTTAATATCGCTTAGGCATTCAAAAATATTTCCTTCTCTTGTTTGGTAAGAGCATAGGCATGACCTTGAAACCATTACGGATGCAGCCATCCGGGTCTTTCATACGTTGATGGTCCTTTCGTGCTTAGGTGTATATTTTGTCTTCCCATACACGCCAAGAAGCCTAGCGTGTTCACGCAAAGATTCTTCGTCACATGCATCACATCGATTGCAGAGCGGACCTCTAAGAATTTCCAATATGGTAGCTCCCAAAATATAGATTTCTTTTCCACATGGGTGTGTGTCCTTCACGTCTTTCTAACAGATTTTCCTCCGGACCCTTTCCAAAGGTTACCATTGATCCAAATCTTTGACCATATCAAATATATCAAGACTAGTATGCTCCTTAGGCTTAAATCGGTGACATGCCGCACCGTTGAAATGCTTGCCTTTCTTTCTTAAGGGATGCTTGGCCAAAAGAAATCGACAATGCTCATTGTATACATTCTTCTTACAATGTTCCAAATATATACTTGCAGTCTCATCTAAACAGTGTTGGCATGCATTGTATCCCTTGTTTGATCACCCGAAAGGTTACTAAGAGCGTGCCAATCATTGATTGTTACGAAAAGCAATGCTCGGAGGTTAAATTCTTCCCGCTTGTGCTCATCCCACACGCAGATCCCGGGTTTGTGCCACAACCGTAAAAGTTCTTCCACTAATGTCCTTAGGTACACATCAATGTCGTTCCGGGTTGCTTGACCTTGGATCAACACATCATCATAATGAACTTACGCTTCATGCACAACAAATGTGAAGGTTATAGATGCATAGAGTCACGGGCAGTCTTTGTGGATCGAGCTCGCTCTCCAAAGGGATTCATGCCATCGATTTTAGACCAAACCTTAAACTCCTTGGTCATCTCAAAGTCCGGTACTTTCTATCGATTTTTCTCCATTGCGACCCATCAGCGGGGTGTCTCAACATCCCGTCTGACTTACGTTCCTCTTTATGCCATCGCAACAACTTGGCGTGCTCTTTGTTTCTGAATAAGCGTTTCAACCGTGGTATTATAGGAGCATACCACATCACCTTCGCAGGAACCCTCTTCCGGGGGGCTCGCCCTCAACGTCACCAGGGTCATCTCATCTAATCTTATACCAAAGTGAAGTGCATACCGGACATGCATCTAAATTCTCATACTCCTCACCACGGTAGAGGATGCAGTCATTAGGGGGCAGACAACCTTCTTTGCTTCGTATGTACTGGCGGGCAATACATTATCTTTTGGAAGCATATTCTTCATCATTTTCAGCAACTTTTCAAATGAGGAGTCAGGTATAGCACACTCAGCCTTCCATCGCAGCAATTCCGCAGTGTCTTTTTTCACCATTTTCGCAATTTGGGTACAACAAATTTTTGTTATCCTCTAGCATGTGATTGAACTTCTCCTATCCTTTTCGGTTTCACAATCTCTTCGCATCGGCAATGGTCCCACCAAGATCATCAATGGGTTCATCATGTGTCTCTTTTCATCCTCCCTTCAAAGATCCCCCATGGAAGTATCTCCGTACTCGGAAACCATGATAGTTGTCATCCTCCTCCTCTTCTTTATTGTCTTCCATTATAACCCCTCTCTCCGTGCTTGGTCCAACAATTATAATCGGGCATGAAGCCGGACTTCAACAGTGGTCGTGAAGGGTTTTTGAGTCGAGTAATCCTTCGATTCCTACATCCATTACATGGATGATACAAAACCATTGTGCTTGTTTGCATCAAAGAACACGGATGAATTCATGCACGCCATTAATGAACTCGCCAGGCGTCGTTCGATACCATACATCCATTCCGGACCATCGCATTATAGTAAAAGTATATCAAAAACCATTACACAACATGATAAAATTATTACAAGTTATATTGAGAGCTTCTAGAGCATTAATTTTGAATTTTGAAAAATTTACATGCACCAATTTGTGAATTGAAAACAATCAACATGATAAATGTGGAGTTTTTATTATTGTTCCATCGGTGAAAACCTCATTCCATTCTAAGCTCAAAACTCTAAAATTACACGTTTCAATTTTCAGGTAACTATGTGCCTAATCAAAATTTGTTACATATATATCAAAATCCTTCTAGCTACTTCTAGAGCATGCATGCATTTGATCCATATCTCTATACTTCTAGAGCATTATATAGAGCTAAAGTAGCAATAAGAGATGAAAGAATGAAGTTCTAACCTTTTAAAGCTTTGGATTTAGGTGTTGCAAACTAAATCTTGACAAATCTTGAGAAAAAAATGGCATGAACTCTCTTGCTTTCTTTGAGAAAAATGGCCACCATATGCTTTAGGGCAGCTGGCAAGGAAGCTGTATATATAGTGATGGACAATTAGTCCTGGACCGTGATACGACCCGGGACTAATAGTCCCCGAAAAGAGCCGTTGCCACGCTCCAGCTTATTAGTCCCGGACCGTATACGGACCGGGACTAATGCTCTCGTCCGGCCCAGGACTAATGCTTATGTCCATTTCTAGTAGTTGGAGGCCTCACGGACCGAGACTAGTGCTAGCACTAGTCGCGGTTCGTGACGGGCCAGGACTGTTGGGCTTGTTCTGATCGAACTGAAGATGGTTTTTCCAGTAGTGCATGTACCTTTCCCGGGGTAGAACTTACATGATCATTAGTTTTCCCCATGGTTATCCCCATCAAAAATTCCCACCATACCAGAAACTATACTTCATGTATTAGCAAGAGCCAGAACATTCACCGGATCATCAAAAATTAAGCGTTTCTTGCTTGACATGTCACCTTCCATGTCAACATCATAGTCCTCATTCTCCCTAGCTTCATTAGAAAAATTGTTCTGACTGCTATGACCTCTATCAGGAAAGGGGAAGCCTCCTCGTCCACGGCCTCTCCCCTTGAAACCAGCACGACCCCCTTCAGCACCACGGCCAAAGCCACGCCCGAAGCCCGAATCACGCCCTGCTCCTCTTCCACCTCCTACCTAAATAAATTCTCCCCATTCAAGCTATGATTCCTCATGCACACCATCTACGCACTCCTCGTGCCAATGACCTAGCAGTCCACACTTGTAGCAAAAAGTTGGGAGTTTCTCATATTTGACTTGATACCACTCCTTATCCCTCGTCATCGAAACAAAACGAATCAGTTTTTTGTGCACATTCATCTTAACCCGCAGCCTCACAAATTCTCTGATATAACCAGCAGGGAAGCTTGATCTGAACCTCAACTATCTCACCCATCGTCCTACACACCCCTTTGATGATTGGTTCCTTGAGGTAATTGTTCGGGTGTTTTAGTACCTGCGCCCACACTGGAATTTTATCCAGCACAATAGATCACGGATTAGCAAAACCATCATATTCTTCCATCATAACCACCTGATTTGTGAAGAACCACAGACCAAGGATCATCGCCTTGTTCCAATCCCCAAGGCACACAAACTGGACCATAAACAGATTGTCCTCAATCTTTCTCCATGCCACCTCCTTTGCCAGATTCCATGCAGAGCCCATATCGGCATACATTGCACTAGGGCTAAATCCCCTTGTAGTATGAACCTTGGCATCGCTAGCCACTTTGCCTTCTTTGGAGGGTTTTCTACCTCCTTCTCCCACTCGAAGCCCCCATCATCTTCGTCCTCCAGGTTGAGACGACCCAGCAGCTCCTCCACCGGATCTTTTCTAGCGTCGCTAACTTCACCTCTCTCCGATCCCATCGTGGTCATGGCCAGGGAAAACTCTCGCAGGGTTAGCGCCGCCGGAGGACAGAAACCCTAGGTTTAACCTAGGGGAAAGAGAGGATCTAACAGGAACGTGCTTTTCTTAACTTAATTGTGCGTTGTTGAGAAAGAGGAGACGTCTGTAGCACGGGAGCCCTCATAGAGCGTGTTCCTAGGAAGCTTAGAGCTCTTAGAAAAGATATCTCAAAAAAAGTATAATAGATAAGTTTTGGCTGTCTTGTTAACGGCTTCAGAGAATACGCGTCCCTCGTGAAGGATTAACAACGAGAAAAGAGAAATCGTCAAACGTCATAGGTTAAGTTAGAGGTTACCCGATCAGACAGCCACAGTTCTTTGACTCGAATCGAAAGTTCTACTCCCTCCCTCCGTTCTAAAGTAAGTGGCTTGGTTTTGTTAGATTCATATGTATCTTTATACTAAAACACGTCTAGATATATAAGAATTTAGACAAATCTAAATCACTTAATTGTGGACATATATTGTAAAGAACTGGACAAAACTATGAAATTTAATTCACGATCCATGTGCTCATAAGTAATCTACTAGTAGAACAACCACCACCAATCATATAGACATTCATTGAAGAAACAAGGCTGGCATATATGCTTGGTGGGTACAAGTCAACGTGCCCCTCGGCTAGATATATAGATGACAGTATTGTAGCTAACTAATTCGTATATGGTTGTTGGACGCTTTTCATTTCGTATAAATTGGGGAGAGGGTTGGGACCTGGTTGTGCGCACAGGAGAACCCGGCCACCTGGTAGAATGTGAGAGTAGCATATCCATCTTCCTTCCATGGCAGAGGCGGCAATCACGTCGTTGCTTTTGAAGCTAGGGGAGCTAGCGGTGAGCGAGGCACAGTTGCTGCTTCAGGTCGGCGACGACATCATACTGCTGCGCGACCGGCTGGAGTGGCTGCAAGAGATCGTCCGCGACGCTGACAGGAAACGCCGTGCCGGCACTGACGGATTAACCCGCGTCTGGGTTCGCCAGACGCGCGATGTTGTCTTCGAAGCTGAGGACGCGCTCGACGACTACTTCCGCGAGGAGGTGAGCAATTAAAAGTGTTTTTCCATTCATACTAAAGGATTGAGAGGATGTTTGTTTGTGCAAGGGGAAAACAATGATTTTTTCCCCTTCATGCAAACCGAAAATACAAGGACCGATGCCCCTTCATGCCATCCGAATCGAAGGGGTATTGGTTAATCCTGGACGTCCTTGTGATTTTAGTTTCTTAAATTTAAGAGGACTGGGAACACCAAAGCACACCTCTCAGGGGTTGGAGTGGTTATGGAGTTCGGTACAAATGGATCCTAACAATTTTTGCTATGGTTTGCAATCCTTGAACAGCACGTTGAAAAAAAATGAGCATTGGAATTCTACAAAATTCGTTTAGATATCCTTTGACCAAAGAGGCCCTTAGATTCCACATAGAGAGAATTACTATTTTAATTAGAAAAATATTAATTTGTTTTTACTAGAATAATTAATGTAGTTTCCCAACCCTAACCGAGATTCCTAGAGGAATTTTCACGGTACCATCGAAGCAACCTAGTAGAATCGAGAACATTAAATTAGTACTTGCCAATGACAACATGAGCGATTCACGTAGCTTCAAAACCAGCAACGGCACATCCCAAAGCACTGCACATAGGATAGGGTTCCCTAACTCCCAACACGGCTTCAAAACCGAACATACCTTCAAAACCGAACATACCGCTGCTGAAGCTTGCCCAATCATATTGTCCATTTAACTTACGCATGGTTAAGCTTTTCGCTGAGTAGACCTTATAACTTACATGATGCAGCTTCTTTGCATGGATATTATGAGTGATATCATGCAAAATCATTGCTACTCCCTATGATCCAAATTACTTGACTCGGATGTATCTAGCATATCTAGACATTTGGATCAGAGTACTTCCACGATATATCTTTGTCCAAAATTTAAAAGATGTGTGGGTGGGCCAAATGTTCTTTTGAGCCACTATTGTTGACGACCTTGTGAAAGAAAATTGTGAAACGAATATTCAAGGGCCAATCTGGCACATATTGTTGAATTTGCCAAGCATAAAAGCTTCGACCGTAGAGAAACAATGCCAACATTTAGGATGTATAAAGGAAGTAGCTCAACTGCAAGAAATTCCATGAAGCTCGACATTAAAAACTCCTAGATTGTTTTAAAAAATAGATGATAAAATGGAGGAAAACATCGGAGCCAGATGATTTTGTTATGTTCCAGTTTAAATAAGGTCTCTCATTTAAGCTCCTTTTGCGAAATTAGGAATGGCAACACTTTCTTTTGCCAGTATAAAGGGTAGGCTGGTCACTCGGGTACTTTTTGACAAATCTAACCCCTAGTCAAAACTAACTCCTCGTCTTAACCCCTGTCAAAACTATTTCGGAATCTAATTCCTGGATTCGGCGCCATCTAAAACGGAGCCGAAGTTGTGCAGGTTGGCACCAATGAGAAGCAATAGAAAGCAATCGAAGGAGGTCGGTACCATTACACCTGGCGCCGAGTCGGCGCCAGGTGTAATGGTACCGACCACCTTTCGTTTGCTTCCATGCTGCTTCTCGTTGGCGCCAACTTGCACAACTTCAACTCCATTTTAGATGGCACCGAACCCGGGGGTTATATTTCGAAATAGTTTTGCCAAGAGGTCAGAAGAGGAATTAGTTTTGCTCACGGGTCAAATTTGTCAAAACAAATGCACACTCGAGACTACAATATTTAGACATAGAAATTATGAGTTTATTCAGCTGTATTTGTAATTCATGCACGAATTTCTTGGTAATAACAGGTCGTTGGCCTAAAATCCGAGAGCTGCCGTCAACGCTGGAATTTTTTTTGCAGAAAATACTTTACCGGATTGTTTAAAAAAATCATGGTCCAACATGGGTTGTCTGGTCGAATAAAAATAATCAAGAGCAGACTGGATCAAATCTCAGAGAACCAAAAGGAGTACGAGATTGTGCACACACCATCAATGGTATTGGCATCTTCCACCACAGCAATTGCAGCATGGTACGTCAAAAATGTGAACCCTATAATTTCCAATTGCATATATGTGTTCAAATTCCCTGAGTAAATTAAATCATTGCAACAAAATCAACAAAGTATATGTAAATAACAGGCGGGATGACCTGGAGAACGCTGTGGGATTTGAGCAGGATGTGGAGATTCTTAAGCAGATGATTGCCCAAAGAAATGAGCATAGTCCAGAACGCCCAATGTTCATCTCCATAGTTGGGGAGAGTGGTGCCGGAAAGAATACGCTTGCAAAGATTATTTTTCGCGAGATGAGGTCACATATGGAAGTTTTAGTCTGGTGCAGCATGGAGCCTGGTTCCAACACAGCAACTCTGCTTACAGAGGTGTACCACCGTGCATCATTGCAGTGTCCAGATGATTGTCACCCTAGAGTGGACGAAGTCACCGGTCTTGATATCGGTGACAAACTCCGTGCCCTCCTAACTGGAAGGAGGTACCTGTTGATTCTAGGCGGCATATCCTCGAAACCCATCCTAAATTGCGTGAGGGCAAGCCTGCCAGCGCAAGACCCAGACAAATTCACTGATAATGGAAGCCATGTGATGCTCATATTGGACACTGAAAATGAAGAAGTCGCTTGGCATGCTAATACCATGAACAGAGATGGCATCAATGGAGTACATCTGCTGACCCGTTTGGATCAAACAAGAAGTGAAGATCTATTCCTTTGGAAGGTCTTGAGGAAAGGACAAACTGAGTCGTCGTCTTCATTGCTACAGCTAGACCGACGACGTGAACAACTATTTATTTGGGATATATTTTGGAAAGGGCAGTACAAAAAGGAAAGCAAGAACAGAAATCCCAAGGATGATGAGTACTCAAGATTGGTGCATGATATAACGGGGGGTTATCCTATGGCTATAGTGCTTCTGGCCGGACTTCTTCGGTTCAAGGAGAAGCCAGTGGAGTGGGATGCAGTGCTGCAGCAGCTCATTTCTGGATTTGACGGCGGTAAAGGTATTATTAACAGGCAACCTAGCATATGCGGCACAAGAAGGGCGATGGAGATGGTCTTTTGGGCGAGCTTCGAAGACCTACCAAACGACCTCAAGTCATGCTTCCTCTACTTGGCCTCTTGCCACAAGAGTTTATCTCACCCCGCCGATAATGTCGTGCGGATGTGGATAGCGGAGGGCTTCATAAAACAGTCAGAAGATGGCAAGACTATGGAGGAGCTCGGGCACGACTACCTCAAGGAACTGGTCTTGAGATGCCTTGTTGAGGTGGAGGAGACGAAAGCTGGCGGTGGTATCGAGCTTATAAGAGTTCACAAGAGCCTCATGGGGTTGCTGCAGACAGAGGTTCGAGAGGCCGGCTTCATGGAGATCCACGACATCAATAACGTCCTTGTTCCACCATCAGTGCGACGACTCTCTGTTCAGAGTGGCAACAGCAGACGATACACATCAACCTTTGGCAACAAAAAGTTCCCCAAGTTGCGTTCCTTCATATGCCACATTATCAACCAGCATCATCGGCATGATCTCAAGTTTTTGTGTGGCTCCAAGTTCATTCGTGTAATCTCCGTACAAGGGTTGAGGCTTGAGAGGCTTCCCAATGAGCTTAGTGGCATGGTTAACTTGAGGTACTTGCGCATTGACTGTCCGCACTTGTGCCATCTCCCGTCTAGAATTTCAAGACTGCTCAACTTGCAGACGCTCGACATAAGGAACACCAAGGTTGATGTGATTGACCTGAATTTCTGGAAGATCAAGACCCTACGGCATGTGCTCGCAACCGACCTCACACTTCCCGAAACAATGCCAGTCACGGTGGAAGATGAGGGTGGTGGTAGTGAACTACAGACGCTGCACGGTGTCAAGCCTGCCGCCTCTGGAGAGTGGATTGCAAGGAAATGCCCTTTGGACAAGATGACAAGCCTACAGTCACTGGAGATACATGGTTTCCAATATGAGAAACATGGTGGGCCTACATTTGAGGCCGCTCTTGGCAACATGCAACAGCTTGGCCACTTGAAACTGCAAGGTGATGGGATACCTGCATGTGTCCTCACTGACCCAAGCCTTCGAAGTCTCCAGACAATGGTGCTACATGCAAATCTTAACTGGTATAACATAACAGCAGATGTTCTTCGCAGGGTGCGGCCAAACCTCGTTCAACTCAAAATGCAACATTTCGATGACATTCCCGAAAGCATCAAAGAGCAACTGGGAGGGATACTATTCAAAGAAGATTCGAACCAAAATGTTCTTTCTTCCCTCCCAATGATTTCCAACTAAATCGAGCAAAAGAAGACTTGTGATGAAACAGAATGGTGAATGAAGCAATCTGCAGTGCGATTTGGTATTTTCCCTTTGATCCTTTCATATGTTCTTCAGTGAAACAATATAGTACATTAAATTGGATTGTTGCTACTATGTACTTGTTTGCTTTTGATTGAATCTCTACCCATTCATGAATTTGCTGTTGTACTGTGAACCGTTTATGTGTGTCAAATAAAAACAAGAAAATGAGTGCATTTGCATTCAGTGATGTCTTCTTATGGCAGGATCCCTTGATTTTACATGAGCAATTGGCAGGCGAAGAGGCAGCATATGCCCTCTGCCACATGCTTTGACATTTGCATTCTGGATTTATTGCCATGTGTTTGTTTCTTGTGCATTGAGCATGGGTGTATATTCATGTGCTTCTTGTTATGCACAGATTCTGGATTTGTTTCTTAAGAATCCTTCATCGGTAGTGTTGTTATGCTGCAACAGCAAAACAGAGACCAAAATCGAACAGATCAACTCGCTCCGCCAAACATACCTCGTGGGAGCAGGGTTTGAAGCTTGAACGGCCTGGGGAAGTAGCGGAGGACGAAGACCCCGGGCCGCCCTCTCATTCCTTCTCTTATTGCCGCCTTCCTGCAGCGTCTCATACACCTCGGCCGCAGCCGTAGCCGTGGGCGAAGCGGCAAAAGAGCCGCCGCATTTGAAGCAGACTGTCGGCGCCGGCGCCGGCGCCGCCGTGGGGTGTGGCCGGGGAGGTAGCAGCTGGAATTGGGGATCGGGGTGGGCCTCGGGGATATCGATCAGCGACGAGGTGGGCTGGTGGCTTCACTGGCCCCTTTGTCTCTGAGGTCCGATGGATATTCGTGAGCCTGTTTATGGGCTTTGCCATGCCATGACGACCCGGGAGTGCAAGCAAAGAGTTTTTTTTTACCCTAAAAAAATAGAGTTTTTTTACCGGGTAATTTTCTTTTTAATGTTACCAGGAGAGTTGCTAAACTCGTTGATTAGAAGGATGGTAGAAATAATTAGCCATACGGACACAATCCACTTAGGAGAAAGAAAAAAAATACACAAAGGCAAACTCAGCCCGGATCAAAAGGGATGAAAGCCCCTGCTACATTCCACAACAAAGCCTCATCTCGAATACGTGTGACCAGACCACTAACTGTTCTTCTGTTCTTCATGCTAAAAAATACGTCTATTTTTTTATGGAAAAGAAATACTCTCTCCAACCCAAATTAATTGATTTAAATTTATTAAGATACGAATGAGTCTAATACTAAATCATGTCTAGATACAATTAAATCTAAACAAATCTAAATCAACTAATTTAGGTCGAAAAGAGTACATCTATTTTGCTTACATCCAAATCTCCCAGTATGCTAGAGGATTAGGGACCGTGCGCCCCATCATCTGATGTAATAATGTCTAGAGAACTAAATAACACCTCTGTAATATACTAAAATCACCATCGGATGGAATACATTGAAAATCATATGGATGTTTCTAACTATATTGAAACGTTTTCAGAAACCGGGTGAACATTATTTTAATCTACTCTGACCCATATTACTTGACTTGGATTTGGCTAGATTCAGTATGTAGATATGTTTTAGTACTAGATACATCTGAATTTAGGTAAATCCAAATCAACTAATATGGGTCGGAGGGAGTACCTTGTTCAACGCAAAATTGGAAACGGCCAGAGTACTTTTTTTGGGCTTGATAGATGGATCCTTTCTCAGTCTAACCTAGGCGTTGTTGAGCTCTTGTGAGGATGTGTAGCTCTTGAAATCTTGTTACATGATGTGTAGCTCTCGGATGCAACAGATCAGCGAGTGCTTGATGGCTCCAGCTTCTCCACTAAAAGTTCGTACGCAGCCCTCTCGACTCAGCTTTACCACCAACACTTGGATCATGTGTGGAATTCCTTCGTCCCTTAAAAGGTGAAGATTTTTGGCTAGCTTCTCTCCTATGACAGATTAAACACAAAAGAAAATCTGCACAAGAAGATCATCATGACATCGACGAGCTGCCCTAGATGTGGCCACTCCGTGGGGACTAGACATCACCTTTTTTTCTCTCTATGTTCTTATGCTCAGGAGGTATGGAACAAGATCGGCATTCGCCTTCCACGCAGCCATTCTCCAACCCGTGGACTACTTCGGTTCCTACCGGGATTTACTCCCCCCATTTGGCCATCTATTGCTCTTGTGATTCTATGAAGGAACGGTATGGTGTTTCAAACCTGTTATGTAACTATTTCTAATATATTGTTGATGACATCACCCTTCGGTCCCATCAATGTAAGGATTTAGTCCAAAAAAGTCATGCCGGCTTGCAGCGCGACTACCTCTCTTCACGTCGTGAAACCTGTTTCGATCTTTGAAGTGATATATTTCCCCCGATTATTTCAAAAAAAAAATGTCGGTGAAATAAATTTAAAGAAAATTATTTTGCTATTCAAAATTTAAGATATGATTATAAGTTGTAGTTTCTTTTTTTTGGAAACCCATAAGCTTTATTACTTTAAACCATATCATACACAAGAGCGTGAAAGGATCCACGCACACTTCTGAATTCTGATGGAACATCTCTAACAGATACCTACATGCCAGGGATCTGTTTTGGATCTTCAGCGCTAGCCTAGCCTGGTGATGAACTTAAAAGTTGAAATTCCTCAAAATGGCATAGATCCTAACAGCGCTCAAAGAGATACTGCACAGTCTGCTTGCTAACTGCGGTGTGATCTCCCAAGTCCCAGTTGCCTGAAGTTGAAAGCACATTGTTGGCTCTTTGCCAATGTGATACAGTTAGTAAGGAGGCATGTGTCACCATAGCAAGCAGAAGGCGGCAGTAGTCGGCCTGAAGAGAGTATGATCCTGGCGAAGAAATCGCTGCACAGGTCATAGGAGCGAGGGTTCCCAGTAAGTTGAATGATGGGTGATGATCCTATCCTTCCTTCCAAGCAGCCAGCATATGTGTATATTCTTGTACCTGCACTGCAATGATCCAGGACCAATACTTGTTGCTGATCCGAATCCTGATGCGGGGACGGAGGCCTGAAGAAGAGAGACGGCTGCAGACTTTTCCTACAGATGAGCTCCGGCCTTCGTCGCTGCGAAGACCTGTGCTGGCTGGAAGATGAACTTTTCTGCCAAGGACACCAAAGGAAGGTATACACGTTACACAAGGCGCTAGGATGCCCAGAACAGAGTTATAGTTTGAATTCAGACGAGAAGAGTGTATAATGGGGTTGTATGTGCTCATTTTCATCTAGGTTAAGAAATTTTCTGAACTTGACGTGAAAACTAGTATTACACAAAATAGGGGAAACTTTGCATTATTAGGTCAGAATAGCATCCGGGAAGACGCTCTCTTTCTGAAAAAAAAATGTCAGTGACTCACACGAGGCCATAGCAGGAGACAGCCATGTGAGGCGTGATTAACTAAACACAAAATCTCTGCCATATCTTCTGTGGAAATAATTAAGCACATGTAGAAATAATTAACTAAACACATGGAACCAGCCTAGCAGATGCTACACACAGCAAGCCTGAGCTGCCAAGGTCTAAGTATGGGTCTTCACTAGTTAAGTTGCTACAACAAGGAGCTGTCGAGAATAACGAGCTCAATTTATTATACACCTAGGTCAGCCGGTTTGTGAACATGCTGAGATATGGTTGATTATTGGCTTTTTTTTAATCAACCTTGACCAGAACAGATTGACATGAGCATTTCCACCCAGCTGGAATGTGTTGTTCTGGAGTAATAACATGCATGATGTTGCTAAAACAAGGAGTTGTTGGAAAATCAAGAATAAACGAGCTCCAATTATATGGTAATAATTCACTGAAGCAGCTATGCTTGTAATGTGCAGGGTAATCATTAGGTCAACGTACCCCAACTGCATTACGCACAAAAAAAAGTACCCCAACTGCAAGAGCCAGCAAGCATTCTAGCTAACCAATGGGAGGGAGGGAATTAGAGACTAACCAGTCATCTAGCTAGCTAGCCAACCATGGCGGAGACTGCCATCTCGGCAGTGCTTTCCAAGCTCGGGGAGCTCGCGGTGAGCGAGGCCAGGGCCCTGCTCCAGGACGGCCATGACATTGTGCTGCTGCGCGACCGGCTGGAGTGGCTACAGGCCTTCGTCCGCGACGCCGACCGGAGACGCCGTGCCGGCACTGACGGGCTGACCCGGGTGTGGGTGTGCCAGACGCGCGACGTCGCCTTCGACGCCGAGGACGCCCTCGATGACTTCTTCTACCAGGAGGTGCGTTCGTCGTCCTACCCTGCACTAGGAAAGTGTAATAGAAGCATATGATGCACTAAAGTAGAAACACGTCTACAAGTAGAAATGGAAAGAATAAAGTGCAAACACGAAATGTAGTAGAAAATATGCAGTACAAACACAAGGTGCGATAGACACACGTGAGCAGTAGAAAACATACAGTAGAAACAGAACACCTGTTGTACAAACAAAACTTTCATGGAGGCTCTATACATTATTTCTTTCTGCTTGATTCTACAGCGCTTTCCTCAATCTTTCTCTTTGGCCTCTTTTGCTGTGAATCGAGTGTTGGTGATGCTATATGTTTTAGTTTCTGGGTTCAAGGGGTTGCCCAAATTCAGACCTTGCCTGGAAGATTTAGCTCTACAAACAATTTTGGAAAACTGTGTTTATTCGCTCTTTGTTGGGTTCATGAATAGATTTTCTCGCTAATAATGCAAAAGGACAGGGTTCTCGTCGACGCTGGATAGCCCTGCGCAGATACTTCACTGGCCTGTTTGCAAAAGCCATGGTCCGACATGGGTTGGCTGGTCGGATCAAAATGATTAAGAGCAGGCTCGACCAAATCTCTGAGAACCAAAAGGAATACCAGATTGTGCATACACCATCAGTGGTATTAGCATCCTCCACCACAGCAATTGCAGCATGGTACGCTGTATAGATACAAATTCGAATTCAGTAATATTAAATCCTTTAGCAAAAACTGACAAAAAACATATATGCATACATATATGAACAGGCGGGATAACCTGGAGAACGCGGTGGTATTTGACCGGGACGTGGAGATTCTTAAGCAGATGCTGGTCCGTAAAGATGAGCGTAGTCATTTCCTTTTTATGAGAAACGGTCCACAACACCCAATGTTCATCTCCGTAGTTGGGGATAGTGGTGCCGGAAAGAACACGCTCGCAAAGATTATCCATCGTGAGATGAAGTCAGAGATGAAAATGTTAGTCCGGTACGACATGGAGCCCGGTTCCAGCACGACAGATTTCCTTACAAAGGTATATGAACTTGCATCCCTTCTGTGCTACGACTATGAGCGGGAGATGATAGCAAAAGAGGGCGAAAAAGAGGGCTGGGATATCAGTCACAAGCTCCGTTGCCTTCTGCAAGGAAAGAGGTACCTACTGATTCTGGGCGGCATATCCTCGACAGCCATCCTGAACTGCGTCAGGGAGAGCCTGCCTGACCCCACAGACGAAAATAATATCGGTGGCTGTGTGATGCTCATATTGGATACCGAGTACGAACAAGTCGCTTGGCATGCTAATACCATGAACTTACATGGCGTCAACGGAGTATACGTGCTGACTCGTCTGGATAAAAAAAGAAGTGGACAACTTTTCCTGTGGAAGGTGCTGAGGAAGAGTCAAGAAGGAATAAGAAGGGTGAACAGTCAGGAGGATTATGGGAGGTACTTGGAACTGGTACACCGTATAACAGGGGGATACCCTATGGCTATAGTGCTTCTGGCCGGACTTCTCCGGTTCAAAGAGAGGCATGTCCAGTGGGAAGCAGTTCTTCAGCAGCAGCTCGAGTCTGTATATCCACCACAACAAGACAGCAACGGTGGCAATCACGGCTCTAGGAGGCACGAAAGTAACCACATGTGCAACATAAGGGCGATCGAGATAATATTCTGGGCGAGCTTCGAAGATCTCCCCAACGATGTCAAGTCATGCTTCCTCTACTTCGCCGCTTACCCCAACGGTACATGCCACTATGCCGATGAGATCGTGCGGATGTGGATTGGAGAGGGCTTCATCAAGCCACAAAACAGAAAGACCATGATGGAGGTTGGGCATGACTACCTCAAGGAATTAGTCTTGAGGTGCCTGGTTGAGGTGGAGGAGACGAAAGTTGGCGGTGGCATCCAGCTTGTCAGAGTTCACAAGAGCCTCATGGGGTTCCTGCAGTCAGAGGTCCGTGAATCTGGCTTGATGGAGACCATCAATGACAGCGACGTACATGATGTCCATGTGCCACCATCGGCACGCCGCCTCTCCGTTCAGAGTGACTACGGCAGACGATACACAAGCACCTTCGCCAACAAAAAGTTGCCTAAGCTGCGTTCCTTCATATGCCGCATCATCAACAATGGCGGCCAGCACCATTCCCATGATCTCGAGTTCTTGCGTGGTTCTAAGTTCATCCGCATCATCTCCGTACAGGGGTTGAGGCTTGAGGGGTTGCCGGATAGGATTGGTGACATGATTAACTTGAGGTACCTGCGCATTGACTCCCAGTCCCTGAAGCAACTCCCGTCCAGCATCTCGAGGCTGCTCCACCTGCAGACGCTCGACATAAGGGACACAGAGGTCGAGGAGATTGACCTGAAGTTCTGGAAGATCAAGACGCTGCGGCATGTGCTCGCAACCAAGCTCATGCTTCCAACAACAATGCCAGTCGTCGTGAAAGAACACGAGGGTGGTCCTGGTGGTAGCGAGCTACAGACGCTACACGGTGTCAGGCTCGATATCTCCAAAGAGTGGAAGGAGGGAAATTGCCCGTTGGACAAGATGACAAGCCTGCTCTCACTGGAACTGGAGATGCAGGGTACCGAACAAGAAACAAAGGGTCTGCCTGCGCTCCAGGCTGCTCTCAAGAACATGCCTCTCCTTGGCCACTTAAATCTGAAGGGTGATAGGATACCTTCATGTCTCGTCATCGAGAAAAGCCTTCGAAGTCTCGAAACCATAGTGCTACATGGAAATATCAACTGGAACAGAACAGTCACAGAAGTAATCCCTGATGCAGGTCATCTTCTTCGCAAGGAACGGCCAAACCTCGTTCAGATTAAATTGCACGATACCAATGGGGTGCCTGAGATCATCAAACAGCAACTAGGAAATATACTAATCAAAGATGATTAGAATCTGCAGGTTCCTTCGGCCTTCTCAATACTCGTGCAAATTACCTTTCCTACATATCGTTTTTCAGCTTTCTTAATAAAAATCAAGAAGAAAAGACTGTTTTTATTCTCTTCCAAACGTTCTGCAGTGAAACAAGATGTATTCCCTCCTTCCAAAAAAGGATGTCATAGATTTGGCTAAATTCGAATGTATCTAGACACAATTTAGTATATAGATACATCCAAATTTAGATAAATTTGCGACATCCTTTTTGAGAAAGAGGGAGTATTTAATTTGTTTGATTGTTTGCTTGGAATTCAATCTATACCCATTATGTTTCTCAGTTGTAAGTGAACTTTTTATGTATCTCAATAAATAAAGGGTGCATTTGCATTCAGTAATGTCTTTTTCGGGTAGTTTCCTTTAATTATTCTACAGCAGCATTTGGTAGGTGTCTTTTACTATGTACTACTTCTTGTAGGAAGACAGAGGTAACATAGGCATATAGCCTACCTAAATTTATGGAGCACAAGACAGACTAATTAGTTTCTTGCTTTATGATGCATGCTGCACAAATTCAGTCATCGGACATAATAAGTTGGGAAAAGAAATCTTTCATTGGTAGTGCTTGTTATGCTGCAAGAACATACCTCACATCACCCCGCGCGGCAAGAGTCCCGCGCGGCCGCACTTTGAAGCACCCCGTCGGCCCCGGCGACGGCGGTGGGGTGTCCGGGGAAGAAGCAGTTTTTGTTTTTTGCGAAGAGGGAGGAGGGCAGCTGGAATTGGGGATCGGGGTGGGCCGTAGGAGATCGATTAGCGACGAGGTGCGTTCGAGGTTTCTGGGCTCCGTGGGCCTTTTTCATCAGCCTTTCAGCGGGTCCGGCTCGGCAGTTTGTCTTTATTCATAAAAAGTGGGCAGGTCTGTTTTGAGGAACGTGTTGGCATATGCTCACGGATCCTTAGTCTTTACGTGCAAGGGTTTTAAAAGGAAGAACGATGTTGGCATATTTCCTGAATTGTGATTTTTGGTCTGCTTCCTGTCCTCGATTGGTATCCTATACGTGGCGTAGTATTCTGTATGGAAGAGAATTGGTGAAGAAAGGTGCATTGTGGAGGATCGGCAATGGGTTAACGATCAATATCAAGAAAGGTGCACTGTGGTGATTCTATTTGTAATAATGACTCTATGGCTGATTGATCAATAAAGCACACGACGTTCTCTCAAAAGAAAAAAAGTTAAGAACGTCTTAGGTCATTTTTTGAGGAACATGTTACGAACGTGTTAGGACAATAAAATGCCGATCCAGGAAAGCGTATCTCACGAGATTAAGGATGGAAATAGACAAGATAGAGCAATATCGTACCATATGGTCGTACCGACATAATCTATGGATACAAAATTCTACACATACTCGCTATTTGCGGGGGTATAGGACTGTACTCACGCCCATACCTAGCGGGTACCTACCAATTGGGTGCTCGGCGGATAGATTCAATAGTACACGAGTTATTACAATTTTACTTTAATCAATAAGTATATTTGATAAAAAAAATCTCGGCTTAGTAAAGTTCAAAGCAGTACGGACTCCTGGCTGTTTCCTAAAAAAGAATTTAAGCCCAGATATTTCCCCTTGAAAAATAAAGAGACTGCCGCTCCGCCAGCCAGCCCAGCCCGCTGGTGGCTAATAACCCATACGGTATGAAGCTCAGTCGCCCATACGGTCATTCCGCCCGGTCGACCGACACAGCAGGAGAGGATCTTGCCCATCATCCTTGCGCCGCCACACGGCGGCGGCGGCGACATCACGGAGTCTGCTCCCCAAACAAGCCCCGTCCCCCGCCAGTCCCTGAACCCGTTCTTCCTCGTCGGGAAATCGCGCTCCTCCGCTGCTGTCTCCACCCGCTCCGCGGTCCGTGGCCATTAGGTTTCGAGGTTTGTTCGTTTTCATCCGAGGATTAGTTAGCCCCGCTTGCCCGTAGAGTTTCTGTGTGCACGCCATCTCGATCCGTGTCCGATTCGATGGAGGATTTCTGATCCGAGTTTCCCAAATTCAGGCAAGGAGCAAACCGATTCCTTTTGCAATCGGTCTCGGTTCGGTTCTTATCATAACTGGGGGATTTGGACTGGATCTGTTGGCCGGCACGCAGGAGGAGGCAGAGGTCACTCCGGGACCACACTTCACCGGCCGGAGGAGTTCAGGAAGACATATGCCGAAGCGCCAGCTGACGCCTCAGCCAGACGGCCACCACACGGCCAAGCGACGCAACAAGAACCAGCAGCCGCCGCCGACGACGACGACGACGCAGCGGCATTTGTATCTGGTAGTGGATGACTGGGAGAGAGGATACAGCGTCCGCAAGATAGACGTGGACGCCTTCTGTGAATGCAACCTGCAGGAGGGGGAAGTGGCGCCGGAGCCGGAGCCGGAGCCCCTCCCCGAGCCTCCTGCCGTGCGATTCGAGGGCCATCACGGCCGTCTGAGGTTCTTCGGCGCACATGGCACCAAGATCCTCGCCTTGCCGGCCTACGGCGCCGCCGATTTCCCGGTCTACGATACCGAGACACTGGGGATCACCCTCTGTTCCTACCCTGCTGGCCATAAGGTTCGCGGCCCCCCGTGCTGGTGTCCGTCGCGGGCATGCTGTACATGCTAGTCGAGTGCTCCCTGGCCATGCTCGGCGCCCCACCACCGCCCAATAGCGACGAGAACAAGACATGGGCCTGGACATTCATGCCTGAGCACCTCCTGTTCGAGGCTTCGTATGTGAAGTCCTTGGCAGTGCACCCGGATGGGTGGACGCTCTTCGTCTCGGCCAAGGGGAAAACCTTCTCCCTGAACACCGACAGCCTCAAGTGGACATGCCGAGGAAATTGGGTCTTGCTTTTCAGCGGGGAAGCCTACTTCGACGAGGAGCTGGATGTCTGGGTTGGGCTCTGCATCCACGCGGATGGCTTTGGCCGTGTCTGCTGCTGCGACGCCATGCCTGTAGCCGCCGACGCTGAATGCCAGACTATGCCGGCGTGGAAGCTCGGGCAGGAGCAGCTGTTCTACGCGGACCGTGAGAGGCACCTTGGCGCCACGCTCCTCTCCATGGGCGACAGCAGGTACTGCCTGCTCGAGTGCGTGGCGCATGAGGATCAGGCTGGAAAGGATTATGCAGCCCACCGTGTGTATCATGTCACCACATTTCGTCTCAAGTATGATAAAGATGGAGAGCTGAGGACTAGCAGGCGACTGGCACGCTCCTATGAGATGACAGATGCCCATGAGCTTAATGAATCATACAAGCGTCCAGTGGCATTCTGGATGTGAGTTACATGTACAACTTGTGATTGAGTTTTGATGTTAGAGCTGAAATTGTTATGATTCCTGTTGAGATTTCAGATTCTTGGATCCAAAGTTTCATCTTCAGTAACATGTTATTCACTGCATAGATCCTCCTGTTTGCGAGCCAAGGCTCCTCAGAGTGACACTCTTATATAGACCATAAAGTGCGAAATGAAGCATCGAATGTTGGTAGTGTTCTCTGCCACATTCAATATTAGTAGCTTTTCAAAAGAGTGACTTCTCAGAATTTAGACTGGTAGAATTTAGCTTTTTAAAAATAGTAACATATCAGGAGCTGGTATTTAGCATTTCAAAAGACTGACATTTAATGAGTTTGAGGTCGCCGAGGCTAAAATGATTTCTTTTGACATATTCGTTATGCTGTTCAAATTTTATACGAACACTTGATACTTTGATGTTATATCTATATATGCCACTAAGGGTGATTATGTAATTTATATCCAGAATGTTACTGCTGTTTGCGTTTCGTTCTTTTCTTCTATATTTCTTCAGCAGATTGCACGTCCATTGGGTAGGATGCAAACTGGGTAATAGATTTGTCGGTTTCTCTTCTTATTTTCTTTGAATTGGTTTGGTTCTACAGTTTCAGTTAATTTCTATCAAATTCCTTCCTTGCCTAACATTAAATTTGTGCTTGTTACCTAGTTTTATTATAGAGCCTGGTAGTGAAGGTAATATCTTCTCGCTTTATTAAACTTCCTAACTATTGGCTTATTGTTTTCAACTGAACCTTTGTATTTTTCTTTTCAAAACGTAGCTAAATGAACTGTTTCTGATGTATATCTGTATAATGTAATTGCTATTCCCGTGTCAATCTTCTTTTGCTGTCCATTTCTGCACCTGGGTGAAAGTTCTTTGTGTAGAATGGAAACCGACTATTTATGCATATTCAGTGCTGTTGCATGGGGATGATTGATCTTACCAGGCCATATGTTTTTTACTTCTGCACTACGTTCTTCAGAAGAGGGAACTGTAGTGATGATTACCCGTCTCGAAATAGATGTCGGAGATTTGTTTATATTCGAATGTATTTAGTGTATAGATGGTCATCGAACGATTATATCGGCCTGCTCAAGCCTAGAATTTGCTAAAGTAAAAAACTAGCAATAAACATGAAAAAAGGACCATTCAAAAAAACATGAAAAAAGGAGCCAGAAAGGAAGCTCAAGGGAAAAGTGAAAGCTAGGCAATATAAGCATGAAAAAGGGAGACAGAAAAGAAACTTCATGTGACGTAAAAACTAGGCAATAGTAAGCATGAAAAAAGAAGACAGAAAGGAAACTCCATGTGATGCGTCCAAGCGAAACCATAGATTGTCGGATCTTTCCAAATTCAGTTGCAAAAAGCTCCAAACTAGCACCAACAAAAAAAAGAAATGAACATTGCCCGCGCGCTTTGCCCTCTTATCTCTTGATGAATCATTGGATCCATAAATCCTTGACTGCAACTAGGCCAAGAACAAGTTGAGTCGATGGCATCCAACGACCTGTTCCTCCTCTTCTCCGGCGCCGTCGTCCTCCTCACTGTCGTCGCCGCCGCAGACGGCACCGAGGATTACTCCCGGTGCCGGCCAGGCGTGGCCTTCCCGCACAACCCGCTCGCCACCTGCCGTGCCTACGTGGTGAGCCGGGCATGCCGCCGCGGGCCTGGCCTCCCCATGCTGGCGAAGGAGCGGTGCTGCCGGGAGCTGGCGGTGGTACCGGAGCACTGCCGGTGCGAGGCGCTGCGCATCTTCATGGAAGGCGTGCGCGCGGAGGGGGGGCACGTGGTGGAGGGCCAACTTGGTGACCTGCGCGGCTGCCCGAAGGAGGTGCAGAGGGGCTTCGCCGCCACGCTGGTCACGGTGGCGGAGTGCAACCTGCGGACCATATCAGGGGACACTTGGTGCTACTGGCTCATCTGATCCATCCTCGGGTGCCAAAGTACTGAAGCGATGGAGTAGTAGTAGTTATTACCGTGTAGAATAAAAGTACTCCGAGTGAAGGGGCCAAGAAACCAGTGCCTGCCCGTGAGTTGTATGCGTATGAACTATTAGTAACCCATCTATCGCATACATATATAAATAAATGTCTTATACCACTACAGGAACGGGAAGCTACGCCGACGGCCGGTCGCTACGCCGACGGCCAAACGTCGGGGCCGTCGGCGTAGCCATCGTCCAGGCCAGCCCCGCCAAGCAGCCGTCGGCGTAAACTTGCCCTCGGCATATTCTATGCTACGCCGACGGCTGCCCTCGGCGTAGCTATTTTTTATTTTATCTCATTAAACTTTGAAAAATCATAACTAAATCATTCTAATTCGGAAAAATACAAATAATATATCAAAATTTGCAGAAAAATAAGACCTATCTATCTACACTCAAATATTACACATTTATAAATAAAAATTAAGTAAAACATAAAACATTATATATAGTTTAAAACGGGCATAAAAAATTTAAAAACGATCGAAACAATGCGAAACCTTCGCGTGGTGTTATATTATGTGACATAGTTAGAAGGAATAATATCAAACTTGGTATATTGATTATGTCTCAAAGAAACCTTCACAAAATGACCTATCTCATTCGAGGTTTCTTGACTTTCGGGTCAAATGACCAATGTTATGGCTAGAATCAAGGCATAATTTGTGATAATGTGCTCATATTGTGCATACACATGCATAATGGGATGGCGAACAATGTTGTATGAGGAAGTTTTCCTTTTCGTCGCACCAAAAAGCCATTTCCCATTTTCCGAGCATAAAAAACGGTCGGTTTTGTGAAGCAACCACCAAATGGCTAATTCAAAATACTACCACCACATTTTACAAAAATACTATACCACCTTATACGGACAATGTACCAACAGGGGGATCCGAAACCTTTCCGTCCACCTTTGGTGAAAAAGACAAATTCCTGCCGAATCGACAGGAAGTGGGTCAGATATGAACTACAGGTACATGATCTGATGCTCATGTTTTTTTACAAAAATCATTTTTAGGTTCACAATATGCTATTTTATCAAAGATCTAATGAAAGTTTAGCGAGGCTCTTGAGCTAAGAATCTTATGTCCGTGATTCGACAAAGTTTGACGATAGTTTAAAACGGGCATAAAAAAATCAAAAACGATCAAAACAATGCGAAACCTTCGCGTGGTGTCATATTATGTGACATATTTATAAGGAAAAATAGCAAACTTGATATATTGATTATGTCTCAAAAAACCCTTCACAAAATGACCTATCCCATTCGAGGTTTCTTGACTTTCGGGTTAAATGACCAATGTTATGGCTAGAATCAAGGCACAGTTTGTGATAATGTGCCCATATTGTGCATACACATGCATAATGGAATGGCGAACAATGTTGCAGGAGGAAGTTTTCCTTTTCGTCGCACCAAAAAGCCATTTCCCATTTTCTGAGCATAAAAAACGGTCGGTTTTGTGAAGCAACCACCAAATGGCTAATTCAAAATACTACCACCATATTTTACAAAAATACTATACCACCTTATATGGACAATGTCCCAAGAGGGGGATCCGAAACCTTTCCGTCCAACTTTGGTGAAAAAGACAAATTCCTGCCGAATCGCAGTGAGGGTCGAATATGAACTGGTACATGATCCGATGCTCATGTTTTTTACAAAATCATTTTTAGGTTCACAATATGCTATTTTATCAAAGATCTAATGAAAGTTTAGCGAGGCTCTGCCCGAGCTAAGAATCTTTATGTCCGCAGCTCGACAAAGTTCGATAGTTTAAAGCGCATAAAAAATCAAAACGATCGAAACAATGCGAAACCTTCGTGGTGTCATATTATGTGACATATTTATAAGGAAAAATAGCAAACTTGATATATTGATAATGTCTCGAAAACACTTCACAAGATGACCTATCTCATTCGAGGTTTCTTGACTTTCGGGTCAAATGACCAATGTTATGGCTAGAATCAAGGGATAGTTTGTGATAATGTGCCCATATTGTGCATACACATGCATAATGGAATGGCGAACAATGTTGCAGGAGGAAGTTTTCCTTTTACGCACCAAAACGCCATTTCCATTTTCTCGAGCATAAAAGCGATTCGGTTTTGAAGCAACCACCAAATGGCTAATTCAAAATACTACCACCATATTTTACAAAAATACTATACCACCTTATATGGACAATGTCCCAAGAGGGGGATCCGAAACCTTTCCGTCCACCTTTGGTGAAAAAGACAAATTCTTAGAATCGATGAAGTGGGTCGATATGAACTCTGTACATGATACGATGCTCATGTTTTTTTATAAAAATAATTTTTAGGTTCACAATATGCTATTTTATCAAAGATCTAATGAAAGTTTAGCGAGGCTCTGCCCCGAGCTAAGAATCTTTATGTCCGCCGTTCGACAAAGTTTGACGATAGTTTAAAACGGGCATAAAAAAATCAAAAACGATCGAAACAATGCGAAACCTTCGCGTGGTGTCATATTATGTGACATATTTATAAGGAAAAATAGCAAACTTGATATATTGATTATGTCTCAAAAAACCCTTCACAAAATGACCTATCTCATTCGAGGTTTCTTGACTTTCGGGTCAAATGACCAATGTTATTGCTAGAATCAAGGCATAGTTTGTGATAATGTGCCCATATTGTGCATACACATGCATAATGGAATAGCGAACAATGTTGCAGGAGGAAGTTTTCCTTTTCGTCGCACCAAAAAGCCATTTCCCATTTTCCGAGCATAAAAAACGGTCGGTTTTGTGAAGCAACCACCAAATGGCTAATTCAAAATACTACCACCACATTTTACAAAAATACTATACCACCTTATATGGACAATGTCCCAAGAGGGGGATCCGAAAACTTTCCGTCCACCTTTGGTGAAAAAGACAAATTCCTGCCGAATCGATAGGAAGTGGGTCAGATATGAACTACAAGTACATGATCCGATGCTCATGTTTTTTAACAAAAATAATTTTTAGGTTCACAATATGCTATTTTATCAAATATCCAATGCAAGTTTTCCTTTTCATCGTACCAAAAAGGCATTTTTCATTATCCGTGCGCAAAAAGGGGATTTTCTAAAGCAACCACCAAATAGCTAATTTAAAAACGAAGGATTTGTGATTAGTTGATATGGATATCATTTTTGGATTCCTCTCATTTTTCTGATCAATTTAAACATATTATTTGTTGAATTTCGATTTCCAGATTTAAAGATATTAAATATTCTATATTAAATAAAAAATACAAAAAAAATTATTATATTTTTATTTGAATTCAATAATATTTTTACTTATTCATTAATATTTACTTAAATAATTGTTTGTAATTTCAAAAAATACAAACATGTGACATGATGATATAAGAGCTAATGAGATTGATATCATAGTATTGACACCAATGTATGAATTACTTTGCGGAAACGGATTCTGAAGGAACGAGGAAGTTAAGCGTGCTGAAGCTGGAGTAGTATTAGGATGAGTGACCTGATGGGAAGTTTGACAAAGACTGGAATTTAATCAAATAGTAAGTATAATTAGTGTTAAAAATGTTCAAAGTAGGAGATTAACAACTGAAACAATTCAAAGAATAAAAAAATTGAGAAAAAAAATAAAAAAATTATTATTTTTCAAAAAAAAAAATCGAAAATAAATATTTTTGCAACCGGTCGACAGGCTATGCCGACGGCCGCTACGCCGACGGCAAAGCCCTCGGCGTAGCATACGCCGACGGCATTTTGATACGCCGACGGCTTGACTGTGCTCCGCCGAGGGAGATCTTTGCCGAGGAGGCTACGCCGAGGGCAGCCCTCGGCGTACCATACGCCGAGGGCATTTTGGCCTACGCCGACGGCCTTTTGCCCTCGGCGTAGCGCGCGTGTCCCGTAGTGTACATATATAGATGTTTCTCACATGAATAGATATATGTCTCAAACATAGATAGATATATATCACTGTCGTCGGCCACGACGAGGTCACGGAGAGGGAAGTGTACTCTAGCCAAACGTATGGGGTGCGCCCACGTTACATTACGAGGAGGAATCTGTGAGCCGTCATCATGGTGTTGTGTCTCATGTGTGGGCTGTGGCGGTGGAGTCTGAAACATACCGAACCAGTCAACCTGATCCTGTTGTTTCTAATGAACACGTCTGTCTTCTCACTCGCCCACGAGCCTAAAGACATACTCGGATGTCCATTGGTTCCTGCACGCGAAAATGATTTAGTAAACAGGTATTGCATGATATACGGAACAAAGTTGATAGGACAATGTTTACCCTCTCCATGCTGTGGTCGAAGCCTACTGCCACCAGTAAATTGTTAGATACTAAGCAACCACACCCACATTTATTCACAATAAAAATAAGTAAATCGTAAGATACTAAGCGCCACGACAAAATACAGCCTATAAATATGCATCTAATCCAATGCGCCAAAATTCTAACGGCTAAAAATAAGTAAATCATAAGATGCTAAGTGCCATCACAAAATACAACCTATAAATATACATCTAATCGAACGCGCCAAAATTCTAACAACTAACAGACAACATTCCATAGAGCCCATAATAATTCGCAATGAACTGTAATTAGCGAGAAATTAGGATATACCCTTTGAAGCTTGTGAATCCCGACACTATACCACGCAGCTCAACTATGGATCAAACAACAGGCTCCCCATTGACATTGCTCTCTAGGAACACCATCACTTTCCCACCAAAAATCATTTCTCCAGTCTATCCCATCAACAAATCAGGGTTTCCCTTACAGCCTACTGCAATTTAGCACAAGATTTGGTGAAAAACGGAGCTGAATCGAGTTGATAGGTGTTGCCACTAGTAGAAAAAGAGTCATTCGTCCACCCCAGTTCGGAGCATTATTCCCGTTTATGGTTGGACCCGGGACTAATGTGAGCATTAGTCCCGGTTCCAATGGCTAGAACGCCAGCAATTTTTAGTCCCGGGTCAAACGGGACCTTTAGTCCCGGTTCGTATCACCAACCAGGACTAAAAGGGGTGTCCCCGGTGCCAAACCCTTTATTTCCGGTTCGTATCACCAACTGGGACTAAAGGTGTGATATTTAGTCCCGGTTCGTATTACCAACACGGACTAAAGAAAGTGGGCAAAAAAAGGTCTCAATTTCTGCCGTGAGGGCACAAATCCTTCTGGAGATCGTCTTTTCTAGATTCAAAATTATGCAGAAAAATTATAAAAATTTCTAAAAATAAAATCCTTCAAACTGTAGTTATATTAAGTGATTTAGTTGTTACGAAAATTAACAACTATAAATTTCGACATAATTTACAAAAAAATGTTATGAAAAATTCAAATGGCCATAACTTTTGCATACGATGTAAAATAAGCATAACCTATCAAAACGTGCAGAAAAAAATTAGCTCTTTGATTTCAACATCCTTAGGCCGTTTTGGATTCTTAAAATTCGAAAAGAAAAAAAATATTTCAGAAATTAAATTATTTTAGTATTTTTTATGTCATATATGAATTCCTCGCATTTTTCTGATAATAATGGATATATTATTTGTCAAATTTCGATTTACAGATTTGAAGATATTATTTATGTCATATTAAATGAATAAATGGCAAAAAATGAATAAAATATTAATTGAATTAGTTTTTTACTTTTATTAGAATAAAATATTAATTTAATTATTTTTTATTTTCATTAGAATAAAATATTATTATTACTTATTTATTGTTGTTTACTAAAAATAGTTGTTTTTAATTTCAAAAAATAAAAACATGTCACATATTTGATATGAGTTAATAGGATTGATATACTAGTCTTGACAACAAAGTATAAGGGTCCTTCGCGCGGGGTGGGAGAGATGGATTGGAGAAGTTAAGTGTGCTGGGGGTGGAGTAGTGCTAGGATGGGTGACCGGCCAGGAAGTTTGATTGTAAGTACAATTTAAACTAAGATTAAGTATAAGTAGTGTTAAAAATGAGAGATGTGGGAGATTAACGAGTCAAACAATTCAAAAGTTTAAGAATAAATTGAAAAAAAATCAAAAGAAAATTTGGAAAAAAAAAATAAAAAAACCTTTAGTCCAGGTTCGTATTACAACTAAAGGCCCCGCGCGCTCGACGCTGCCCGTGGTAGCCCTTTTGTCTCGATTTCGAAGTCCTGGTTGAAAAACCGGGACTAAATGCCTTTACACACCGGAACAGATGGCACATCTTTCACAAGTGTGCTACAAATGGAGAGAGCTAGAGGAAGAACGAGGAAGAAGGAAGAGAGAACGAGGGGAGTGGAGGCGCTGGCAAGTAAAGGCGCCCGATGTAACGACGCACCAAAGGCCCCGCCGCCGGTCTCCCTGGCGCTATCTCTCGTCACTGACAGCATCGTGGACGGGCCCAGAGCAATCTTTTGGTGCCGCCGGAGCTGGCAGCGCGCGAGGGGCCCGTGGATCCACCTTTTGGTGCCGCCGAAACTGATGGGGTCCTTTTGTTCTCGCCCGAGATGAATGGTTATAGTCCAGTCCGCGCCGCACCGAATAAGTACTAGTTTTGAAAATCTGTAGATTTGCGTATTATTATTTCCAAAATTAATTAAAAAATATATTATTAAAAAAATAGCCTTTTCTTCTACAAGGGTGTGCCAGATCCTGCCATCCAATGCCCGGACGCCCGCTAGACCAGCCCTTATATGAATTATGCATGAAACAAATAACAAAATATGTTGAAAATATTTTGAATCCTGTTGAATCTTGTGAGGCGGATTTGGTAAGAAATGATTAATCTTGATAAATCTTTGAATAAGCGTGGCCTCATCCAGCTATCAACTTTCTGTGTGTGAGATGTGAAACAAAATCCTCATATGTAAAAAAAAACTGAAAACGTAGGTGGCGTGCTGGAAAATGCAATGGATTCAAGAAAATAGACAGTATAGAGAAGGAACGGAAAATTTGCGAAGTCTGTACCAAATTCTCTAACAAATATAGACGGCGGAGATGGTAACCGTGGCCTAGGGTATTGCATTTCTGGAAGAAAATGATTCTAGATTTATATGATGATTGATCAGATGTGCCAACATTACCGGCGATCGACCAGACATCGATGGTGACTGCACATCTCTCGGATCGCATTCCTGGAAACAAGACAAGGCTAAAGAAAAGATGGATTGGTAGATATCTTGCCTTTCTCGACTACCATAACACGGCTGTACAACCAGGCACGCAATGTCCTCACTAGTAGTGATCATCGTACACGGCAGGCAGAAGCAGTCAAGAGCTGACACCTGTCACCGTGTCCATACCTCTCTGCCTGTATTTTGACAAATAAATATAAAAGTCATCTTTTAGAAAATCATCTTTTAGAAAGATATCTCATCTTTTAGAAAATCATGTCAAATAAATATAAAAGTCATGACATAAATTTCAAATACTTCGGATACATTGTTATTTCAAATATACTTGGACTTTTTAGTCCTATTTTCAATCTTCATAAAATATATGTGGTGTCACGGAGAATCATAATGAAATATGCATGAAACCTCTAATATACTCGTCCATATGTTATATCAAATATGCGAGAAGTATTACTCCCTCCGTCCAAGAATAGATGTTTTAAGTTTTTTAAATTTTGGATGAATCTATATACTAAATAGTGTCAAGATTCATCTAAATTTTAACAAATTTAAGACATCTATTTTAGGACGGAGGGAGTATTTCTCCCTCCATTTCTTTACGAACCTAAAACATCTTATATTTTAAAACGAAGGGAGTATGTGTTATCGAAATAAAATGTAACACGATATGCATGGAACCTCTACTATAGTCCAACATGTATCATTAAAATTTCATTTCAATTTCAGTACAATTTCAAAATTCAAATTTTAAGATTTTTCAAAATATGTTCAATATTTTGGCGAAAGCCCTGCTTGAAGCTGGCGACGACGATGCCTGCGGGCGCCGTTTCCTCCTTGGGGGCGTCGTCATGGCACTACCCGTGTTGCCTCTTCTCGAGCGCCGGGGGAAACCCTTGATTCGACTTGCCGGATCGGACAGCGGCGGCACCACGGTGTCGTCCCCTTCTTGGAGGCGCTGTCTAGGCTTCTCGTGGAATCCCGGAGAGGCATGGCGAAGTCCAGGTTGGCGGCTGCTTTGAGCGTGGGCTTCCGGGGCGCAATGTACATTGTCGGTGGTGCTTCTTGGTCAACTTCTACCGGTTGGTCCAGTCCCGCCGCTCGATCGCCGACTCTTAGGCGCTTAGGGGTGGATGGTGTGTTGGCTATGCCACCCTTGGTAGTTTTGGTCTCCTGGAGTTTCTTCCTTCGACCGTGACGCGGTCCGGGAGCTCAGTGTATCCCTTCCCCACCATTCGTGTTGGGAGGCGGTTTGAGGAGAGGCCTTGTTGTTTGGCGGTTGTGGGTTGTGTTGTAAGCCGTGTGGCGTCGAGTTTGTATCGTGTAGCCTTCACGGTGTTGTACCGGCCATCTTAGTCTTTCTTCTATGAAAACGATACATCTTTCAGGGTGTATCCTTGAAAAAAAAAAGTTCAATATTGATCTTGAATTAAGATTTAATCACCGGAAACTAAAATACCAAAACAGATCAGAAATCCGGCTTTTGGTGCAAAAGATAAAAAGATACAATTTTGAGAAGCAAACTAAAAAGCATGGGTGGGTTGACAGCAATATTGCTCTTTTTAATGGAAACATACCCACAACTCGCTTACGTGTGGGACACAAATTGGCAGTACCCACATGTCATTGAGTGTGGTATTAAATATAGGTAAAATATGTGGTATTAAATAGTTATAATATATCGCTACCCTGTCTTCTTTTTTACATAAATGGAAAATAAAGATACACTAAAATACAATACGAATCAGTGGGCGATGGTTGTCCGCTAGGGACCGGTTCCGCCAGAAAAAGCCTGTTCAGCACAAGGCACACGCAGGTATACAACCAGGCACGCACTGTCCTCACTAGTAGTGATCATCGTACACGGCAGGCACACGCAGGTAGCTACTCTCTCCATCCAACAATGTCGACGACGAGGTGTGCTACCAGTAACACCGCGCCGCCGGTGAATGTGATCATCGTCGGGGCGGGGCCGTCGGGGCTGGCTGCGTCGGCGTGCCTGGCGCTGCGCGGGGTGGAGAGCGTCGTCTTGGAGCGCGACGACTGCGTGGGCTCGCTGTGGCGGAAGCGCGCCTACGACCGCCTCCACCTCCACCTCCCCAAGCACCACAGCGCGCTTCCACACGCGCCGCACGCGGACGACGCCCCCGCCTACCTCCCCCGCGACCACTTCGTCCGCTACCTCGACGCCTACGCCGACCGCTTCGACGTGCGCGCGCGCCTCCGCCTCCGCCGCGAGGTCCGCAGCGCACGGTTCGTGGACGATGGGCGGTGGGAGGTGGAGGCCGTCGACCTCGGCACCGGCGAGGCGGAGCTGTACGCCGCGAGGTTCCTGGTGGTGGCCACGGGGAAGTTCGACGAGAAGGTGGTGCCGGCGGTGCCAGGGCTGGACACGTTCCCGGGCGAGACCATCCACGCCGGCGAGTACCGGTCCGCCGAGGGGATGCAGGGGAAGGCGGTGCTCGTCGTCGGCTGCGGGAACTCGGGGATGGAGATCGCGCTGGACCTGGCCGAAGGCGGCGCCGGCAGCTGCTCCGTCGTCGTCCGTGGCGAGGTCCACCTGATGACGAGGGAGATCATGAGCGCGTCCATACCGCTGCTCAGGTACCTGCCCCTCTGGATGGTCGACAGGATGACGCTTCTCGCCTGCCGCCTCGTGTTCGGCGACACCGCCAAGCACGGCCTCCCGCGGCCTGCCGTCGGGCCCTTAGCCTGGATGCAGCAGGGTGGCGGCTACCCGGTCATCGACGTCGGCACCTTCGACAGGATCAAGGAAGGGCAGATTCAGGTGCTGCCGGCGGTGGCGAGCATCGACCGGGACGTGGTGGAGTTCGCCGACGGAAGGCGGCACCGCTTCGACGCCATCATCTTCGCCACCGGGTACCGCTGCACGGCCAAGAAGTGGCTCAAGGTCCGTGCCATGCATGCCAAGAATCAATCCTGAGTTTTTCTTCTGAATTCCTCAGCTAGCTAGAATAATCTGAACTGGTTTTAGGACGAAGGCGACGAGCTGATTGGCAAGGACGGGAAGGTAACGGGGAAGTCTCCCAAGGGAGAGAAGGGGCTGTACCGCGCGGGTATGGCGGCCAGAGGGCTCACCGGCAGTGGCACGGATGCCGAGTTCATCGCCGACGACATCAGCAGGCTGCTGCTGCAGAGCTCCGGCCACGAGGAGAGCGGCAATGCGGACTAGAGTAGCAATTTGCCAACATATTTAATTAAGAACTAGCTGAATGATCGTTTCTATAGGATAATAAAAAAAGAAATTATGGACACACAAATGAAACAAATGAAATCGAATAAGATGTGAGACGACATGTGGTGTCTATTTATGCATCAACAAAGTTCAATTATCTCTACAACCTCTTTCATCTTGGATTTTTTTTAAAAAACTTTAGCATACATATGAAGATGTCCTCACATATCCTCGCATAATGCTACAAGCTAAGAAAACAAGACTCTGATGATAGTAGATTCGAAGTGGCTTCTTGATTATTCTGTAAGTTTCATCCAATGTATCATACTCCCTCCGTTTCAAAATATAAGATGTTTTAGGTTTATGAAGAGAATATATCTAGACTTGTTTTAGTGTGTAGATTCACTCCAAACATGAGTGAACCTATATACTAAAAGATGTGATGCAAAATCCAGATTCTCTTCATACTCACACATAATGAACTATGATATCAAATTTCCATAGGAGAGTCACTCTTGCGCCCTACTCGTCTTCTTTCTAGAGCATCTTCAATACAGAATTGCGAAAAGCCAAATCTGCTCCAACAAGCTCGGGGTTTTCTGCTCGGGAGCACGGAGGATGATAACTGGCTGACTCAACAATACGGACATGACAGCCCAGCACGCCCACCCACTTTAACCTCTTATTCAGCATGAAATGGGCTAGAACAACTCTGTCCACCCTAAATTTATGACAGAATCACACGCATGCACATATCGGAACGAGCCTGAACAATTGAACTCAAAATATTCCACACATGAAAAGAAACATCAGCTATGGTACTTGACTATAATTGATCATCTCCCCAAGAAGGACCGAAAAGTTGCAATTTTGCTGAAACATTCCAGTCCAGTTCTCATATGATTACCATGAAGAAATGAAGGCTAAGAGGATAACGAAGGCTTAGTGTTGACCATCTCGACCCATCCGAGCAGCTCTTAGAGTATGGCCCAATCAGTCCAACACATGTAATTTTCAGAAGTTCATGTCATCAGATACCATCAATTGACCCGGACCGTGAACACAAAATCAACCTTTCTCACAAAGAACCAAACAACATGTAGTGTACATGCTTGAGATACAGATATCATATGAGTTAATCCATGCATTTATCTTCAGTTTTAAAACAACTTGAAAATATGCATACGAAAGGCAACCTAGCATAAGGGAAACTGAGTTTCGTACAGTCAAATATCTATCTTTCACCACCGTGCAAGATTGGAGCTGTTAGATGTATATATCTGTATATTGTATTTCCCCCATATGTTAGGGGGCTTCCTGCATATTAGCCCTGTACATGTACTATATGTTGTGGCCTTTGGCCCCCAGAGAAATACATGTTGCATATTCCTGACATGGTATCAGAGCTAGGTTAGACCGTCTTTCTGGAACATCGTCACAGCCACCACCGTCCCTGTCGTCGTCGTTTTTTCGACGTCGCCGCCGCCGGTTGCCGTTGTCTCCGGCCATCTCTCCGGCCACTTCCTTCCTGTCATCTGACCGACCGCCGTTCCACTCCGTCTACTGTGGGCGATCAGATCGGATCTGGGCGATCAGATCGGTTTCGTCTCCAGCTTGATTGCCCGCGTACAGGACCGAACCAAGTACGGGAAGGAGCGAACCAAGTACGGGATCGAGCCTGTCTCCCACGCTCGCCTGCCCGTCGCTGTTTGCTCCTCCACGTCAGGAGACCAACGCCTGCCGCCCGTCTGACGCTCTCCATCTGAAGCCCGACGCCCTGCTGACCCGACCAGGCCCGACGCTCTCCACCTGACGCCCGTCGACCAACACCCGCCCGCCCTACCCACCTGCTACTTGGCGCTCTGCTGCCCTCTCTCGTCGACGAGATCTCTGATTGGATCTAAGTGCAGCTTCTTTTTCGTCAGATCTGAAAGTTGACCAAAAAAAAAAGAGAGAGAGATGACTTCTGCATCGGGCTATGTTGTGATTTCTCGCTGCCCGGTGATTTTTTATGGCGCGAATTATCCTGATTTTGCTGCCTTTATGCGCGTTCACATGCGCGGTCTTCGTCTTTGGGGTGTGCTCTCCGGCGAGGTCTCCTGTCTGCCGTGTCCCCCTGCTCCTGTGGCTCCTCTTCCGCCGACGCCGATTGTTCTCGGTGCTGATGCTTCTCAGGAGGCCAAGGATGCTGCTCAGAGTGCTGATGATAGTGCTGTTGTTGCTTATGACCTGAAGTTCAAGCAGTACTCTTCTGATCTCGAGGCCTATCGACATGCTCTGACCGCCTACACTCAGTGGGTTGATGAGGATGCTCGTGTTGTTGTTGTTCTCACCTCCAGTGTTCTGCCCCAGTATGCTGCTGAGTTTATGAGTCTTCCTACTGTTGCCGCTTAGTGGGCCCATCTTCGTCAGCGCTATCAGCCGTCTGGGGATGCTATTTACCTGTCCGTGATTCGCCAGGAGCATGCTCTTCAGCAGGGTGATTCTACTATTGATGAGTTCTATACTCAGAGTGCTGCTATCTGGCGTCAGCTTGATTCTCTTCGTACTGATGTTTGTGGCACATGCTCGTGTTGCCAGATTGTGCGCTCGGATTTGGAGTTTCACCGCATCTATGAGTTTCTGTCTCGGCTCCGCCAGGAGTTTGAGCCCCGGCGTGCTCAGCTGAATGCTCGTGGTCGTGTTCCGCTCTCTGAGGTGTTGACTGAGCTTCGGGCTGAGGAGACTCGTCTCCGTGGTGCTGGTCTTCTTGCGGCTCCATCTGTGCTTGCTACTCGTGGTCCTCCTATGTCGTCTGTTCCCTCGACTCAGCCGCGGTCCTCTGTGCCGCCGCCGATACTACCCACTCCTCCAGGTCAGGGTCAGAGTCAGCACCAGCAGTTTCAGGGTCAGAGTCAGCCCCAGCAGTTTCAGGGTCAGAGTCCGCACCAGCAGTTTCAGGGCCAGAGTCAGCACCAGCAGGCTCGTGGTCAGGGTCGTCGTGGTTCTCTTCGTCACTGCTCTTACTGTAACAAGGATGGCCACACTTGGGCCACCTGTTATACACGGGATCCCAGTCTACGTCAGCAGCACCAGGCTCGTGGGCAGTCGGCTCCTTCTGGATCTTCAGAAGTTGCTCTCTCCGACCAGGACATTATCAGGAGTGTTCGCGGTCTGCTTGTTGCTACATGCTCTTCTTCGACAGGCACTGCTGGTTCTGTGACTGATTCTTCAGGCTCTGTGCGTTCACCATCTTCTACACAGTCACGTACTGTAACACCCTCAGAATCGGACCTATGCAAGTTCAGGCAAAATTCACCAAACCCGCATAGAAACGATTCAAAGGTGCCCACCAGGCACTTTCGTGCGGGTGGAAAACGAAGTAATAACATTACACAACAGTCCTCGATGGGACCCACAGAACAGATATATATATCAGCGACTCAAAGAGTCAAGAATACAGATATAATATACAAAGATCCAAATCACCTTGAAAACGGTAGAGCGTCCGACTACGGACAAGAAGCAAATGGGGCTAAGAGCCCTGAAGAATAACCGATGGCGTCCATAACCCTGCCCAAGCCGGAAGGGTAACCCGCTAACGGCGTCGATCTCAAAACCTGCTTAACAAAGGGTGCCGACAAAGGCAAAGCGAAAACAAAGAAGGCGTCGATCGAGGCCAAGACACGGCGAGGCTAGAATTGCGGTCCTCGCCTACATAGGTATGGTGGATCGAGCGGCACATGCAGCGGCACAACCTATAGAGACTTCGCTACTGGCGGTTATCAGAGAGAGGTGAGAATGACCTATCCGGATCCAACCTGAAGCTAACACCAAACAAACCCATCCTGGGGTTTCCCCCTCGAGACCAAACGAGGAAGTCAACCGAGGAACTCACACAGTTGGCAATTTTACTTATTCAGTTATAGTTGTGGCACTTTACTAGTCAGGTTTAGATATTCGTCCTGATAAAATAAGCAGTGGGCACTTTTAGTTAACCATTCCGTTGTAGTTGCATCAATTACTAATCAGATACAGATAGTATGAGAGAAACCCAGAACCCAACCGTTGTTGGTACTTTTATTCAGCCAATTCGTTGTAGTTGCAATACTTACTAGTCAGATACATTTGTCGCAAGCGACAACCAAACAAGCACTTGTGGGCAGCATTTTAGCCATTCCGTTATAGTGAAGCTGATTACTAGTCATAATAAGTCAAATTTATAACAGTAAACTTTAGTTATGCTTGTCTATGATCGAGATACTGTGCTCCAAGTCGTCCATATCCGCGGACACGGCTTTCAGAAAGTTTTACCCGGCCGGGGTGCACCAATAGCAACACACGCTCGATCAGCCTCGGAAAAACCAAATCAAAACCCAACGAGGCTTTCACGACTGAACAATCACAGGATTCAGAAATATTTCAGGGGGCCACCCCTTAGAGTGGAATCCATAGCAGTAAGCAAGCTCGAGACGGCCTCAAGGTTTGGCTAGACGGTGTGAACGATCGGGAACCCCAAGCGGGCTTGTCGACACCGCGAAATCGTGGTCCGATCCTAACAAGATGCAGTGCACTTACCTCGCACAATCGTAAATAAAGCGGTAAAACATGGCATAAATGCAGGATCGTAAATAAAACCTCAAACTAGTTTGTGGCCCCATGAAATAAGAATGAATCAAGCTCGCTCGGGGGTCCCATATACCTCCGGATGTGGATAGCGCAAATCAAGGAACAGTATCAAGTACTCGGGGTCTTACGGGACACAAGTGGGCGTTGAAACCAAATATTATCTATCACCCACCGATGCCTCTGCTTATTCAATTTTAGTTGTTAAGCAGTAAAGTGAACAATAAGTAAAACTAAGATCATCTCCAACATCAACATGCGGCAATACATCACAATCTGTGGCATATGACGACACATAGCGACTTGAGCAAGCGACTACGACGCTAAGTCCAACTATCTACCAAACAACGGTAGGGTGTGTCCAGGGCAATATAGGGCTGCAGGGAATATCACAGGTACGGAAACTAAAGCATCGCAACACAGATAGCAATAGATCAACAGGAGGGAAGTAAATACTATAAAGGTAAGATAGGTAGAAAGGGGGAGATGCTCGCCTGAAAACATTGTCGAAAGGTTCATCCGAAGATCGGGGCGAAGCTCACATCAACTCAACGGCCTTATCCGCGAAGAAGCAAAACACTAGAAGAAACACCTGATGCAATATTTAATACAACGGCAGAAGATCGGCATGATGCATGCATGATGGATGGCATGACAAAGGTGCGATGCAATTAGGTCATATTAAGTGGAACCGGGGTCCCGACAATTAATTAGGTGGTTCAAGTTATTTAGAACCCCTGCAATTTAAATGTTGTTATAACAAGGCAAGATAAGATACCGGTTCTCTACCCAAGTTTAAATGAGGCCGATATGAGACTAGATTTGCCCGCATATGGGCCCCATATTTAATTATTAGGTGAATCGGCATAAGGCCCCCAAACCACAGATATGCATGCGAGTATGACAATTCAATATGCGATCAAGTTGTGATTATGTTATAAAATAGGGTTTCGGAAAGGGTTCACACATCAGAGGGGGGGCTCGACGATCTTGGGTTCCGGTTCGGGTTCGGCGAGTCCGAGTCCGGGGTTCGACGGTTCCGTTCTCGAGTATCGGGGTAGGTCTTGGCGCATCCGGGTGCGGGACTTGGGGTCATGTCGACGGTCGTGGCGTTCAGGGGAAGCTCTCGGTGTCCGTGAGGTAGACCTTGGCGTTCACGAGGGAGTACTTGGTTCGGCGTCGGGGGCGCATCGGGTCCTTCCGGGGCGGTGTCGTTCTTGTCGTCGGGAAGACCTTGTCGGGTCCCACGGGGGCGTTCTTGCCGTTGCGAGAGTCTTGGCGGGTCCGTGCTTCGGATTCCGTGAGGGAGATCTTGCCGTTCCGTGTAGGCGTTCTCGAGGTCGATGGCGAACTTGTCGTTTCGAGGGGTTCCTCCGAGTCCGTGTGGGAGGCCTTGAGGTTTGGCACCATCGCCTTTGGGTTTCGGATGGAGTGCTTGTCGTCCATGTGATCTTAGGGTCCGACTCGGGAAGGAGAACTGGGTGTTTCGGGGATCTTGGTCAACGGCTCCAATTGTTGTCGATGTTCTTGGTTGGGTGCGGTGTGTCTTGCATCGCGGGTCATGTACATCCTTGGTCGCGACACGATTACACATGCGAAGGCTTGGGCACGAACGACATCGGGTCGATCTTGCAAACAACCACAGGAGAGGCCACACAGACATGGTCAAGGATGGACCTAGAGACGCCGGGAGGCGGACGAGGCGCTGGCCACGACCGAGGAACAGCAGCGGGACGGAAGGTGGTGGGGTCGGCTTGCCGAGGAGGCGCCGGGGCGGTGGCTTCTTGAAGCCGGATAGCGGCCCGGCCAAGAGGAGGCAGCGGGCGGCTTCCAGACGAGCGGGCGAGGCGGATCGGTGACGGCTCCGTGGCGAGGAGGCTAGATCGCCGGGGCCAGGCGGCCGGCGTCTGCAGCTGGGTTGCAGCGGAGGAGCAGAGCGTGGTGAGGGCTCGGTCGGACGCGGGGCTGCCGCTGGCGAGGGCGGAGGATGGCGAGCTCAGCGGGACCGGGCGAGGCGCCGCGTCGGAGGAGGCCGGAGGTCGGGGGCGGCAGGCCGTGAGGAGGAGCCCAGCTTGGCGGCGGTTGTGAGGCGGGCTCGGGGAGGCGCTGTGGCCGGAGGCGGATGAGGCGAAGGCTTCACGGAGAGGGCGAGGGGTGGAGAGGTTGGTCGGCGGAGGCGGCTACTGGCCAGCGACGGGTGTGGCAGCGAGCAGCCGGCCAGCGAGCAGGTTGGGGCGAGCGCGGGGGTGAGCAGGGAGGTGGGAGGAGGCGTGCGGGGTTCGTGCGGTTGCTCGCGGTGGGGAAGAAAGGGAGGAGAGAGGAGAGGCAGGCGGGCAGGGGTGGGCCAGGGCGATGGGGCCGGCTGCAGGGTGGGGCCAACTGGCAAGTGCGCGTGTGTGCGAGTGTTGTGTGGCCCAGGGAGCTGAGTGGGGGCTGTGAGGAGAGAGAGAAGGGGGGGTTTGGCCACGTGGCAGCTAGGGAGTGGGTAAGGGAGAGAGGAGAGGTGAGGTGGAGGGATCTGATTGGAGGGAGTGAGGTGGAGGGTAGGTTGGGTAGGAATTTGGGTAGGTTTAGGAATTAGAGGGGCAGGTTGGGGTGGACCGTTTTAAATCTGGGGCGGTCGTTCGGGTCGGGTTGGCCCGTTCGACTGCCCCTACCAAACAATTAATTAAATTATTTATTTTTAAACAACGCTTTGCAATTCGACAGCGGACAAAACAAAATACTCCGGAGCCCCGGGTTTTGGCGTTTGAAATGAGTTGAGGCGTTTGGAAAACAAATCGGGGTTTTCGAAAATAGTTTTGGCAAACAATGCATGATGATGACGATGCAATGCACAAATTCAACGCGATTTTCTAGTAGTGGTTTTGCGGGATGCCACAATTCGACACCACTAACAATGGATCTCGCCCTCGAGATCCGCCTCATGATACCGGAAGGAAGGTCGGCGTTCTCCGTCTTCTCGCTTCGTGTAGATCCTCGCGACACCACTAACAAGAGGTCGTTGTCCGTGATCGTCGAGAGAACACTCCGGGATCAAAAAGGTCGAAGGTAGAGGTATCAACAAATAAAGCCACCTCTAGCTCCGATGGAAGAGGGGAACCGATGCATTCTCATCCACTTCAATGTACAAAAGCGAATAGAAAGGGTAGTCGGCATGGGGGCCAATCCATCACGCACCCAAACTATTACTCCGCACAATCAGTGGAAAAGCGTGCAACCATTCTCGGAATCAGACTGAAGATCTCGACAAGCGAGGTTCGGAACAGCGGGTGATGCAGACTCTGCATCGGATCTGGCATAGATGAGGTCGTCGCGTCGGAAAACACCGGAAGGCACAAACAAAGAGCAAAGGACGGCACCACAGACGAAGGATTCCTCGGATAGCATGAAGACCAGATGTAGCCACACCGTTATCGAAGAAGGATGAGAAACCCTAAAGGTACGACGGAAACCCAACCACGAGAATTCCTGGACTCGAAGAAAGAGACGAGAGCGGAGTCAAAACACGTAGGGGTAAGAGGAGAACAGCAGAGGGGTAAGGAGTAAAATCAGACCTAATCAGAACTATCCAACCGATTTTCAAAAATAGTTTTGACACTCTACTTCGGCCGTTAGCTAGGTTATCCTACAATTTGGACTTGTGAATATCATAGCTGCGAGCTCGATACCACTCTGTAACACCCTCGAATCGGACCTATGCAAGTTCGGGCAAAATTCACCAAACCCGCATAGAAAGCGATTCAAAGGTGCCCACGAGCACTTTCGTCGGGTGGAAAAGCGAGTAATAACATTACACAACAGTCCTCGATGGGACCCACGAGCAGATATATATATCTGACTCAAAGAGTCAAGAATACAAATATAATATACAAAGATCCAAATCACCTTGAAAGCGGTAGGCGTCCGACTACGGACAAGAAGCAAATGGGGCTAAGAGCCACGAAGAATAACCGATGGCGTCCATAACCCTGCCTGAGCCAAGCGGAAGGGTAACCACGCTAACGTCGATCTCAAAACCTGCTTAACAAAGGGTGCCGACAAAGGGCAAAGAAAACAAAGAAGGAGCGTCGATCTTGAGGCGATGACAGCGAGGCTAGAATTCGGTCCTCGCCTACATAGGTATGGTGGTGGCGGCAAGCATGCGGCACAACCTATAGAGACTACTACTGGCTGGCGGTTATCAGAGAGAGGTGAGAATGACCTATCCGGATCCAACCTGAAGCTAACACCAAACAAACCCATCCTGGGGTTTCCCCCTCGAGACCAAACGAGGAAGTCAACCGAGGAACTCACACAGTTGGCAATTTTACTTATTCAGTTATAGTTGTGGCACTTTACTAGTCAGGTTTAGATATTCGTCCTGATAAAATAAGCAGTGGGCACTTTTAGTTAACCATTCCGTTGTAGTTGCATCAATTACTAATCAGATACAGATAGTATGAGAGAAACCCAGAACCCAGCCGTTGTTGGTACTTTTATTCAGCCAATTCGTTGTAGTTGCAATACTTACTAGTCAGATACATTTGTCGCAAGCGACAACCAAACAAGCACTTGTGGGCAGCATTTTAGCCATTCCGTTATAGTGAAGCTGATTACTAGTCATAATAAGTCAAATTTATAACAGTAAACTTTAGTTATGCTTGTCTATGATCGAGATACTGTGCTCCAAGTCGTCCATATCCGCGGACACGGCTTTCAGAAAGTTTTACCCGGCCGGGGTGCACCAATAGCAACACACGCTCGATCAGCCTCGGAAAAACCAAATCAAAACCCAACGAGGCTTTCACGTTGAACAATCACAGGATTGAGAAATATTTGGGGCCACCCTTAGAGTGGAATCATAGCGGAGTAAGCAAGCTCAGACGGCCTCAAGGTTTGGCTAGGCGGTGACATTTGGGAACCCCAAAGCGGGCTTGTCGACACCATGAAATCGTGGTCCGATCCTAAACAAGATGCGATTACCTCGCTGTCAATAAATAAAGCGGTAAAACATGGCATAAGTACAGGATCGTAAATAAAACCTCAAACTAGTTTGTGGCCCCATGAAATAAGAATGAATCAAGCTCTGGCTCAGGGGGGTCCCATATACCTCCCGGATGTGGATAGTATAGGTGCTATTAGTGTTGCACGTGATCCGGTCAAGCATGAGCTTACCAAGCATATTGGTGTTGATGCTTTCTATACACGTGCTTAGGTGCAGGCTCAGGTTGTTGCGCTTCAGTATGTGCCTTCAGATTTACAGTTGGCGGATTTCTTTACGAAGGCACAGACCCGCGCGCAGCATGATTTCTTACTCTCCAAACTCTGTGTTGTGGATCCACCATGAGTTTGAGGGGGGTGTTAGATGTATATATCTGTATATTGTATTTCCCCATATGTTAGAGGGCTTCCTGCATATTAGCCCTGTACCTGTACTATATATTGTGGCCTTTGGCCCCCAGAGGAATACATGTTGCATATTCCTGACAGGAGCTACATTTGATGCTCCCCTCTACCTTATATTTTGAAAGTGGCTTACAACAGGCCTAGCCGATGAACGATAGAGGAAGGAAAAATGCAGAATAGAAAGAAACCACCACTCAGAGTGCTAGTTGAATTTGTTGACCCATTGAAGAATAGCATGGCTATGCTTGGGCAATACGAATGACCAAAGCTTAAGTTCTCGAGCTACAAATAGATACGCACAACCATGTATATCCAAACAGAAATTGCACTTGCATATGTAGTACTGATTAGAAAACTGTAGGCTCTTCTCATTTCGCTTAAAGAAGAAAGGGCCTACAAACAGCTGCTCATTTTCTTGAAATCAAAGGTATTAGTTCTTGATAGATTATTGGTTAACTGGATTTCAGTTTCAGAATAGCACAACTTAAAGAATGCAAACATTTATTTCTAGATGATTTGGAGGCACCCCGGAAAGGACAAAGCCAAACATTGTAAGGAGTAAATCAATCTTTCAGGGCCATTTAGCATCTACACAAAAACAACCAACAAAGCTTCAGACGACAATAAGCGCCAGTAACCATAACTGGAACGGATACATACTTTAGGCGTGGCAAACTTGATCGAATTCATCATCAATCAGGAGGCACGCATCAAGGACTGGGGCGGCGTCAGGAGGAGGCATAAGTGCGGGTGTGGCCTACGGGTGAGCATCCCCTAGGTTACCCTTTGTTTGGATTTGGATTCACATGTGGATTGAGTACCTTGAACACCGCCTTCACCCTTCCACAATACCTGCATAAATTGAACAGTTAACCATACAAATCTGAATACTTAATTTAAACGGAGTTTTCTTTGTCAGATCAAAAAAGTAGAGTAGAAGCAACTGTCACTTCATCACCTAGTGTATCAAGAATCGCGAGGAAATATATAGTCACCAACAACACCAACTAAGGCCGGATGACTATAGTACCATCCTGTGTTGAGTTCAGTATCAACCAATCAGCTATTTTTGATTACTGTTTCCACTACTCAAGAATGGCAAATCACACGAATATTTGGATCTTCAGTTCATACGATTCAATTTCTGAAATCTGTGCAATCAAACGGATAAAACAAACCAATCGGTCAAACACACCTTTGACCAACCACTGGATCCTCCAACTGGCCAATTCGTCGAGCACTTAGAGAGCAAGGAAACTCATTTGGTCGCAGCGATCTCCAGGCAAATGACGGCCTTGCACACCTCCCCCCAAGCGAATCCAACATCAGAGACACACAGTCCAGGGAGATCGAGGGTGGGAGAGGGGGCGTCAAGTCTTTCTCACGATGCCCAGGATGGATGTAACATCCCAGCATTAGAGTTTAGAAATAAGCTGAACCCATATGTGTGCATTGCATTCATGCATAGAAAATCGAATAATTTTCGCGCTTTTAAACAAAACTTGTCAAAGTGATTGAAGCTTCTCTCAACTTGATGAAATTGAAGTTGATTATCAAGTTGACTGTGATAAGTTTCAATATAACCTTGCTAAAACCTTATTTGGGTAAACATGATTTGATCTAAAGGTAGATCAAATATAATAAAATGTTACTCATAATACATTGCTTAAATAATTAATATCTGATCCTTAAGGGATCATACCATAATATCCAGCACAACAAATTATAAGTGCCAAGTTAAGATTACAACTAAAGTAATAAAAAATGTAATGACCAATCCTGACTTACCTTATTCTTATCTATTCTTACTATGGGTATCATGGTAATACCTAACCTTAACTCTTTAGTGAGATTGGGAAGGGAAGAAACTAAGTCTAGATCATTCACCATATATCTTTCTTTCTATATAAATCCTTATCATCTCTATTGAGTTATATTCCATTATCTGTTGTTCATCAATGTTGAGAAATCAACTATTGATTCATCAGATCTCAATCTATCAACTCTTGTTCTTATCATAGCATTCACTTAAATCCTTTAAAGAAGGAGGTAAGGAAAGGTATATGGTAATGCAAGATTCAAATATCATCTATAGGATGGGAGTGTTGGAAGTAAATAAGATCAATAGGATTATTGGTGGAGTTAAACTCACTCCTGAAATGATAGAAGAGTTGTTGAAATATATAATTATATGGTAGTAAAGGAGATTACAAGGATGAATCCTGAGGATAGTTACCAGTAGTAATTCTATTAGACCAAGTGGGCATAGTCCATGAATAAACCTTTAATCCAATTAGAGATACTAAGAAGATAATTTCAATACAAATGTAAGTTTGTATTAATGAAGTCTTGATTAGCAAATTGGAAACCTAAGCTATAAATGATTAAAGGATTATAATGATCATACTTGCTCACCAAGATTGGATACTTATATGAAGTATAAGTGATATTGGTGGGTAGAACATGATTAAAACCCTAGTAGAGATAAATTATCCTAGAGTAGTCATTACAGGCCACATTTATATAATGTGAGGTTGGAGTGTAAGTTATTAGAGTAAAGTAAATGTAAGATAGTATGAGTCAATTAAAGCTAGTATAGCATGGAGTTATGGAAGTAGTGTTATTCATCTTAAAGGATAGTAAGTTTTAGAGAAAGGTAGTTGGATGCATACATCTATTAGAGATATATTAGTGATGGATGATTAAGGAAGATTATGTGTGGAGTTTGAAGGAACTACTTGTTGGATAGAAGGTTATCAACAGTAGTGTAGTGGATATAACCAAGTATGGATATGAGGAAACTATAAAAGCTTCAATGTCAAGCTCATTGGATTTATCAAAGAGTATAGAAGAATAATAGGTGAATAAGAATATTTTTTGTGAAGTAAAGCTCATCATGTTAACCATGATGATAGATAGGAAGAAGTAGTATATCTAGGAAAGGAATTCCTTAATTAAAAGTCTAGAATTATGAATTATGGAAGGTAGTAATTCTTGGTAAACAATCAACTTTAAGTCTTAAACCAAGTATAATATCCATTTCATATTATGAATTCCTCATCTTATGTCTATATCACTTAATAGGAATATTTTCTTACAGCAAATTACATAAGCACATCTCTAACAATTCCAATTATCATAATTATATGTGCTTAAGAGTATCTTTATCAATTCTTCTCCATAAAACATTTTAGATGTAACTTTCTATTTTAAAAGGTGTTATCATTAAAGATCACAAACAGAAGACAATATGCTTAGCTATTAAACCTTTACTCACATCAATAAGGGAATATAAGTAAATTAAGAATCCTAAACTCTAGGGTAAGCACTTCCAATTCAAACCCTAACTTCTATGTTAATTTAATAAAATATATATCCATTGTTATTTCCTAAATTCATGGGAATAATATTAATCATATTAATTCCCTAGAAATTATATTTATCAAATAAAAATAAAGGATCACCATATAAAAATCTCCTAAATATTATGAGTTAATGAGAATCAAATCTCATGAGTTAATAATAATGCATCCTATAATAAGTTTATGGATATTATCTAGACTAAATGCATATTAAAAGCCTTACAAATAATAATAGGAAGAGTATATTCATAAAGAAAACATAACATTATACAATAAAAGTTCACAAATGATGCTAAATACATTTTAGTATTACTACAATTATCTAGCAAATTAATTCTACAAATAAAAGTTCAAATTAAAGATTATATACAAATCTGAAAAGGAAAACAGAAAATAGAACAAGGGAAACCAAATAAAAAACAAAACCTGGTCGTGGCCTAACTCCTCTTTCCTTATCTGACGCCCATGTGCATCCCACAAAAGCCCACCAGCCAACCCAGCTCTCTCTCATCTATGACTAACAAGTGGGACCGAAGAAGGACTAAAGGTTGAGCTGAAAGATTCAACAGGGGGTTTTCCGCAAAAGTGACATCATCGTCATCCTCATGCACACATGCAGCTCGCTGGGGGAGCTCGCCGTCGCTCGATGTCGTCGTCGTCAGCCCTGCGTCAAGATCCTCACCGTCGTTCCAGAGGGGGATAAGAAGGCCACCGCGACGCCCTGCCTCAATCCCTATCCACAATCCCTCCTTATCATCACTGATTCGAATAGGGCCGAAACCCTAGCTCACCGGAGCCACACCTCCCCGTCGAACCGCACCTACCCATACTCTTCCAAGTAGCCATGGAGAAGCCCCATCCTCCGTAGATCGTCTGGGTGAAATATTGCATCAAAGGGAACACTGGAGTAGACGAATTTTGCTGTTCCTCTTTGCGACAGTTCGTCGGAAATCTTGTCGAAGAGATCGGCTCCGACCATGCCTGTCCCCGTCGACCTCTCTATCGTCATCTGGGTGAGTTCCTGAACCTTCCAGTATCCTTAAATCCCTTTATCTCGATGTGAATTGCCGTCTCACCTTGTGCCATCGTTGGTCACCGTCGGAGCTCGTCGAAGCTGAGGCTCCGATGACCATTTCCGAGCGGCGCCGCCACTTTAGGGTTCAGCGAGTGGCGCTGATTCGAACTAGGTTAATTTTGTTTGCTAGCGCCCAGTAGATCGTCGCCGGCGACCACCCACTAACGACAGTGGTGGTGCTGACGCCATAGCGACGTCACGCCGACATCACCCTGGCCGCGTTATCGAGTTTGACCCAGTATTTGTCTCGCGTGGCCGATGATATGGCCTAGGGCCCATATGTCATTGTCGAGTAGTAGAACTAGGGTCGGTAACAAACACATTTATTAATCTAAGAGCTGAGGTGGCCTCTGGCCCACTAGTCAGTGACTAGTGCTAGGTACGGGTGCGGTGTAAAAAGTTATTTCCTGTTTAAGAAAGAATAATAGATATAAATCCAAATATACATATTCCAGAAATTAAATAAGTGATTAAAACTTGTTAAAACTATAACTTTTGATTTATAGTTCAGAAAAATATGTATAATATATGAAAATGTTTAGAAAAATAAAATCTATAACTTAAAACTATTATTAAACATTATTATGTTAACAATTTAAATAATTATTATTTAATAAAAAAAGTAAAGGTAATAAAATTTTGATAATTCCTATTTTAATAATGGTAAATGTTAAGAATATAAATAAATACCAAAAATCTTGGGAAAATAAAAACGATATTTTAAAAACTATAATCATGTATTATTATTTCACTTAATTAAATATTTATTATTTATTAAGTAATTATAAAGTAATAAGAATTGTCAAAATCATATCTTATTATTCATAAATCACAAAAATAAATGTAATATACCAAAATGATCACAAAAATAATATCTACATGTTAAAAATATAATATTCTAGTTTTGAGTTAATTAAAAATTCAAATACTTTAATAACTCAAATTTAAACTTATTTATTTAATTGATAATTCATATAAAGGTAAATAAAAATTGCTAATATGTCTAAAATTAACCAATTGAGTCTAATAAATAGTATTAATCTTCAACATTAATAATATGACGTCCAAATAGTTTAACACAATTTTATTACAATTTTATTGAATTCTCCTCAACCATAGGTGTGTGATATTTTCTAAAGAGAATCCTTATCAAATATAAAATCATCAAGAATAATTTGTAGTTAAATAAAAACTTATTTCCTTTACTTTAATCACAAGTTTATCAACATACTAAAACACTATAGTGAACTCATAAGCAATGAAGTAACATTACTCCATGATTTACAAAATATAACCACTCATCCATAAAAAGGGTAAATGATACTATTCCATTATAAAATCAAGAAAACCACCACATCAAAGAAAAATATAACCATTCTTAAGTAACCTTAAGGCAACATTACCAAGTACACAAAGTACAAATGTTATAAGCATTATACTTTCAAACTATCTATGTTTTAAAGTTAACTTTAGTCTACAAGACTCTAAATATAATACTATAAACATTGTTAGACGTTTTATAGTTAACTTTGGTCTGATATAGTTAAGTCATAAAGCATCTCAAGCCCAAACTATTCAAGCAAGAACAAATAACATCAACCAGACTCAAACCACAAGGGTTATTTAGACCTTAGAAAAGAAATCTTTTCTTCAAATATTATTCTTTTTGCCACTTCAAACAAGAACTCTTATATAAGCAATCTTGAGTAGCATATCACATTTGTTGTGTCCTATTGTTTTATGATAATGTAATTATATGATTATTTCATACACACTCACAAACCTTAATAAGAAGTACGAGTATAAAACTCATCCAAAAGTACAACACATTTCAAATACATCATTTCTAGTACCCAAACAGTAAAACAACGTTATCCCTGGGATTCGCGTTTATAAAATGCATCACATTACTTATGCATAAGAACATATTGCTTCTTTAAACATTAGTCCTTCCGGACCAATGATGCTGATTTCAGATATTGGATCTTATATCATCTTGAAGACTGAGTGCATAATCTTGCAATCACAAAAGGCAAGTTCACACTTTCTCATGTCCTTTGGTTATTTTTTGTAAAGTATTTTACAAATCCAATATGGACATCACTGCGTTTAAAAAATGTCCGGAAACACTATTTTCATAATAATGTGATTATAGGTTATTACCATGAGGTACTAACTTACTATAAAAGTTTCGGTGGTAAAGGAACGTATTATCTAGGACTTAGCAATCAATATCGCCAGTGATTCTTGCGTCGTATATTACGCGTTAACCATGAGATTTGGAATGGTACGGAGAAGTCAGTTGTATCTTCTTCCTCTCACATGAAGCCGGATATGCAGGTCGTGGCTGTTATCCTCGTAGCGTGCATATTAATTGGTAATTCGTAGAGTATATACATCATATGGGTGGGAACCCTCAACGTACCACGATAGTTCTGGCATCTAACGGTTTGTACAAACCACTGCCGTAATCCAATATGTGGGCATGGTGTACACCAAGGAGGCATGTGAGGTCGCGAAGGGGGCAGTGATTGGCTTGGATCATCTTCTGGGCCCCACATCATGGAATTGTGGATGGGAATAAGCTGCCCGGTTGTGCAACAAAGAGTTGATCTCTCATGGGTAAAGTAACGTACCTCTGCAGAGTGTAAGAACTGTAACTTGTTACTCCCTATTCCGGGAAGGAGCTGCGAACGCGGTAGGAAAGAAACTCCATGAAAGTTTTGGTAAACCCGTGAAGGTTGACGGACATATCTTTCATAATAAAAGCAACCGTTGAAGAAATTGTTATTAAAACTTGAATTGCCTACGACCTATGGTCTGTGGCTGTAGTTATCATGCATCAAACAATCCTTTTTTAGTGATATTGCTGAGTACGCTCGTACTCAAAGTATCTTCTTAACTCTCGCTAGATTTTAAAGCCGGGATATACAACATCTACATCAAGTTATACTTCAGAAATCATCATCCAAAGCTAAATCTCTTCAACAAAGACAAGGAAGTCAACAAATACCTCAACTCAAGTGAAGACGAAATTACTGATTAAATAGGAATATACTCTCTAATCAAAAAACCTATTTATGTAGTGCATTGTCGTAACAGCAATGTCATCCCTTTAGTTAAGATACCATTCATAGTAGAATATTAGTTCTTGTGTTGTTCATCTTTGATCCTTGTTTGTAAGAAGTTCTTTCTCTCTCTTTAACCGAGAGTGTTCTCTGGATCTTGTGTAAAGAGTGAGTTGTAACCTTTAGCCATGTATTGGACTCGCTGTGTTTCTGTTGTGCCATTATGAGGAATGTAATACTAGTGAACGGTGTTTCATTGGTGTTATGTCAATGACTATAGTATACTACATCATCTAGTGGTATGCTAGGTAACCGCAATGGAGGAATCGAAGGTGATGTCGCGGAGGAGGCGGAGCTCAGCGGTCTTGCGCACGACAGGGCGGGAACCGAAGAGGCCGGGGCGGGTGGCGATTAGCGACATGTCCATGGCCGCCGGTGGGTTATTGACGGGAATTGGCGAGTAGCGAGAGCGGGAATTGGCGGCTTCGTTCCTCTGGCCGCATGAGGAAGTCGGTGCTGCTCGCCGGAGATCCATGGATGTGGCGAGATGGGAAAGTGGGGACGGAGGCGGGGATGTGGAGGGAGCTCGAGCGGATTCGTGTCCACAGCCACAGGGAGCAAAACTGGTGCCCCTACATGGCCGCCTCTCTCCCATGCTCACCACCGTCCGCCCGTCGGGAGTCGGGACCCCGTCTTCCCGGGCTCCTCCTCGATCCCGCGGCCGGGCTGCATGTCCCTTCTGCACGCCAGAAAAGGCCATCCTCGACCCCGATGAGGACCATCCCCCACTCGGGCGCCTCCCTCTCTGCTCCCGCTTGTATCCCTCCTCCTCCCGTATGTGGACGCCTCGTCGAGCTCCGGGACGTAACCGGCTGCGCCGCCAAGGCCGGGCAGCCCTTCCCCCTCGTAGACTTCCTCCTCGTTGCCCTCCAGAATGGACCCGGGCATCGGAGGGCGGCTGTGGGCCTGCGATGGCGTGGACGAAGGAAGAGATGAGGCTAGGATTTGTTCGGGACAAGAAAAAAACAAGGTTCAACTTGGCGGTGTCAGTGCTAGTAAAATCCTCGAACAACCAGGGGCAAAGGCGTCCAACCAAAAATTGGAACTAAAATCATGATAGACGAACCTACCTCAAGGAAAATCTCTACTATATAATTTATGTTGAGGTGGTTTTCGTCTCTTCGTCCGTCGTCCGTCTAGACGTCCGTCAGCTTTTGTCAATACATATATTACACGGACTAGCTGAATGCTCGTGCGTTGCCATAGTCTATATTTTTTCTCACGATGAACCTTCGTGATTTGTCAAGACTTCACAATTTCACTTTTGGTAATGTTTCTACTTTGCATCCATTTGTATACATACCCATCTACATAACATGATATATCCCTTAGCAACTCCAACCACTGCGCTAGGGACTGGGCCACCAAAAGTCTTTATGCATTTGAAGAGAATCCATCAGTTTGTAAAGGGATAATTAGAATAGTATGTATCAAATATTTATTCTTCTGCTAAATGTACATAGAAAATCCTAAAGTTACATCTCATTTTGCCCGATAACAACCATTTACATGGAGAATCAACTTGACGGTTCCAAAAAAAAAGAATAGTCACAAAAGGTTGATTATATGGTGGTCACTTTTACAACTAACAAAGGTGAAAAAGAAGCTCTACACATCTAAAATGACATGCAAAGAAGCTCCACATATATGAAATAATGGAACAGATATTGAATTATATACTTTAAAGAGAAAATATAACCATGTCTCTATGGTATGAAGATAACAAGGTGAAACATGCATAGTACTCGAAGCTTTTGTACTGTAAAATCTTTTTCTATCTGTAGTACTTCTAAAGGTGGCACATCTAATGACGCTTAGAGCATATCCATGTAAGGAAACCACTGGAAGTTGTGGATATCTTCCAGTCCAGAAAGATAATGCAACAAGGTGTCACTGATTAGTTAATTCAGTATCTCAAACATGGTTCATTCAATGTGATTATGAATTTCCCTCTCAAATTTATTAAAATTTCTCAAGTGGAGGAATCTCTTGGAGGAAAATATATTTAGAGTCAAGACATCATGGTAACCTAAGATAATCATGAAATTTTTAGATAGATGTAAAGTATTTTATAATGCTCTAGAATAACATTTAATTTAAATTTGCGCATTTAGAATCTGCACTCCTACTGGTCTAGGAGTTAACATGTATTGTCCCAATATTTTACAGTGACTAAACTTAAATTAACGAAACAAATTTTTGAGATTAAGGATGTATGCCTAAATGTCTTGGGTTGAACCATTTTGTGTACATGTTTTTTTGGATCTGTCCAAGATATCTCTTCAAATTGACTATAAATTCTCTTCAAGAATCAATGTGAGAAAAAAGTTGGACAATACACGCACCGAAGACCATGCCGCTGCCTTGTCTTTTTCTACCACACTTTTCCTACTCTCCAGTTCTCAGATCCCAAATTGCTAGTCTCACGAATAAACATCTATGGAGTATGAGTAATGAAGTAGGATGATAGATGTGCATAATGAAGACGATGGAAACGGGCTGCCGCCTCCACTCCATTCTTGTAGTCCGCCGTCCATAATCGAAATCCACGGCACCTACATCTCACCATGGATTAACCTCCCGAGGCCTTGGGGACATGGAGAATCAACTAGGGAGAGCGAGTGCTCACGACGACGACCTCCTCTGTGGAGTGAAATCGAATCTGGTGGGAGGGCGCTACAAGTGGTTTATTGTCAGCACGGATGGCGCTGGTACTCGCCGGCAACTTGAAGCACCAAAACCCATGAGAAATCAAGCTTTTGAAGGGGTTGGACTTCTGGTGTTGTTTTGGTGATAGTAGTGTCGCTGCTGCTAAGGATCAGATTATCGTAGCATGACTTTTCTTTTTTGTAATTTTTCTTCCTTTTTGCGATTGTGTGCATCCGTATTGCCAATAGGGCATGTGTTGTTGCAGAGGCCGAGTGTAATTGGTATCCGTGTGATATTAATAAATGCTCTTTTAAAAAAAATGTAATTGTTAATGACATTTTTTTTAGGTAAGGCAAAACTTGAGATATGAGGCAATTGTGCCTCAAATCTACTCGCATTGTCACGATTTTGTTTCCTTAATAATTAAGGCAGTTTAGCAGCAATTTGCTCCTGAGATAGATCTTTCCAATTGAGGTCCTGATTTTCTACAAAATCATTAACAGATTTAGACGCAAACAATGCATAGAGATAGAGGACGTTAATTTGCTCCTGAGATAGATCTTTCCAAAGCATGCATGCAGCACGGTGTCCCCTGCCTTGATCTTGCATTCAGTGACTATGAAATGTCCATGGGTGATTAGCATTTCTCCTCGCCATCTAAGTACAAACTTGCGCCATAGGTAGTGAGGACTCGCCCCATCACAGAACTAGAAAATCTTCACACCAGAACCTTTAGAGTGCAGAGAGCAAAAGTGAGCAGCATGCAGGTGCGATCATCACAACGTTGATGTAGGTTAGCCCTGCCTCCATATGTGAGCCACAGCCACAAAGCTGTGCTAGATAGCCTTCGTTCCACCGCACATAGTTCTTCCAAAGTGGAACGTGCAACGTGCCCACTTGACACCCTATCGCTGGCCGGGTGTGATCGATCACTACTAATGTCCTGAAAGTGACTAGCGTCCGGCTAGGGACCTTTGTCGATGGGAATATGCTTGGCACTAATGCCAATTTCATCATGAGTGAAGGCAATCGAGAGAATCTAACCCTTGAACCAGCTGTATAAGATCCGCAAGGAAGGTTGATGGAAATGTCTGGAGTAATTATAACTCCCATTATGCTTTTTTTTAAACCGAGGCTAAAGTTTTGCCTTTTATTGATATAGTAGAAAAGAGCTGACCAGTTTATGAGAAAAACTAGCCGAAAAACCGTTACAACACGACACCACACGCCAGCCTGAGGTTGTGCCCCACACGGGTCAACGACCAACCAGGTCGACATCACAGCTCAACGCAACAGGCGGAGGCGAAAGACCGAAGCCACCGCTCCAAACAACCACGCCGGTTCCAGGGCCACGCCCCGCCAGGCCAAAGAAGAACTCGCCTCCGCCAAACCATCCGAACACACCACAGGTCCCTTAGTCCAGAGATTCCACTCACCCGGAGATGTCTAGCAGCCTTAAAAAGATGTTCTCTCAGAATCACCCAGAGATTCCACTCAGCTAGCTCTCTGTTACAATTCTCTATAGTCGTGCTAAGCTTGGAGATTGCCCTGCTCGAGAATTTAAGATCTCTGCGCAGCCTCTTCAGTTTTGCTGACAGAACGAGTCCACTGTTTGCTGCTCTGATCGGCAACTTTTCAGCATGGCCTCTCCGAATCTAGGATGAAGACCGAAAATTGCGACACTTCGGAATTGTTGTTTCAGTCGACACCACGCTCGGGACATGCACGATCAGAACCGGTTTAGCCAAAAGTTCCACAGTAGTGTTTAGGAAGATCGATGCCCATTCTACCGTCGTGAAGAACCGGAAGGGACAGGTGATCTTGATTTATTGCATAGTTTTTTTTTTTACTCCCTCTATCTTAAGGTAGATGTCTCAAGTTTCTTAAAATTTGAATGAATCTATATATTAAATAGTGTTTAGATTCATTCAAATTTTAACAAATTTGAGACATCTATTTTAGGATGGAAGGAGTACTACTCCATCCCAATCTTCCTTGGTACCTGTATTTCACCCTTTTCTTTCTTTTTATTTGGACTTCAGAGGCTGGGGCACATCCTAGCTATGGGGGGCCGGTGCAATGCTTAAAAATCTTTAAGTAAAAAACACCCTTTACCGATAGAATGCGTCACTAGCACACCATTTGGTTGCACTGTTATTTCGACAGTGCCAAGAATTAATATGTTACACAATTAAGTTCTAGGGTTGCCCATATGATCCTTGGTAGTAAGGATCATCTGTTCGGTGTTGCTTGATTGTACTATGAGGCTTGTCATTTACTGTTTTGCATAATTGCATCAGCCTATGATTGAAACCTGGCACAATAAAGTGCAAAAGGATGGCCGCCCTCTGCCCTGTCTGCTTCCGTGTCCGGTACGCCGCCTTGGTCTGCTGCATCGCCTGGTCTCCCATGCGCAGCGCATCCCTTGTCCATGGCCAGAGCCGCCGCTCGGAGCTAGCAGCCGTCGCCGCTCGGAGCAAGCAGCCGCCGCTGCTGCGTAGCCGGCTGGCCGTCGGTGCCTTAGTTCTTTCCTGTAGTGCTTCGTTGGTACCTGTATTTCACCCTTTTCTTTCTTTTTATTTGGACTTCAGTGGCTGGGGCACATCCTAGCTATGGGGGGCCGGTGCAATGCTTAAAAATCTTTAAGTAATAAAACACCCTTTAACGATAGAATGAGTAACTAGCACACCATTTGGTTGCACTGTTATTTTGACAGTGCCAAGAATTAATATGTTACACAATCAAGTTCTAGGGTTGCCCATATGATCGTTGATAGTAATGATCATATGTTCGGTGTTGCTTGATTGTACTATGAGCGGCTTGTCATTTACTGTTTTGCATAATTGCATCAGCCTATGATTGAAACGTGGCACAATAAAGTGCAAAGGGATGGTCCTATAGTACCTTGTCCTATGTACAAGCACATTGCTTGTGCATTTTCTTGATACCATATAATCATCTCTTTGTATTGTGTGTGCTTCTTTTTATGAGCAATTTTGTTATTGATGTCCATTGCTTTTCCACTACCTAGTTATTCATCTCATCAACCAATGATTAAAATGTGGCAATTTTAGTTAAAGGGATGATCTTATTGTACCGTACCACACGCTATGTACTACTAGCCCGTTGCATGTACAAACGGTCATTTCTTTGTGACAGTAGCCAAACGATACAATTCAGTTCCTTACAAGAGGTGCTATGTATGAGGCCATGCATGTATCTTTTCATTGTACGTACTCCCTCCGTTTCAAAATATAAGATGTTTTAGGCACTAGTGGAAACGCGGGCTTTTGTTGATCCCGAAAATGGGCTTTAACACCGGTTCTTCTACGAACCGGTGTTAAAGGGGGGGCCGTACCAGCGTGGCCTCTGCGGCATTAAAGGAGCCCCCCCTTTAACACCGGTTCGTGCCACGAACCGGTGTTAAAGGTCCCTCCACCAGTGGCACCCCTTTAACACCGGTTCGTGGCGAACCGGTGTTAAAGGGTAAACTATATAAGACACCACCCCAGCCCACACACACCCCACTCTTCCATTTTTTCACATTTTGGAGCCTAGCAAGAGGGTGTGAAGAGTGCTAGTTTGTGTTTTTTTCATATGCACTAGAGGTGTTCGGTGAAATGCCCGAGAGCTCAAAATAAGCTTTCTTGTTGCTCTTTCCGTCTCGGTCGAGGTCGGCAACTATATATAGTTTCATGTGTCATTGATGTACTATATATATAAATGGTCATCTCCCTATTATTTTTTGATATATACTACATATTAATGCAGATGAATCGGCAATGGATGTACGGTGACCGCCGCACTTCCGAGTACATTACGGGCCTCCAAAATTTCATCGTTGTGGCTAATGCAAACCGTGGTCACAATGGTTTCATGTGTTGTCCGTGTGTTCACTGTCAGAACAAGAAAGACTACTCAAATACCAGAACCATTCACGCCCACCTGCTTCGATCTGGTTTCATGCCCAGCTATAATTGTTGGACCAAGCACGGAGAAAAAGGGGTTGTGATGGAAGACAACGAAGAAGAGGATGATGACAACTATCATAATATGTATCCTGAATATGATGATACTGCAACGGGGGTAGATAATGAAGATCAAGAGGGAGCAGATGGCCCCGCTGATGACGATCTTGGTCGGGCCATTACTGATGCAAAGGAAGAATGTGGCTGAACAGGAGAAGGAGAAGCTGGAGCAGATGTTAAAGGATCACAAAACATTGTTGTATCCAACTTGCGAAGATGGCCACAAAAGCTAGGTGCCACCTTGGATTTGCTGCAATGGAAGGCAGAGAATGGTGTGGTGACAGCATTTTCAAAGTTGTTGGTAAAATGAAGAATCTTCTTCCAAGAAATAATGAGTTGCTGACGGTACATACCAAGCAAAGAAGGTTGTGCGCCCTCTAGGATTAGGCGTGCAGAAGATACATGCCTGCATTAATGATGCATCCTCTACCGCGGTGAGAAGTACGAGAATTTGGATGCATGCCGGTATGCACTGCATCATGTATAAGATCGACGAGGCGATCTGGCGATGTTGAGGGCGAGGCCCCTAGGAAGAAGGTTCCGCCAAGGTTATGTGGTATGCTCCTATAATACCACGGTTAAAACGTCTCTTGAAATAAAGAGCATGCCAAGTTGTTGCGATGGCACATGGAAGACCGTAAGAAAAGGCGATGTTGAGACACCCGCTGATGGGTCACAGTGGAGAAAAGTCGAGCGAGTATCCGGACTTTGCACGTGACGCAAGGAACTTAAGGTTTGGTCTAAGTACAGACGGCATGAATCCTTTTGGTGAGCAGAGCTGCAGTCACAGCACCTGGCCTGTGACCCTATGTATCTATAACCTTCCTCCTTGGTTGTGTATGAAGAGGAAGTTCATTATGATGCCGGTGCTCATCCAAGGCCCGAGGCAACCCGGCAACGACATTGATGTGTACCTAAGGCCATTAGTTGAAGAACTTTTACAGCTGTGGGCCAAACCAGGTGTACGTATGTGGGATGAGCACAAATGGGAGCCATTTGACCTATGAGCATTGCTTTTCGTAACCATCAATGATTGGCCTCTTAGTAACATTTCAGGCAGACAAACAAGGGATACAATGCATGCATACACTGTTTAGATGATACTGAAAGTGTATATTTGGATAAATGTAAGAAGGTTGTGGACCTAGGGTATCGCCGATTGCTTCCGAACCTGCATCGAGAAAGAAAGGCAAGCATTTCAAACGTCTGGCAGAACCCGGAGGAAGCCTGTCCTCCGTACCGGTGAGGAGGTATTTGGTATGGTCAAGGACCTAGAAGTAATCTTTGGAAAAGGTCCTGGCAGTCTATCTGTTCCGAATGACGATGCCGGACACGCGCCCATGTGGAAGAAGCAATCTATATTTTGGGACCTACCCTATTGGAAAGTCTTAGAGGTCCGCTCTTCAATCGACGTGATGCACGTGACGAAGAATGTTTGCGTGAACCTGCTAGGCTTTCTAGGAGTGTATGGGAAGACAAAAGATACACCGGAAGCACGACAAGACCAGCAACGTCTGAAGGCCCCTGAAGAGCCTATGCATCCTGAGAACGAGAAGGGTAAACGATGCCACTTAACTCCTGCCAGCTACGCTCTTACCAAAGCAGAGAAGGAAATCTTTTTTGAATGTAAAGCGTATCAAGGTCCCGTCGGCTTCTCGTCGAATATAAAGGAATAATAAATATGGCGAGAAAAATTCCAAAACCTGAAGTCTCATGACGCCACGTGATTATGACACAATTGCTTCCGATTGCATTGAGGGGCTTCTACGAAAATGTTCGAGTACCCATTGTGAAGCTATGTGCATTCCTCAATGCAATATCTCGAAGGTAATCGATCCGGAAAGCCTACGGGGTTACAAGCAGATGTGGCCCAATGTCTTGTCGACTTTGAGTTGGTGTTCCCACCATCCTTCTTCAATATTATGACGCATCTCTGGTTCACCTAGTAGAAGAGATTGCCATTCTCGGTCCTGTATTTCTATACAATAGGTTCCCCTTTGAGAGGTACATGGGAGTCTTAAAGAAATATGTTCATAACCGTGCTAGGCCAGAAGGAAGCATCTCCAAGGGCTATGTAACAGAGGAGGTCATTGAGTTACGTGTTGATTTTATTCTGACCTTAAGGCGATTGGTGTTCCGAATCACGACATGAGGGAGGACTGCGTGGAAAAGGCACCCTAGGATGTAAAGCAATGATATGTAGGGACGGGCATTCTCTCAATCAAGCACACTACACGGTTTTACAAAGATCTATCTTGGTTGCCCTGTATATCAATGAACACAAGAATTTAATCGCCTCAAACACCGGGCGATCGATGAATGGATTATAAGTGAACACATGGCGAGTTTTGGCGGTGGCTGCAAAGACTTCTCACGAATAACACCACTATTGGGGATCATTGTACTTGTTGGCTGTGACACCGTCTTCAGTATGTACTTTCCAAGTGCGAGATAAATGGGAATACATTTTACACGATAGGCCAAGATAAAAGAGAGCACCAACCAAAGCAGTGGTGTCCGCTTGATGCAGCAGAAGACAATGGGCAAAAGACCACGTATTATGGGTTCATAGAGGAGATATGGGAACTTGACTATGGACCTAATTTTAAGGTCCCCTTGTTTCGATGCAAATGGGTCAAGCTAACAGGAGGAGGGGTTGAGGTAGACAAGAAGTACGGAATGACAACGGTGGATCTCAACAATCTTATGAAGAACTTAGACGAACCATTCGTCCTAGCCAATGATGTGGCTCAGGTTTTCTATGTGAAGGACATGTCCTCCAGACCAAAAAAAAGAAAAAATATGCAAACGAATACATCATATGATGAGCCAAAGCGTCACATAGTTCTTTCAGGAAAAGAAACATCGTGGGAATCGAGTACAAGACAGACATGTCAGAAGATTATAATAAGTTTGATGAAATTCCGCCCTTCACAGTGAAAACTGACCCAAGCATTCCGTTAAGTAAAGAAGATGCTCCATGGTTACGACTGAAGCGATCATAAGGAAGGGCATATGCCAAGAAGTTCATGCTCATATTATGTAACTCTAGTTCATGTTTTTAATACATGTCTTGAGTGTTAGTCATGTTTTGTGGATGGACCGGGAGTATGAGAAGAAGTTGTCCCGATTCGTACTTACCATTAAGATATGATCTCCAAAGCGCGCGGTCACATATTAGGAGTGCCTCTATGACCAGTTTCTCGGAGATGCTTGGGAGGGCTGGGCATCTCATCTCGAAACTGGCCGTAGTGGTGTCCTGCTCTCGAAAACCATCTTGCAGCTTTGTAACTTGTCTAACTAGATCAATACACCAGGAGCTAACTAATTTCACATATTAGGAGTGCCTCTATGACCAGTTTCTCGGAGATGGGAGGATGGGCTCGTCGGCATCTCCCGAACTGGCCCGTAGTGGTGTCCTGCCTCAAACCTGGTGGAGGACTGGACTCACAAGGATGCCTATTTATAGTACAAGCAGCTCGACATAGTGTTGACACTTACAAAATAATGTCGACACTCACCCTATTATTAGTCCCGGTTGGTGTCTCCAACCGACTAGTTCATCTTTAGTCCCGGTTGGTGACACCATCCGGGACAAGGTACACGCCATACGACATAATGTCGACATGCACTCACCTCTATTATTAGTGCTGATCGTGTTTTGTCGGTTGGTGTCTCCAACCGGGACTAAAATTCATCTTTAGTCGGTTGGTGTCTCCAACCGACTAAAGGTTCATCCCGCCATTTTTCTTCCCGCCATTTTTCTTCCCTTGATTCTTCCCGCCATTTTTCTTCCCGCCATTTTTCTTCCCGATTCTTCCCTCCAGTTCTTCCCGCTAGTTCACTATATATATATGTAGGGGGTTGGCCTCCATTGTCATTGCACATCTCTAGACTCATATCTGCAACCTCATCACTCTTTCCCATGGCTTCCACCATAGCACTAACCCCAGGGAGGCGGAGGCGCTTTGCCTCGAACTACCCCGCCCGGACTCTTGTCCCCCCGTCGGCTGGATCTTTGGCGTCGGAGGTGTGCCGTTCCTCTGTCCCTCTAGGTGTGGCGCTTGGATGGCCATCACGAACCACTACTACTTGAGCTCACGCCGAGCAGCGGAGGAATCCCAGATGGCATCCCGACTATTTCTCTACTTGGGAAGCCTTCTTCGTGGATCGGCATGAGAGGGCTCGCCAGCACGAGGAGGACGGCCCTCCTCCTAACTTCAACGAGGCCGGCCGTCGGCTATGGTGGCGCGGTCGGACTCTCCAGCGTCATGGCCTGACACCGCCGCCGACTCTAACCCCGTCTGCGCTACCCTCAAGTCCAGCCCACGCTACCCTCAAGTCCAGCCCAGCGTACTCTCCAGAGGTTCAATTACGGTGACCCGGACGGCAGCGATGACGGCGGCAATCTGACGACTACTGATGGCGAGTATTACAGGTGTGGCAGCATGACTAAATCACTCCAACATTCGAAACAAGTTCGGATTGTTACTTAATCTGGCCATGTATCTTGATTTTCGTTCTTTTATGTATCTTAATTTTCAGTTCGATTCGCCGATTGTTACTTAATCTGGCCATGTATCTTAATTTTAGTTCTTTTATATATCTTAAAAAAGCACCTTTAATGCATGAAATAAGTGTTTATTTATTTTAGAAAATTTCATGTAAAGTAAATATAAAAATCATTTACATGAATGGATAGATATTATTTTTATGAAAATTATGATATATTATTCATATTTTTCTGAGTTGAAATGAAAAAGATATGAATTTTCTAAATTCATATCATATTTTTGAATTAAAAAGCCCTTTTATGGATGAAATAAGTGTTTATTTATTTTAAAAAATTTCATGTAAAGTAAATATAAAAATCATTTACATTAATGGATAGATATTATTTTTCTGAAAATTATGATATATTATTCATATTTTTTTGAGTTGAAATGAAAAAGATATGAATTTTCTAAATTCATATCATATTTTTGATTAAAAAGCCCTTTAATGCATGAAATAAGTGTTTATTTATTTTAAAAATTTCATGTAAAGTAAATATAAAATTATTTACATGAATGGATAGATATTATTTTTGAAAATTATGATATATTATTCATATTTTGAATTAAAAAGCCCACAATTAAAAAAGCCCACGAAATAAATGCTGGAAAACACCCCCTTTAACACGGTTCGTGGCTGGAACCGGTGTTAAAAGCATTCAAGCATTCTCTTAACACCGGTTCGTGGTGGAACCGGTGTTAAAGGAAATATCTTGTGAACGCCTCTTTAACACCGGTTCCATACGAACCGGTGTTAAAGGGGGTATTATTTCACCTTCCTCTTATTCCTCCCACGCAGCCAGATCGATCGGCGCCGCCCGACGCCACTTGCCGCCACAGCGTCTACGCCCGCTCGAGGTTCGCCCGACTCTGACGTCGCCCTCGCCCGACCCGCCCGCGAGCTGCGCCGCGCGCTCGCCGCATCCACCACCGCCGCGGCCCCGACCGCTCCGTCCGCCTTCACGTCCCCACGCGCCGCCGCGTCCTGCGCCCGTCGCGCCCCAGGCTTCGCCCGGCGTGCGCTTCCCGCCCGTTCCACCTCCGCCAGCCGTCCTTTGCCGCGCCATGGCGCCGCCTCGAGCCGCCTCCACCGCCCCAGCTCCTCGCCCGGCGCGTCCCCGTCCCGTCGCTTGGGCTCCCGGCCACCTCCACCTCTGCCGGCGCCCTCCGGAGCCGTCAAGCACGCGCGGACCCGCCCTCAACCGACCTGCCCCTCTCCTTCCCGGCCTGCGCCGCCATGCCATGTCCGTCGACTGCCGTCGCCATGGCCGTCCCTTGTTCCGGCGCCTCCTCCCTCCTGGCGGAGCTTGGGCCAACCAATTGGGGGCAAATGGGCCAAGGAGACACTTTGGGCCACTATTGGGGGCAAATGGGCCAAATATCGTTATTTTACCCAAAATTTGTCAAATATGAAGGGATATTAGGAAAAAAATTCTTGGGGCGGCGGCCCCAAAGGCTGCATAGCTCACTTGATCCAGGCCCGTCTTCCTTGGTCGTGCCCTTTTGGCGAGCTCACGCCTGCCATGGCGCCCTCCTCTGGAACCGCCTCCGGGCCTCGCGACTCCGACGATCTAGGCCTTAATCCTTGCACATGTGAATTAGAAGCATGTGGAGTAAAAATAAAATAGCTTATAGCAAAGATATTATAATAGGCCACGCCTAAACCCTAACTGACCACCTCGCTCTCTTCCCCGTGCAGGAGCGTCTCGCCGCCGCTTCGGAGCTCATAGGCCACGCCTAAACGCCGCTAGCACCGCCGCCCGACGAGACCGCCGCATCCGTGTCTGCCTCGCCGTCGCCCTCGCCCACACCACCCTCGTCGTCGCCCTCGCCGTCGCCATCCCGCGGGATATAAGTAAGGGCATGTTTGATTCAAAGGATTTGTATAGGAAATTTGTAGGATTAAATCCTATAGGAAATTTGTAGGATTAAATCCTATAGGAAATCCTATAGGAAATTATGCATGTTTGATTCAAAGGATTTGTATTGTATGTGTATTGTATATGCATGTGTATATTTTGTGCCACGCCGACCACCGCCACCATTATGCCGTCACGACCTCCTATGTCCTCGCTGAGCCTACACGCGTCGGTGTGTCGCCCATGTTAGGTAGACCATCACGTCGTCTGGTTCGACCGCACACCCCCACGCACCCCGGCCCCGCTCTCGCCCTAGCGTCGCCACCTCTCGTTGTCAATATAGCATTATAATAACCATGCTATGTTAATCAACTTTGATGACAAGTTAATTAGAAGAAGTAAATGTACCCTCTCATATGAGTCCGGGGTTTCTCCGAATTAGGGTTTGAAATGACCAAGCATGTATTAGGGTTACATTTCAATACTTTTAACCTGTCATATCATCGTTGCTTGAGCATTTCAATAGATGTATTACTGATATTTACGTGATAATATTATTGTTTTAGAAACTATGGATCCACTTAGTAGAAACCTTGAAGAAGAAGAAATAATGGAGAACATTATTGATGAGGACACCTCACAATATCTGAACTTGGAGGGACATGACGACGACTCAAGTACTAGTCATGGAGAAGATGAAGACTCCGTGAACATAATTTAATGGTTACAAAGTCCGGCGAGGTATATGCATTGATTAAGCCTCAGCTGACTTCCACCAACAATCTTCTTCTACATGTATTAATTAACGCTTCTTTCTTCTTTTAGCCCTCTGGATCGACCAGCCAGCAACCATCTTCTTCTACGAAAAAGAGCAAGCGAGGCGCGAGACAGCGGTTGAAAGATCGTGCAAAGTTCACGATCGAAGCGATCCGTGATGGCGAGCCGATGGAGCCCAAGAAGGCCGCAGACAAATTTATCGTCATTTGGAGTTCTTGTTAGGGACCAAATCCCAATCACAATTGAAAATTGGAATAAGCCAAAGAAGGCGGCGGTACCTTTGTCGATGACAGATCCAAAGAAACGCTTTGGAATTCGTTGTTGGTAAATTTCACCCTTCCGCCAGAGGAGGATGAAAACAACCGGTTATAGAGAACAAGGTCAAAGAGTGGACTCTAAAGAAGATGGCTGATGCTTTCCAATCTGGAAGACAAAATTGAACAAATTTGTCAAAGTGGCGAGACTCAAATTTCAAGACGCATATTATGCGAAGATAAGACCTCAACGGCGAATTTAAGACATATAAAGAAAGTGCTATAGCTAAAAAGAGGTCGAAACCAATACGCTTAATGCCTCAAGAAGGAATATCACGGAGGGGCGGGGTCGGTGGCTACATATCTCGAGGCCTAAGTGGGAGGAAGCTGAGAGGGCCCTGCGAGAGGGACCACACCCAGACAGATGGGTGGGACCTACGTGCAAAGACTTGGTTCTCTGAATCGGGCAAGGTTGGACCCGAACAGGATTGTGTATCTTCCCAACCATCCTTGCCAAACCCGTCACTTTGAACTCATCACGGCATACGAGGAAACATCCGGGACCTTCCATCCCGACAGAGAATGACCAGCTCACACGCGCCATCGGTAAAAAGAACACTACGGACATGCACGAGGCACGGGGTATGGCGTGGAAGGATGGGTTTGCCGGTGGCGACTCTTACAGATGGCGCGAGAAAAGAAAAGAGCGTCTGGATCGGATGACACAGATAGAACATGCACTTGCGCGCTGCGACGCAAGTGAATGCACATGAAACCATCAAGCTACGGCCCATCTCAGCGGCATGAAGAGCCTGCATTGGAAGCTGCCCGCGCCAGTTCTGGCGGAAAAGCGGTGTGGCTTCCACGGAGAACGTGCAACGCTTGAAATGACGGGTCCTCGATACCCGTTGATGAGATCACGGAGAGCGAACACGCTGAGCTGCATGTGAGATTAATGGGCTTATCCATTAAGGTGGTATCGGCTATGCCTTACCTCCTGTAGCTGGTGGAACTTACCACTACCGACCGATCCCAGATGGCTATGCTATTGTCAGGGTGGATGAGGTTGTGAAGGAATATGAGGAAGCACAGCTTGACCATGCTACAGGTGAAGGGAAACTCAACTCAAATTTGCGGTGAAAACAACCATTCTTTGGAAGAAGGAACACATTGTGCTTCCAAATTGGAGGCCACTGGCACCCCGTCTCATGGCGTCGTGATCTGAGCCGCTTCAGCCATCTCTGCTGGCAGCCATCTCGCCCGTCAGCCATCTCTGTGGCAGCCATCTCTCCCGTCGGCCATCTCTGCTGGCAGCCATCTCCGGCCGTCGGCCATCTCTGGCGGCAGCCATCTCCGCCCGTCGGCCATCTCCGTGCTTCAGCCATCTCCTCGGCGTGGCGGAAGAGCACTGCCACGAGGAGCATCGGTAGCATTGCCACAAAGAAATCAGCAGGAAACCGTCGCCAAAGAGTTCAAAAACTACGTCCGCAGCCTTCCGCCAAGCCATTGCCGGTTTACCGTGGAATCGCAGCGACGAGGAGACCAATAGGATCTCGGAGAACAGGTCAAGAAATTCTTTGCACCTAGGCGAGCCAAAGGAGAAAATAGATCCGGCGGTGGTGGAGAAGTTTTACAAAAATCTTTTGAAACCTGAAACCCCACTTGTGCTGGAATACGAGCGCCAGATTTTGAAGGAGGGTGCAAGGCGCTGTAGGGAGACTGAAAGTAGCGATCGTGAGGCACCCCACAAAACAGTTCCCATGCTCGGAGTAGGAAAACCAATCATGCGCCCGCTCCAAATGTTTGACAAGCGGACGCTCCTCCGTAGATGATTACGAGGCAGAGCTACAAAGAAAGGCCAATGAGATGGGGATGACTTACATTGCATACTTGAATGTCATGGGAGACAACTTGCCCAAATGCGATGTCAACCCCATACAGCCATGGAAGTATGGGAAGAATCTAGTCAAGAAAGAGGAGCTCAAAAATCTACCAACAAAGATGCGAAAATTGCACAAGTGGTACCTTCATTTCTGCAAGGCGAGAAAGGAAGAATGGATCACGGCGCATATAAGAGATGAGATTTTCTTGTGCGGAGGCAGCGATCGACTTGAACATTCAAGACTTGCATTTTCTATTCAATCAGAAGGAACTCGACAAAGCTGCCATCAGCCTTTATTGTGTGTAAGTACTATTTCTGTAATTTTTATCTCAACTCATTCACTTCATTAATTGCATGTATATATATATGCTCACCATATATGTATATACTATTATGCAGGAAAAAGGTTATGGAATGCAGGAAAGGAGGCCCTTTTGACATTGGGTTCGTTGACCCAAATAGAGTTCATGAAGAAGTGGTAAGAGAAAAACCCGCAAACAGAAGATTACTTGCTAAAGTCTTTCTTGAGACAACAAACCAAAAGGAAATACTATTGCCTTACAACTTCTCGTGAGTATCTTACCCTCTCTCTTGTACACATTACATTTGGCTTACTCGATGTTAAGTGTAGCGATGATGAGTTATGCGTCTTGAGTTCCACTTTATTCGCTAGTCATTCAACCCGACTCGGAAAAGTCCTTGTCATGGACTCGTTCTGAAAAGAAAAGAGCTATGGGCAAACTTTAGAGATGCTCGGAGGTAATTTCAATCATATTATCGCACTAGATCGACAACTTTCGTGACAATAAGTAATTACTCCTTTATCCATTTTCTTTGTCGGACAGGGTTTGGAAAATGTTCACGGGCAGGGCCGTGGGTGAATGGTCAGAAGAACTAAAATTTGTAGACCAAAATGTAAGTAATACTAGCTAGCTTCCAATTCCATTATATCATGCTTTATTGATTATTATTTTGATTGAACTCTCTATTCTCGTAAAGTGCGCGCATCAAGGACACGGCAATAACTTATGTGGGTACTATGTTTGCGAATTCATTCGCAACACGATATGTGCGACAGGCCAAGCCGCACTAGAACAACTTAGAGTAAGTAAACAAAGTCCACAACATTATTTTATTACCATCAATTGTGTTGAGTTTTATTCTTATATATATATTGACGGCTCATTCTTCATATATATTCAGATCGAACGGATGCGGGACCAACTCCTACCATTTGAACGCATACGAGCCATTCAAGAGGAATTGGCGGGGTTCATACTTGATGAGGTCGTCACGCCTGGCGGAGAACTCTTTAGATATCCACCAAAATGAACGATGATGATGTATGTGCCGATGACGATGTATGTGCCGATGCGATGTTTGTGTATAATAATAGTTGCTTAATTATTCATGTACTCGTATGTACCGATGGCGATTCTATAAGTATACCGCTCGATCGATTTCCTCGCTCTCCCCCTCCGGCAGAAATACGCCCGAGCAGGCGAGGCAGAAATCTGCATGGCGAGATTTAGGCCGTTTTCTGCCTGGCAGAACTCTGCCGCGGAAAAACCTAAATCTCTGCCACAGAACCTTTAACACCGGTTCCAGATACGAACCGGTGTTAAAGGGAACCAGGCTCGGCAGCCCACGTGCGCCACCCTTTAACACCGGTTCGTATAGGAACCGGTGTTAAAGGGGCCCCCCCTCTAACACCGAACCCTCAACAGCGGTTGGGGAACCGCTGTTAGAGGGTCCTCCAAACCGGTGTTAGAGGGGTACGTGTGCACTAGTGAGGTTTGTAAAGAAAATAAATCTAAACTTGTTTTAGTGTGTAGATTCATCCCAAAGTTGAGTGAATCACATACTAAAACAAATCTAGATTCATTTTCTTCACAAACCTAAAACATCTTATATTTTAAAACGGAGGGAGTACTTGCCATTTTTCCTTCCATGTGCATATTTTTGTTTCCATAAGGAGTGATGCAGGTTGTATTTTACACACTCTTTCCAGTTAGCATTTCTTCACCCTTACAACATGCATCAGAAAATAGCTGGTTCCAATGAGGGAGGGTAGAGGACGGCAGGGCGCATGCAGCTCGCCCGGGTGCTCATAGTTGCCGCTAGGTGATCCAAGGGTCTATTTATGATTTTTAATTACTTTTGAGATTCTTTGTGCATCTGTAGGTGATTATCAATAAACCGGTGGTTTTTTCGCAAAAAAACTGAATGCACCGTAAAGATACACACAATGTTGCATACATAGATGATACTCGGCACTCCATATAGCGCACATTATTTGTGATGCAACACTAAGGTACGGCCATACGGTGGCATGTACTCTGCAGTGTCTAGCTAGTCTCTACTCTCCATGAGATCTGTCTGGCTAAACCTTCTGCCGCCTGATCCACCTTCCCTTTGACAAGTGAAATATGAGGCAGCCACAACGTTGAGGTGGTGCTGGTGTGCAAAGCTCCTGCAGCTGAAGTTGTGTCGCATGCCCGGTGCAAAAACTGTACCCCTACCTAGCTGCTGGAACAACACAAATACCATCCGGTGGATTCCAGATCTTGGTTCAGGTCTTTCGTAAAGTACAAGCTCTTGACCTGCAACGGAACACCTAAGTATTAACTAGTTATCCCCCACGAAAAAAGTACTCCCTCTGATCCTATTTAATTGTTGCCTAAACATACAACACTTAAATCAGATCAGAGGAAGTATATATTAAGTACTCCCAAAGATATATTTTCTTTATAAACCTAAAACATCTTATATTTGAAACGGAGGAAGTAGTTATGAATTTGAACAGGTACGTAAATTGGTGGAAACATCTAGGCAATTATTTGCAATGAAGTTTACTCTCTTTGGTTCGAGACAAATAGAAGTCTACCTGTATAATCTTTAGGGACAGGAGTAACTGTGTTTCTACATATTTCTTTTGTTTTTTTCTTTTCTCGTGAGGGTGTTTCTGCTGCATATGTTAGTTGCAAGGGAAAACTTTCCAAATTATCCCAGGCTATATTTTAAACTGCGCACCTTACTTTACTACCACGTGTAGAGCCACAAGATTATATGAACTATGGGTGCAACATTTCGGAGATGGCCGTTTGGTACAACCAGTTTGAATGGCCGCTTGAGAATATGATTGATGTAGTATGAGTGCAGTATTTCAGTCCTATTACTATTGGTTGCCTCTTGAGAATAAGCCCATCTTGTTTTTCTCGTCTTTTTCCTTTTCTTCAGATCTTATGTGCGGATAAAATCTTGCAATAAAGTTATAGATGTGTGCATCAGCCGATGCAGATTCCAGGGTGTACCCCCTCTTCGAAGAAATATAGTAAAGCTATTTAAAATATATATATGAATATATAAGATTTATGATGTATATTATAAAGAAACAATTTAAGTTAGGTAGTATTTGTAACACGTAGGAGAATGCAGTATACAGTTATTGTACCGAGTCTTTGTTTTCTTGGGTTGTACAATGGTCATGACTTACAAGTTTACCATTAGCTTTTTTTAATATATACATACCGTTTTGCGCTGTCAAATACTTATTATTTGTTTAGCATTAATATAATGCAGTGTTTATCGATCAATGGGCTACTAATTCTCTGTGTTTGAGGGAAAGAACCTTTTTGTGGCCCACGAATTGCAGCTAAAATCAAGAATCATATAAATTGAACATAGAATTAATGTTATGCATGTCACACATCATACCAAAGCTGACACCAGTTGTTCCAGGGATGTCTGCCACCATCCTGTACAGGAGTTAATATATATATAGCATAATGAGAAGGGAAATTAAATAGGATTGATATTGCAAAAGTATCGGGGCAAAAAAAAATTGGTGGAGAATATGTAAAAACATGTTGCATTTGATTTACCAGTGCACATACTCCTTTAGTGACGGGTAACTTGGGCTTGGGGCGTCCGGATCCACCAAGATCTTTCCAAGTTGAAGAGAAACTCAAATAAGTTAACATATGATTATGTTTTAGTTATCTCAGATCAAATGATAAGTATATCATCTACGAGAATTTCTCCATGGTAACAATACTAATAAACAATGCAAAAATCGTTTACATAACCAAAGGGTTTGCATATACTAATATCTCCTTGGTCCAGTTAGAAGCTTACCAGGGTATAGAGAACTCTCATGTCATTGCCACCAACATCGACTCGCGGCTTGCTTACAACTTGAGATGGCCTTAGCTCATAAGCAGCATGAACTAGCCTATTGTTGTAGGCTATTCTGAGTGGAACGGTTGATGTAAATGGATCCAACACATCATGTATAACACGAGCTGAAACCAAGGGATCCAGTGCCGACATGCACAAGAGGAGTACAAGCCGTGAACAGACTTTTCTGTCTACCTAGCTCTCTCTACGGACCTGGGGAACTACTTGTATGGTGTGAGTTGAGGGGTGTCTTATTCACCTTTCAAAAGTTTTGATACTAGTGTGCACTTGAGGTCCTTGATATTTGTCGACCAGAACATGATATTTAGGCTGCAGATATTTCGTCAAACATGCACAAGCAGCCTCTGAACCGTGGGTACATCTATTTCTTTGGTCACAGCCTCTTTGGAAATAATGGGTACTATACTTTCTGAACCTAACGATGTTGTGGTGCTGAACGTGTACTTAACATGTCTGGGTTCTCATTTCATCTGGATATTTATGGTGGTATAGTACTAATTATTTTTGCCATTGTAATTTTTTATATGTATGCAAAATATTGTTTACTGTTGCATGTAAGAGCATCTCCACTCGGCTACCCAGGACGCCGATCCGGACACCGAAATTTCGTCCAGTCGCGTACCTAGGAACCTGTTTTCGTCCGGATTTGGGCCAACTTTGGTCCGGACTCCCCGGGCCGTATCCAAGATCCTGGGTACGCCTTGGGAACGCCGGACGAAGCGAATTCGGCGAGTGGACCCGCCTAATCAGCATATATTCGCCCATATTCATCCAAAGTTCGCCCAAAGTTCGATCATATAGACCATATTCGCCCAAAATTCGCCTAAAATTCGGCCATATTCGCCCAAAGTTCGTCCGTATCGCCCAAATTTTGCCCTAGTTCGTCCATATCGCCCACATTCGTCCAAAGTTCGTTCATATCGACCATATTCGTCCAAAGTTCGCCCAAAACCGATTATATTCTCCCAAAGTTCGCCCAAAGTTTGCCGAAATTTGTTAAATTTTAGCCGAACGTGGGAACTCGTCTGGAAACGCGAGTGGGAAATTCGGCGTTTCTAGACAAAAAACGAGTTTCGTTCGATCAAAATTTGGTCCGAATTTCGGCTTGGGTTCGCACAACGAGTGAAGATGCTCTAACGCACCTGCAATAAATATGGTTGTGTGCATTGATTGATGCGGCAGAGACCGGAGTTATCCTTCCTTTTCGAAAAAATGTGATGCATTTCTTTGTAATGAAATCTTGAATGACATTTTTTACTTTCAAAAATATCAGTCGACACGCTGGAGGGACTCGCATAGTGTGGAAATCCGGTGGGAGTAGTTCTGCGAATCATCCCCTGGTTGCAACCATTGAGGTTCCCAGCATCTAGTTCTGGCTCATCCATTCTGGGGTTGAGTTCCGATTTTTAGGTTAAGTTACAACTTTAGAAATGTAGTACGCAGTCTACTATTTTTTGTCATTTTTGTAAAAAGCAAAATGGTCATATTTAAGTTAATTTTGCACACATTCCAGCATCAATTATCTACGTGCATGTTTTCCAGATTATTTTGAAACTTGGAGATACGGTTTTATTGGGGCATAAAAAAACTTTGATGTTCCTTGCGGCCCCTCCCGGTCTCTCCCAGTGGCTGCTGAGTGGGGTTCCACTGTACACCCGACCAAAAAAAAACTCCTATGAGTAGTCCGATTATAGCATACGGTTTCTTGGTTTTTTGCGTTTTGGGTGTGTCCCCCTCCCCCTAAAGGCATCCCTCCTAGCAATAGATTTCTTCTTCATATACTCTCTCTGTCCCAAATTATTTTGCGTTTTAGGTTTAGTTAAAATCAAACTTTATAAACTTTGACTACGAATATAAGAAAAAATATCAATATCTAAAATATATAATAAATATAGTTAGACTCGCCATAAAACATACTTTTATATTGTATACAATTGATATTATAAATATTATTATTCTGTCGAAGATGTTTAGTCAAGATTTAACATGTTTAAAAAACCTTAAACGCAGAGTAATTTGGGACGGAGGGAGTATATGAATATCCAGAGCTCCTGGTTGGTTTTCCCAAGAAAAAGAAATCGTTTACAACATTAAAAGATTTTACACCTCTGAAAGCTCATATTCCTAGCAATAAATAAGTTCATTATTTCATTCAAACTCGGGGATTACTCTAGTATAGGAGTATGAAAATATATGCTTTGGAGCCCACTTAAATGCCCTAAGAGTACCACAATAATGGTTAATTGCTTCTACAGGGGTCTGCCAAGTTGGGAGCGGTACACTATGTTGGAACAAGTCCACAGTGAGCTGCATGGATGTTCTTGAAAAGGTTGGTCCACTTGCATCCCTAAACATCAGCACAATGTCTAAACTACCTATGGATATTACTGAGAGCTGTGCATATAGAAAGTTCTATAGATATGCATATTCAAAAGTTGATTGCTACTTCGTGATAAAAGGATTCTATTTGCTGCTCCGAGATAGAAAATTAGAATCCCCTTGCGTCTTTCTTCACATGGGGGTAATATACCTTCAAAAGCTTTACTTCAGGATCGTCCTCCATGTCACCTACAGATGCGAATAAAAAACATCACATACACACACTAGGTAACCTTGTCAAGTGTCATTAGTAGAAGTTAGTGTTATCTCTTCCAGAACAATCATTCCTTCACTAAAGAAAGGCTATATTCTCTCTGGCCATCCCCTCATCTCTCTTTCTTTTTGAGGAATCTGATTCTCTCGCTTTCATATGTTAACAAAATTTCTACATGACCACCTGGTTTCCATAAGACAATTTTGTTTGTACTGGTGGTCTTTTTCCAGCGAAACCCTAATCCAAGGGCCCCACAGGTCTATCCTCCTAGATTTCTCCGTATGAGGGTTGACCAATACACTTTACTTTTGGTTTAGGATTGTTTTAGGCCATACCTACATGGAAAACCAAAGTTGGGCCTGGATTCCCTACAGGTCCAACACTTCTTTACGTGTTATCGCATGCAACCGTAGACGGTCATATCCGAGAGCTAGGTACTGCATATAAGAACATTCTATCACACGTGTACATGTATGCTAGGATCACATGCAGGTTTTCGTGGCATTTCCGCGCTTAGGTGGTCCTATTCACATGCATGCAATAACAATTATGCAATTTCTCGACGTGCAGCTATGAGAGACAAGATTGGCATGGTCATTTTAGGTGGGTGGAGACCGTTATTCGGAAGGCAAGAATCCATACAATTGGAGAAAAAATAGCACATTAAAATAATTGAGACTAATAAATTCATGAGTATTAATTAAGGGTCCATATAAAAAAACATAAAATAGTTACGCTAAAGGCTAAGCCGTCACTGTAGGGTTGAATGCAAAGCCGACGGCAAAGCCGTCGGCATAGTGTTGGTGTCGTCGCCACACCGTCACGGCCCGGCCGTCTGGGCCGACGTGAGGGCCCCTAGGCCGACAGCTTATCTACGTCGACGGCAGCCTTCCTCCATCCTGGGGCTATGCCGACGGCCTGGCATACGCCAACGGCTAACCTAGGCCGACGACCTGTTTGTTGTCCTGCCCGGCTCGGGGCCTACGCTGACAGCCTCGACAAAAGGCCGTCAGCATAGCCTCTGTCCATCAGCGCCTTGAGCCGTTCCTGTAGTGAGAGGGGGTACTAGGTTACAAGCTCATGCAAACTGTTTTTGACACGGCGGGATAAGGCATATGCTAGAGCTGTTTTTAGCAATAGTCCTCTAGATTTGCAGGATTTTTTTTACAGATTTTAACGTTTAGGATTAATAATAGTCTAAAGATTGAATTTCACTTTTTACTCTCTAGTTATGCATTTGTGACACTAATTACCCCGTCGAGTGAAAAATTGTCTTTGATTACCCCTTTTAGAAGTTTTGAACCCTCGTTTTATGATGCGTGTCTATTGGGCAAGGTGTAATTTGTTGAACGGAGTTTAAATGTATCAAGACAATAACGGGGAATTGAAAATATGGATGCAGGAAGTATGAACATGCTTGTCGATCACGCCCTCCAATCTTTACACATTTTACCGCGTCACCCTGACGTAACATGTCATTTCTATATAACAAGAACAAACAAAGTGCTAAATTGGGATAAAAATATGTTAAAAGCTCTTAAATGTCGACATGGTTGTGGTTTTTGCAAATTTGCTAGCCTAGTCAGCACAATTTAGCCGAGAGACAAAACTATAATTTCCATGGTTACTCCGTATACATTATGGACCCCTAACCAAAAGGCGCTTGAACAAAAATGTTTGATTTAGCCGTCAAGGAGAAAACGTGTGCCAATTGATTGTAGCCCAAGTCATGATGACTCTGCAGTTTGGGTTGCACACGTAGCAGAGCCCAGAGATTTTACGATCTGACTGATCTGGGTGTGGTACGTCAAGGGTTTCCGCAGAGGCCCGAAAGGGGTTTAGCGGCGCTAGCTGTTGATGTAGCCATCCATATACAACACGCGTGCGTGCGTGCGTCTCCTGATTTGCCGAAGCAGCGACGATCCTGAATCCGCAGGCCCCGTGTTGGCATCATCGATCATGTCGACCTCGGCGATCTTGTCCGCCCTACGCGTCGGCGGCCGGCAGCACATCACCGCCTCCAGCCTCGGCGCGAGGGCTCAGGCGACGGGCTCCCATCTCTTCAGGATCCACAGGTTCACGCAGGTCAGGGAGAAGGTGGCCAATGGCGCGGCCGTGTATTCAAACCCGTTCGGCGTCGGCGGCCACGACTGGCGTATCAAGTGCTACCCAAACGGCGAGGAAGAAAAGACCCAGGGGCATATCTCCCTCTACCTATCGCACAACAGCCACGCCAGGACCGGCGACGCCACGGCTAATTACAAGTTGAGCATACTCGACCAGATCCGTCTTCAAGGCGGATCTCGCCCTCGTCTCCAACGACGGCGGCGTCGCTGAGCTGCGCGTGGACGACATGGACGCCGACGTGTGCAAGGCGCTGCTCCGGTTCATGTACACCGGCTCACCGCCCAACAACAAGGAGCTGGAGACGATGGCAGAGCGGCTCCTGGTCGCGGCGGACAGGTACGAGGTGGAGAAGCTGAAGCTGGTCTGCGAGGAGGCGCTGTGCAAGAACGTGGACACGAGCTCCGTGGTGGCCACACTGACGCTGGCGGAGCGGCATGGCTGCCCCATCCTGAGGGAGGCGTGCATGCAGTTCCTCTCTTCTCCGGGTAACCTGAACGTGGTCTTGGCGTCGTCCGACGGCTTTCAGAAGCTCAAGACAGGCTGCCCTTCTGCCCTGCTGGATCTCTACATGCACAAGAAGATGCCGCCACATGACCAATTTATTATTAGTACTACCATCTAAGTAGTTAATTAGTTCATTTTCCATGCTCTTTAGTTCTCTGTATTTTGGAGTTTTGCACAAATACTCATGTGTTTCTTCCGTTAAAAACGCTATAGTAACAAATATATTTGAGAGCTACCGTACCGTTTGTGCCATATAGTAGTATGAAACATCTCTATTTGTTCTCATCCCCAAAACCAAACATATATGCAAGAGTGCTCACTGCAGCGGCGGGATTCAGTGAAGAACTGTAACCCTATGCATGGAACTACAAGAAGCATACAGATTTCAATCTCATATAGTAATACAGAATTCAAACTGTAACCCTCTATGCTACTTCGCTAATTTTTTTTATTTTTTTGAGAGGTCGACTTTTGGTACTATATATAACAACTCATGTATATGCCTGACAAGGTCAACATAACTTTTTAAAAGTATTGATTTCTTAGATAGATGTGAATAAGCGACACATGTGGATTTAAAATGAATTACGGATGACTGACTTTTAAAATGGCAAAAGAAGAAAATTTCATCTTGGTTTATTAATTAATTGGTGAAATAATAGAGAAAGCATACATACGGGAAAATTAGTGGAGTACATAAAGAATTCATGTCCGGCCGTACCGTACCCATGGATGAACCAAACAATCTTATGGTTCGAAATAAAGCCTATCAAAGTTGAAGGGAACATTGTAATTCAAATAACAAAAGGGAACATTATTTGTGAACTCAAGGACTAACTAGTAGATATATCAGCGACCGTGCGATTGAAGGCATCGTCCGTCACACGAGCGTGAAGGACCAGAGCTTCCAGCTCATGGTCCCAAGGATGCCCCAGACCGCAGCGTTGTAGTTGCGGTAGTTCCTGGGTGCCGGGCCATCCGACACGGTGATGACAAGCTGGTAGTTGTACCCGGCGTTAAACGGCTGGGTCTGGCCGCTGACGACGCCGACGAACCCCAGCTTCAGCTTCCCGGTGCTGAGGGCGTAGATGCGCACGGCGAACTGCGCAACCTGCTGGATCGCCAGGTCGCTTGTGTTCGTCACGGTGGTCCAGGCCGGATCCACGGGTGTCGGCGTGGAGGTTTGGGCGTGGGCGATGGCGAAGAAGGTGGCGATTAGTAGGGCACGGATCAATGGCGACATCTCTTTGTTGCACTTGCTATATTTTGGTTGTGTGGCTTCTTGTACTTGTGACGAAGTTGTGAGAGAGCTACTGAGTGTGGGGATGTGCTTTGGTGTTGGATAGATCGTTAGATTGTATCCTTTTTATAGCGCATGGACTACTACTTTCTAGGGTTAAGGGTTTATGAGTTCTGACTTTTGAGTCTTGGCAGAGCTATGCATCTTAATAAGCACATGGTTTGAGCAATGTGTCAAAGAGCTAGTGGCTTAATACAATGTAGCCGATGCAACTTCATGTAAGTAGTCAACCTTGCCCAAAACATATATTAAGGTTGGCCGACATAGAACACCGACTACAATCCAAATATAAAGTACTCCCTTCCTCCTAAAATAATTGACTTAAGTTTATCTAAATTCGCATGTATCTAAAGGATTTATGCACTAGCCAAATATCCCAAAAGACCGATCTGATGGAAATGGCTAGACAGTGTATTTATATTCAACACTCCACCTCACGTGTAGGCTATTTTAGTCCTTAGTGTGGGATAGGAGTAGGCCATAGAATTTTTTTTCTTTTTTTTTTAATTCTGCGTGAACAGGGTCTTGAACTTAAGACCTCTTGGCTCTGATACCATAAAAAATTTATGCACTAGCCAAATATCCCAAAAGACCTCTGGGCTCTGATACAATATAGACGATGCAACTTCATGTAAGTAGTCAACCTTACCCAAAACATATATTAAGGATGGCCGACATAGAACACCGACTACAATCCAAATATAAAGTACTCCCTTTCTCCTAAAATAGTGACTTGGTTTTATCTGCAGCAGTGTCACCTCATGTAAGTTAGAGAACTTGGTTACCTGTCTAGGACCAAACACCGTGCCGGCCCATGCATGCATGCATAAGATCGAGATGGTCTTCGGCCGGCCAATTGTACAATGTACTTGGGACACAAGACTGTAATAACCTTGATCTCAACAGGTCAACGGCTAATTTCTTCCAAGATATTCACGGCACTAGATGCTAGTAAGTGAGACAAACAGCCATGTGAACTTTGCCATATTCATTCATGCACAAAGTAAAAAGCGAAAATCGATGGGTTGACAATGGAATCAGATGTATGTAGTTTGGTGAGCATGTTAAGCTTGGATGCTTATTGTCAGTTTGTCTTCTTATGCGAGCTTTTGGTAGCCATGATCACCTTCTGTTATTTTAGTTGAAATATATTATGAGGATAATTTATAGTTGACATGATATAAGTTGAGCCAAGATTAATTTACATAATTTCTCGAGAAGTGTCCCTAAAAAAAAAAAGTAGTCTTCACATGATGGTATAACAAATTTACACCACGACGACGTTTTGGCTCCCAGATGCATTTACTCCAGGTTGAATAGTAAAAGTGTACAAATGTATAAGAAAAGAAAAATAGAAGAAGTACTTTGATAGCATACATGTTTTTGTTTTTATTTGCCTACAAAATTTCATGAAGAAAAGTCATCTGGTGCGCCAAAGGTAAACAAACAAAAATCAGGTTTTGAAAAAAGCAAATTTAAAAGCACCAAATTTGTTATTTAACTCATGATACAAAACTTGTCATTTTTGTACCAAAGATTCACATGTGCACTTGAAACATGGGCATGATCACATGTAGTTTTTAAGTTTTTTTAACACGCGGACACCATTTAATTTGCACGATGGAAGACATGGTCATGGATGCTACTTAGAATTACCAAAGAATGCAGTACATGCAACTCTAGTAAAAGTAGTGCCCCTATGTTAGAAAATTATTATAGTATTAGAAAATAATGAAAAATAAGCCTTAACATCTCTAGTGGTGAAAAACCTACACCATACAATTGTTAGTTTCCACAACCTCCTTGGCATGGCCATGGATGGTGTGGTAGTTCAATATAGTGTGTGTGTGTGTGCGCGCGTGTTTTTGCTGTAGACGGCTTTTTTAAAGAAAAGATGGGCTTATCTTCCAAAAGTATTAAGATACATAGCACATAATTAGTCATAACTTACACCACAATTCCTCCGTTCCGAAATAACGAAGAAAACTCCAAGTAGCTATAAAAAATAATAGTATGAAGGCATAAAAATGGTGTTCACTCTTGTTCATGTAATATTGATTAATTTTGCGTATGGAACATGGTTTAGCAAAAAAAGGACCTTTTAGTTAAGATCTAAAAGTTACATTATGTTTTAACGCAAACCCATGTCCTTTCCTTCTAGTGAAAACATCGTTAGAGGTGACACACATGGCATGTAGTTAACTTAAATATAATTTTGGTCAGGTTTGGAACAACTTCTAGACCTACAGTGGTCCAAAATAAGTTATAAATTGTTCCAAATCCAATACTTATATGTACCTTAATCTCACCACTCTCTCGGTTCCACGTTGGTAGAAGGAAGACTCGATTTGTGGTTTCCCCACTTACCGATGCCATCTCACACTATCCTAGTGACAATGCACTTAAAATCCACGGATATTTACATCCAAAATGCCACCACTTATCTATAATTGTTTTCTGCACATATCCACCAATTTCTCACCACTAGTGGAAAAACCCTTATTCGTGGTATTTGGGAAAAAAGGGTTGGTGGCGTTCAAGAAGCACGTCACCACTATCACGCCACCGGTAACCGCCATCGGCACTACAGAATGGGAAGCTACACCGACGGTCGCCACGACGGCCAAATATCGGGCCGTCGGTAGCCATCGTCTAGGCCAGCTCCGCCAAGCAGCCGTCGGCGTAGAATTGCCCTCGGCATATCCTATGCTACGCCGACGGCTGCCCTCGGCGTAGCATACGCCGACGGCTGCCCTCGGCGTAGCTATATTTTATTTTATCTCATTAAATTTTGAAAAATCATAACTAAATCATTCTAATTCGGAAAAATACAAATAATATATCAAAATTTGCAGAAAAATAAGACATATCTATCTACACTCAAATATTAGACATTTGTAAATAAAAATTAATTAAAACATAAGACATTATATATAGTTTAAAACGGGCATAAAAAATTCAAAAATGATAGAAACAATGCGAAACCTTCGTGGTGTTATATTATTTGACATATTTAGAATGAAAAATATCAAACTTGGTATATTGATTATGTCTCAAAGAAACCTTCACAAAATGACCTATCTCATTCGAGGTTTCTTGGCTTCGTCAAATGACCAATGTTATGGCTAGAATCAAGGCATAGTTTGTGATAATGTTCCCATATTGTGCATACACATGCATCATGGGATGGCGAACAATGTTGCAGGAGGAAGTTTTCCTTTTAACGCACCAAAATGCCATTTCCCATTTTCCGAGCACAAAAAGCAGACGATTTTGTAAAGCAACCACCAAATGGATAATTCAAAATGGTACCACCACATTTAAAAAAAATACTATACCACCTTATATAGACAATGTCCCAATAGGGAATCCGAAACCTTGCGTCCACCTCGGTGAAAAGACAAATTCTGCCGAATCGGCGAAGTGGGTCGAATATGAACTATGGTACATGATCCGATGCTCATGTTTTTTACAAAATCATTTTAGGTTCACAATATGCTATTTTATCAAAGATCCAATGCAAGTTTAGCGAGGCTCGGCCCCGAGCTAAGAATCTTCATGCCCGTCGTTCCACAAAGTTTGACGATAGTTTAAAACGGGCATAAAAAATTCAAAAATGATCGAAACAATGCGAAACCTTCGCGTGGTGTTATATTATGTGACATAGTTAGAAGGAAAAATATCAAACTTGGTATATTGATTATGTCTCAAAGAAACCTTCACAAAATGACCTATCTCATTCGAGGTTTCTTGGCTTTCGGGTCAAATGACCAATGTTATGGCTAGAATCAAGGCATAGTTTGTGATAATGTGCCCATATTGTGCATACAAATGCATCATGGGATGGCGAACATTGTTGCAGGAGAAAGTTTTCCTTTTCGTCGCACCAAAAAGCCATTTCCCATTTTCCGAGCACAAAAAACGGACGATTTTGTAAAGCAACCACCAAATGGATAATTCAAAATGGTACCACCACATTTTAAAAAAAAATACTATACCACCTTATATAGACAGTGTCCCAATAGGGGAATCCGGAACCTTTCCGTCCACCTCTGGTTAAAAAGACAAATTCCTGCCGAATCGGCAGAAGTGGTCGAATATGAACTATGTACATGATCCGATGCTCATGTTTTTTTACAAAAATCATTTTTAGGTTAAAAATATGCTATTTTATCAAAGATCCAATGCAAGTTTAGCGAGGCTCGGCCCCGAGCTAAGAATCTTCATGCCCGCAGTTCGACAAAGTTTGACGATAGTTTAAAACGGGCATAAAAAATTCAAAAATGATCGAAACAATGCGAAACCTTCGCGTGGTGTTATATTATGTGACATAGTTAGGAGGAAAAATATCAAACTTGGTATATTGATTATGTCTCAAAGAAACCTTCACAAAATGACCTATCTCATTCGAGGTTTCTTGGCTTTCGGGTCAAATGACCAATGTTATGGCTAGAATCAAGGCATAGTTTGTGACAATGTTCCCATATTGTGCATACACATGCATCATGGGATGGCGAACAATGTTGCGGAGGAAGTTTTCCTTTTGTCGCACCAAAAGCCATTTCTCATTTTCCGAACACAAAAAACGGATGATTTTGTGAAGCAACCACCAAATGGCTAATTCAAAATGCTACCACCACATTTTACTAAAATACTATACCACCTTATATGGACAATGTCCCAACAGGAGGTTCCGAAACCTTTCCATCCACCTTTGGTGAAAAAGACAAATTCCTGCCGAATCGGCAGGAAGTGGGTCAGATATGAACTACATGTACATGATACGATGCTCATGTTTTTTTACAAAAATCATTTTTAGGTTCACAATATGCTATTTATCAAAGATTCAATGCAAGTTTTCCTTTTCATCGCACCAAAAAGCCATTTTTCATTATCCGAGCGCAAAAAGGGAATTTTCTAAAGCAACCACCAAATAGATAATTAAAAAACGGAGGGTTTGTGATTAGTTGATATGGATATCATATTTGGATTCCTCTCATTTTACTGACCAATTTAGACATATTATTTGTTAAATTCCGATTTATAGATTTAAAGATATTAATTATTCCATATTAAATAGAAAAATACAAAAAAGTAAAATTATTATATTTTTATTTGAATTCAATAATATTTTTACTTATTCATTAATGTTTATTTAAATAATTGTTTGTAATTTCAAAAAATACAAACATGTGACATGTTGATATAAGGGTTAATAGGATTGATATCTTAGTATTGACAACAATGTATGAATTACATTGCGGAAACAAATTCTGAAGGAACGAGGAAGTTAAGCGTGCTGGAGCTGAAGTAGTATTAGGATGGGTGACCTTCCGGGAAGTTCGACCAAGACTGCAATTTAATTAAATATTAAGTGTAATTAGTGTTAAAAATATTCAAAAGTGAGAGATTAACGAGTCAAATAATTCAAAGATTCAAATTGAGAAAAAAAAGAAAAAAAATTAATTTTTTTTATAAATATTTTTGCAACATGTCGACAAGCTATGCCGACGGCCGCTACGCCGACGGCATTGCCCTCGGTGTAGCATACGCCGACGGCATTTTGATCTGACTGACCTCTATGTGCTCACGAGGGAGCCCTTTGCCGAGGAGGCTACGCCGAGGGACCGTCGGCGTATACGCCGAGGCATTTTAGCCTACGTCGTGACTTTTTGCCCTCGGCGTGGCTTGGCGTCTGTAGTGTGGTAGCCTGTGATACAAACGTTGTTGGAGATATGCCCAAGAGGCAATAATAAAGTAGGTTATTATCATATCTTCATACTTATGATAAATGTTTACATACCATGCTATAATTGTATTAATCGGAAACATTAATACTTGTGTGATTTGTAAACTAAAATAAGAGTCCCTAATAAAGCCTCTTGTTAAACTAGCTTGTTGGTTAATATATGATCATGGTTTCACGATCATGAACATAGAGATGTTATTAACAACAGGATCATATCATTAGGAGAATGATGTGATGGACATACTCCTATAGATAAGCGTAGCATAAAGATCAAGTCATTTTCAATAGTTCAATTTCTATATGCTTTCTGATACATAGTAACCTAATTCCTTCGACCATGAGATCATGCATATCACCTCTACGGATGGATGCTTTGATGACATCAAACACCACACCGAATCGGGTGGCTATAAAGGTGGCATTGAGTGTTAGGAAAGTATTGGTTGAAACACATGGATCAAGAGTGGGATTTGTCCATCCATATGACGGATAGATATACTGGCCCTCTCGGTGGAATGTCATCCAATTAGCTTGCAAGCATGTGACTGGCTCACAAGGGATCACATATCACGGAACGAGAAAAGAGTACTTATCGAACGAGGTTGAACTAGGTATGCAGAGATACCGACGATCATAACCTCGGATAAGTAAACTATCGTGAGACAAAGGAAATTGGTATCGTATGTAAGTGGTTCATTCGATCGCAAAGTAATAGTAGAAATATGTGGAGCCATATGAATTTCCGATTCCTCTATTGGTTATTGTTGAGAAGTGTCTCGATCATGTCCGCATAATTCACGAACCGTAGGAGACACATAAGGATTCGACGTTGTTTGAGTAGTTATGGTATTATGAGAAACAGACGAATGTTGTTCGAGTCTCGTATGGGATCCGGGATATCACGAGGTGATCCGGAATGGTCCGGAGAATAAGATTCATATAAGGAAAGTCCGTTTGAGTTCGGGAATGATTCGGTGTTTTCATCGAATGTTCTAGAAGGTTCGGATTGTCCAAGACTCCGAAGGGGGAGGGTACATGAATGTGTCATTGAATGATTGCATCATGTACTAAGTGTTCTTGCTGTTCCAAAACTGAAAAGTCAAACTGCCAGTTTGAAAGTCAAACGGCTAAAACAGGAAACTGTGGGAAACAAGCAAGAGGAGGTTGAAACCAACTTGGAGGAGGAGTCACTCTCCTCCAAGCCGGCGGCCAGCCCTAGGCCGAGTTGGGGAGGGACTCCCCTCCCTCCCTGGCGCGCCTAGCCCCTCCACCTATAAAAGGAGGGGCAGGGCCTCCTCCTTGAGACACACAAGTTCCTATCTCTTCTAAATCTCCGGTTTAGAGCCGTTTTGGTTTAGAGCTTCTAATTGCTTTAGCCTGCGGTTTAGAGCCTTCTAATTGGTGTGTCTAATCTCTAGACCACTAATATCCCTCTCTCATAATCCACCATACTCGCTCGGCTTAAGGCGAAGCCTCTGGGATTTCCCTCTACTTAGGTACCACGCCGTTGTCTTGCGGAATCGCGAGGAGAGTGCTACAACCTCCGCTTCTTTGGAACAAGGAGAGGAAGGTCTTCGTCGAGTACGAACGATGTGACCGATCATGAAGCGCTGCCGGAACGCAGCGCCGGAAGGATCGTCTACGCGATCTTGAGATCGGAAAGAGTACGCCTACATCACCCACGAGAATCTGCTCTCGTTAACCGCTTTGGAATCTTCGAGGGTGAGTTATTCCATCGACTCGTTGCTACAATCTAGTAGATAGATCTTGGCTTGTTTGTTTGTATGCGATAGAAAAATTTTGTTTTCCATGCTACGAACCCCTACAGTGGTATCAGAGCCGTGTCTATATGTAGATTTGTTGCACGAGTAGAACACAATGGTCATTGTGGGCGTTGATGCTTTTATTGTCGATTGCTTCTTGTGTACTTTGCATCTTGCGGTATGTTGGGATGAAGCGGCCCGGGCTAACCTTACATGACATCGTTCATGAGACTTGCTCCACACTTGACATGCAACTTGTATTGCATAAGTGGCTTTGCGGGTGCCTGTTTCTCCTAGCATAGTTAAGATCCAATTTACAACGGGTGATTGACAATACTAGTATCAATGTTGTGGTTCTTGTTCGTAAGTTAGAACGACACTTATTGAAAGCTCCAAACCACGTAAAACATGCAAAGAAAATTAGAGGCGTCTAACTTTGTTTTGCAGGGGTGTGCTGTGATGTGATATGGCCATGATTGTGATTATATATGATGTATGCAATGTTCCTTATTGTAAGTTGGCAACCGGCAGGAGCCATATGGTTGTCTTTAAATTCTGTTAAGACCCGTGTGTCTATTCAAAGTAGTTGTAATAGTTGAAGCTGGTGGACGACAACCATGGAGCAGCGTCATTGACCTTGATGCAATGTCGGTGATGATGGAGATCATGTTCGTGCTAGAAGATGGAGATCGGAAGCACAAAGAAGAAAGGCCATATCATATCATATATTATGAATTGCATGTGATGTTAATCCTTTATGCATCTTGTATTGCTTAGTAGACGACGGTAGCATTATAAGATGATCCCTCATGCACATGAATTTCAAGTCATAAAGTGTTCACCCTTAGTTAGCACCGTTGCTAAAGCTTGTTGTTTCGAAGCACCACGTGATGATCGGGTGTGTTAGATTCTACAAGTGTATACAACGTGAGCAAGCCAGATTTGCTCATGCGGAAACTAAGGTTTGATCTTGACGAGCCTAGCATGTACAGACATGGCCTCAGGAACATGGATTACCGAAAGGTAGAGCATGAGTCATATAGTAGATATGATGAACATGTTGATTGTTCGCCATTCAAGCTATATCAACTCTCGTGATGATCGGTTTTGATGTGGTGGATTTGGTTCGTGTGATCACTAAAACAATGTGAGGGATATTGTTTTGAGTGGGAGTTCACCTAGATTAATTTAATTATTAATTAGAACTCAATTTATCATAAACTAAATCAAAGTGAATTTGCATAGTTGTTGTAGTCATTGGCATCCGTTTACCACCTTGCGCTTAGTTATAATTGAGATGATAGAACTATAGAATTCTGGTTAATTACTTTACGAACTGGTATCGTATTGTTTTGAAGTGTTAATCTAAAGTTTAAAAGTCCTATTGCAAACTTTCATTAAGTTCAGTTACTCCATGAAGTTTAATAATTAGTATTAAATCAAGAGTAACAATTCCAAGTGTTAGTACATAAGTATCATGTTTGTCTCCATGATTCTTGATATTCAAAGGATTCTCCTAATATCAAGGTTATCTAAGGATCTGAAAGAGTTGTTTCAGAAACCATGATTTGTGGAAGATATTGTGATATCTAAAGCGAAGTTTTAGTTGCAACATGATAGAGTATAATATGGCTAAAGTCATGTTCTCATATTTAATGAGAATTTGCAAAAGGTTGGAGACACTAGTTGTCCTAAACCTCCAAAAGTTTTTGGGAGAGCAACATTATACTCACGATTCACCGTTACAAGCTAATAGTAGCTTGATCATGGATAATTCCATGATAAGGATGAATATTTGATGTAGGTAAAATATTTACTACACCAAGAGATTACTAAAGAAAGGAATTTGAAAGAACACCAAACATTTGATGATGGTGATCTACTTCAAAGTGCAAGTCCAAAGACATTGGTATTTAACTATACACGCTTTGGACTATGTGTCATATGTATGACTCCACTAATTGATGTTGATAGATTCTTTCAAACAGAAAAGGAAATACTGAAAGAGAATCTCATAAGTATATGGCAGAAAAGAAAAGACTAGAATTGTTCAGTTTAAGTATATAGATGATATACATGTTATGGCTATATTCTTTGCTTATTAAACAATGTGGTTCTTAAGTATTTGATACTGAAATTGTTGGTGTGAATCGTCATACGAAACAACACAATTCATGAACTACAATGGCCTAAGTAACTAGCAAAAGAATATGTGATGATGTTCATCGAGAACAAAATAAAGGGTTATTGTGTTGCTCGTTAAACATCAAAGCTTGCCTTCAAGATTTGTTTTATCAGGTATTATGAGAACAAAAGAGTTGTTCAAATAATTTCCGTAATCTATAAAAGATGGATGATTTGCAAATCTCGTTGGAAATATCACATCCATAAAACTAGTGCTAAAGATGTCGAAAGACAAATTGATTGAAAGATCACTTAGGAAGTGACATCGCCGTTTAAATTATATTGGAAAGAAAACATGAAGAAAATCCATATGGATGGAATTTTGGAGTCTATTTGATTTTGATCAAATGACACTTGTGAAACTTTCCTAGAGATAATTAAAACTTCGCTCATAGGACAAAAGGAACGATAGACTAGCTTATTGGAACTTGTACATATTGTTGTATGAAGTCCATTATGTATAGTCAAGAGTGATGGATTTCAACTTCATGTGCTTTCTCCGAAAATTTGAGTGAATATATGAATATTTACTTAATAAGGATGAAGTGTGAAACATTTGAAAAAGTTCAAGGACTTTCAAGATGAAGTGCAAAATCATTGTAACAAGAATATAAATAGTTTATGATAAGATCATAAAGGAAGATATTTGATTTACAAGTTTAGCATAATACCTAAGATTTAAAGGAATCGTTCCGTGGATTTGCATTTTCCCGAAACACCATAAGAGTATGGAGCGTTCGAGATATGTAATTAAACCTTGTTTGACATGGTAAGATCGAAGGTGTAATTCATAAAACTGCCATTATATTTTAAAGATTAAAAGCTTTAGAGATTACCGTTTTTCCACTGAAAAGAGCTTCATCATAATCCGTTGAAATGACACCATATAAGGTTATGGTTTGGGATAAAACCCAAGTTGTCCTTTCTTAAACATTGGTATGCTATGCATAAGAAAGATGTGTGCAACCAAAGTCGGATGAACCTGTCTTTGTATAAACTGTTAAGTATTCCTCCATAAACACCGGAGACAAAAGTGTTTGTTGCTTAGAACGTCAAGTTTCTTTGAGAAGGAATTTTTCGTGAAAAGTTAAGTGGGAGGACAATAGAACTTTGATAAGGTTAAAAGAACCTTAGCTATATGTGCAGAATTGCGCAGCGTCGAAAAGTGTTTCGGAGGCAGCAACAAAGCTCATGGCTCACGTACCTCAAAGGTTGTGGTCACGGAGATCTAAGTTCCTATTGAAACAAGTAGATCGGGTAAACAATCAAATACCAAGATTTGAGGGTTGAATCATTATTTGAGAATAATGAACCGACTACATGCAAAGAAGCGATGATGGGCCCTGACTCCGTCAAATGGCTTGAAGCCATAAAATCCGTGATAGTTCCATACATGAGAAATCAAGTTTTGAACTTGAAGGACCCTCGAGAAAGGTGTAAGACCTTACAGTTGTGTTTGGATCTATAAAGAAATAGACATGGATGTTTCACATCTATGAAATAGTCGACATGTTGGGAAAGAGTTCACAACAATGTTCAAAGGTTGTATATGACAAGATTTGATCTTTCATAGTGATATTTAGTCTAGACGGATTAGTGTAGCAACCACTACATATAATTTTGTTATATGGTAGTTGAATAAACAAAACAAATTCTTCTAATAGAAGGGTTACCTAGGACGTGTGCATGACACAGTCCAAAGGGTTTTTTGTTAAATTTCAAGGGATGCTAAAAACATATGCAAACTTCAATGGTTGAAGTAAGCATAGCGGAGTTGGAATCTTCACTATGATGAAATTGTTAAAAGAGTTTTAATTCATCAAAGACAATGAAGATGCTTGCGTTTGCAAGAAATTAAATGGGAGCGCTAAGACATGTTTCTAATACATTATGTGGAAGACATATTGTTGATTGGAAATAATGTATCTTTTATTAACACATATTAAGAATTTCATCCCGATGAAAGACTTAGGCAAAACTCAAATATTTGGCATCAATAGACGCTAATATGGTTATGCCAGAAGTACATAGACGAGATATTGAATGAGTTCAATATAGAAACTACAAGAAAAGGTTCTTATCGCACAGAAAGGATTGAAAGAGTTCAATGTTGATGATATATTCAAGTGTATTGACATTTGGTAAAGTGAAACAAATAATCAAGTATAGATTGATACTTGATGTATGAAATCACAAAGAGTATTTATATCAATCATACTGTGATATGTACAAATCCAGATATGTCCTATGCTCTAAATGTTGTGAGCATATACCAGAATGATTTGTAAGATGATCATTGGACAATAGTAAGGATATTCTTATGATCTTTTGGAAGAACTAAGAGTATATTATTTGTAGAAGTGACAAATAGATGGTTAGTTCATTGTAAAAGTACTACATTGATACTAGCTTTGTCACAAAGTACAAATTAAGTTTATCTCAATCTAAACTAAAGATGGCACAATATAATGGAAAGTGAGTTCCATAATGGATTTGGATGAGTTCCAAAGTTAAAGACATTGTGACAGATACTACAACAAAAGGCTAAGTATATGACTGCTATTTTAGCAGCAAAAGAGGGCATTTGTGTCAAGTAGTTTGTTACAAACTAGGTGTAGTTCACAGTGGGATAATACTATGAAGATATATTGTGCGACAATATTATCAACATGTTTTAACCCCAAAGAGCTAAAGGTCACACCAAAAGACCAAATTTATACAAAGCCATCTCATTAGAGAATGAGTGATGCGTAGAGACGCAAAGACATGCAATTACACACGGACCTGGAAGTGTCAGATCCGGAGATCAGTTGACCACTAGCAATCGTGTACATACAACACCGGAAAGCCATAGGTGTTGAATACACAAAGGTATGAAACTAGATTATTGACTCTAGTGCAAGTGGGAGACTGTTGGAGATATGCCCAAGAGGCAATAATAAAGTAGGTTATTATCATATCTTCATACTTATGATAAATGTTTACATACCATGCTATAATTGTATTAATCGGAAACATTAATACTTGTGTGATTTGTAAACTAAAATAAGAGTCCCTAGTAAAGCCTCTTGTTAAACTAGCTTGTTGGTTAATATATGATCATGGTTTCCTGATCATGAACATAGAGATGTTATTAACAACAGGATCATATCATTAGGAGAATGATGTGATGGACATACTCCTATAGATAAGCGTAGCATAAAGATCAAGTCATTTTCAATAGTTCAATTGCTATATGCTTTCTGATACATAGTAACCTAATTCCTTCGACCATGAGATCATGCATATCACCTCTACCGGATGGATGCTTTGATGACATCAAACACCACACCGTAACTGGGTGGCTATAAAGGTGGCATTGAGTGTTAGGAAAGTATTGGTTGAAACACATGGATCAAGAGTGGGATTTGTCCATCCATATGACGGATAGATATACTCTGGTCCCTCTCGGTGGAATGTCATCCAATTATCTTGCAAGCATGTGACTGGCTCACAAGGGATCACATATCACGGGAACGAGAAAAGAGTACTTATCAGTAACGAGGTTGAACTAGGTATGCAGAGATACCGACGATCATAACCTCGGATAAGTAAACTATCGTGAGACAAAGGGAAATTGGTATCGTATGTAAGTGGTTCATTCGATTGCAAAGTAATCGTAGAAATATGTGGGAGCCATATGAATTTCCAGATTCCTCTATTGGTTATTGTTCGGAGAAGTGTCTCGATCATGTCCGCATAATTCACGAACCGTAGGGAGACACACTTAAGGATTCGACGTTGTTTGAGTAGTTATGGTATTATGAGAAACAGACCGAATGTTGTTCGGAGTCTCGTATGGGATCCGGGATATCACGAGGTGATCCGGAATGGTCCGGAGAATAAGATTCATATAAGGAAAGTCCGTTTGGAGTTCGGGAATGATTCCGTGTTTTCATCGGGAATGTTCTAGAAGGTTCCGGATTGTCAAGACCAAGGGGAGGGTACATGAATGTGTCATTGAATGATTGCATCATGTACTAAGTGTTCTTGCTGTTCCAAAACTGAAAAGTCAAACTGCCAGTTTGAAAGTCAAACGGCTAAAACAGGAAACTGTGGAAAACAGGAAACTGTGGGAAACAGGAAACTGTGGGAAACAAGCAAGAGGAGGTTGAAACCAACTTGGAGAAGGAGTCACTCTCCTCCAAGCCGGCGGGCAGCCCTAGGCCGAGTTGGGGAGGGACTCCCCTCCCTCCCTGGCGCGCCTAGCCCCTCCACCTATAAAAGGAGGGGCAGGGCCTCCTCCTTGAGACACACAAGTTCCTATCTCTTCTAAATCTCCGGTTTAGAGCCGTTTTGGTTTAGAGCTTCTAATTGCTTTAGCCTGCGGTTTAGAGCCTTCTAATTGGTGTGTCTAATCTCTAGACCACTAATAGCCCTCTCTCATAATCCACCATACTCGCTCCTTTAAGGCGAAGCCTCATGATTTCCCTCTACTTCAGACCACGCCGTTGTCAGCGGAATCGCGAGGAGAGTGCTACAACCTCCGCCTTGGAACAAGGGAGAGGAAGGTCTTCGCGAAACCGAACGGGTGACCGATCATGAAGCGCTGCCGGAACGCAGCGCCGGAAGGATCGTCTACGCGATCTTGAGATCGGAAAGAGTACGCCTACATCACCCACGAGAATCTGCTCTCGTTAACCGCTTTGGAATCTTCGAGGGTGAGTTATTCCATCGACTCGTTGCTACAATCTAGTAGATAGATCTTGGCTTGTTTGTTTGTATGCGATAGAAAAATTTTGTTTTCCATGCTACCAACCCCTACAAACGTCACCGATAAAAAATGTACTAGTGGAGTTTGAGTAGATCGCCACCAGTAACCTATACACAGGTGGCGTGGAACATGAACACCGCCACTATAATTCACATTTGTATGCGTTTAGAGATTTCAAACGTTGTTAGTAAATTTTCAAAAATTAAAAATGGTTTTATATTATTGAATTTCACAATAATTATATATCAGGAACTGGATAATATATAAAGTAATATCGCCCAAATTATTATTACTGAATATAACTAGCTAGAGAGATAGCATGCATGCAAAGTACTAGTAGCTAGTTAAGCTAGTTACTCCGTGTCATAATCATCGTCGTACTCATCCTCATACCATGAGTAGTTGGGGTCAATGCAATCGAAGTAAGTGATGAAAGATGATAAAGTCCCCAACATTCATCTGGTAGCGATTGACAAATTGTGTCCAAGTAGCTCCACTGAAATAGGTGACGACCGACTCATTGGTGATTTGAACCATGAAGGTGGGTCTGGGATTTTTTTTTTGACTCAATGATGACTTCAGACTGTCCATTGTCTTGCATTCTTCTCAAGACCCGATCCAAGAATCCATGTATTAACTTGCATGGCATGTTCTGAGTAAAATCATTAGAAAACAATAGTTAGTTCCAATTGTCGTAGGAAATATAGGTTGACCAAGATAGATCGGATATATATTCATACGGTTCTAGTTTCAAAGTTCTGAGGAAGCACTATGCTAAACTTCATGTACATGCACGAGGTCTAACCACACATGATGCATGGTGGATCCATGTGATGCATATATGACCATATTAATATAGCATAACATTACATAAACATTAAATATTCTAAATTCTAGCAAGATATAGTACAATAAGTAGCATATTAATTAAACATAATTAGACTTTCCTCTGCGCCTCCCGGGCGCGGCCGGAAGGGAGAACGCTTTATGATATGTATGCGAAGAAGACGACAAAATTGTATCATCGCAGAGATATCCGCAAAGCAAACATATCAAATATGCCGCAATTGTCGATAAGAAAAATTGCAAGTAATAGGAGAATACAACTTTTGTCGATAACACAATTAACATACATTTATAGATTAACGGTCTTTCTACACTTGTTTGCCATGGAGCAACGTTGTAAGAAACAAGTGCCTCATTCATGTCTGGTGGATGAGTGCACTTGTACACTTTAACGGTCGAAAGCCACCACCTTAAACACCGAAGACTTCACCAACTTGAAAGTGATAAAACATCCAATCTAAAGACCATGAGCTACGATAGATCATCTTCAGCCATCGTCCATCACCACTTCGTTGTCTTCACGCATCTTTTTATTCACGTACCAGGCACAACCCCTATTTTCAGCTTAATACTTATTGGGATGGGAGGTCCTAGAGGTCAAACAAAATAAGGTGGAATGCGCATAACCCTTAACCCATCGCCGCTCTAACAAATATCCTAGAGTACTTCCGCGAACTTGTCTACAATCTCGTCTTCATAATAATGTACGATCTTGAGTGTCCTCCCACGCTTGGTAGGACCGGTGGCTTCAGATTCCTTCTTATCGACGTAGTTCTCTACACTTGTGGTAAGAGAATCAATACGGGGTGTCATCTTCACTCCTTCTAAAACGCTTTCTGAATTTTCCACCACATCAACTCTTTTCTAGGATTTCGGACTTTTTTGGTCTTAGATGTTACACTTTCAGATACAATAGCTTCGTTGTTCTGATTGAGCATGCTATGAGATCCATCTCCACCTGTGGACGCGTAGCAGCCTCCACCGATATTCTTCAGCCTTCGCTCGATCTCTTCTTTGGCACGCCTAAGACGTAACTTTCGCTTGTTCTTCTTGATTCTAACATAAAGCGCCTTTGCTTTGCCTCGCCTTGTGAGTGGCTAAAAGAGACATATAAAATAATTACGTGATACCTTTGATCCGGATCATGGATGCAGAATAGTAGCTTTTCCTAGTAGACCTAGGTTCAATAGAACCTTTGGGAAACAATTTTGTATGGAAAATATGAGGGATGTCTACAAGACTTGGTTATTCTTTTTACCTTATGTTTAATAGACCTTTCTATTTTACTTTGAATCGTTGGTTCTTGCAATGGAAGGAAATAGGCCAGGTTTGAAGATTTACCGCATTTGCACATACATATGGGATAAAGATAATAATAAGCACATTCATGTGTGAAATGATCTAATGTAGATAGGGTTGTGGCCAGCACATCCAAATACACTAAAGCCCCTCTAAGCCATAGGTATAACAATAGTCTTTCGATCCAACTATTATACCACGAAGCACCAGGCTATAACAATTATTAAGTAAAATACAGATCAAAGCCTTAAGAATGGTGTTTTGTTACTCCCAAGTGGATCCCTAAATGAATACCATATTCCCCTTGTTGCCACTAGGTTTCGCATGAATTCGTCGTCCACCACTCATCTCACCTCGAGCATTTATCAATCCCTAGGATCTTGGGTACCTACAAGTCCATGGACCGAGACAAGAGATAAAGATACAAATATACATATCTATATTCAATCACCACATAATATTCCCATGTATTAGATACAAATAATCACTGGGAGGTTTCACCCCAACTCGCAGTCATGAGGATTACTCACTCATAACAATAAGATCAATGATAGAGAACATTGTGTAAAATACTTGGATTGAAATCAAATATTCTCACAATGGTCGCCAACTCACAAGGAGATTCAAGTTCAAGATGATGGCTAGTGGATGGAGGCTAGAGATGATGAACTATGGTGGTGGATCTCCTTCAGTGGTGTTGTGATGCAATCTAAGAATGACGGCCTCTCAGGCGCCTAGAGTCTTGAAATATATAGTCTTCTCAAGTTCCAGTGTTTTACCTAGTGGATCCACAACACCTAAATGCATGACTGCATCGGTGGGCCTTACATGTACGGCAGTCGTTAAAGCTTCAAGGTTCCTTTTTACCCTGGTTTACTTGGCTAAGTAGGCAACATCATAATCTTCAAATAAATGCTCCTGATTTGTCCTTAAAGTGTGATTTCTTGCACAATACAATTTAAAACAAAAGATTGCACATTTTGCAATAATTAGTCATTAGTAGCAAGGCTAGAGAGATTCTTGGTCAATTATTTGACTTAAAATGCGATTTTAACACAATGAAAGATGGCTATTTTATAGCCATCAACTTCCCCAAAGCTCAAACTTTAATCGTCTCGAGCAAGAAACAAACAAAACAATAAGAAACTCATCATTTAAACTAAAATAATGAGAATATAAATCAACTTACGGTTGGTAGTCATATGCATCTAGAACCTCTTCCATTTTAAAGGATCGTCAAAATTAGATAAGTTACAAGAGTACTATACAAGCTTTGTTAACTCAAAACAATCAAAGTGAAGTTTGATATAAGTATAAACAATAAGAAGTGTAACAATCATTTTAATTCCTCTAGTTAACTCTCGTCTTGTCAAGTAACGCTAGGATGCTCCATAATAGCAAAATTCAGTATGAAAGATCATGTCCTATGTAGCATAACAGTGAAGTGTCTTATTCACTACCACATCAATAGATCAAAATTATCAAAACACTACTATTGCATTCATTGTCTTTCAAGAAAAATCATGAAGTAGTAATGAGACCATGCCAAAGACTCTTTGTGTGAATCTCTATTAATATCAAAGATAGTTTCCAACAAGGATCATTGAATGACCTTTTAGCAATATTATGCACATTATTGAAGAGTACCAATACTTTTGCCCATTACGGTAACAGTTGCTACCCATGCCATCAACTCAATAGACAAAATTAGGGGTTGTACCATTGATCGCTTGTAGGCCAAAAAGTTGTTAGCATCCAAAGGTGTGCATAAAAATATGTAAATAAGCTTTAAACAAGATCACATTTTTGACCAACAACATTAAGCTTTGGCATGTATCACGACTACCACTAGACTTCATTTCAATCGAACAACTCTTTTTAAGAGTTCCATCAAGTCTATCGAAATATCTATGGGGTTAAGTATCTTTAAATCTAAACTCTTAAGACAATCACTCAACATACAAGTCATAAACTGGAAAATTTTCTTATTGTACTTGTTTGGCAATATTATTTTCAAGAAAAGACTAAGTTAGCTACAAGAACTAGAGAAAAATCTTCCACAACTAATTATTCATACAAATAAAAGATTTACTCTAACTATTTTGAATTACTCCCACTAGCATAACATCTTAACAAATCAACTAACTAGGATAAACATTTCAAATTTCTAAAGCGGAGACATAGTACATACCTCTCATGAGTGACTTCACGGTTCTCTTCCTTATAGGGATGTGTTCTTTCAAAACACAAAGCAAATCATTCTCATAATAATATTGAAGCAAAGAGGCAATAGGCAAATCCAATTTCACAAAAAGGTATAAAAGGAAAAATGTATTTTAGGATGGGAATTAAAGAATATAAATACTTATACCAATAAAGATATTAAGAAAAGAAAAAAAACACAAAAAAGGAAAACTGAAAGCTAAAAGCAAAAGCAAAAAGAGAAGTGTTGTAATAAGCCCAACACGAGTGTTTCAGAGCTCACACAGAGCTGGAGTCCAACCTCATTATTACACAAATATGAATGCTTAGTGAACACATCCCCAAACTTGGGTTTTTTTCAAGCCCTTTTGTTCCTCATTGTGGTGGCGGTGGATAATCTCCCAAGTTCGATTAGATGCTCCAATTGGTGAACTAGGCTGAGAGGTTCATGTGGCATATCGAAGGTTGATGGAGAGGTTGCTCATGTTCTGGATACTTCCTTCGAGCGCGTAGATATCTTTATAGGTGGTGTAGTAGTTTGGTGGCTGCCTCTTGTTCGGTACCTTCTTGTTGTACTTCTTTATCTTCTCCTTCTTGATCCATAAATACTTCTTGTTGGGTAGGCTTGCTTCAACCTATGCGTCATAACGCAAACGTCCATTCCCGATAGAGAACAAACCATTAGACAAAGGAGATGAGATCAAGTGATCGGCTCAATGTATATCAAAAAAGTATCTACCATTTGATTTAGAAATCATACCACAAGCTTTGAGAGTAGTGAAACCGAGACGGAGAACACCTGCCAACGGTTGGTTATTACCTAGGTTAACATGGAGTGATCGAGCGAGAGCTGTGACAACTCCTCCTCCACATATGGATCCACGGGTTTGAAGACCTTGATGCTTAAGATAAAACATGAGAAGGGCATCCAAATTTGGTGTCAAGTTACGGCTCAGAATAGCATATGTTGTGAGGATCATCACGTCCACTTCATTGACTCTTGTAAAGCCACCACATGCCTACAAAGTGTTATCAATGACATAGAACAAATAAGGAGCAGAGTGGTGTGCCAAAGGAATAGGGGCGACCATCCATGAGGAGGAGGGTTTGGTAGTAGGGCTGACAGTGGGTCCCTAGGTTGCCTCGGATAAGAAAATAAGATCTAAATTTCTTGTAAAATCAAACACAACTATAGGTCGACAAAGATGTCCGCAACACGCCACGCCGACAAATACATCTCTACGACACAAGCGGAGTGACGCTTGACACGCCTTCAATGAACATAAACTCTTATTTTCGTTGTTCAATGACAATATTGATTTTTTCATACAAGTTTATTAACTAACAAAGGATTCTAAACCAGTTGAATAAATGACACAAACCACCACATTTGAGACAAAGAGCACACATAACCACCATAGAGGCTCGCTTTTGACGAAAACCACCATCCTGTGGGCGGGTGATGACAAAAAGCACCGATTGCCCATTTTACTAGACTAGCACATGCTCGCGGCGTTGCACCGGAGAATCTTTGGTCGCTTAGAGCTCGGTGTGTAATTTGTAATTTATCCGCCTCAAAGGCACTTAATCCTTTTATTATGAACCATACTTTTCCCCTATACTTAATCCTCTTTGGTCGCTTAGAGCTCGGTTTGTAATTTGTCCATCTTCGCCTCTAGTGCACTTAATCCTTCTACTAAGTGTGGCTGCTTGTTGATGCTCCGCAAATTTCCAACATATATAAACCGGACATGATTGGTGTAACATAGCAGGGTGGGACTAAAATTCTGGTCTTGATTCTATGTGACGGTCAAGCTGGCCTTTGAGCTGTTTGTCACCGCTCCTCGCCCAGCTGTGCCCAAGAGAAGCCCAACAGAACACACACGAGAAAGCCCTACACACCCACCTATCGACCAATCCTGGAACCTCCACCGCGGCCCTGACGTATTTTTGAAGGAATTGGGGCTATTCTTCTTTTCAATTTTGTTTGAAGAATTCCTTCTTCCTTTTTCCGGGAATTTCAATTTGTTTGTGTGCTGTTTTTCAATCCAAATATGAGGACAAAAAACTTGTTAAAATTTAGTACGGCATAACTAAAATCATCTGTTTTGAAAGAGACCAACTTTTTTTCCCACGTATAATAAGCTCTCATGTAGCATGTAGGTAGTCTATCAATTGATAATCCTTACGAAAAAAACAGCATGCACGCATTCATAAATAATTGACTACATACAGAGTAGTATTTACTTTTAGCAAAATATGCCGGCCATCACAACTTCTATCACGGTCATTTACTCCGATTGTCTTTTTTTTGCAAACACAAAAAGTGAAAGAGATACCATCACATCAAGAACCAATTCGTGTATACGCATGACTCTCCTGAACCGGTCGATCCCAATTTCCGGGTGAGAGCATCGCCGCCTCGAATAACTCTATCCCGAACTACCGCCTGGTCGCCTATCTCGCTTGCCGATCCGCCGCCTCCCGGCCCATCCGAGCTGGAGGTGGAGAGAGAAACATTTTTTGATTTTTCCTGACATCTAAGATTGTACACTGCAGACCAGATTACAACATCTATGCAAATCTTTGTTTAGTTTTGGGCTCTTGGCTGACATAGAAAAAGGGCAGAGACATCAGATCTTGCCCAGATCATAATGAAATTTGTGCATGCATAATGGAAACGAACAAAACATCATGTACCTTGAAAGGGGATGCGGATGTGCGTTGAATCTGGCCGCCGAAGTCACCGGTTGAAAGTTCTACCGCCTCCCACCAGCCACTCGATGAAGAGGAGGAGGGACGCTCGCTGCCATGCCCTCGCTGTCGCCCCGCCTCATGAGCTCCTGCCGGCGCGCCTCCCTGCAGTGGAACCCGTGGAGAGGAGGAGGAGCAAGAGGGATGCGGCACGGCGACGGCCTGTGTTGATCGGGAAGCGGCGGCATGGGGGATTGGGAGGATGAGGACGTGGTGGATGTGGCATGGAGGATGTCCTCGTCGGGGCTGGTAGGGGAGGAGGAGAGATGAGGCACGGCGACGGCCTGTGCTGGGGAGCGGCGGCGTGGGGGATTGGGAGGAGGAATACGTGGGGGTGTGGCTGGGCCAATAGCGGCCTAGGTTTTCACCCTACGACGCTAAGGGATTTGGGCTCGATGAATGGTGCCAGGTCATCGATCCATGGGAACTTTCATCACTTCACAATCTCAACCGTTCATCGTGTTCATATCCAACGGCCGGTGTTTACCTCTTATATCTTATTGGTTATGACGATTTCACGATTGAAATCATGACGTTTTAGCTAAATCGCCTTAATTATTCTGAGTTTTGACTCTCCCAAACTACTTATCACCATCGGTGTAAAATCGCCATAACTCTATGACGATTTTATCCACGGTCACAATTAAAAGGTCATAGATTGACATTTCTTGTAGTGGTTATAAAGGTGGTATTGAGTGTTCTAAAGTATGGGTTGAGGCACATGGATCAAGAGTGGGATTTGTCCATCCATATGACGGATAGATATACTCTGGGCCCTCTCGGTGGAATGTCATCCAATTAGCTTGCAAGCATGTGAATGAATCACAAGGGATCACATATCACGGGAACGAGAAAAAAGTATTCTACTGGCCAACGGCCATGAGCGACGCAAAGGATATCGTCCGAAGATGCAACGGATGCCAACGGTTCGCCGACAAACCGCACGCACTTGGGTCCGAGCTCAGGCCCATACCTATAGCTTGGCCTTTCGCTCAATGGGGCCTCGACATGATCGGCAAACTGCCAAAATCCTCGAAGGGGACACGCCTTCCTCCCGGTTGCAATGACAAATTCACCAAGTGGATCGAGGCCATGCCGGTCACCAACCGTAAAGGCAAAACTGTCCAAGTTCTTCGAGTCCATTGTTCATGTGTTCGGCGTATCACAAAGATCATCACCGATAACGGATCGAACTTCATCTCCGAAGAATTTGTGACTTCGCCAAGGCCTTGGGATCAACATCATGACGCCTCAAGGGCACACCCGCAAACGAACGGCAAATGGAAAAGGCCAACGCCTAATCGGCCGACATCAAGAAGCGCCTCATGAGCTCACTCGAACAAAAAGCTGGAACCGGACGAAAGAGCTACCATCCGCCCCTGTGGAGCTTACGGACTACGCCAAACAGCTCCACCGCTACACACCGCTCTTCATGGTACACGGAGCCGAGGCCGTGCTACCACCGGCACGCCACCAGCCCTCATGGGTCGCCGCCATAAAAGCCGAATCCACGATCGCACTTGAAGACGCTGTCGACACACTCGACGAAGAACGGATATAGCAAAGAAATGATCACGTGTACCAAAGAGTCTCCGAACTACTATAACCGGCCGGCTACCAAGATCCTTCGTCAAGGAGATCTCCTTGCGACTCAAGCAAAAGCATCGAATAAATTCGAGTCACCATGGGAAGGACCCTACGCCATCACCGGTCATCCTGTGGCGCCTATCGCCTCAAGCACGGAGTCCGGAGTCGCATACTCCAACCCATGGAATATCTCGACCGCGACGATTCTATCCGTAGCAACCTACCCCTTTTACTTTCAATAAGGCTTTCACCAAGGCTATTCAAATTAACAATGTACCTCCTCCATTACGATATAAATAAAGCTAAGTGTCTCGCCTCAAAACTTCAGTTCGCTTTTCAACTTTACTACATGCTACAAACGCACTGGGCTCCCCACCTCACGATTTCATCGACCGAGGACCAAACGGTACATTCGAGTAGTCGACAACGCCAGCAAACGAAAAGGACACGACTCAATCAAAACATTGCGTGCTCACAAACAAACAAACCTTTACAACAAAGGGCACAACACCAAATAAATATACAAATTTTACATCTCTCTTTACTGTGTACTACCTATGTTGAAGAATAACTGCACGCTGCTCAAACAAATCTACAACTGCTGGGCATACCGCCTTACAGCCAGAATGCGGACACATGTCCCACTCGCCACCATCAGTATAAAGAGGTGGCCCAATGCCACAAAGAGCCCAAATCCATGTCGCCGGCAGCCTCACAAGAGACAAAGCAGCCTTCACTCCTGCGACAAGCTGCCGCCACACCAACTCCTTGACATTGCTTAATTCAAACTTCGATAGAAGACCGCAAGGCTTGTCGACGGCATCCAAAGGGAACATGACGCAGCACCGAGGCAAGCGATGTTCCAGACTTGCGGAGCACCCGCAAACTTGATGAACACGATCCCGCACCGCCAGAGCTATGGCGCGATCACGATCCATCCGTAAGAAGCCGCCGCCTCCATGTCCCGCTGAGTCAAGCAATTGACCCGAACATCGACACGCCCTTTTCCTCCTCGAGCAAGATTCGCACCGCAACAATCGCACAAAATAAGAGTAAAGCCAGCAGCTCATCCAAGAACCGAGCTACAGCTCGAACCAAAGAACAACTTACATTGCAGCTGCCGGACAGCAACCAGCTCCGCCATCAAGTACTCTCTCGGCTGCACCATGATCCGCCTTGTACTTCCAAACGCCGCATGACCGCAGAACCGAGCAACTCCTCTCCGCACTAGGCACACGATCCCAAGGAAAGTGAGCTGAGGAATCATCCAAGGATGGTCGCAATGGCATTGCGAATGGGGCGCCAACAGGTCAAGACCAAGGAACCTAGAGCAGCAGAAAAATAAAGGACAAACACATTTCGCATACAATGATAGAGCACAACTCGTAAGAATTCATTAAACATATAAGGTCACTATGTGGCACAAGGATGGTGTTCTTTAGGATATTTACAACAAAAGTAGACTACAAACTATCCTACGTCCACTACGCCTAAGATGCGGCATCCCGAGTCGCCGAGCCATCGCTTAGTTTTATTCCGCCACGCCGCAGGTGCATACTCGACAAAGAAATCAATGAGCTTGGCCCATTGCGCCGAAAGCGTAATAGGCAGCAAAGGCTACCTCGGATCCATCCGCAGCCGCCGGCATCCGAGAGGTGATCGGGCAGATCCAGCCCGCCCACCGCTTAAGGCCATCGCCCGCCTGACGGACGCGCCGATGCCCTTCGCTTGCGCCAGACGCCGCAGCGTACCGACAGAGCCTCTGCCAGAGCATCCACATCATCAAGGGTCGCGCCCTTCGGGGCAAGCTCCCTATAGAAACGACCAAGGACCTCTTTCGCCTTGGCAAGGAGTTGACGACGGTGCCGCAATGTCTTCGACCGCCACAAGGCATCATCTAGAGCACTACCGCGTAGAGCATCAAGTTGAACTCGATGCTCGCGTATCCGAGACAAAAAATAAGAAGGAAAGCATGAAGAAAAGCAGCATAGAAGAAGACCCGAAGAAAAAGAAACAAGCACAAAACTAGCATTCACCCGAAATAGCCTTGGCAAGCCTATGAGCTTCGCCGCCACCTCTTTTCACGAAAGCAGCAAACGGTGGCCAGCCGCCTCACGATCTGTGGCCTCCCGCTACAGACGCCTTTCGCCTGCTGCCTTAGTCAGCTCTAGCTCGAGATGCTCTTTCACGCCAACGGCGGCTCGGCCTTCGCCCGATTAACCAAGGCTCTTTTGAGAGCGCCGACCACAGAGGGAATTATTATGCTCCTCGCATTCAAGACAAGCAAGTGTCAAAGAATAGGACCAGGATAAATAAGAGAGGCATTAAAAGGCGATAGATACCTTGAAGCTGCCGGTTCGCCTTAGCGCCAGGCGCCTCGCACCAGCCGCTGGCCTCCCACAAAAGGTCAAGAAAAGAAATAGCAGAAGAAAAGGGCTTGGGGCTACGCCCAACACAAAGGAGTAAAACAAAATTCAAGACACGAAGACACTGGGGCTCCCGTGATATGAAGCGTAAAACTTACATGCTCGATGGTGACTCAAGGACCATCACAAATTCTCGAGGCGCAACCACTGCACCTCCTGAACGGAGGATCCGGAGGCGCGCCACCGAAGTCGCCACCGCCTCGAGGAGGAGGAGGAGACGCACTTTTCGACTCCCATCATCTCCCGCGCACCACCACCGGAGGAATCATGGGAGGAATGCCTGATACGAACCAATCAAAGACAAGCACAACAATCATGAAGGAAAAGGACAATAGTACAGCAAGAAACTTACAATCCCAAGTGAGCTCAGTCAAAGACAGGAGGAGTCCTTCGGCTCTCTTCTCCTTCTTTCTTCCTTCTTCTCCTCCTTTTTCTTCCTTCTTCCGCCTGGTGCGGGCGCCACAGCCCGCATAGGAATGGCAGGAATGGGAGAAGTAGAACCTCCATGACCGGCTACTATGACGCCAAGGCCCAGAGGATTTCTGGGAGTCTGAGGAGTCGAGGCATCCAAGACTCGCTGGAGCTCCGTGACTGCTGTGATATGGTCCTCACTGACTGGCCGGCATCCTCCGCCGGAGATCGCACGACGTAGCTCGGACACGGAATCAACCACTTCATTATCCGGCATTCGGATACCTTTTCGGCAACGCGGTACCATGCCGCACTTTGAAGCTCGCAAAATCAGAAGGAACCTTGTTAGCAACCAAAGGAAATAAAACACAGCCGACAAAAAGCACTATGTGCACAAATCTACACCGCAGACCAACGTCAAGAAAATGGAGGAGTTAGTGACTTCCCGGATTTCTTCTCCGGCTTTGAACTTCAAAGCGCTGCCAAGAGCCCCGCCAAGATCTCCTCGACATTTTCTTAGCCGAAACCCTCGCCGGATTACGGCGCCGAATATAGAAACATCGGTGCGCCGGAGAGGCTGCACCCGACGCCAAGAAAAGTCCGGATGATGTCCACGCCGCTCACCTCCTTCTCCTAATCACCGGAGATCCTCCACCCGATCAGAAGGGCCTCTATCTCCGCCACCTCACCGCCCAAGATTTGGTTTCTTCCAAGACCTTTTTCGCTCAATCATTTTGGACGGTCAAAGGAACAAGACCAAAATCTTGCCCGGCACTACGGAGTCGCGCATATAAAACCATCGCCTCCGCCAGTACTGGACAGATTCGGACATGGAAAAGGAAAAGAAGAGCAGATTGGGATTAAGGGAGATGATAAAACCCCCAATGGGATACACACCATCCGAACCAGATTGCCTCTTCACGGAATAGAGCTTCCGGAAGAGGCCAAAGTGCGGCTCAATGCCAAGCCAGCACTCGCAAAAAGTGATAAAACACGCAATGTGGAGAAGAGAATTGGGAGACAGATGATGAAGCTGAATCCCATAGAAGAAGAGCAGTCCACGGAGGAAGTCGTGGACCGGAAAAGAAAACCCACGCAAAACGAAGGCGAGAAACATAACCCGATACCCAGATGGGGGACGGGGGATTACCTCATTGCCGGGGAGTTTGACGGCCTCCCTATCTTGCGGGATCAGGTCCCGCCGCAAGCTTATGGAGATCGCCTCCTGCCTCTAATCGCCGCCACCACTATCGGTGACGTGAGTAGCGGTGGTGCCCTTCTTTCTCCGCGGCTGGTCCCAACCGCAGATGAAGATTTCTTTGGTTTCCCCATTGCGCTACAACGGCGCCAAGCGGAAAACATAGAAAGAATGACGGAAATGTGGAAGGAAATCCCAGCAAGCAAGAATCGCCGAGCACAAGGAGGCAAAGTGAACACAAGAACTGGTGCGGTGAAAACAAACCACGGTTTCTAATGATTATAACAAATAAGACGACAAAACGGCAGCCGCCCATCCGTAAGACCTAACGCCAACAGCAGATCCGACCGCACACGTGTCAACATCACAACGAACCGCCGTTACGCCGCCCACTATGCGTGGAAATCGAGGAACGCCAGAATTATCTCCACGCCGCTGCGACCGTCAATTCAAAGTCAGCAAGTGGGACCCACGCTCGTCCAAATAAGTCATCTTCGCGTAGCGACGCTTGAGGTCATCGATCGTCAAGACCGATGTCATCAAAATCTATACTAGCACCAACTACAATTCTTCGCCTCCACAGCTTAGAGTACTCCGAATCTTCGATTCACTAAATACTGGGCTACTCCTATCGTGAGCTGGCCACGCACCGGAGGATGAATAACGACAAAGTATTTTCTTCGAGTCCCACGCCGAGTCCACGACTCCACTACAGACTCGGGGCTACTCCCATAGGGAGGTGGATTTAAGCATCCGAAATTTTTGAGTCTTACGGACTTAACAACTGAACAATGATTGAATTAAAGTCTCGCCGAGTTCACGACTCAATGCAGACACTGGGTACTCCCATAGGAGCGCTGGTCGCGCACCCTATGAATTCTTCGATCGCGATCTTCGGATCAGCACGCAAAAAAACTTTTGGCATCTCTGCCCAACAAGCGCTGAGTGAGCGAAAATCTCCTTGGCCACCCAAACACCTCCATGGTGACAAATGTTCGGATACTACGTCCGCAACGCAAAGATAAGACCTGCAGATATCATCCGACGGCCGGCAACGATACATGATCGCGCGCTAGTACAAATCCATGTCAACAAAGCGTGATGAAAATCCCAACGGACGCTGGTACATTAAATAAAATCACCGGAATTCCACTCGTAAGTACCCGCGCCCGAGTCGAATTACGCCAAAGATATGTTCCAGGTCCGAGTTGAGGGACTCAACTTGAAGAAGATCGTGTTGTTTCATAAGACGCTTAATCGACCTGATCCGCCGGGTGAGTCGTGCACACGCCACAACAATCTCTACACACATATATTATTAATACATAGTTGCACCCGAAGATGGAAGAGTCTCACCGAATCTACGATTCGACCGATCACCGGGGCTATCGACATGGTTATACCACGGGTACGTGACTTCAGCATACCTGGTCCAGCCCAAGGAAGGCCCACAGATATACGCTGGCCCATGAAGATTGTCGGGTGGCCAAGGCCCATAACGCCTTCGGATCCTTGGAGAGCAAGACTAGCATAGATAGAAAATTCAAAGGGGTAAAACCCTAGAACCTGTAACCGACTAGGACTATGTCCGGGACCTGCCTACTATATAAAGGCCAGGAGGGCGCTGCCTAGATCCCTCGACCGTGTCCTCAAATATGAACATGCTTGTCGATCATGCCTCAAATCTTTACACATTTTATCGTGTCACCTGGGGTAACATGCCAGCTCTACGTAACAAGAACAAGCAAAGTGCAAAATTGGGATAAAAATGTGTTAAAAGCTCTTAAATGTCGACATGTTTGTGGTTTTTGCAAATGTGCTAGGCTAGTCAGCACAATTTAGTCGAGAGACAAAACTATAATTTCCATTGTTACTCCGTATACATTATGGACCCCTAACCAAAAGGCGCTTGAAGAAAAATGTTTGATTTAGCCGTCAAGGAGAAAATGTGCCAATTGATTGTAGCCCAAGTCATGATGACTCTGCAGTTTGGGTTGCACACGTAGCAGAGCCCAGAGATTTTACGATCTGACTGATCTGGGTACTGGGTGTGGCCATGTAGCCGTCAAGGGTTTCCGCAGAGGCCCGAAAGGGGTTTAGCGGCGCTGTTGATGTAGCCATCCATATACAACACGCGTGCGTGCGTGCGTACAGAATTCAAACTGTAACCCTATGCTACTTCGCTGATTTTTTTATTTTTTTGAGAGGTCGACTTTTGGTACTATATAACAACTCATGTATATGCCTGACAAGGTCAACATAACTTTTTAAAACTATTGATTTCTTAGATAGATGTGAATAAGCGACACATGTGGATTTAAAATGAATTACGGATGACTGACTTTTAAAATGGCAAAAGAAGAAAATTTCATCTTGGTTTATTAATTAATTGGTGAAATAATAGAGAAAGCATACATACGGGAAAATTAGTGGAGTACATAAAGAATTCATGTCCGGCCGATCAGCATCCATGGATGAACCAAACAATCTTATGGTTCAAATAAAGCCTATCAAAGTTGAAGGAACATTGTAATTCAAATAACAAAAGGAACATTATTTGTGAACTCAAGGACTAGCTAGTAGATATATCAGCGACCGCGGCGATTGAAGGCATCGGTCACATTTAGCGTGAAGGACCAGAGCTTCCAGCTCATGGTCCCAAGGATGCCCTGACCGCGCGCTAGAAGTTGCGGTAGTTCCTGGGTGCCGGGCCATCCGACACGGTGATGACAAGCTGGTAGTTGTACCCGGCGTTGAACGGCTGGGTCTGGCCGACGACGCCGACGTAACCCCAGCTTCAGCTTCCCGGTGAGGGCGATGCGACGGGCGAATCGCGAACCTGCTGGATCGCCAGGTCGCTTGTGTTCGCCACGGTCCAGGCCGGATCCACGGGTGTCGGCGTGAGGTTTGGGCGCGGCGGCGAAGAAGGTGGCGTATTAGTAGGGCACGGATCAATGGCGACATCTCTTTGTTGCACTTGCTATATTTTGGTTGTGTGGCTTTTGTACTTGTGACGGTTGTGAGAGAGCTACTGAGTGTGGGGATGTGCTTTGGTGTTGGATAGATCGTTAGACTGTATCCTTTTATAGCGCATGGACTACTACTTTCTAGGGTTAAGGGTTTATGAGTTCTGACTTTGAGTCTTGGCAGAGCTATGCATCTTAATAAGTCGACATGGTTTGAGCAATGTGTCAAACAGCTAGTGGCTTAATACAATGTAGCCGATGCAACTTCATGTAAGTAGTCAACCTTGCCCAAAACATATATTAAGGTTACAATATAGAACAATCACTACAATCCAAATATAAAGTACTCCTTCCTCCTAAAATAATTGACTTAAGTTTATCTAAATTTGCATGTATCTAAAGGATTTATGCACTAGTCAAATATCCCAAAAGACCGATCTGATGAAAATGGCTAGACAGTGTATTTATATTCAACACTCCACCTCACGTGTAGGCTATTTTAGTCCTTAGTGTGGGATAGGAGTAGGCCATAGAATTTTTTTTTTTTTTTAATTCATGTGAACAGGGTCTTGAACTTAAGACCTCTTGGCTCGATACCATAAAAATTTATGCACTAGCCAAATATCCCAAAAGACCTCTGGCTCGATACAATATAGACGATGCAACTTCATGTAAGTAGTCAACCTTACCCAAAACATATATTAAGGATGGCCGACATAGAACACCGACTACAATCCAAATATAAAGTACCCTTTCTCCTAAAATAGTGACTTGGTTTTATCTGCAGCAGTGTCACCTCATGTAAGTTAGAGAACTTGGTTACCTGTCTAGGACCAAACACTGTGCCGGCCCATGCATGCATGCATAAGATCGAGATGGTCTTCGGCCGGCCAATTGTACAATGTACTTGGGACACAAGACTGTAATAACCTTGATCTCAACAGGTCAACGGCTAATTTCTTCCAAGATATTCACGGCACTAGATGCTAGTAAGTGAGACAAACAGCCATGTGAACTTTGCCATATTCATTCATGCACAAAGTAAAAAGCGAAAATCGATGGGTTGACAATGGAATCAGATGTATGTAGTTTGGTGAGCATGTTAAGCTTGGATGCTTATTGTCAGTTTGTCTTCTTATGCGAGCTTTTGGTAGCCATGATCACCTTCTGTTATTTTAGTTGAAATATATTATGAGGATAATTTATAGTTGACATGATATAAGTTGAGCCAAGATTAATTTACATAATTTCTAGAAGTGTCCCTAAAAAAAAAGTAGTCTTCACATGATGGTATAACAAATTTACACCATTTACGACGTTTTGGCTCCCAGATGCATTTACTCCAGGTTGAATAGTAAAAGTGTACAAATGTATAAGAAAAGAAAATAGAAGAAGTACTTTGATAGCATACATGTTTTTGTTTTATTTGCCTACAAAATTTCATGAAGAAAAGTCATCTGGTGCGCCAAAGGTAAACAAACAAAAATCAGGTTTTGAAAAAAGCAAATTTAAAAGCACCAAATTTGTTATTTAACTCATGATACAAAACTTGTCATTTTTGTACCTAAGATTCACATGTGCACTTGAAACATGGGCATGATCACATGTAGTTTTTAAGTTTTTTTAACACGCGGACACCATTTAATTTGCACGATGGAAGACATGGTCATGGATGCTACTTAGAATTACCAAAGAATGCAGTACATGCAACTCTAGTAAAAGTAGTGCCCCTATGTTAGAAAATTATTATAGTATTAGAAAATAATGAAAAAATAAGCCTTAACATCTCTAGTGGTGAAAAAACCTACACCATACAATTGTAGTTCACAACCTCTTGGCATGGCCATGGATGGTGTGGTAGTTCAATATAGTGTGTGTGTGCGCCTGCTGTTTTTGCTGTAGACGGCTTTTTAAAGAAAAGATGGGCTTATCTTCCAAAAGTATTAAGATACATAGCACATAATTAGTCATAACTTACACCACAATTCCTCCTTCCAAATAACGAAGAAAACTCCAAGTAGCTATAAAAATAATAGTATGAAGGCATAAAATGGTGTTCACTCTTGTTCATGTAATATTGATTAATTTTATGATGGAACATGGTTTAGCAAAAAAAGGACCTTTTAGTTAAGATCTAAAAGTTACATTATGTTTTAACGCAAACCCATGTCCTTTCCTTCTAGTGAAAACATCGTTAGAGGTGACACACATGGCATGTAGTTAACTTAAATATAATTTTGATCAGGTTTGGAACAACTTCTAGACCTACAGTGGTCCAAAATAAGTTATAAATTGTTCCAAATCCAATACTTATATGTACCTTAATCTCACCACTCTCGGTTCCACGCTGGTAGAAGGAAGACTCGATTTGTGGTTTCCCACTTACCGATGCCATCTCACACTATCCTAGTGACAATGCACTTAAAATCCACGGATATTTACATCCAAAATGCCACCACTTATCTATAATTGTTTTCTGCACATATCCACCAATTTCCCACCACTAGTGGAAAAACCCTTATTCGTGGTATTTGGGAAAAAAGGGTTGGTGGCGCTCAAGAAGCACGCCACCACTATCACGCCACCGGTAATCGCCATCGCACTACAGAATGGAAGTTACACCGACGTTTGTCGCCACGCCGACGGCCAAATATCGGGCCGGGCGTAGCCATCGCTCAGGCCAGTTCCGCCAAGCAGCCGTCATGAGAATTGCCTCAAGATATCCTATGCTACGCCGGCTGCCCTCGTGTAGCTATATTTTATTTTATCTCATTAAATTTTGAAAAATCATAACTAAATCATTCTAATTGAAAAATACAAATAATATATCAAAATTTGCAGAAAAATAAGACATATCTATCTACACTCAAATATTAGACATTTGTAAATAAAAATTAATTAAAACATAAGACATTATATATAGTTTAAAACGGCATAAAAAATTCAAAATGATCAAACAATGCTAAACCTTCAAGGTGGTGTTATATTATGTGACATAGTTAGAAGGAAAAATATCAAACTTGGTATATTGATTATGTCTCAAAGAAACCTTCACAAAATGACCTATCTCATTCGAGGTTTCTTGGCTTTTGGGTCAAATGACCAATGTTATGGCTAGAATCAAGGCATAGTTTGTGATAATGTGCCCATATTGTGCATACAAATGCATCATGGGATGGCGAACATTGTTGCAGGAGGAAGTTTTCCTTTTCGTCGCACCAAAAAGCCATTTCCCATTTTCCGAGCACAAAAAACGGACGATTTTGTAAAGCAACCACCAAATGGATAATTCAAAATGGTACCACCACATTTTAAAAAAAATACTATACCACCTTATATAGACAGTGTCCCAATAGGGGAATCCGAACCTTTCCGGCCCACCTCGTGAAAAGATAAATTCTCCGTTAATTCCAGGAAGTGGGTCGATATGAACTATGTACATGATCCGATGCTCATGTTTTTTACAAAATCATTTTAGGTTAAAATATTCTATTTTATCAAAGATCCAATGCAAGTTTAGAGGCTCGCCGAAGCTAAGAATCTTCATGCCCGCAGCTCGACAAAGTTTGACGATAGTTTAAAACGGGCATAAAAATTCAAAATGATCGAAACAATGCGAAACCTTCAAGGTGGTGTTATATTATGTGACATAGTTAGAGGAAAAATATCAAACTTGGTATATTGATTATGTCTCAAAGAAACCTTCACAAAATGACCTATCTCATTCGAGGTTTCTTGGCTTTCGTCAAATGACCAATGTTATGGCTAGAATCAAGGCATAGTTTGTGACAATGTTCCCATATTGTGCATACACATGCATCATGGGATGGCGAACAATGTTGCAGGAGGAAGTTTTCCTTTTGTCGCACTCAAAAGCCATTTCTCATTTTCCTAACACAAAAACGGATGATTTTGTGAAGCAACCACCAAATGGATAATTCAAAATGCTACCACCACATTTTACTAAAATACTATACCACCTTATATGGACAATGTCCCAACAGGAGGTTCAAACCTTTCCATCCACCTTTGGTGAAGATAAATTCTGCCGAATCGGCAGAAGTGGGTCGATATGAACTACATGTACATGATACGATGCTCATGTTTTTTACAAAATCATTTTAGGTTCACAATATGCTATTTATCAAAGATTCAATGCAAGTTTTCCTTTTCATCGCACCAAAAGCCATTTTTCATTATCCGAGCGCAAAAAGGAATTTTCTAAAGCAACCACCAAATAGATAATTAAAAACGGAGGGTTTGTGATTAGTTGATATGGATATCATATTTGGATTCCTCTCATTTTACTGACCAATTTAGACATATTATTTGTTAAATTCGATTTATAGATTTAAAGATATTAATTATTCCATATTAAATAGAAAATACAAAAAGTAAAATTATTATATTTTTATTTGAATTCAATAATATTTTTACTTATTCATTAATGTTTATTTAAATAATTGTTTGTAATTTCAAAAATACAAACATGTGACATGTTGATATAAGGGTTAATAGGATTGATATCTTAGTATCGACAACAATGTATGAATTACATCATGGAAACAAATTCAAGGAACGAGGAAGTTAAGCGTACGGAGTCAAGTAGTATTAGGATGGGTGACCTTCCGGAAGTTCGACCAAGACTGCAATTTAATTAAATATTAAGTGTAATTAGTGTTAAAATATTCAAAAGTGAGAGATTAACGAGTCAAATAATTCAAAGATTCAAATTGAGAAAAAAGAAAAAAATTAATTTTTTTATAAATATTTTGCAACATGTCGACAAGCTATGCCGACGGCCACGCCGACGGCATTGCCTCGGTAGCATACGCCGAGCATTTTGATACGCCGACGGCCTATGTGCTCCGAGGAGCCTTCTTTGTCGAGGAGGCTGAGGACGCCGGCACAGAGCATACGCCGACGATTTTAGCCTACGCCGACGGCTTTTGCCCCTGCCGCTGGCCCCTGTAGTGTGGTAGCTCGTGATACAAACGTTGTTGGAGATATGCCCAAGAGGCAATAATAAAGTAGGTTATTATCATATCTTCATACTTATGATAAATGTTTACATACCATGCTATAATTGTATTAATCGGAAACATTAATACTTGTGTGATTTGTAAACTAAAATAAGAGTCCCTAGTAAAGCCTCTTGTTAAACTAGCTTGTTGGTTAATATATGATCATGATTTCCTGATCATGAACATAGAGATGTTATTAACAACAGGATCATATCATTAGGAGAATGATGTGATGGACATACTCCTATAGATAAGCGTAGCATAAAGATCAAGTCATTTTCAATAGTTCAATTGCTATATGCTTTCTGATACATAGTAACCTAATTCCTTCGACCATGAGATCATGCATATCACCTCTACCGGATGGATGCTTTGATGACATCAAACACCACACCGTGAATCGGGTGGCTATAAAGGTGGCATTGAGTGTTAGGAAAGTATTGGTTGAAACACATGGATCAAGAGTGGATTTGTCCATCCATATGACGGATAGATATACTGTCCTCTCGTGGAATGTCATCCAATTATCTTGCAAGCATGTGACTGGCTACAAGGGATCACATATCACGAACGAGAAAAGAGTACTTATCAAGAACGAGGTTGAACTAGGTATGCAGAGATACCGACGATCATAACCCTGATAAGTAAACTATCGTGAGACAAAGGGAAATTGGTATCGTATGTAAGTGGTTCATTCGATCGCAAAGTAATCGAGAAATATGTGGGAGCCATATGAATTTCCAGATTCCTCTATTGGTTATTGTTCGGAGAAGTGTCTCGATCATGTCCGCATAATTCACGAACCGTAGGGAGACACACTTAAGGATTCGGCGTTGTTTGAGTAGTTATGGTATTATGAGAAACAGATCAATGTTGTTCGAGTCTCGTATGGGATCCGGATATCACGAGGTGATCCGAATGGTCCGGAGAATAAGATTCATATAAGGAAAGTCCTGCTTTGGAGTTCGGGAATGATTCCTGTTTTCATCGGAATGTTCTAGAAGGTTCGGATTGTCCCAAGACCAAGGGGAGGGTACATGAATGTGTCATTGAATGATTGCATCATGTACTAAGTGTTCTTGCTGTTCCAAAACTGAAAAGTCAAACTGCCAGTTTGAAAGTCAAACGGCTAAAACAGGAAACTGTGGAAAACAGGAAACTGTGGGAAACAGGAAACTGTGGGAAACAAGCAAGAGGAGGTTGAAACCAACTTGGAGGAGGAGTCACTCTCCTCCAAGCCGGTGGCCAGCCCTAGGCCGAGTTGGGGAGGGACTCCCCTCCCTCCCTGGCGCGCCTAGCCCCTCCACCTATAAAAGGAGGGGCAGGGCCTCCTCCTTGAGACACACAAGTTCCTATCTCTTCTAAATCTCCGGTTTAGAGCCGCTTGGTTTAGAGCTTCTAATTGCTTTAGCTCGGTTTAGAGCCTTCTAATTGGTGTGTCTAATCTCTAGACCACTAATAGCCCTCTCTCATAATCCACCATACTCGCCCGCTTAAGGCGGCTCATGGGATTTCCTCTACTTCCAGACCACGCCACAGGCCGGAATCGCGAGGAGAGTGCTACAACCTCCGCCTCACCGAACAAGGGAGAGGAAGGTCTTCGAAAGTAATCGAACGCAGGACCGATCATGAAGCGCCGCCGAACGCAGCACGGAAGGATCGCTCACGCGATCTTGAGATCGGAAAGAGTACGCCTACATCACCCACGAGAATCGCTCGTTAACCGCTGGAATCTTCGAGGGTGAGTTATTCCATCGACTCGCTACAATCTAGTAGATATATCTTGGCTTGTTTGTTTGTATGCGATAGAAAATTTTTGTTTTCCATGCTACGAACCCCTACAGGGGTATCAGAGCCGTGTCTATATGTAGATTTGTTGCACGAGTAGAACACAATGGTCATTGTGGGCGCTGATGCTTTTATTGTTGATTGCTTATTGTGTGCTTTGCATCTTGGCAGATGTTGGGATGAAGCGCCGGCTAACCTTTACATGACATCGCTCATGAGACTTGCTCCACACTTGACATGCAACTTGTATTGCATAAGTGGCTTTATGGTGCCTGCTTCTCCTAGCATAGTTAAGATCCAATTTACAACGGGTGATCGACAATACTAGTATCAATGTTGTGGTTCTTGTTCGTAAGTTAGAACGACACTTATTGAAAGCTCCAAACCACGTGAAACATGCAAAGAAAATTAGAGGCGCCTAACTTTGTTTTGTGGTGTGCTGTGATGTGATATGGCCATGATTGTGATTATATATGATGTATGCAATGTTCCTTATTGTAAGTTGGCAACCGGCAGGAGCCATATGGTTGTCTTTAAATTCTGTTAAGACCCGCGTGTCTATTCAAAGTAGTTGTAATAGTTGAAGTTGGTGGACGACAACCATGGAGCAGCGCCATTGACCTTGATGCAATGTCGGTGATGATGGAGATCATGTTCGTGCTAGAAGATGGAGATCGGAAGCACAAAGAAGAAAGGCCATATGATATCACATATTATGAATTGCATGTGATGTTAATCCTTTATGCATCTTGTATTGCTTAGTAGACGACGGTAGCATTATAAGATGATCCCTCATGCACATGAATTTCAAGTCATAATGTGTTCACCCTTAGTTAGCACCGTTGCTAAAGCTTGTTGTTTCAAGCACCACGTGATGATCGGGTGTGTTAGATTCTACAAGTGTATACAACGTGAGCAAGCCAGATTTGCTCATGCGAAACTAAGGTTTGATCTTGACGAGCCTAGCATGTATGCATGGCCTCAGAACACTTGGATTACCGAAAGGTAGAGCATGAGTCATATAGTAGATATGATGAACATGTTGATTGTTCGCCATTCAAGCTATATCAACTCTCGTGATGATCGGTTTGATGTGGTGGATTTGGTTCGTGTGATCACTAAAACAATGTGAGGGATATTGTTTTGAGTGGGAGTTCACCTAGATTAATTTAATTATTAATTAGAACTCAATTTATCATAAACTAAATCAAAGTGAATTTGCATAGTTGTTGTAGTCATTGCATCCGCTTACCACCTTGGCGCTTAGTTATAATTGAGATGATAGAACTATAGAATTCTCGTTAATTACTTTAACTGGTATCGTATTGTTTTGAAGTGTTAATCTAAAGTTTAAAAGTCCTATTGCAAACTTTCAAGAAGTTCCTGCTATTCCATGAAGTTTAATAATTAGTATTAAATCAAGAGTAACAATTCCAAGTGTTAGTACATAAGTATCATGTTTGTCTCCATGATTCTTGATATTCAAAGGATTCTCCTAATATCAAGGTTATCTAAGGATCCGAAAGAGTTGTTTCAAACCATGATTTGTGGAAGATATTGTGATATTCAAACGAAGTTTTGTTGCAACATGATAGAGTATAATATGGCTAAAGTCATGTTCTCATATTTAATGAGAATTTGCAAAAGGTTGGAGACACTAGTTGTCCTAAACCTCCAAAAGTTTTTGGGAGAGCAACATTATACTCACGATTCACCGCTACAAGCTAATAGTAGCTTGATCATGGATAATTCCATGATAAGGATGAATATTTGATGTAGGTAAAATATTTACTACACCAAGAGATTACTAAAGAAAGGAATTTGAAAGAACACCAAACATTTGATGATGGTGATCTACTTCAAAGTGCAAGTCCAAAGACATTGGTATTTAACTATACACGCTTTGGACTATGTGTAATATGTATGACTCACTAATTGATGTTGATAGATTCTTTCAAATGTAAAAGGAAATATCGAAGAGAATCTCATAAGTATATGGCAGAAAAGAAAAGACTAGAATTGTTCAGTTTAAGTATATAGATGATATACATGTTATGGCTATATTCTTTGCTTATTAAACAATGTGGTTCTTAAGTATTTGATACTGAAATTGTTGGTGTGAATCGTCATACGAAACAACACAATTCATGAACTACAATGGCCTAAGTAACTAGCAAAAGAATATGTGATGATGTTCATCGAGAACAAAATAAAGGGTTATTGTGTTGCTCGTTAAACATCAAAGCTTGCCTTCAAGATTTGTTTTATCAGGTATTATGAGAACAAAAGAGTTGTTCAAATAATTTCCGTAATCTATAAAAGATGGATGATTTGCAAATCTCGTTGGAAATATCACATCCATAAAACTAGTGCTAAAGATGTCGAAAGACAAATTGATTGAAAGATCACTTAGAAGTGACATCGCCGCTTAAATTATATTGAAAGAAAACATGAAGAAAATCCATATGGATGGAATTTTGGAGTCTATTTGATTTTGATCAAATGACGCCAGTGAAACTTTCCTAGAGATAATTAAAACTTCGCTCATAGGACAAAGGAACGATAGACTAGCTTATTGAACTTGTACATATTGTTGTATGAAGTCCATTATGTATAGTCAAGAGTGATGGATTTCAACTTCATGTGCTTTCTCCGAAAATTTGAGTGAATATATGAATATTTACTTAATAAGGATGAAGTGTGAAACATTTGAAAAGTTCAAGGACTTTCAAGATGAAGTGCAAAATCATTGTAACAAGAATATAAATAGTTTATGATAAGATCATAAAGGAAGATATTTGAGTTACAAGTTTAGCATAATACCTAAGGTTTAAAGGAATCGCCTGGATTTGCATTTTCCTAAACACCATAAGAGTATGGAGCGCTCGAGATATGTAATTAAACCTTGTTTGACATGGTAAGATCAAGGTGTAATTCATAAAACTGCCATTATATTTTAAAGATTAAAAGCTTTAGAGATTACCGTTTTTCCACTTAAAAGAGCTTCATCATAATCCGTTGAAATGACACCATATAAGGTTATGGTTTGGGATAAAACCCAAGTTGTCCTTTCTTAAACATTGGTATGCTATGCATAAGAAAGATGTGTGCAACCAAAGCCTGATGAACCTGCCTTTGTATAAATCATAAGTATTCCTCCATAAACACCGGAGACAAAAGTGTTTGTTGCTTAGAACGTCAAGTTTCTTTGAGAAGGAATTTTTTCGTGAAAAGTTAAGTGGGAGGACAATAGAACTTTGATAAGGTTAAAAGAACCTTAGCTATATGTGCAGAATTGCGCAGCGTCGAAAAGTGTTTCGGAGGCAGCAACAAAGCTCATGGCTCACGTACCTCAAAGGTTGTGGTCACGGAGATCTAAGTTCCTATTGAAACAAGTAGATCGGGTAAACAATCAAATACCAAGATTTGAGGGTTGAATCATTATTTGAGAATAATGAACCGACTACATGCAAAGAAGTTTATGATGGGCCATGATTCGCCAAATGGCTTGAAGCCATAAAATCCGTGATAGTTCCATACATGAGAAATCAAGTTTTGAACTTGGAGGACCTCGAGAAAGGTGTAAGACCTTACAGCTTGTGTTTGGATCTATAAAGAAATAGACATGGATGTTTCACATCTATGAAATAGTCATATGTTGGGAAAGAGTTCACAACAATGTTCAAAGGTTGTATATGACAAGATTTGATCTTTCATAGTGATATTTAGTCTACGGATTAGTGTAGCAACCACTACATATAATTTTGTTATATGGTAGTTGAATAAACAAAACAAATTCTTCTAATAGAAGGGTTACCTAGGACGGTGCATGACACAGTCAAAGGGTTTTTGTTAAATTTCAAGGATGTTAAAACATATGCAAACTTCAATGGTTGAAGTAAGCATAGCGGAGTTGGAATCTTCACTATGATGAAATTGTTAAAAGAGTTTTAATTCATCAGAGACAATGAAGATGCTTGCGCTTGCAAGAAATTAAATGGGAGCGCTTAAGACATGTTTCTAATACATTATGTGGAAGACATATTGTTGATTGGAAATAATGTATCTTTTATTAACACATATTAAGAATTTCATCCCGATGAAAGACTTAGGCAAAACTCAAATATTTGGCATCAATAGACGCTAATATGGTTATGCCGTATACATAGACGAGATATTGAATGAGTTCAATATAGAAACTACAATAAAAGGTTCTTATCGCACGTAAAGGATTGAAAGAGTTCAATGTTGATGATATATTCAAGTGTATTGACATTTGGTAAAGTGAAACAAATAATCAAGTATAGATTGATACTTGATGTATGAAATCACAAAGAGTATTTATATCAATCATATCGTGATATGTACAACCAGATATGTCCTATGCTCTAAATGTTGTGAGCATATACCGTAATGATTTGTAAGATGATCATTGGACAATAGTAAGGATATTCTTATGATCTTTTGGAAGAACTAAGAGTATATTATTTGTAGAAGTGACAAATAGATGGTTAGTTCATTGTAAAAGTACTACATTGATACTAGCTTTGTCACAAAGTACAAATTAAGTTTATCTCAATCTAAACTAAAGATGGCACAATATAATGGAAAGTGAGTTCCATAATGGATTTGGATGAGTTCCAAAGTTAAAGACATTGTGACAGATACTACAACAAAAGGTTAAGTATATGACTGCTATTTTAGCAAAGAAAAGAGGGCATTTGTGTCAAGTAGTTTGTTACAAACTAGGTGTAGTTCACAAAGGGATAATACTATGAAGATATATTGTGCACAATATTATCAACATGTTTTAACCCCAAAGAGCTAAAGGTCACACCGAAAGACCAAATTTATACAAAGCCATCTCATTAGAGAATGAGTGATGCGAGAGACGCAAAGACATGCAATTACACACTGACCGAAGTGTCGATCCGGAGATCACTGACCACTAGCAATCGTGGTACATACAACACGGAAAGCCATAGGTGTTGAATACACAAAGGTATGAAACTAGATTATTGACTCTAGTGCAAGTGGAGACTGTTGGAGATGTGCCCAAGAGGCAATAATAAAGTAGGTTATTATCATATCTTCATACTTATGATAAATGTTTACATACCATGCTATAATTGTATTAACCGGAAACATTAATACTTGTGTGATTTGTAAACTAAAATAAGAGTCCCTAGTAAAGCCTCTTGTTAAACTAGCTTGTTGGTTAATATATGATCATGGTTTCGATCATGAACATATAGATGTTATTAACAACAGGATCATATCATTAGAGAATGATGTGATGGACATACTCCTATAGATAAGCGTAGCATAAAGATCAAGTCATTTTAATAGTTCAATTGCTATATGCTTTCTGATACATAGTAACCTAATTCCTTCGACCATGAGATCATGCATATCACCTCACCGGATGGATGCTTTGATGACATCAAACACCACACCGTGAATCGGGTGGCTATAAAGGTGGTATTGAGTGTTAGGAAAGTATTGGTTGAAACACATGGATCAAGAGTGGGATTTGTCCATCCATATGACGGATAGATATACCGGGCCCTCCCGGTGGAATGTCATCCAATTAGCTTGCAAGCATGTGGACCGCTCACAAGGGATCACATATCACGGAACGAGAAAAGAGTACTTATCAAGAACCAGGTTGAACTAGGTATGCAGAGACCGACGATCATAACTCGGATAAGTAAACTATCGTGAGACAAAGGGAAATTGGTATCGTATGTAAGTGGTTCATTCGACGCAAAGTAATCGTGAGAAATATGTGGAGCCATATGAATTTTGATTCCTCTATTGGTTATTGTTCGGAGAAGTGTCTCGATCATGTCCGCATAATTCACGAACCGTAGGGAGACACACTTAAGGATTCGACGTTGTTTGAGTAGTTATGGTATTATGAGAAATGCATCAATGTTGTTCGAGTCTCAGATGGGATCCGGATATCACGAGGTGATCCGAATGGTCCGAGAATAAGATTCATATAAGGAAAGTCCCGCTGAGTTCGGGAATGATTCCGTGTTTTCATCGGAATGTTCTAGAAGGTTCCGGATTGTCCCAAGACCAAGGGGAGGGTACATGAATGTGTCATTGAATGATTGCATCATGTACTAAGTGTTCTTGCTGTTCCAAAACTGAAAAGTCAAACTGCCAGTTTGAAAGTCAAACGGCTAAAACAGGAAACTGTGGAAAACAGGAAACTGTGGGAAACAGGAAACTGTGGGAAACAAGCAAGAGGAGGTTGAAACCAACTTGGAGTAGGAGTCACTCTCTCCAAGCCGTATGCCAGCCCTAGGCCGAGTTGGGGAGGGACTCCCCTCCCTCCCTGGCGCGCCTAGCCCCTCCACCTATAAAAGGAGGGGCAGGGCCTCCTCCTTGAGACACACAAGTTCCTATCTCTTCTAAATCTCCGTTTAGAGCCGTTTTGGTTTAGAGCTTCTAATTGCTTTAGCCTGCGGTTTAGAGCCTTCTAATTGGTGTGTCTAATCTCTAGACCACTAATAGCCTCTCTCATAATCCACCATACCGCCCGCTTAAGGCGGCCTGGATTTCCTCTACTTCCGTACCACGCCAGTCCGGGAATCATGAGGAGAGTGCTACAACCTCCGCCTGCTGAACAAGGAGAGGAAGGTCTTCGAAAATACCAACGGTGACTGATCATGGAAGCGCTGCCGAACGCAGGGAAGGATCGCTCTACGCGATCTTGAGATCGGAAAGAGTACGCCTACATCACCCACTTAGAATCTTCTCGTTAACCGCTTTGGAATCTTCGAGGGTGAGTTATTCCATCGACTCGTTGCTACGATCTAGTAGATAGATCTTGGCTTGTTTGTTTGTATGCGATAGAAAAATTTTGTTTTCCATGCTACGAACCCCTACAAACGTCACCGATAAAAAATGTACTAGTGGAGTTTGATAGATCGCCACCAAGAACTCCATACATGTGGCGTGGAATATGAACACCGCCACTATAATTCACATTTGTATGTCTTCAGAGATTTCTAACGTTGTTAGTAAATTTTCAAAATTAAAAATGGTTTTTATATTATTGAATTTCACAATAATTATATATCAGAACTGGATAATATATAAAGTAATATCGCCCGTAAATTATTATTATCAATATAACTAGCTAGAGAGATAGCATGCATGCAAAGTACTAGTAGCTAGTTAAGCTTAGTTACTCCTGTCATAATCATCGTCAGACTCATCCTCATACCATGAGTAGTTGGGGTCAATGCAATCAAGTAAGTGATGAGATGATAAAGTCCCCAACATTCATCTCGGTAGCGATTGACAAATTGTGTCCAAGTAGCTCCAATCTAAATAGGTGACGACCGACTCATTGGTGATTTGAACTATGAAGGTGGGTCTGGATTTTTTTTGACTCAATGATGACTTCATCTGCCCATTGTCTTGCATTCTTCTCAAGACCCGATCCAAGAATCCATGTATTAACTTGCATGGCATGTTCGAGTAAAATCATTAGAAAACAATAAGTTCCAATTGTCGAGGGAAATATAGGTTGACCAAGATAGATCGGATATATATTCACACGGTTCTAGTTTCAAAGTTCCGAGGAAGCACTATGCTAAACTTCATGTACATGCACGAGGTCTAACCACACATGATGCATGGTGGATCCATGTGATGCATATATGACCATATTAATATAGCATAACATTACATAAACATTAAATATTCTAAATTTAGCAAGATATAGTACAATAAGTAGCATATTAATTAAACATAATTAGACTTTTCTCTACCGGCGCCTCGGCCGAAGGAGAACGCTTTTATGATATGTATGCGGAAGAAGACGACAAAATTGTATCATCGCAAGATATCCGCAAAGCAAACATATCAAATATGCCGCAATTGTCGATAAGAAAAATTGCAAGTAATAGGAGAATACAACTTTTGTCGAGCAACACAATTAACATACATTTATAGATTAACGGTCTTTCACACTTGTTTGCCATGGAGCAACGTTGTAAGAAACAAGTGCTCATTCATGTCTCGTGAGCTGGTGGATGAGTGCACTTGTACACTTTAACTGGCCGAAAAGCCACCACCTTAAACATCAAGACTTCACCAACTTGAAAGTGATAAACATCCAATCTAAAGACCATGAGCTACGATAGATCATCTTCACCATCGCCCATCACCACTTCGTTGTCTTCACGCATCTTTTTATTCACGCACTGTGCACAACCCCTATTTTTCAGCTTAATACTTATTGGGATGGGAGGTCCTAGAGGTCAAACAAAATAAGGTGGAATGCACATAACCCTTAACCCATCGCCTAACAAATATCCTAGAGTACTTCATGAACTTGTCTACAATCTCGCCTTCATAATAATGTACGATCTTGAGTGTCCTCCCACGCTTGGTAGGACCGGTGGCTTCGCATTCCTTCTATCGACGAATTTTCTTCACACTTGTGGTAAGAGAATCAATACGGGTGTCATCTTCTACCCTTCTAAAACGCTTTCCTAATTTTCCACCACATCAACTCTTTTCTAGGATTTCGGACTTTTTTGGTCTTAGATGTTACACTCAGATACAATAGCTTCGTTGTTCCGATTGAGCATGCTATGAGATCCATCTCCACTGTGGGGACGCCAGAGCCGGGCCTCCACCGGATATTCTTCAGCTTCGCCCGATCTCTTTCTTTGGCACGCCAAGGACGTAACTTCGCTTGTTCTTCTTGATTCTAACATAAAGCTGCCTTTGCTTTGCTCCTGCCTTGTGAGTGGCTAAAAGAGACATATATAAAATAATTACGGATACCTTTGATCCGGATCACTTGATGCGTATAGTAGCTTTTTCCTAGTAGACCTAGGTTCAATAGAACCTTTGGGAAACAATTTTGTATGGAAAATATGAGGATGTCTACAAGACTTGGTTATTCTTTTACCTTATGTTTAATAGACCTTTCTATTTTACTTGAATCGTTGGTTCTGCAATGGAAGGAAATAGGCCAGTGTTTGAAGATTTACCCGCAATGCACATACATATGGGATAAAGATAATAATAAGCACATTCATGTGAAATGATCTAATGTAGATAGGTTGTGGCCAAAGACATCCAAATACACTAAAGCCCTCTAGTTTAATATAGGTATAACAATAGTCTTTCGATCCAACTATTATACCATCGTAAGCACCGTGCTATAACAATTATTAAGTAAAATACAGATCAAAGCCTT